>CM055645.1:27374604-28574604 GCA_029378325.1 Elaeagnus macrophylla
CTAGAAATTGTTGGTCACCAACTCTTCAAAAAGCTCCTAACAGCTTAAGTTTTTAGGAGAGGAGCCACCTATATTTTTATACATTCATCAATTATCACAAAATGATAAGAATGGTAGACACTTAGGCTGCATAGATGCTTGAAAATGTCCTACTAAAACAATAGAAGCATTATGAAAAGAGTACAGTGTTCAATGTACCATGAAGTAAGATGCATAATTTATACCGATTTTCCATGCTCGTATGCTCTGTCCAACAGGTAAGAGTACTCCATGTCTTCAAAACATTTTTGAAGGGATGATATTGGCTCATTAAAGTAAACAGGAAGACAAACTCGGGAGAGATCCTTCCCCACATTGTCTTTGATCATAGACCACAGACTAACACCCTTCTCTTTCTCAACTGGATCAGGAAGCTTTGATCGTCTTTCAATGTGTGGATATTCAGTATCAGGAACTTTCTTCTGATTTTTCATTATATCAACATACCCAGATTGACTTGCAAGATTGCTATGACTATATATGTTATTTACAATAGCCTCTTTGGTTCCCCAACCAACTGTAGGTTCAGAAAAGTATTCTTTTGTGTCGTAGAAGGATGTTTCATCTTCATCTGACACTTCCTCAAACTCTTGTTTCTCAATATCATCAGAAGATTCAGTTGTGCTGCATTCTGAGAATAAAAATATAAGAAAAAGACTTGCCAGAAACGTACCATTAAACACGTGTATTATTCCATGCGGACGTGCACAAATAACTTCAATTGGAATATTGATATCATCCAAATGAATTCTTACCGAAGTTCAAAATGTATTAATGACATATTTAAATCAACCTCTCCCATCAGGCCATTACATTCCATTTCTAAACTCTTGTTCATCAATATTCTGAAAATGAAATTGAACAGATGCTTGTGTATTTAACTTAGGATGATGTCTTTGTTTAACTTACAAATGTATCATGATATAAGATAGACGGACAAAACCAGTGCATACCACTATATTTTTCACGCCCTAGACTGGAAAATTCAAGCTTTGTCAAATGGAATTCGTTTATGCTGGATGCCTCAGCTTCAATATTAGCTGCCTGCACACGCAAAAGTGGGACAGGATGCAATATATAAGCTAATTTTGGAGCATGGAAGCCAACTGCTAGCAATACTATTTCACATATATTTTCTATGCAAAATAGGTGTTCATACTGCATTATGAAATCTTCAACATGCTATCAAGGCAATTTAAAACCTCTGAAACGCGTTAGACACTAGTAGCCAATGTCTGTCACTAACGTCAGTTTTGTCCGTTTACACATGACAAACAAATAAACTAAAATTACGACACCAAATCTTTAATCAGATTAACATATTTGGAATCATAATGTTATACTACAAAAAATTTATATGAAAATCTAAAAACATTATTCATTTCATATAAGAAATCGAGGATCAAGACTTTCAGACAGACAATTCTCACCATAGCACATTTAAGTTCGTCGACACTTACCTCCAACTGCCTCAAAGTGTCAAGTAAATTGGATCTTTCTTCACATAGAAACTTGAGCTGTCCTTGTAGTTCAGAGAACTCCGAGAGCATGATTTGCTCACAGTCCTTTACGAGGTTCTCACTGATCCCCTCTTCAAGTAGGCGTTTCTTAAGTCCTTCGGTAGATAAAGACAAATCATTTGGGAGGAGGGATAAATTATCAATCAATGGTCTAAGCAGGAAAAGGTTCCGTGGGCTAACCAAAGCTTGTATCCAAGCGTCCCGATCTCTCTTAGAATCAGTTCTTAAATGAAGGGTATTTGTTGACGTAAATATGTAAAACCGGCGGTCGTCCGACTTGCTTTCGCGAAAGGAAGAAATCTGTAAGCAAATAAAAATGAGAAACAGAGAATTCTGAAATTGTGCAAACTCATAATACTCAGAAGAAACTTTGAATTGTTGTCGTTGTTTTATAGGATAAGTTTAAAAAATGAGAGCATGATACAGTGAGTTTAAGCACAACCAGATAGGCAGTTAATATAGCATCCACAAACAAAAGGAAACTAGATGATGCATTACCCTGAAGCCACAACTAGACCTCTTCCTAAGTGAAAGCAAAACCAAGATGCTATGTGACCACAACAGAACCAAGTAACAAGTCTTGAAAAACAAATCCAGCTCCAGTAACACCCAAGATTTACTAACATTCAGAATATGCAATAATAGTACTCAAACGGATAAGTCCAAACCAAAAGTAATACCAGAGCTACAGTTGCTTTTAAGAACTTCGGCGTGGACTTCATTGTCTATATGTAGCACATATAAATACCCCAAACTTGAAAATACTGGAATATGCTTGGATGATCCGAAATATTTTCTTTCTTTCTTTTAGTCTTTGCACCAAATACAAGAATCTATCAAATAAGTTGAAGATGAAACTTACAGAACAAGATGCATTTTAATGACACAAAAATTTGCACTAATTTTTAACCAATTTAACACCTATATCATTTATATTGAAAAGAAATATTTTTCTAATTTTTAAATTAATTTTAATACATAATGTAAGAAATATGTATACAAAAATAATTATAAATTAATTTAATTATATGATATAATTTTTTTATATATAAAATTTTATTTTTACTTCTAAAAAAAATATATATTATTTTTGTTAGACCGTATAACAACATATATATATATATATATATATAAGTGACTATTAAAAAGTTCTAAATTTATGTTTTATTCGTATTTCACTGTAACAATTAGCCGAGACCACTTTGCTTACTATTTTATGATTTAATTCCCACCGTTCGATTGTCCGATCATTTTAGTGGAATTTTTTTAAAAAAAAAATGCAAAAAATAAAATATTTAAAATTTATAATAATAAAAATATGTATTAAATAAATCTAAATAATACTAATTCAACATTTAATTAAAAAACATTAAAATAATGAATAAAGCTTTTTATTAATAATAAAAATATATAATTTGAATATAAAAATTATTTTTATGTATATAAATTTTAAAAGTTTTTTTTTTTTTAATAAACAAAACTTCACAACTTTCTTTCAAATTCCAACCAAAGAAAAGTTCAAGAAAAAAAAAACTATATTTCAAACTAAAATAAAAAATATCAGAAGTTCAACGGTGCCGTGGTGTGTAGCAAATAAAAAGAGTCCCTAGAAGCCGAATGATATTTTATTTATTTCCTCTTCCATCTAAGTGATAAAAGTCGGATAAGGATGTGATACTAACTTACCATGAGTTGTTAAAATATGAGACAGGACGAGGAGAAGGGAAAAGAAAGAGGAGGACAAAATTCAAGGCCAGTCTAAGAAAGATATAGGACAATTCTCAAGCTGCCAATGCAGTATATAATTTCCAATATTCACCTGCTGATGTGACCCACTATGCACTAACAGCAGTCAAACTGTTAAAAGATATTAAGAGCTTTAAGATGAAAATTGAAATTGAAATTGAAATTACAAAAACTCAGAAGTCAGAGAAAGGAAAAAGAGATATCACGAAGAACGTGACTAGCAAATAGCAATTCGAAAAGCCAATGTATCTTGACAAAAAAAAAAGGCACTGGTTCACATTTTTATTTCTCGCTAAGGAACGAAAGTGGGTTTTATATTTTCTAACAGAATCAGCAAAAAATCGTACAGAAATAAGAAAAAAGACTGATTAGTAAAACACAAATAAAATCAAAATGCCTGCCAATATTGCACTCTGAAAAAATCAATGAAATAGCGCCAACTAGCCAATATACCGCTGACACATTAGTGGGAATGAACCGTTTTAGAACAATTACCTTAAGATGGACAATGCCAACACTTTTCTGGTTCCGTCTAGTAGAGCCACCGTCCATCCTCGAAAGACGATTGGTTGTGATCTCGCCGATGAGTTTAACGTCTTCGTTTGGGGTGAGGAGGTTCAGACTCTCCGAGCGGCCAATCTTAGCGTAGGAGAGAACACCGTTCCTCAACAAAAACCACCTGGATCTCCAACCCTTGCTATAATTGGTCCATTTGTATAGAACTCCGGCAACGGCAGCCTCCGATCCCGAAAAGGATCGATCCGCATTGCCTTCAGATCCACATGAGACCACAGCCAAACTCGCAGGCAAGCTCCGAGTCGTCGATGGCCTAGCTTCGAGCGACGGATCTCCCATTCGCGGAGTATTACAACTAGTCTCTAGCGACACACAACACAGTGGATGCAACTCCTTCACTCGCATTTTTTATTTTCCAATCCCAAAGAAAAATCAATTTCCGAAGAAATGATTGTCAAATATTTTAGAAGGAACCTGAAAAAAATTGGTGACGACTAGCTTCCCATTGAGATTTGGGGGATACACTGACTGTCACACAAAAACAAGCATTGAATCATAATGACAGGATCAAAATACTGATAAGCTGAATAAATGAGTCAAATTTAGAGTTCTATAAGTGTGATTAACAAGAGAAAGAAAATGAGGTTTGTAATTGGGTCTCTCGGTGATGAAGACGAACCTAAGAGAGAGCTCTGAAACTGAGAGATTGGAGAAGAGAGAGTGGGTGTGAAATCAGAGACTTGCTATTATAACAAGGCGGGGACTATTTCTATATTCAAATTATTAATTATTTAATTCAACCAAATAGCTTAAACTGATGGCAAAGTCCATGTATAACGTATATTATACGTATGTGCGTCAAAATGGTAAGAGGCCAATATCCCATTGATTTAAGGCGATTTTAGTCATCCACATCAGTAAATTTTTCCTAATTAGGAAGAAGAAGAAGGGAAAAAAAAAAAAGCCTTAATTGATTATCAAAGTAACTCATTTCAAAAACAATTTTTTTTTTATTATTTATCAAAGTAACTGATGTTTCATAACTTGAACGGTGATCGGTGAAAAAGAGGCCAAGGGTTTTACACGCAAAAAGACTATTCCTTGATAAATACAAACTTTGGCAGCTATGCTCGGTGATAGTATACTATTTTAAACTAATAAAATAAAATATAATAATAATACCATCATTTTTTTTTTTAAATACAATTATATAATATTTAATAAAAAGAAACAATCAATAAAATTATTAAAAATTATATTCTAAAAGTAATAAATAATAAATTTTGGTTAAAATTGTCATTCTTTTTATGAATTTAAGGCAATTAATATTTTGGAGAAGCCAAATAATTTTTTTCCATTCTTTTTTTTTTTTTCTTTTACTAAAATACCTACATCCTAATTATCTGATGACAAATTATAGGAGTTTTTATTGATTTCTTAATTAATATTCTTTAAGAAGATTGTGATATTGGAAAACCTAAATGCTTTCGCAAAGATTAGAGGTAATTTTTATTGTATTAGTTTATTTATAGAATCAATTCATCTGTGTTATTTTATGTATCGTATCAATTATATGATACCATGTTAGTATTTAAAAATAATTAACTGCTCACTCTCAAATTTTTGTAAGATTTTTTATTATTATCTCTCAACCAACATATACCCTTCCCGCAAATTTTGTAATTAAAATTTATTATAATAATGAACAATATATTAATAGTTAATTAATTATGTAGAAAAAACTGGAAGTTTTAAATTAAAATTTACTATAGTAATAATCACTAAATGAGTAATTATGTGAAAGGTAAGTTAACAAATAAAAGTCACATATCACTATAAAAAGTGTGAGAGTGAAAAAGAGATTGCTCTTAACATATATATCTATCTCTGATGAGTGATGACATCGCTGTTTCTTTAAGTTTTCTTGTTAGTTAAGTATAGTTGGCGCAACCTCCCTTACTCAACCTATCAAATCAAATTCGTGAATAAATTTACAATTACATGCAAGTTTAAAGTTTCTCTTTTCAAGCATGGATTAGTAAATTGTGATTGGGTAACACTATCAAATGGGAGACTATATGAAGAATGTTTATATCAAATATTACTAACACTAACCATAATCATTTATATTATAACACATCCTAACTTGAATAAATAGTGTTATATAATCAAAAAAAAAAAAAAAATTAAATGAGACTAAGTAGTGCATATTTTAGTGTACCAGATATTAAATATAAAACATACAAATTATAAACAACGAGCTATAACTCAATAATAACATGAAGCTCGTTTGAATATGTTGAATTTTTTTTTTTTTTGTACAAGTCACATTTACGGGTACATGAGTTGAGTTATATAAAAACTCAAAAATTATTATAGTCAATTTTATACTTATTTAAAGTCTAATCACAATTATAAACAATATTTTTATTATATGACAAATCATTGCTACGATTTATTCATAATTGTATATCATATAAAACTTTTCAATATGTATTATAGTCATTATCTTTTTTATGAATAAGAATGTCATTAGATGAAATAATAGATTAGTAAAATATAGTATTAGATAGTTAAAAGATTTTACGAATTAAAATAATCTAATAGTAAAATAGAATACATGTTAAAAAAATCATTATTAGTGTTAATTGAAATCTCATTTGGTTGAACGATTTTTTTTAATACTTACCTTATAAATTTTTTAATGTTTAGAATCAAAATAATGTAAGAAATATAATCCTTATCTTTTACTAACTTAAGGATAAATAAATTATAATTTTATATTAAAAAATAGTTTTGTTGTAAAAGAAGAGTAGTCCTTTCGTAATTTTTAAACATTACAAAAACAAGTTGTAGTTGTTCCTATATATTAATTAATTTACCTTAAAATTTTATTGAAAATAAAGAAAATAATATGATTTATTTGTCAAATAAAAATAAATAAATTATTTTGTACAAAACATTAGTAGCTGAAGCCCACTTAAGCCCACAATGTGACTCCATCACTGGTACATAAAAGTTCATGTTTCAATGAAAAAGGTAAACTGCATTATCACCGAGGCATCAACAATTTATAAAAGTTAGTTGGATTGTATTTGTGCTAGCTCTCAAGATGAGATTTTGAGTGTTACTCCAGTCATAAATTTTATTACACAATGAAGGTTTTTTCTCCTAATGTGATATGAAAATGTATAATTAAAGTTACGATTTCATGATTGTTTTACTTAAATAATTATTTTTAGTTGTCTACTCAAAAAAAAAAAAAAAAATTTATTCGATACAAATAATTAAGAAAAATTAAAAAATAAATGATAATATTTTAAAACTAGTTAAATAAGTGGGTTAAAAATTGTAAAAATTGAAAAATAAAATAAATCACTACCTTTAATTAACACATCAAATAAGTCTTGGTTTTTATTTTTTACCTTTCGTTTTATGCTAAGCACCTATTTCTTATTTTTTGAAGACTTTGAATTTACATTGACTCATTTTTTTTCTTTTTTCTTTTTTTTTTTAAATAATTAAATTATTTATATATTTATAATTGAGAATTAAATTCTATATTTTTTTATTGACCAAGTAGATTGCATGTCTTCAAACTACAAGTTAGTTGGCCTTTGTAAAAAGTGGAGATATTTGCCGTATTAAATTTTTTTGTTTGTGCATTTGGGAGGCAAAGTGTAGGAGGCTCATATTTCCAAGTTAATTTCGGATAGTGTTCTCCCCTTAAATCTTTTATATAAGACAACATTTTTTTTTTTTTTTTTTTTTTTGCATATTATAGATGCTCTATCTAATGATGTTAGCAAAATTGTTTTATATAATACAACAATTATTTTTTTCATGTAATAGATGCTGTACTAATGATGTTAGCAAAATTCAACCTACTCGCTATTTATTATCTCCTTTTTCTTTTCCAAAATACCTATAACTTTTTTACTTTTTCTATGGTAGATGTCCTTTTTTTTTTCTTTTTTCTTTTTTTTAATAGGAGTTTCTCTTTATTAACTTAGTTTTTCTCATTTTTTGTTTTTATTATTTTAAATAAAAATATATATTTATATTTTTTCAACTAAATTTTAAATATTAAAATATAATATCAAAATTTAATTACTTTTTAAGAATATTCAATGTATCAACTAAAATAATCAAATAATACATCATTCAAATACTTTAATTAAAACAATATTTCATATATTACAATTATCTAACGTGAACAAGATATATTTTTTTATTATTAGAAATTTTATTTTCCAACTTCAATCAAAATTGTTGTTCATCTAAAACTATATTAAACAATGTATTGTTTCAGTTTTTTCTTGCAAACAACAAGCGTTTCATATCTTAATAATCTCATTAGCAACAATCTTTTAACTAATTTTGTCAGAAATTGTAATTAATATCAAGCAAAGGAACAGCTTTTAAGTGAGAGATTAAAAAACAAATTACCGATCTCCCATTCTTACCCCTTTGTCGCGCACAATCGCTCAGCATTAATTGCCCATTAAATCAAAATTCTATATATATTCATGTATAAAGATAAATAAAATTAGAACTGCATCTAACTAGTATATTTAATTGCATGTTTTAATTAAAAAAAATTAATTGTATGATATAATTATTTTATATTAAGAATTTTATTTTTAATTATTTTATAAAAAAATATATATTTATTTACATTATCACATATTTTTTAGTTTTATAATAAAATAAAAATATGTTTTTTACTAAATAAAGTTAAAAATAAATAAGTTAAATAATTAAGTCATTTATGCACATCAAAGTTAAAAAAATAAAAAATGAAAGTTAATTATATATGAAATTAAGAGCTTGTTTGATAACGATTTTAATTTTTGATTTTTTTAATTAGGTATCTTTGATAACAATTTTTTATTTTAATTTTTACACTTTTAAGGAATCACTACCAAAATAAGAGAGGATTCATAAATCTTTTAAAAGAAAATTTTTGAATTAGATTTCTAATTTTTAATTTTTTTTTTCATTTTGACTAAATATTTTTCTAGAAAATAAATCAAATCTTATAATTTGTATATATAAATATTGTTAGAAAATGATTAAAAATTTAAAATTTGTAAAAAATAACTAAAATTTTTCTTTTTAAAAAAGTTCTTTGAAAAAAATAAAAAATAAAAAGCTTTACCAAACAACTTGGAGATAAATTTTAATTTTTTAAAAAAAAATACTAAATATAAATTTTTATCAAATACATTTATAATTATCAAAAATTATAAATTAATTATTTAATCATAAATTTTAAATTCTAAATCAGAATTATTATCGATGTGTATTAAGTATTAATATATAATTTTATCTCAAATGCTTTCTTATCCTTATTTCTTCTGTGGATATGCCACCTCCACGGATTCACCTTTTATAAAACTAAAATATTAAAAAACATGTACTATATTTCATTAGACAAAGGAACATAAAAGTCTTATTAAATTTAAGTTCATATTCTGTGCCAGAGAGTGAGTGGCTGTGTGGCACATTTATTTTCAAAATTTTTCAGGTTTCATTTCAATTTAAGTTCTTAATTATCAATTTTACTTTTTAATCTTTTAAAACATATAAGTTTATAATTCATTTCATATTTTATGACTCAAATTAAGAAATGAAATATATTACTCTTTATTTCTTGTCATTTTAAATTAATAATCAAACCATACACATTGAACATTACTAAAAATAAAAAATAAAAATTGTTTAATGAAAATTTATAAAAAAAATAAGTTTATAATTGAATTTCAAATCTTTAAAAAATTAAAAATTAGTAATCAAACGTACAACATGCAGTTTTCAATATATATTTTTCAAGGTTAAAATTAGAAGTTAATTAAATGTTTTAGAACTAGTTAAAAATGATATCTAATTATAAAACTAAAGAAATAAAAAATGAAATGATAGATAACTTTATCAGTTCTAAGAATTTCAAATTATGGTCCCATTTCCTTGTGGTATATTTTAGAACCAGACCAGATGTTTCCTCTGTTTCTCATTTAATTCATAAATACACAGAGTCTTCATCTTACGTTGCTCACTCTAATTAGTATAGAAATAGAAATAGAAATAGAAAAAAACTTGTAAGATAGAGAAACAAATATCAGTAGTAAAGGGCTAAAGGCACATGCATAGAGATAGAGTACTTTCAAAGATCCTAACTTTATGGCAGATATATATTATAAGATCAAAACCCAAATTGCCAATTTGAGATTGATGAAAAAAGGTTTTGGAGCATTCAAAAATGGCAATTAGTCTCTCAAAGCCATCAACCATGCAGTGGTAGAACCAAAATGTGATTCTTAGATGAGCTGACATATTATTTTGCAAAATTGGTTGTGATTGCATACAAAAATAGTAGTGAAATTAAAAATTCTAAACATAATAATTTCTACCGTAAAATATGTAATATTAAAATTCATAAAATTAATGTAAATACAATAAAATGTTAGAAAAACTTATTTATATATGCTTCAAAGTACAAAATTTATTTATTATGAAAGAGTACTAACAAAGTTATATACTAATCAATCATAAAATTAAACAGTCAACGAAAAAATAGTAATAAAATAAGGATGTGTCTTATTTTTTTTTATATATACTTATATAAACTAAAGAACAAGAACAATTAATAAAATAAATAAATAAAGAAAAGAATGAAAAAAAAATTTAAAAGAGGAGACAATAAAGTTGAAAAGAGATGAGATGAAATATCATTCAAAGTTTATTGACAAGATTTTTATTTTTTATTTAATATTTTTTTAATTTATTCTTTTTATCTTTTAAATAATGATAGGATTGTTCATGGTAAATGTGTGTTATACATATATTTTTTGGATGCTGTTTCAAGTCTCCATAGTTTAAAATTGTTAATAAATAAATGTATATTTTAAAATAGATTATATTGATTTAATAAAATAATATGAAAAAGAAAAACAAAAATAATATTTTTTTTAAAACTTGTAACTACAAGAATAACACACATTATATTTAGTTCATATATTTTTACTATTAAATTAAAGTTAAAGACCATCATTTTACATTGAATATCTACCAATTGAATGTTGTTCAAATTGGTAAATTATGATTATTTAAACTCATTTATTGTTAAATTGTATCCAATTCAACTCCATTTAATATTATTGAGCTATTATTTTTATTGTTATAAGTGTTAGTGGTGTTACTTTATGCAAATTTTTAAAAAATATTGATTAGATTGATACGTTTAATTTTTAACAAGTTTAAATAATATTGATTTTATGTACATAATAAAAAAAAAAAGTCCAAAATTTACACTATACTTCGAGCCCACTCGAACCCCACATCCATCGGTCCTTGCAACCATGCTATTATTGTAGTGTAGAGCTCACATTAACAAAAAGAAGAAGTTGAAAATATGAAATTGTTTTTTTGAATGTTCATAAGAAGCCAACAAGCAGAGCATCAAATCCATGTTCTTAACTAGTAAACTAGAAACTATTTCCCTTGATGGAGATCACAAAGCTTCCAATTGGGAAACAACTCATTGGAGTACTAAGAAGAAACAATAGGGTCCCCCACAGCTCCTTGTGCCCTAGTTGAATAGAACAACATTTTTTATTTTTTTTTTTGCTTCCCCTAGCTATCATTTCAATTATTTTTAATTCTACATATCATATCAAATAATTAAAATGTATATTTTTTTAGCCAGCAAAGCATGTGCCTACCCATACTAGGATCAGAAACATATAAAGGTAAATTACTGATATGGGCACAGTGTTTTCTTTCATTTTTTATTTTTTTTTATAGAGCATAGTGGTTCTTAGGCTTCAAGAAGATATTTTCTCATTAATTTTGTATGTGTAATGTGGATTCTTTTCAACTTGGTGACTTTAGATGCCCAATGTTTCTTTGTAGGCCACACGTCCATATAACTATCTAGACCTCATCCGCCCAGCGAATCAGCGATCAATGAGTTTGAAATTCTTGTGTGAAAGAGTATCTCAATTTAATGAATACCTTTTTTTTTTTTTATCTTAATTTAATATATATCATAATTTAATTGATCTTTATTAATAAATGATCCCATAATTATTTATTTATCACATATTCTTAATTTTATATTTAATCAATAACTGATATATCATTTGATACATATTATAACTTGATATATATATAATACTGTTTTAATTTAAAATCAACATGTACTATAAGTTGATTTTTATTTATTTTTTTCAACTATGAGTTGAAACTTTGAACTAATGTTTTTAAAAAATCTTGGGTTATTGATGTGATTCTGAGACATACTGAAATACATGTTAATCGTGCGAGAAAGAAGACAGAAATAATTAATGAAGAAATATTCTTTGAATTATAGTTGATATGAGACACAAACTGAGGTTAGAGGGTTTATTATATTGAAATAAGATTTGTATGTATCATAATTTTATTATAATTATAATTTATATAATTTTTTAATTAAATATAACTGTATAGATTTAATTATATTTATAATAATAATGTATTATTATAAATTATGATAAACAGATTTTTTCATATTTCAAAACTAACTATGAAAAATGGATAATTAAATATAGTATGTTAGTAGTTATAGAATATGTCGTTTTGAAATGATTAAAAGAAAAATATATATATTAAATATGTAATCAAGTCGAAACAATCAAATCAAAAGACATGCAAAGGTTACATAAGAATCATAACCATGGGTGGTACGTGTAGAGTCTAGTGACTTGGCTAGTTACAAAAGTAATTACAGACTTAGTTACAATGGGTGGTTTTAAAATAATAAAATCTATATAATAAAAAAAATAATAATAATAAACTATTAGCAAATTTTTTTAACAGATTTCATAATTTCAGTTGCCTAATGTTTCAATGGAGTAATCCAACCTTATTACTAAGTCAGCAAGTTTTAACTTTTAACTTATTTTCCCCACTCCTTAGATTAAAATATCTTTTTGAAAATATTTAATTGATATGGATGGAGCCTTTTGTAAAATTTATAAAAACTAAAAATTATTATAAATATTGAGAATTGTACGGATATTTTTAAGACAAAAGGGTAGTAGCAGTTTAATAGCTTTTAATTTGAGTTGATTAATTTTATATTTTTTTAATAAATTACATTTTAATCTTTAAAATTTAAAAAGAAAAAATTAATGAATTTATACATTTTATAGTAATTTTATGAAATTAAAATGTATATTTATGAATATATAAAATTAATTTTAATTAAAAACTATGAAATTAAATTATTCATTTATACAAATTTATTGTGCACTTCACCCATGTTTTTATTCGTGTTTCCACCAGACAACAAATACCACTAAAGCCATATAGTAACATTTTCTGTTGTCTTATTCATCTAACTTATTATCACCTTTGTATATTTATCTAAAAATCAATAACTTATTATTTGAATGGTGTTAGCTTTTTACCGACCCCCTCTGCCCAGGTCTCTATTTTTGTTGCAGTGATGAACTGGAAATCCTCGTTAAACGACAAGCTAGTTCAAAAATTACATAATTATTATTCCATATTAATAAATTATTGAAAAAAATAATAAAACTAACATTTTTAAAATTTATAATAATAAAATTAAGCCTCTTTATATTTTAAACTTATATTTTCATAATTAAAAAATGATTAATATGTCATTTTTTTTTTTAACACTCATTCAATTAAAATTGAATCACGATAATTTAAACCTGTTTAATATTTTATGTTTAAATTAAATATTTAATATTATTATGGTGCTAGTTTTATTATTATAAATTTTAAGGATGTTATTTTTGATAATTTTTTAAAGTTGTTTTACATATTCAAATCTAACCTTTGTAATAAATTTCAAAACACTAGAGTAATCATGGTTTCATATACAATCATCGAACACTGTACTCATTATGGTCAATTGGTGTGGGCCTTTGATGTCCTCCTTTTTGTTATTATAAAAAAGCTGTTGATATTAGTTACCAATACAAGACCCAGATATCTTGGTAGTGTCAAGTCGCTTTCCTCACACACAATAACACAACAAGCTTGTGATTGTGAAGACTGAAAAGGCACGCCAAGGAGCTCATTTATTCATTCATTCATTATTGCTGCTATATTTTGTCATAGCTACTTGGCTCTTAACTGATAAGCCTTTTGTTGAAATTGGGACCGGAAAGGTATCAAAAATTTTTGTACAAGGGAGAGAAGATAGATAATTGTGGGTTCAAGTCCCACACGTTCATGCCACCGATTTTCTTTTCTCTTCTTTGCTGAAATTAAAACACAAAAAATATTTTGAAACAAAAAATTCTACTGTTTTAGTTATTTGTTTTCGAGCAACGTTATTTCGTAGGTGAAGCATTTCAAATTTCAACGGTGTAAGGAAGCTTCAAGACAAATTTTGAATTATAAACTGTTTTATTTTAAGAATGACGTGATTATGATTGGTTGTACAATTTAAGTAGAGTTACAATACATTTTACAAAAAGCAATCTAATTAACAACTCAACCCAAACAATAATATTTTGATAACTTCATTGCTTTTTTATATTTCTGCATCAACACCTTTGACTAGTTGTCTATGATTTCAGTCAGAACCTCATGCATCTCTGGTTTTGGTCCAAGCTTAACCTTTAAACAGCAGAAGCACCAGTTTAGAATAAATGCTTGTGTCCCAATCCGTGTAGTAAAATAAATTAGTAAAAACAAAATACAGTGTATACATTTCACTGATGGAGAAATAAGTAGGGCAAAAAGGATAATTTGCAATTTTCAACTCAATGGAAAATTGTTGTCCATTAACGTAGGTACTACTACAAATTTTAATTCATTTCATCATCAACATTGCAATTTAGATTTTTTTTCCTTTTTTTTTTCTTCCATCTAATGAAATTGATAGTGATTAGTTGTATTGAGGCCAGGTTTATCCTGTACAGATATTTTCAAATTAAAAGTAAAGCAAATAAACTATCCAACCAAGGAAAAGTAAATATTTATCTTATTTTACCGAAAGAATATAAATCATGTATGAATCAGAACTCCAGTAAGCTTTGATGTATAAACATGTCCCAGGGGCTGGACCTTTAAGCCTAAAAAAGTTGGACCATTTAAAACTAGTTTTTGAAGTCATAATGAAATGGGCCTTAAACTCAAGCTTCCGCATAGGTCATTATCCAGGTTAACTCAGTATTATTAGTGTGGCTTTTTTTTTTTCTATAATAAGCTCATCGGAGAAAGATTATGTAACCTCGACATTTTTTTCATTCACTCAAATTAATATTTATATTTAAAAGTATCAAAATGAGCTATCATCAAAAATTAATGTCAAGTAATTTTGATAACCATTATGTAATCTAACTACATTATTATATATCCACTTCGGTAGTGTTAGTAGTGTCTTTGACATTTTCTTTTCATAATGTAGGAGTTATCACATGTTGAATTAAAATAGGTGTTTCACTTCCTCATACATCTCTAGATCTATTCCTATTTTATAGATTTTAATTTTCTTAAAAAATTATTAGATGAATAATTTTTTAATTTTTCTCTTTGATTATTATTAGGGCTACTTAAGTCCTCTTTGGTAATTGGAACTCTTTAAAGTAAAATTTTAGTTTGGCAAATTCTACTTACATCCTTTAAATCTCAAACTACATACCCTCAGTATGTAAATTCATTAAGATCATGTTGTGGGATGAATTTAGAATTATCCTTTTAGTTTTTTCTTAAGAGAATCTTATAATTTTTTTGTTTCTATCCAGCTTCTACTTTTTAGGTGTGGCTATTAGTATCAACTCATTTATAACCCGATCCAAACATGATGAACTTGAACTGATTACAAATCAGATCATGTTATATAAACCCATTTATTATGGAGTTAACCCAAAACCTGAACACTTATTTTTTTAATGTAAACGTTATCCTAGAATACACCATATTAATGCCTCTGTTTTCCATTTATATGATATCCTATGACAGAAAATCATCTTTTTGGCCGGTTGAAATAAAAATTGAAATGGCCAAGTCAATTCAACATCATATGTCAATGTGCCGAAAATTAGAAATTCAAAAAGGATGCTGATTAGATCAATGCCATATAAACCATAGAGAGAATAAAGGAAGCTACTTCCTAGTTCGTTAATGGTAGACCACAAGTCCACAGTTGCGTAAATATGCTCTTCACTAGTTATTATTTTTTAATAATGAAATGCTCTTCACTTGTCAGCTACAAATTAGTAACGATCATTGTAGTAGAAAAAAGAGTATCATCCATTTGAGTTAGTGCTTCAAAAAGCGAAGTAAACAACATTGTTCCTCAAATTACACTACTTTATGCAGAAAACAAAATGCCATAAACCAAGGGCTTATTTGATAACGATCGCTATCAAACATGTCCCAAGTTAATGATCAATTATCGATAAAAGTGCAAATCAGAATTTAAATCAATGGATAAGAAAACCCAACAGAACCAGATACTCTCAGTCTCAGCTTTGATTGAAATTTGTAATTCTAGTGAAGATAGAAGAAAAATAGGATTCACATACATACTTGATACCCCCTTGAAAAAGACGACCTTAAGGTGAAAAAGTCGTTAAGTGACGACCGACCTTCAGACTTAGTGTGACAGTGAGACCTGAGAGACTTACGTGACATTTGATTCACTGTAAAAATAATAGGAATGATCGTAATGAAATTGAATGTAAAAAAAGTAATATTATGTTTGTTTAAATAGTGTAATTAAAATAAATAATAATATTAAATTAAAGATTATAATTATAAAATTATAAATAAAGTAAAATTAAAAAAATAATTTTTTTTATTACTAAAAGAGGTAGAATGAGCAAAAAAATTATAAATGATTATACAAATTGTGAGAAAAATATAGAGTATTGAAGGCGTAATGAGAATTACAGAACGCTGTATGCGTAATAAAGATTACTGCTACTACTGTAATTCATTTACATTTTATTACAGATTACAATCAAACCAAATGCAGTAATACTCTAAATCAATTCCATTACAATTACGATTACTGTTAACCAAATATGCCTTTAATATTTAAAGAGATATGGGACTATGGAAGGAATACTGATAATATGAGTGATATTAACGTATTTTGAAAGAGTAAAAAGATTTTTTAAAATAATATAAAATGAATTGACCCGTTATTAACTCAGACTCGATCTGTTTTTTTTTTTTTATTCAAATAAGTTGATCCATTATTGACCTAAAATTATATCGAATCTTGTTCAAGTGGGGTCGAAAATTGTCACCCCTCTTTCATGCATACACACTTCCCTTCTCTTTTTGAAACAGTATAATTGGAGAGTGAAACTCATGAAATTAAATGATCATAAAAGAGAATTTTTTTTCTATATAATGGATAAATGAAGATTGAATATGAGAAAAAGAAAATTATTAAACCTTTAAAAATTAAGGTCAAAAAATTTAAGTTTATTTTTTTCTTTAATACTCACTTTTCATGATTAGTTGAGCGGTTGGAATAAATTACTATCACATTCCATGTGCTTTATTCATGAACTAATTAATCCTAATTTATACTTCTATGCCTTGCCTTTATGGTCGTTGAAGTTGAATATTAATGAAGTCTAATTATAACTACTAAAGGAATCAGATACGTACGTACATTAACTAGGACACAACCACCTTGCATATCAAATCATTTTCTTTGCATATCCATAATATATAGTAAAAAAAGAGTTTTTTTTTTTTTTTATCAAATTCCAGAGAGGGGGAAAAAGAGAGAGTAATGAACTATCACAAGCTTAAAATTGAAGCTATGTATATTGTCATACTAATTAATTACAATAAGTTTACCTTAGAATTTTAAAACGCTAGAGAGTATTGCATAAAACTATTATTTTGTTTTGGATGAAATTGTACTGTGTGGTTACTGGTTAGAACAACATAAAGGTTGAGAGAATCTATCTTAAATAATCCAATGTTTAATTTCATTTACAATTGACAAATATTTATAGCAGAAACATGTAATTCATTTCGGTCGAGTGACCTTTGAACTAAGTGATGATGGTGAAAGCCACTAATGTGAGACTGTGATAAATATATTAACATATATGAGGTCATGCATATGCATATATGTTTCCATTTATGTTTTTATAGTTCAATCATATATCGTAAATTATTGGTTGCTACATCGTATTTCAAGTGAAATGATTAATTGGTGCATATGTTTTTTTTTTTTTTTTTTTTTTTAAATTGTTACATTTTATGGAGGAAAAAAAATCTAACAAATTAAATTCAATGTCATTTATTCATAGAGAAACTAATAATACATTGTCAAATCATATGCATTATATGAATGAATACTCATAATATTTAAATTTAGGCGTGCTTTTTCACACACATTAGTTAGTTATATTATGTCATATTGCATAATAATTTTGAAAAAATGAAAATTTATTTCCTTAGCTAACTTTTCACACGTGAAGCACTATATTTTGTCATATTATATGTCGTCTTGTAAATAAATATAGAGACACCTTACAATTAAATATTGTTGTCTAAACAATATCCGAATTCTGCATACATGCATAAACGTGAGTGGAGTGGAGTGAAGGCTGTATCTTGATCTATAGCTGCAGAGATATTGAAATGGCAAAACCGCAATCGAAAGTCTAAGCTCGTTTGCTTTGGCCACAACTTAACAAAGTCACGGGCAAGAACATAATTAGAAGGGCCATAGCCACCAATTAAGTGGCAAAATTTAAGTGGATGAAACGGTTGGACTTATTTTTATTGTTCAATTATTTTCTGTGACTCCAATTGAAAACTTATTTCAACTTGAAATAAAAAGAAGTAATTATATTCTAATATTTGGGTGAAAATTTATTGTAATTTAGGTGATAAGACTCATAATTTTACCATCAATTCGGATATGTAAGTGCATTTTTTCTTTATTAATAAAAAATAAAAGAACTTCAATTTTTTTTTATTTAAATAATTACATTCTAATACTTGAGTCACAATCAAAATTCAAATAATGTTTTAGGGATTTATTACTTGCCCCTTGGAAGGTCAAATCTCAATGTTGGCTCTATGTATAATTGATGGGAGAATCACTCCTTAGTCCTTACCATGTTTCAGGCTTCAGCATTTTTGGTTAGGTCTTTTGTCATTATCATCTACCTGCCGCCCCCCCCAAACGATTGAAGCTTGAAAATGCATATTTTGAGAGTTGAAGGGATCATCAAGTGGATTAACATTTCAATTTTTAAGAGCGTTTTTTCATGTGTATCAAAATCCAATGGCTCTAGGGCTCCTTGGAATGTATATTATTTTTATGTGAATTATTAGGATATTGGGTTGAAGAAATGTAAATGAGGTTCACAGCTCAAGACTTGGAGTTATTTCCATGAATTTTTTTGACAGCATAATAAGTAATACAATTGGTAATTCCCAGACCGCATTAATGACAGATTTAAATTATGTTAGATATATCGAGTAATATTAATTCGTGCATTTAATTAATGAGTAAGAAAGACCTCGTAGAAATTGTAGAGGCAACTTAAAAACTGTTTTGCATTTTGCAATAAAAATAAAAGTTTTAAAAATTTAATTATATGATACAAATTTTTTATATATATAATTTTATTTTTAACTCTTTTATATATATATATATATTATAATGTGAATAAATATATATTTTTTAGTATTAAAAAATAAAATTATTTAAATAACTAAATTCTTTATGCATAAAAGACTAAATAAAATATGCCTTTAATAATATAAAAGTATTACTTAAAAATATATATATATATATATATATTAAAAAATTATTGTTTAACCAGTTCTATTAAAAGTGTTGTAGATTCAAAGGTACTCCAAAAAAAATTACAAAAGAAAGATTGGTTTTAAAATTAATATTTGAAATAACTTTTTTTTAATTACGTGTTTTTTTTTTTTTTATAAACTATTATTTTCAAACAATTTTACACCTAAGTTCCAAAATTTTTAAATCATACGATTTAGTCTCTAAATTTTTAAAACTTCACACATAAATCTTAAAATTTTGATTCATAAATATATATTTTAATTACCAAGCTAAAATCTATATGTGAATTTTTGAAAGTTTAAAAATAAATGATAGTATTTAAAAGTTTATTAGAAATCTATATATAAAATTAAAAATATAAAAATTAAATTATAAAATTTAAAAGTTAAGGAACCTTTATACAAATTTACTCAAATTTGGAAAATTAATTAAATAATTAAGGCTTTTTTTTATTATTATAAAAGTGTCATTTTTTCTTTATTTTTGAAAGATTTTAGTTCCTATTTCTAAAATGCATTATTAATCCATCATAATATTTAGGATATTGAGAGATAAAGTAACAATATTCAAATATAATATTACATTATTTAAATATCATGTTAAAAAATATTGAGGTTATTGGTTATTAATCTTTCTAAAAGTTTTATTTATTAGAAGATGAAGCAACAATTATTATATAAATGCATTTAATAAATATTAAAGTGTCTGTGACCCAATTAATAACTAGTGTTTAGTGCTAATTTTCCTTTGTTACAGTAACATTATAGTAATTACCTTTTGCCAAATACATTTTTTTAGAAGACTTGGAGAAAATTTGGGCTTTTTCAGGGGCAAAGTTATGGTTAGACAAAAGGCGCCATATAGCTTCCTTGGTGTAGACAAATTTGCTAGAAATATATATATATAATTTAAAAGCTAATAACTTGATAATAGCATAAAAATATATATATAAATATATAAATTAATTAATATTTATGATTTAATCGGTTTAAAATTAATCATTATTTATATTAATTTTAGAAATATTAATTTATATTAATTATATTGATTTTATGCTTGTAAAATTAATAAAATCATCCAAAAGAGCAAAGAAGTCAAAATTAAATTTATGCAATATTTTTTCTCAAAATCTCATCACTTAAAGTTATACTGCAATAACCGCTTAGCTAAATGTAATAATTTTGAGCGTAAATCATAACTTTAAAAATAATAATAATTAGACCCTATTAAATTTTTAATGAACATTACTAGTGCATTGCCCCACTAAACTAAAACAAATTAAATTAAATTACAAAAATAAATCAAGACAAGTCTTCACGCAACAGATTCAAACAAACAATATATATGAACCCAAAAATGTGAAGTTTGAATTATAAGAATCATAAAATAGAGAAATATGGGTTAAAAGGTAAAAAATTTGGATGGTGTTGGTATGTATTATAAAGGTGTAAAAGGCTTGAAAACAAAGTTAAGCACGCTTTGTACATATTGCACTTCCCGGGACTAAAGCCCAAATAGAGATTCCACAGGCGTGAGGGGAAGAAAGCTGGCAAAAATCTCCACCCACCTCACTATTTGCTTCCTTTTTTTGCACTCCTTGGCTTTGCTACAACAAATTGCACTTCTTTTAATTACCACCATACAGAATCTCATAATACCATCAATATAATAAAAGGGGTGAATTGAAAAATACAATCAGTAATATATATTATTTTGTTATATTTAACAAAAAATTATATAAAAAATTAATTTTGTTTTTATTTTACTTATTTTTTCACAAACAAACATACTTAAAAAATTATGAAACTTAAACAAAAGAACTTACACAACACTTTTTCCTAATAAGAAGCAATTTACATTAGTTATTGGAATTTTTTTTTTTTTTTTTTGCCCCCTATCCTTTTGAATAATTTGGATTTGAATTCCTTGGTATACTTGGTCAAAATGAAAGCATTTATTTATTTGGTTATATTGATTATCTCAATGTAATTGTCGGCTTGCTATGCAAGTAGAAGCTATTATCTCAATAAACTTCATTACCCACTTGAATTTAGTGCCAATATGTAATGGCAAAGGACCAAAGGTAGAGTTAACATTAGTACTTTATAGAGGTAAAAGGTGAAGAAAATATTTGTCCTCATACTGGATTTAAATTTCAGTGCTTTTTTTAAGATTCATTCATTATATATCTATCAGCCAGTTTCCATATTCTTCTATTCTATTCTACCTCACCTAATCCCACTTCAAACTCCTATAAAAGATTCTGCTTAATAATACCCCATTTCCGTATTATATAATTATTCTTTTAATTTGTTTCAGACACTTATGTCCAAATATATATTTAAATTAATCAAAACCAAGATGGAAACAAATCTTATAGTTATATTATTATAATACATTGTTTAATATGCTGATGAAAATTAAATATTGCAAAGTTAGGTTCATCTGAAAGTATTATGAAAAATAGAAAGCAGGTCAGGTCGTTTCTTGTTTTATTGAAACTCAACTTACCGCAAAGAACACTGGCAATGAGTAATTGTTTCTTTGATTTTAAGGACCAACCAAACTCATAAAGCATCCAAAGTTCGATGGCAGACCAAGCCTTTATTAGAAAATGACCTTACTAGTGATCAATAATTTTTTTTTTATTTTCATATTTTACGGCGATTGAGAAATGAGAATGATGAAGTGAACGTGTTTAAATATATGTCAAATGAATGCAAATAAATAAAATCAGATGATCAGAATTGAAAAAGGAAATTATAAAAGATGTTAATAATTAACAATAAATAAATATATATATATATATACAACTTGCAATTACTACTTTACTAGTACATACCATTATGAAGAGTCTCGAGCTTGGGTCTTGAAGGACATTTTTGGCGTTCATATTGCAATTATTTAATTTATTGTTATTAATAATACATAAATTGTTTATTATATTTGTATTTATTCTTCTAATCAATTATATTTTTACGTTATTATTAATTACAATTAATTGTCACCATAATAAATTGTGTAAACCATATTTCTTTTTTAAAGATTACGTTTTCGAATTTATTTGCAGTCAAGCTGTCAACGTCCTAAATGGTTGAAGGAAAAATAAACAAATTTTGTTGTCAAATGATTTATTTTTATTATTTATTAGAAATGACAAGAATGTTTTCTACTTTTGTTCCATCATTT
Organism: Elaeagnus macrophylla; assembly: GCA_029378325.1. Lineage (NCBI taxonomy): Eukaryota > Viridiplantae > Streptophyta > Magnoliopsida > Rosales > Elaeagnaceae > Elaeagnus > Elaeagnus macrophylla. The sequence goes on from CM055645.1 coordinate 27,397,438, forward strand.
TTTTTTTTCCTGTGACTTAAATTCAAATAAAAATGGCATAAAATATTTGAAATTCTTGCATAACATTAACCAAATAAGAAACTTTGGTTTGGTATTAATGTGAAGAAAAAAAAAACATATATATATTAAAAGGTATAAACTATAATATTTCTACACATATTTCACTCCTTTATACCTCTTATCATTTTTTTTCATATTGGAATTTGAGGCCCTAAACTAGTGATATTTGTCAACTGGTTTGGTGAAGAGTGGCAATGGTCCGATGATGATGGGTGGTACAGATTCAATGAATGCTAGTGGGTGGTAATTTTTGGAGACTGGTACATTTTGCTATAACATAGAGGGAGAGATAGGGATAGAGAAAAAGCATTTCTCTGAAATCTCTTATATACCTCCATTATCATTTTGATTAAGTTAGACCATTATGTCAAACTAATTTATAATTAATAAATAATATGAAAATTGGTTTATAGCTCTTAATTTTATTGTATTATGGGAAAAGTATTTTAGTCATAACCGTGGTTGCTCGGGAGCTTGTCATGACCAATTAATTTTTTGTTTTAATATTTATTTATCTTTTATTCTTTCAATAAAAATTTTAAAATGCATAGTAACACTTACTGGAAACTCACTCGGGTTATATATATATATATATATATATACACGTTCTTTTTTTTCATAGGAAAAATAGTAACAGTGTATGACTTTAAAACAGTTAGTATTAATTAGACTTAATTAGGTTTAAAAATCTCTGCTTCCAAATTAATGGTTCCCTCAACTGCAGATCAATAAAATCTATTGGTGGACTGCAACAAATTACATAATTAATCACAGATCCATCTGCATTGTTTCTTGCAAAAACCTTAGGCTCGTATATTTATAAAAATATTTATTTTAGTTTTATATAAATATCGGAGTTTGACTAGAAAAGCTCTTTTGTCTCTCACCTTTAAAAATTGCATTATTATTATTTTATTTCCTTCAAATTCAATGAAATGTTTTCTTTTATATATTATTATTATTATTATTTTGACGAAATTTATAGTTTTATTATATATACATATATATCAGCTAACAATGTTTCTCCCACGAAAGAAAAAGACAGAAATTCAAGTGTGTAATTCCAAAATCTTCAGAAGGGCAAGATCGTTATTTCATTTTACATGTATCGCTTGATAATAAAAAAAATAACCCATTTAATAACGCCCCATATCTCTTCAATCGATCAGTTCCATTGTTCCTCCGTTCAACGCAGTCAGTGGTGGAGATGAGAGCTTCGACCAAATCAAACCAACTAATTTTAATTTTAAAGATAAAGATAAAGAGAGAAACAAACCTTTGAGTTTTGACAGAGAAAGAAAGAGAGAAAAAGAAGTTTCGTTTAATGGCGAGTGGATGGGTTAAGTCTTTGCAATGCAAGTCCAGAGCCTTCGAAGACGTTTATCACCCAAACCCAAAAACCTTAATGCAAAGTGCAAGTTGCAGAAAGAGTGTTCAAAACATCAAAGACGTGATCGATACCACCAAACACCACCATAAACCAAGAAAATCAAAACCTTCACCACAACCGTCTAAGAATCCAAGTTCCAAATATCCTAGAACCGTTAAACCTGATACCATCTTGAGTTCGACAACCATGTCACATTCAACCCGCTCGACTCGTACTTACGACCCTTTTCTACCTGCTCTGACTGAGCTTCCGGAGGGTCATCCTTCACGTAACGTCGTTGAGATTATCTTCCACACAAGTTGGACCTCTAAAGCCTTCACGGGTCAGATCGAGATGATATTCAAGGTTCAAAATGGGTCTAAAACAGTTACCCGGTTCGAAGAGTATCGTGAAATTGTTAAGTCTCGATCCGGGTCGAGTACTCCAATTGGAGGGTCCGCAAGCAAGGAGGAAAATGCACGATGCCTCGCTGACGGTAATGAGGTGATGCGGTTCCAGTGCTTGGAACCCATTTCTGGTAGTGGTGTGTATGACGCTTGCAGCGGTGCGTGGGGGTTATCAGGAGGAAAGGGTTCGGCTATTTGCACATTTGCAAGCAGTGGAATGGCCCACGATAATGCTGGTGGAGGGAGGAGCAGGAGAGCCATGTTGGTGTGTCGGGTCATTGCCGGTCGGACTGCAGACCAACTCGGAATTGATATGTTATTGAATGAACGGGTCGGGTATGACTCTGTGAGTGGGGATAACGGCGAGTTGCTTTTGTTCGACTCTCGCGCCGTATTGCCTTGCTTTCTTATCATCTACAAATTGTAAAAATACCATTTTTTTTCCCTTTATTTTTTAAATATCTTTTATATTTCATACTTTTGTGCAAGTTTGAGAGTCTCTGGGGGGAGGGGTGGGGGGGAGTTTAAGAACTCTCTAATGGCATTTATCATCACAATTTTTTTTGTTTTTATTTTTATCGGGACAATCGTAAATTATTTGTTTCGTTATATAACGAAAAAATTGTGTTGATAAATGCTCTAATTAATCAGTTTGCTGTTTCTATTGATCTGAAATTACAATGGGTGTTTTTGGGAAGCAATATCTTCATCAGTCATCAATGTAATTAATAATTATGTGTGTACATTCCATGAATTATTCATCCTTTGTATAGTCTTTAATCCTGATTATGTCTACTGTTAGACTTGATTTAGCCTTGAAATTAAGATAAATTCTTATGTATTTTTAGTAAGCATGGTTTTTCCTTTAAAATGCCAATAATGGCTGTTACTGTGATGTTTTACTTGGGGATTTATAGGTGAGTTTAAGCTCAAAATTAATTAAGTTCCTCCCCTCTTCTTTGTGGAGTTTTGCTACTCACTCTTTGAATTGATATTAGCTTTTTATGGCCCAATTAAATAAATTAGTATTTTGTCATTTGCATAATTATTTTTTATTGTGAATAGTAAGGAACCCGAAGCACCTTATTAGAAATGAGTAATGCTAACGAGGAAATGAAACGATTTATTTTATAAGAACAAGTTAGAAAATGAATAAATACTCATAAATTCTGAATATGTTAAATGATATTTAAGTAAATTAATATTTTAATTTTAATTTTTTATGATTCTTTAGCAAATAAAAAAGAAAAGGAATGAATGAATGAATTTTACACTATTTTTTCCATAATTTAATTTATATTTATATTTATTTTAATTAATTCATATTATAAATTAGCAAATACACCCATATAAAAATGTGAAACAAATAAAATGGACTTAATTATACTTTGTTCTCAATTTTAACAATCAATTATAAAGATAGATTTTTAAAATTTTAAATGATGTGATTTATTTCTTCAAATATTTTTAAAAGTTTACAGTTTTGGAACTTATTTACAAAGTTTTAAAAATGGACTTAATTATCCTTCGGGTTCTCAATTTTAACAAGCAATTACGACCAGCTTTAAACATAGATTTTTAAAATTTTAAATGACATGATTTATTTCTTCAAATATTTTTAAAACTTTGCAGTTTTGAAACTTACTTACAAAGTTTTAAAAATTTGAAGAAAATATTATATGCACCTAATTATGAATTTTTATTATTTTGAAGACCTTACACCTCTTTACTTTTTTTTTTTATAGAAATGATATATGCTCCTAACATTTTATTGAAGAGAGCTTGATGAGTTTATTTTAACTGACTGTCAAATTTAAGATCAAATATTTTCATTTTCCACATATATATATATATATATATATATATATATATATTCTATAGGGGTTGGGGATTTACTTTGTTTGTGCTCAACCGCCCATATTAAATATTTGGTACTCATTGTTTTAAGATTCATTAGTTGTACTTATTTACTATTTACGACCCTTATGCTTCAAGGAAAAAAAGAAGAACCCATGTGTAATCAAAATGAATAATGATTATTTTTAGAGGAAAATTGTAAGCATTGGAGGTATTCTGACAATTCTTCGGTTAAGAAACAATATTTACTCCCGCCTCTCTCTCTTCTTTCTTTTTCTTCCTCATTAAAGATAGAGATTTGCCAGAATCAAATATAGATACGTAAATTATAAAGATAAAGATAAAGTTAGGTATAGGGGTTCTTTTGTGCCACTCAATTGCTGGGCTAATTAGAGCACGCAATGTATAGCGCAAGTCACGCTATTTGGAGGCCCAAACCCCATTAACCTTTGCTTAGCAGAAAATGAAAAGGTGGACAGTATATTTTCTGGTTCGCTACCCTAATTTTAATTTTTGATATATATATATTTTTTACTTTTATTAATAATTAATATTTTATTAATATTCACATTTAAAAAAATATATATCAATTTAAGGTAATTTTTATATATAAACAATATATACAATTTTAATAAATATTTTTATTTTTATTTAATACATTATATATTTTTTACTTGAAAAAGAAGATCGAAAGTTTATTAATATTTTTGTATTTAAAAAATTTATTTTATAATCTAAACTTATAATACATTAAATAAATATTGACCAACTATAACAATAAATTATTTATATAGTATAAATCAGTTAAAAATATAGGGAAAAAAAGAGACGAAAAAAAATAGTTAAAAAAATATTGTTTATGGTGTAGGGGAAGAAATAAATAAAAATATACTTTATTAAAATTGCATGTATTTGTAATACGTGAAAATTGCACCAAATTGGTACATTTTTTAAATATATGTATCATTAAAGTATCAATTAATAATAATGATAAAAAAGAAAGAAAGTAAAATTATGATATTACTAAGAAATATATATTTTCACTCCCACGGCGCACATTATTTAACTCCAGTGTTTTATCTTCTCTCATTAATTAAAAATACATAAACTTGTTTTGCCTCTGTCTAAGAAGTGACAGGAAACCAAGAATGGGTTGCATAAAATAAGATAGGACAAAAAAGAAAAATCATGATGCATTTTATGAAAATCAAGCTCCTCTTTTTGCACAACGTAATAATGCTCTGTAGCCGATATAATGTGCCTCCAAATAAATGTACATATTTTCAAGACGCTGCAGGGTATCGCTCGGGTCGGAGATTTCGTTATTGATATTGCACAAGTACGTACAATGGCTTGCCTTTCAATCGTTGAAAACCCTGCAACAACATCACAAAGCATAGCCTTACTTGTCCAGGTGATATACATTTATATAATACACATGCTCAAATCCTTGCAGCAGCAAAAAAACAGACCTGTAATTCTGGCAGTTCAATAACGCAGGCACATTCAACTACTTCTGCCCCAACGCGTTCTGGAATGATTTGAAAAACAAAGTTTAGATACTACTGAACAGACAATTCATCAAGGCAACATATCATTCTCGCCGAAATAATGGAGTATTATATACCTTTTATCCTACCATGTGTTCATATATAATATAAATGGTCACATTAGAGTTTTTACTGTTCTATAAAGTTGGGAAGGTAAATTACCCAACAAATTCATTGCTGCACAGAGAGTGCCTCCGGTAGCAATCAAATCATCCACTACCAGACAACGGTCACCTTCCTCAACTGCTCCAACATGCATCTCAAGACGGTCCTTTCCATATTCCAAAGTATATTCTTCATAAATAACATTCCCTGTTCCCATTCCAAACAATTATTTGAGAAAGAACATAACTCCAACTCCAATAATATATTTAAGGATCTCAATAGGCTACATAAAAAGCATATTCATGGTTGTCCAGCTCTCTAATGAATCTGTAATTATACAATTGAACATCATATATGTCAATAGTCATTTGCAATATACAATATAAAACATAATATGCAAATAAACAAAATAAGTGGTTACCAGGTAACTTCTTTGGTTTCCTCAATGGAACAAACTTTGCTCCTATTGCCAATGCAATAGGAGGACCAAATATAAAACCCCGAGCCTCTATTCCTGCAGACGGAAACTTCATATGTCAGAAAGCCATTAGAAACTTATTGTTCACTGTTAATGGAACATGAAAAACAGTGCAGTTTTGAGCTGCCTCTAAAGCAAAAGGGACTGAGGAGAAAGAAAAAAAAAAAACATGACACTTCAAGTCTCAGCAAAACAGGATAAGAATTATTCAAGACAAGGAACCACATGCACATTTTGAGAAATTTAAGAAACAAGCTCGTAGAAGCAACAATATTGAGTATTTCATCTACTAATTGGTAAAATAAACTAAATCACACTATATAACCGGCAATCCTTGTCTTACAAGGTGTAAAAAACTAAACCTTATCCATAGTTGTATATCTTCATCAAAATGCATAAGGATCTAAAGCAAACTATTTCTGTAAAATAAAAGTTAATCAATAACCAAGGCACAATCAAAAATATATAAAAATACAAATTGGCATGAATGTAACCCGAACATGACATATCACTGCTTTTCTTTTGACAATAATGTCTTTGCCGATCAACTTTGATCAATACTAACATTACTTTAACTAAATTAAATTACAAGGCATCATCAATCTACTGCTGAATGACCTATTTATTCAGAGGTTTGTCATTGACCTTTGAAGAATAGAAAACAAATGAGTTATTTATCTCGTGCTAATTCAGCCACCAGAGAACAAAGAAGAGTGAGAACATAAACTCATTCAACGCATAGAATAATATCATCCAACTGAAAACAAATACTCATTCTAACGAAGCCAAAAGAATTCGACCAAATTGAAACTCAGCAACACATGGGCCCACCTTATACAGGGTGGCATCCATCACCAACCACCAAATATGCAAATTGGATATGAGCAGATGCCCACACAAGAGAGAGAGAGAGTCAGAAAAAGAAAGAACAAATTTGAGCCGCAGAAATTAAAAACTTGGAGAGCCTTAAGTCGCACTACGCACTAACAAAACCTCATAGTCAAACATAAAATCACTCCCAAAACCTACAGTCACTTCCATTTCATGATGTCTCTCAAAAGCATTCAAAAAAACAACCAGAAACTTATGCAATATAGGCCATTTCTCATTTCTGCATCATTTGGACCAACTTTTATAGTACGCATGGACCCCACCACCTTCAAGCTAATCACTCCAATTAAAAGTTCTGCAAAAGTTTTAGATCAAATATTTATCTTCAGTTCTTTCTCTTTCCCATTTCTTAAAAGAGAAAGAACTGGAGGTAAATATATGTCCTTCTTAAAATAGAGAGAGAGGGAGGGAGATGAAACCCCAAAAAAAAAAAAAAAATCCCAGAAAAACATGTTCTACCTGCAACAACCGAAATGTTTTTTCCTTTGTATCTCTCGACGAACAAATCGATTGTGTCTCTGAAGGCTTTCGGGTCCAGTAAAAGAGTGGTGATGTCTTGAAACATAATACCTGCACATTGTGACAGTTAGGAAATGAAAAAAGCATTCAAAAAAAATTAAAACTTTCAAATAAGGGACAGGAAAGAAATATATATATATATCCTTTAGGCAGACATAGGAGAAAAAGAATTTCAGAAATGGAAGCAAAAACCCACCTTATTCAAGTGAAATAATTATAGGTTTGAAAGGATTAAAAGTCAAATTTTTTTTTTTCCATAATAGACAGCTTAACTTTCTCCTAATATTTTTTTTTCAGCAATCAAAACAGAGCAAAACGTAAATAACATACTAAAGGAAAAATGTTACGAGAATAGGGAAAATACAGAGATAATAGTGTGAATAGAAGAGAGCAAACCAGGTTTAGGAAAATGGGGGACGACTCGAATCTTGGTTTTGATTCCATGGAGGCGAGGATCTTCGTCGTTGATAGCCGACATTGCGTAGAATAACAAAGACCCACGGCCAAAAAAACAGAAGTAACACTTTTTTTTTTTTTTTTTTTTTTTTCTTAACGCTTCTCACTGCTTTATATCAAAACCAAAAATATTCAGAAGGTATTTATATGCGCGCAATCCAACTGAACGACAAAACAGACACGATAATAGAGTAATGGATGAGAGAGAACCCGTAGCGACAAGAAAAGCGTATTTATATAAAGAGAGACGGGAGGAAGACTGCTTTAGTGGCGAGTGAGACTGAGGAGAGTGACCGCCAGCTTTCCCACATAAGGTTATGTTTGTGAAAATCGGTTAAGACTTAAAGAATGGTAACAACTAACATTAATAAAATTTGGTAGGTAATCAATCAAATAAGTCTAATTTGCAATCATAAAATCTCTTAAAAATATTATATTTCATAAAAAGTTTATACTAAGAGTCGTTTGTAGAACTAGTGTATTTTTCATGAACATGTAAGATACTTAAAAATCAACTGCAAAATGTTGTTATTTGTAGGTGAAATAAAGCATAAATTTCTTGAGGTGGGACAGATAAAAGAAGAAATTAGATCTATCCCAAATTTCAAAATCTAGCTAGAAAACATGCAGGTCATTCTCAATTAACGAATTTAAGATCTTTTGAATTTAAGTTTGGGGATTCTTTTAGTGGTCCAACTTCATAAATATATGACCCTCATCCAATGCAATTTCAACGTCTACTTCCATCTGCATTTTGGCAGAATCCTATCAGTGGCAGAATAACTGAATAAGACAATTCTTTTTATCAGTGCTAGGGCTAGGATTTAATTAATTGTAAATGTTTATATTATTATATAAAATTACAAGGATTTTTTTTTATATAAAATTAATTAATTAATTAAGCTGTAAATTTTTTATTGTTGAATTCTTCAAATAATGAAAAGAAAAAAAAATACATACATTTTTTGCATTTAAATAATGAAAGAATAAATGAAGAAAATTATTTAAAAACATTTGAAAAAGAAACCTACTTTTTATTTGAGAAAAATCTATCTATAATCATTTTTAAAAAAAGATTGAACTTACATATATAGTTCATGAACTTTTTCTTATAATTTAATTTATTTACTTTTAAATTTTAAACTCAAAATTAGACCGATTTGAAATCCAACTTCAACAGTATAAAAGTGGATCAAAGTTAAAAAAAAAAAAAAAAAAAAAAAAAAAAAACAAGATGCCTAAGTATCAAATTTAAAAAGTATGAGAACAAAATTATAGAAAAAAAATTGTTTAGAGATTTTTCTCATACCAAGAATCTCTAGGAATTTTGTATTAGATATTCAAATTCTTCAAATGCAAGTTACATTTAGTATAGACATATGTGTGTGTCCTAACATAATAAGTTCTATTAGGTTAATACTAAAGTACGATATCATACTTAAATATTCAGTATTAAAATTAAATTTATCAGGTGTCAAAAATACATACGTTCTACCATAGTCCTATTCAAGTCCTTATTATTCAGATCGTATGTCCAAAGTCATACTTGGACGATTTTCATATCTTGATTGTATCATCTAAGTCGTATGTTCAAAGTCATACTTGAACGATGTTCATATATTAATAGTATTATATAGGTCGTACGTCTAAGATTATACTTGGATATCTTCATTTTAAAATTCTTATTATTCATGTCATACCTGCATAATATAAATAACTCTTTTATTAAGATGGTATATAGCACAGGTCATACAACATATTGTACATAATATTACTAAAACAAAAAGTAATTGGATTTATGTGTAAAATGTGCAAATGTTTGCACATTATTTGTGTAGTTTAGCTTTATAAAAAAAATCTAAAAGTAAATATCAAGAATTATGTATTAAATATGGTATAAAAAAATATGTATTAAATACAAACAGGGCTAAATGATTTAAAATATTAATAATATAAAATATACACCTAGGCTATATATATATATATATTCAAAAATTTAAATAATACACTCTTAGTGTGATCAATATGTACAAAAATATAAATTTGAGTGCTACATTAAATAAGATCTACTTACTCAATGAATTTTTTTTTTTAACTGGTATTTTATTTAACATATGTAACAACTTAATTCGGATAATATTACTCCTAAATCAGCTGGCAACAAGAGTTGACAATTGATCCAACTGTTGAGAGAGAGAAAATAAGGCAAAGGAGAGTAATTACAGCTTAAAGACAAATATAATGGAAGACTATATGCTGAGTTTGTATAAAAGGTAGCTATCGAATCTGGATGGTAATATTCTGTGGGCAACTCTCGTCACTTTCACACTTACCCAAATATCCTTCTCTGATTGAATTTGCATGTAACATTCATATTTCATTAGTCACAGAGCACTTGCCTAACTGTAACGCCTTATAAAGGCCACAAGTCATGACAAATTAACTTATCCATTATTTTAAGTAATGACCTTAAATTTGAGACAACTTGGGGAGGCTCGGCTTCGCTTAGAGTACCCTTATTTATTTCAATTTTAGATATGATTTTAATTATGAGGCAATAATAAATTGCAGCAATTTTTAGGAGTTCCATCGGCGGACGAGAACATTGCTACCTCGGGGACCACTTAAGATAACGGGAACGTTAATAACAATTCATTTTACATTTGTATTAATTATAGAGATCAAATTAACACGAAAAATGAAAAAAAAAATTATTTATTTATTTAAAATTTGAGCACGTGTCATAAATTTATATGATAATACTATAATAGCTTTTTTCTTGAAGATAAACCGAGGTCTAATCCTACGTTAATTGAAGGCCACGTGCGGATTTTCACATAGGAATTCAAGAGACTCGATCCAACCATTTGGTTGGTGTCAAGCATTCGATTTGAAGTTTGTGTTGTTTAATAAAATCTATTAGCATATATATAATAATAAAATTTATTAGTATATATATATATAAAGAAAAATTGATGAATTTATATTTATTTTATATTCTTTTATTTGGTAATTTTATATATGTTTTTTATTTTACACATATATATATATATATATATTTGGTAATTGAAGATTTATTTGATATTTTAATTTATTTTATAATTTTTTTATTTTTTAAAAAGTGATTTTTTGAGTTAGCTCTTTCAATTTATGTAAAAAGTTTCACTAAAAGATCTTTTTTTTTTTTTTTTTTTTTTTTTACAACAAAAGTTTTTCAGTAAAGTTAAAGAAGAATAGTTAATACTGTTTTTAAAAAAAAAATTAACAATGGAAGAACAAATAATCAATTTTTTCATATTTTTCAATTATTATTGACATTTCAATTGCATAAATTAATTGCTTTTAGCATAGACAATAATAAATTGATTTAAAAATAAAATGAGTTTAAAATTTGATAATTTATCTTTGTATTAGGAGTGGATAATGGCCGGGTTGGATTGGGTTGAGGAAAAATTGAAACTAACTCGAATATTTCAGCTTGAAAAATACGTAGATCAAAAATCGGCCAATAAGCACTTCAAACCAAACCAAAAATATTCGGGTTGGTAGTTCGGCCTAAAATTTCAAATTTTAAAAATAATTCATTTTTTAATTATAAATTTGATGTCTATCTAAAAAAAAAAAAAACTTATAATCCATGCAAACATAAACTTCAAAAGAGGTGATTAAAGGGATTATGGGAATATATGTAATGGAGGTAAATTAAAGAGATAGTTTCTTCTTTAAGCGATGTGAGACTAAAAAAATTAAATTTTTGCTTACATATTACATAACTTATAAATATATTATTATACATTAAGATAACAATATTAGCATTTAGCAAAATGATATGAATGTTAAGTTATTTCATGCCTAAGTTGATTCAAATTCATAAGTAATACATTTCTTTAAAAGTTAATTAATAAAAATTCGGGTTGGGTTGGATTTCATGAAAAAAAAAATTCTCAACCCATTTCTGGCCACAATGGTTCAAATTGGCCAATTTTGGAGCTGAACTAACTCATTGACTCGTAAAATCCAATCCAACCCACACGATTTGGGTTGGTTTGAACGGGTTTATTCGGTTTTTGTCCACCCCTACTTTGTATTGTCACTTTTTTATAACAAAAAAAAATTTAATTATTTCAAAAAAATAATAATAATTAGATTAAATTGTTGTAAGTGACATAACTAAAGAACCTTAAATGCATTAGGCTATTTAGTTTTTTTTTTTTTTTTAAATCTTGACCATATCCTATTAAGTTTTTTTTTTTTTTTAATACATGTATAAAAAAGACTAACAATTTAGATTTTCTTTGAATTTTTTTTTATGATATTTTTTTACTTTTTTTCTTTGACAATTATTTTTAAACTTAAATTTTTTAAAATAATTAAAATTTACACAAATTTATGTCATTAACAATAATTGTTTATTATAAAATTGTTATCATAATTATACATTTATGGCTAACTAGCACTGTGATTATTTAACTTTTACTTTAGATTTGATAATCTATTATGTGCCTTGCACGGATCTAAATCTTATTATTATAAAAATATTGATGTTTTAGTTTCTTAGCTTCAAGAAAAATGATCGATTAAAAATAATATTATTTTAATAATTTTTTTATTAAAATATTATTTTTATTGCAAGTAATTAATGTACTATTAAAATACGAATTATTAGTAAAGATAAAAGTAAATTTAAAAAAAAAATCACAATAATAAAATAAAAAAAATTATTTAAATATATTTTTTATTTAAAAGAAGTAAAAAATTAATAAAATAGAACAATCAACAGATATTAAAATAAATATTTTGAGGAATAATTATATGAAATTTCACTTTACCATTGTAAAGAATCCAGTTTAAGTTGTGTTTTAATTATTTGATAAAAAAATATTATTTTAATAAAAAATTATTAAAGTAATATTATTTGTCATTAATTAATTTATGTTTTAAAAGATGAATGACTAAAAAATATCTTTTACAATGTGAGTGACTAAACTACTCAAATGCTTAATTTGAGAGGCTTGACAAACACTTTTATCCAACAATTAAATCAAGTAGTGTTATGTTCAAATTAGCCTAGTAAGAATTTTTTTTGTTCAATCAAGCCTTATTCCTTAATCTCTAACTAATTATAATTCCATTGACTAAATGACAACCAAGTTGCTCGAACTTCCTATATTCATGTCATGATGCAATTCCTCGTGATTTCTTCAAAGATCTTTCTTCATTTTTATTTTTAGAAAATAAGAGCTTTGTTCATCTTAGAATAGTTATTTACGACATAAATTTAATAAATTATTAAAATATAAAACTTAATTTAGTACTAATTTTTCGTTAAATTAAATATTTTTTAAAAAAAATTTAAAAAAAATTGATGATTGACAAAAACATCCCATCTATCCAACCCAATATAAAGATTTAGGTTTGGATTAATTTTTTGTCTTTATTGAATTGGGCGATTCTTACTTTTTTAAAAAATACTTCATTGATTCAGTAATTAGAATTTGAATCAATTTATAACATGCACACTTCTAATATTAGTAAATAAAATGCTACTACAATCTTTTAATAATTTTATATGCATTAAGTTATTATATGTATGAAGAGTGCTAGTTATTAATTGAATGCAAAGTTATAATCATCCTATGGCTAGAATTAGATAACTGCATAATATGGCTAGAATTAGGTAACTGCATAATTAAAAAATTCTATCGTTGTTACTTATGTTGTAAACTTGATGTGATTGTCAAAAACATAATCTTGCTATCTTGAGGAGGTTGGATATTGCAAGATTTTGTTGTAAGCCAATATTTTACCCCCTTTTTTTTTTTATGATGCTATCTTCTTTCCATTTTTTTTATTTTTTATTTTTTATCTTCTAATAAAATTAGTGTCCTATGTTTAAAACGAAAGAAACTTAAGCTTTGAATTATACAACTAAAATTGAGCAATGCTAAAAAGCAACTAATTTTCTAAAAATATTTACCCCAAAAATCAACTATTGTAAGCCACATCACTCCTTGTTTTAAAGTGAAAAAATAATTATATATGATTAATTAATGTACTGTCATATACAATGATTGATTTCAGTGCAAGTGTTAGTACAAAATTATATGCACCTATCATATTACTATTCATATACGTAGGAGGGGAGATGTAGGAAAATTAGGGTTAGTTGACACGATTTTATGATAAATTTTTATTGCTATATATATTTAATTGATTATATTATATTAGGTATTTATGACGACAAAATAGACATTTAATCTTTGACTTTGTGCTATAATTTTTTAATTCCTCCACCTAAAGTATATAGTGAGTTTGGAAAATAAAACAACGATTTGACTTTATAAAAATAAAAAATGGTCTAAAACTAACTTGAGCAGAATTCGTCAAAAATACTTTGTAACTCACCTAAATATTGAAGACATATATCATATTTTGCAATATTTTTTATTTTTTTATGTTACAAGATTATTTATTAGTTTTTTATCAAACATATTTCGGTATGAGATAATTTAAATTAAGGTATCAGTTATGGTTTGAAAAAATATTAAGCATCTATAATTATTTAATATATTAATTAATTCAATGAATCAAAAGCAAAATTGAGATTAGGATGGGTTGAGTGTGCGAGTCTGATTATTTTGGGTGATGAGTTACAACTTAGAATTTTACCCACAATTACGTAACTATCATGAAGAAGTATGGTTAAAAAAGCGATTAACAAACTATCAAACAATTTCACCGAGAAGCTTCGTCCTCTTTTGGTTTTCTCCTTCCAACCTTGTCTTGCCCCTTTTTCTTTGTGATTCCCAATTAATCTCCATTGCTCTCCCCTCTCGTATCTCAATTGTTTCCTTTTTCATCTTGAATTGCAAATTTGTTTAAGTTTTAAGCGTGATACTCTCGTGTGACCTAATTTAATTTGAAAGTTTCAATTACTGGTTCAATTCTTGCTATCTGTTGCTGAAATTAATGGAGGAGCTAAGAACTCGAGTAGATCATCTTGATCTCACAATTGATCCAGGTGATCGGATTGAGCAAGACAAAGGTCTTTCAGATCTTGCGATTGCGGCTCGCGTTATTTTTCAAAAGCCTCTGTACTTGGAAGCTCTCCTGAGAGTCCATTGAAATCCTGATTGAGAAGAATGCCTCAATTGGTAGTGGTGGTAAAGCGGATTTGTTGACAACCATTGCTGACCTTGCTAACTGAGAGCTGCTGTTGCTGCTTTGAGGGACTCAGATTTGGTTCTTGCTGGTCAACTTATTTTGTTATGTTTGCTTGTTTTAGTTTTGTTTGTTATTCCATTGCTAGTTTTGAATTTTATATTGCCTTGTGTGTGTAGTTCTGTGATATTATTCTTGTGATTGGTATTGATTGTTTTCGATTATTTTTTTTCATGGTTTTTGAACCCTACTCTTGATGCAGTTGCTGGAGAGTGCAGGTATCATGGTTGGTTCACACACCAGAAGATTTGCTTCAACTCTCTAAGTCTAGAATTTCTCAGTAAAAGTCCTAATTAAGTCTACCTTAAGGTGGATGAAGATGGAGTTTGCATTGTTTCTCTGGTGTTTTTTCTGTTTTGTTAGAGGACTGGTTTATGATGTTGGAGAATTGTTTCTATCTTGTCATGCTCTACTTCTATTTGAGTTTTTCATTTTTTTTTTTTTTTGTTCGAATGGAAATTTACTCATTTAACCCAAAAGAAAAGAAAAAATTAATTGTATATCTAAAAGCTTTGAGTTCGAATATTGATATCATTTAATATATTTGTCCCATTATGCTTTAGAAAAATGAAAATCGCTTATTATATGCAATAGTTTTTGAATATTTTGTAAATTTATGATTTGGTATTTTTTTTTTTTTGGTAAATGTGCTATAAACTGATTGGTACTTATGACTCACTTAATGTCCAATTCGCTATCATGATACACTCTATTGATCATAATGAATTCAACGTAAAACAATCGACTCCATTATCTTTTACAGAGCTACATGATAGCTCGTGTGGGTTGTCGACTTGGTCGTTATTGGTTCTGGACTTGTCTATATGTCTAGCTTTACACCACCCCATTTCGTAGGAGTCAAACAAATCACAAGATGTGAAATACTAGTTATTCATATTAGAACTAACATTGCCAGTCATTTCAATCTCATTATTTAAAAGGATATATTGTAATCTGACAAACCAATAACACACACACACATATTTATAAACCACCATTGTAATAAGAATGGAGAGATTAATACTAAATTTTTATTGTATTATGCTATATCTAAGCAGTATTAATATTTCGAAATATGTACTTGAATTTTCTTCATGTATAGTTTCAATTATGGACTAGATTATTCATCTATCCCATACAAGATTTAAAATTTGATCAAATAGTGGTAATTGGCAATACATAATTTTTGAAAATTTGATATGGAAAACTCTTTTTCAATTACTTAGGGTTTATCCTATTATATCTTTAAATGAAAATTTTCAAAATTAATTTAAAATATTACATAAAATAACACCCCAAATTCGTACAAACAAAAATAATACTTCTACTTTCAATTAAAAAATGTACGAATTAATATTAGGTGTGCTATTTTTATTGTTAAATATTTTAAGGGTATTAGTTTTGTAATTTTCAAAATTAATTTTCCCACCATTCAAATTTTGAAAAACTAGTTTCAACATTAAACTGGAACTAATTTTATCTTTACCGAAAAGAAAAGAAAACTCTATTGTGCTGACACATTTCAACATTGAAATGAAACTATTTTATTTTATCTCATCTTAAGTTCGCAAACAAAATTGAAAAAATTAGATTTATGAATGACGATCATTCAACAATGACAGTATTGTTTTAACCTATACTGTCTGATTTTCCAGATGAAATAAACAAAGCTTTAGTTTTATACCCTTTCCTGAGAACTGATTAAGTCTTTCATAGACGTTATTTTCAAAAAAAAAAAAAAAACTAGAATGTCAGCACACGTGACTTTTCAAACATTGGTTCTCCGTTGAAGTTTAAAACGATTGAAATGACTAATGAGGTTGTTTAACTTTGATTTCGTTAGATCACGAATAAAACTAATTACTCCAACGTTTCATGGTGGTTCTGGTTAAAGAGTGTGTTGTCATCCTTTATTACTCCAAATTTAGTTAACATATACTTGCAATTTGTTATGAAGATATGATGTAAATTTTAATTTATAGATTTAACCTCGTGGTGGAGGAGGAGAATGAGAGAGGTAAGATGGTGGGGTTGAAGAAATAGGGAGAGGGATGGTTGAGAAATGATCGAGTAGTTATGCTGGTACTTAAGAGAAAGCCCTCATGAGAATCTGGCAGAGACAAGTTTTTTTTTTTTTGTTTGTTAATAGCATTTCAATAAGTCATAAAAGTTCTGATATTACAAATGAAAATAAAAATGAAACCGTTGGATTAGATCGACACTAGTTTAGCAGAGTTCACATGAATTTGTTTTAACGAATTAAATCATGTCATCACATTAATAGATAACAATTTTTTTTTTCTAATGTCGCGTAAGTTTTTAATTTTGAAAAAAATAATTATATCCCAAACATAATATTAAAAAAAATGATTTAATTACATAATTGTGATTATGTTAGTAAGGTTCTCACAATTTCTAACCTATCATCGTCCCAAATTATATATACAAATGTATACAATAATCAGAAACTTTAAAATTCTCATATTAAATCTCTAGTTTTTATTAATAAAAGTAATATAAAAACATAAGCAGACGTTGATTGAGTGAAGCAGAGCTGCAGAGGGAAATATCAAAAGGATCTTGGTGTCCCCACTTTCTTCGTCCACTTCTTCCTTCTCACCTGTCAATGCAATCCCATGCGCTGCACCAAATGCGCCTTTTGCTACCTTCTGGAGGACAAAAAAAAAATTTATTTATTTTAAGTTTAAAATAAATTATAAATAATGTATTTAATAAAAATTATAATAAATTTATAATATATAGCATTTTGTTTGTTGTATGCAGATTTGCCCCTACTCCATCTGATTTCATAAATAATAATATTAAATAATTTTTTTATATAAAAAATATATAAAAATAATATTATCACAATAAAAATATATTAAAAATGCATTTTATTGTTATTAATTATTTATTATATATTAGTATTATTAATACTGAACAAAATTATTATTAACAAATAATAATAATAAGTTAAGTCGTACAATATCGTTAACTATTATATATTTGTTTGTCGGTTTTAATTGCATCATCTTGTCAAGGACTGTGCAAGATTTAGAGTACAATTAGTTGTCCCCTTGCTTTTGAGTAATTTTTTTAAACTGTTTTGAGTAATAGTTGTCCCCTAGCTTAAAATTGTCAACACGTGGACAAAATTTTGCAGCAGAGACTTTTACCTCGGGTGATGTGCGGTACAAGTTTTTGTCGTTATTTAAATGAGCATTTTGTAACATTGAGGGACTGTTTTATTATATTTTTGGTTTTAAGTTCCATTTTTTATTTTAAATTAATTATTTACTGCATATTTTGTAATCACGTTTATTTTAAAATTTCAGTTTTGAACCTAATATTTTAAAATATGTATTCTTGGATAATTAATTTTATTTTTAATTTTAAATTAAGTTAGAACTTAGTTCAATTTTTGCACACATTTTTATTAAAAAAATAAGTTTTGAAAATTATATTTCAAGTTTTTTTTTTTCATTATATAACTTACTTTGTTTTTTGTTATGACTTTTCACCAAACAAATTTTTTTTATAAATAAATTAGAAAACATAAAATAAGTTTTAAAAAAATTACAAAATGAACTCCTAATAATTAATTTCATTTTTAAGTTAAAAACTATTTTGAAACACAATTTCATTTTTACATGCAATTTTTATTATTTTTTAAACTAAAAAAAATAAAGATTTTAAAAACTATATTCTAAGTTCATTTTTATTTTCATTAATTCTATTTACTATTTCTTTGTTATGACTTATGAGGAAATGAAAAATCATAAAATTATATTTCAAGTTCATTTATTTTTTTTCATTAATTATATTTTTATTTATTTATGAGGAAATGAAATTACATTTTATGTTTTTTTTTTCCTCAACTTGAATTAAAAAACATTAAAAAAAAAAAAAGAACTTGTTACAAAATAAGTTCTATAGAATCGACCATGACATTCTTGAAAAACAACCACTCGATATGTAGTGCTCAATGTTAGGGTGAGTATATATGGGTCGGTTTGAGTTTAAATTAAAGTTAGAATCAATTCAATGTAATCGATTTTTTAAAAATGAAAATCAAACCAAATTATAAAATTTGAAAAACTAATCCAACACGAACTAATTTTTTTGGTTTAGTTTGCGTTGATTAAAGAAAATTTCATCTTTTTTCTCAAATAAATTTTATTTATTAATTTTTTTTAAACTCTTGCATTATAGTTTTTAAAGTTTTTATTGTTAATTTTATCATAATACCTAATTTTAAAAATATAGAATTCGATCACTTATCGAATATCATTATCCATATCAAACACAAAGTATAAGAAAAATTAGAAATGTAATTAAGACAAATAAGCAATAAAGAATAGTAATCACATACCTAGAAAAATTTGCTAATTTTTATATCCAATAATATTGTTCAGTAATATTGTTCATACAATGAAAACTCTAATGACAAAAATATGAAAGACAATGTAATTATAAATTTATAACGGATAAAAAATTAAATACTACACAATTAATGTTTCACGTGGATAAAAAATAAAATAAATGAGAGCATTTCGTAGAGAAATACTTGCATGAATTTTGCTTAAATATCCAAACTCTAACGGCAAAAATAGGCAAAATTTGTTGGTAACTAATTAGAATTGGACTAAAGTGTGACTTGTGAGAGGCATCGTCAGCAACTCATGAGAGGCGTTGATTTAGGTTGTTGAGAGAAAACTAATTCACTGAAAGGAGTATAAAGTAAAACCTAATGTGAATGAAAATTAATTTTTTTAAATAATTCTATAAAATAATAATATAAATATAAATATAATAAAAAAAAAATTAATAAATGAACTGGATTAGTTCAATTTATTTTAAAATTTTAATAAATAAAAATCAAACCAACTCAATTCAATATTAATCCATTTTTTATTGCGAAGAACCGAACCAAACCAAATCGAACCAATAAAATTCAAGAATCTATTTTTTTAAATTGGGTTAGATTGGGTTGAGTTTAATAAATTGGGTTAATTCTGAATATTTTTGTTCATCCTTATTTAATATTGTTGGTTTATTTCTTTTTCTGAATAAATTTCTTTTATGGTCTCTCTTTCACCTCTTATTTTGCTCACTAGCTTTTAAAGGTATATCTCTAAATTTTCTTACTTCTGGTTGCTTTTGTTATCCAAAATAAATATACATATATTATAATTGCTCTGCCTACTCTACTAAAGTTTTTGAAGAATTTTGTTGCCAAAGATGTTAATTGCTCTGCTTTATGGTTGATCTCGTTCAGAAATATTCTCAAACTAGTTACTTAAAAAAAAAAAAAAAATTAAGTTCTATTTTTTATTAATAAAAAAAAAATATACTCACATATTTAAGTGAGATTTGAACTTAAATATTTAATGGGAGAATTAAAATCTTAGCACTTAAACCGATTCTCAAACTAATTACTTTTTTTTTTTTTTTAAATGGTTCTAAAGTCTCATTCTTTTTATTAATAAAGAAAAAACACACTTACACACTCGGGTGTGATTCGAACTTGAGTTCTTGGTGGAAAAATTGAGAGTCTTACCACCTGAATCACAAGAGATTTTCAATATGAATTAAATTCAGGATTTGAAAAATTCATTGACTTTTTTTTTTTTAGCTCTAAATTAAAAAAAAAAAAAAGAAAAAATATGTATAAATTTGTAGTTCTTAAACTAATTACTTATTAAGTTACTTATTCGATTATTTTCCTCGTTACGTCTCTCTTTAATGGACTGGATGAGATTTTTCTATCATATGATTTATTTTAGTATGTAGCTGATGGATTGGGCGAGGTGTACTATAATCGTAAGCTGGTAATCATCTTTATCATTATTATTGTTTTCCACTCATTAATATCACAGATATTATTAATATGATTATGAATATTGGTTAAATAAATTTACTTTTTAGTTTTTCTTTAAAATTCTGCAGCATCATGAGTTTGGGTGCATTTATATAGAATTTTTTATTTCTTTAAATGTTTATGCGTAATTCAAGAAAGTGTTTTTTTTTTTTCATTAATATGTGACTTTATGAATAAACATAAGTATGATCTGTTAGCTATTGTGATGATAATTTTTTGTTGTTATATTCATCTATATATAAAATATGTGATATATATATATATATATATTATATTATATTAATTTATATATATTATATTTATATATTTTTTTATTAAATATATATATATATATATATATATATATATGTTACATTTAAATTTATGTTGCTGAAGATAGTTGCTGAATGTAAAGCTTACTTATATTTTTAGACAGGATGTAAAACCTTACATCTAGCAATTCTAACAGTGTCACCGAAACTTTGAGGATATCGTCGACGAAAGTTGCCAAAATTCTAATAGTGGCAACTGCTAGTGGTGGTGGCTGCCGACAATCTTGTCAAGTCTATTACTATTATCAATTTATTGAAATTATATAATAAGATTATTTTAGTTTTTAAATTATATTATTGTGTATAAAATTGCAAATTTTAAAATATATATTTTTAGTTTAAAATAATTAATAAAAATTTAATAAATACGTCACAATTTAAACCGATAAATAAAATAAAATTCTATGTAACAACATTTGGGCCTACAGGCAGTACCCACTAGATCACAAGCATAGCTGGTATTTAAGGGGGGAAATTACTTGTAATTTAAGAAGAAACATTTATGTAGAAAATATTAAAAAAATATATTCTGAAAATATGAAATATACAAAATTAAAAAAATTCCATGGTTTGTTCTGAAAAAGGTGAACGATCCCCAACTAGTACTAGTAGTACATTCCCTTCGAAAGAGTCTTCTTCTTCCGTTGGATTATAACCCAGATATTAATTCATATACCAACGTAACGTAAGCTATATGTAAAGTGTAAACTACTGTAGTCAGATCTTTGATTGTTCGAGTCATAAGAACCTTCTTACTTATCCTTTTTGGGTTTCAAGCCAGCCAAACTATTGTACATATCCTAATTTCAAACAGAGAAACTCCACAGCCAGTGGTGACAATAGAGCCCTTAAATTATAGAAATGTTGATCTTAGTCTGTCTCAAAAGATCCTTGTGGTTGGGTGCTCCTGATATTAATAAACAGTACTGATGGAATCCATAGAGAGATAAGGTCAAATTTAACCACTTCTTCGTTGCAGTTGGGGATGATGCAATGAGTTTCATTCATCTAGTGAGATCCACTCTCTCCTCTGATTCATTTCATTCATCTAGTGAGATCCACTCTCTCCTCTGATTCATTTCATTCATCTAGTGAGATCCACTCTCTCCTCTGATTCATTTCATCCGTATGGATATACATTTATGAGATAATAATTGTTAAGAAAACGCCTTCAGATCTTGACTATAATCACTGATCTCACTCACACTCAAGAACACACACAAGAACAATTGCAAGTAACACTACTTAATAGAACAACACAAAAGAAAAGCAAGAGATGAAATCTACACACAGATCATTTACATGGTTCGGCATTAACGAGCCTAGTCCATGGAAACCACCTCGGTTCCAAGCTTCACCATTCTATCAGATCAGGGAGAATTACAGAAAGCAAACAAGAGAGTCTTTTTCTCACCCTCACAGGACAAGCACTCAGATTTTACATATCTCGCACTAACTGTTTTTGGCTTATTTCATACACCACACAACACATTCTATACAGAACTCCATTTATCCCACTGTATATCCACAATACTCTACAACAGGCCCAAGAAACTCTTATTTACTAAGGGCCCAGAGTTTCTGGCAACATTACGGGCGTATCCTATATGTCTGTCTCTTAGTGCATACTCATGCTAACTACAATTAGTTGTTACACTGTACAATAATTATAAAGAAAATAAAATAATAAAGTAATTAACAAGTTAAAAGAAATTAATAGGCAACCAATAAATGGATGTAGGTTAAACTTTTCTCAAGTTTAAACATTCAATCTATCATAATAATTATATATTTTTTAATATATTTAAATATATAATAGGATGGGTGTGCTGTAAAAATCTAAAGTTATTTGTATCGTTTACTTCTTTAGAATATAAATAGTATCATTTAATTCTTTAACTCTGTAAAATAAGCTAATTAAGGAAAATTATATTATTTTAATTGTAAAACCATTAATATTTTATGTCAAACAATTAAAAATCAATTAAAATATAAATCTTTAACAAGAATAAAAGTAAAATTTAATATGATATTGTTTAAGAAAAAAATTAACAATAATAATACTCAAACAAAAAGTTATTTAAATATATTTTTAATTTTTATAAAAATTAAAAATCTATTAAACATTAAAATAAAATATTAGTAATTAACAAATATTAAAAATGATTTTTTTGTGAATTTTTTTCATATTAAACATAACTTTACTATTGTTAAAAGCTTTTGTTTTAATCGGATTTAATCACTTGACAAAAAAAAAATTTTAATAAAAAATTATTAAAATAATAATTGTCCATTTTTACAAAAATAAAGGGTTAAATAATATTATTTTTAATACAAGAGATTAAACAATATAAATAACTTAATCTAAAAAATTTATAGGACATTTTTCTCAATATAATATATCAAATTAATGTAATAAATGCATATGTTATTATACTTCACAAATTTTTTTTTAAGATACATTCAACTTCTCGAGTTTAGTTAAGTTAATCTTAATTATTAAATTTATTTTCAAAATTAAATATTTTATTTACATAATTACCCAACAAATATAAAATAGTAACAAATATTAAAAATGAATTTTTTGTGAATTTTTTCATATTAAACATAATTTTACTATTGTTAAAAGCTTGTGTTTTAATCGGTTTTAATCACTTGACAAAAAAAAAATATTTTAATAAAAAATTATTAAAATAATAATTGTTCATTTTTACAAAAATAAAAGGGTTAAATAATATTATTTTTAATACAAGAGACTAAACAACATAAATAACTTAATCTAAAGAATTTATGTGACATTTTTTTCGATATAATATATCAAATTAATGTAATAGATGTATGGGTCATTATACTTCACAATTTTTTTAAGATACATTCAACTCTCGAGTTTAGTTAAGTTAATCTTAACTATTAAATTTATTTTCAAAATTAAATATTTTATTTACATAATCACCCATCAAACCTAAAATAGTATTTGATGCAACTTACAAATTGTGTAAATTAAAAATTTTATACACTAATGTTATTTTATAATTTATTAAAAAAAATACTAAATTAAATTAATTTATCAAATTTTTGTATTCGTACTTTATTAGATAATATATGCTGATATGATAAACTTCCTCAATATACTATAAAATGAGGCTATTAGAGTATCATGTCCACTTCTAACAAAAAGTGTATCATATCCTATAAAATAAAATAAAAAATCGACATCCTCAATATTTATTTGCCCTCTATGGTTGATTGTAAGGTAGTAACATCGGAACTTTATTATAAAACATGTAAATGTAAAAAAAAATTGGAGTTTGTACTTTGTACCCAGTTAAATGTGTGAAATATTATTTCAAAAAATATCATGAATATTTATTTTGTTTGTGTGACTTAATCAGTTTACAGACTTACAATTATGTTCAATGGGACTCCAAAAATAAATGGGAAAAAGGGAAAATTATAAAAATTAATTAGTATATACTTGTAATATAAATTTGATTTTTTTTTTTTTTAAATAAACAATGATGTGATATTTTAAGTTAATAAAATATAAAATTTTAAAAAATGCAACTATTTAAAAATTAATAAGAAAAATAATTAATATAATTAGTGATAAGTATATTCTAAAAGCAATGAATATTGAATCTTTTTATTTTTTAACGCTTTATGTTCACTCGTCTTAAAATAATATAAATAATAATGATAATGATTCAGGCTATTAATATATTTGGTTTAAGTATTAATCTAGAATAAAATGTAAAATATTTGAACAATATTAGGAATATTCCTTCCTCCCACACCACTTAAGAAAATAATATTAAAATGCTATATTTTTTTCTTCATATATTTGTATAATTATTTTTTATTTTATTTTAAAATAAAAATAAATTTATTTTTTAATTTTACTCTATTTTTAATTTTATAAATATTATTGTAATATTTATGATTATTTTAATTCTTCTACTCAAGCAAACATAATAAAATTATTATTTTTATTGAATTTTATTCATATTATTATTTTTATTATCATTATATTTTGATTTTATAAACTAAATATGATCTTAATTAAAAAAAATTAAGAGTTAGTATTATTTTTTTTTTACAAAAATAAAATATTTCATTAATATTCAATCACGAACACTTAGAAGTATTATCTGTTTGTTCAAAAACAAAAAAAGTACACTTCAAAAAATAAAAGAAATAAAGCAATGAACAACAACTTTATACCTTTAGGAAGAAACAAAATACAATCTAACACATAATAACTTTGTAAAATAAACAAAAGAATTTTTTTGACACAATAAAATATACAAAATAACCAATTACTTAAAATATTTTTTAAAATTTATAATAACAAAAATATCATTATTTTTTTAAATTTAAAGAGTTATGAGTTGATATTTTTCTTTTGATAAAAATAAAATATTTTCATTAATATTTAAACAAATACTGTTAAACGTATTAGAAAGAAAATCATACTTAACAACAACTTAAGCCATGAATAATTTAAAATAATAACACAACAAACCTCATATCTTTAAGAAGAAACAAAATAAAATATAACACATAATAACTTTATAAAATAAACAAAAGAGATTATTTTGACATAATAAATATTCAAAATAAGCACACACAAAAAAAAGAGAAAAGGATTATATCTACAAATAGTTTTAAGTTAATCACTAAACTTTGAGAGCTTTAATTTTAATATATTTGAGTGTTGATGTAGCTCATCAGAACCAACTTGAGATGTTTCGTATAGTTGAAAATACCAAAAAGCTCCTACACATGAAGACACCTAAAAAGCACATACACCATAAAATTTTGTTCTATAAGTTCTGCAAGAGAAAAAATTTATCTCTCTAACAGGAGAGAGCTCTGAAGTTGAAGCAGAAAAAGGGGCTGAAATTGAAGCAAAGAAGAAAAAGAGAGGAAACTTGAGAAAATGGAGAGAAAATTTTCGAAATTGAAGCACAAAAGAAAAAGAGAGGAAACAAGAGAAAATTAATGGAGAGAAATTTTTCTCTTTTGCCGACATTTTTACTATGAATTTCAAAGGATGTTATATTGATTATTTTTCTCAAAATGTTTTGTGGCATATATATGATTTTATCTGTGAGGGTAGGTTGGACAAGGGCAGTTAATATGTTAATTTATTAACTAAATTTGCCCTTATGGTTACAATTACCTGAACCTTAGTCATTTAGTGGCAATTTAGTCAATTGTCAACTTGGGTAGTTCTTGAACTACGAAATATTATTTATTAATTTGGATCAATATTAATATGATAGTTTAGATAAATAAAAAAATTTAATAATAAAAACTAAATAAGTAGAGTTATTTTTATTGGATTAAACCATCCTTTTTAACTTTTTTATTAAAAATGTATTTTTTGGTTCCCTATTTATTAAAAGAGATATTTTAGTCTCTTTTTATCATAAAATATATATTTTAATTCAAATTTTAATAAAATTATTATTATTAATGATTTTGAAAGTAAAGATGATCTTTTTATTATAAAATATTAAAAAAATTCAAATATAATTTATCTATTCTTCGACCTTTAGCTATAAAAAAAAAATTAACTTTTAGGTTTTTTATTTTTGCTCTCCAACCCAAAATTATAAAAAAAAAAAAAAAAAAAATTAAAGCAAAGGAGATTTAATCCATTTATATAGCTCTACCGCCTCTACATTTTCTCCCATACTGTAGACCGACTGTTCGATCAATGAATAATTTCTTCATGAACCACTTCCATATTAATACTGTTTAAAAAACATTTGAAGTCCGCATGAGTGGTATTACGCTTCTTTTTCCCTCTTAAATCTCATTGGTGCTCTGCTTCATCAGTAATTGAAAGTAAGAGAGCAAACAAGGACGATCTGCTTCTTTCATAACGTGGCGACGAGTTCTTATATCTACGCTTTCTTCGACGAGCTATAAATTTCTGATTGAAAACAAAACGAGCTATCACTACTCGAAGAGTTGTGAGATTGATTTGGAGCTAAGATTAGGGCTCCGATGGATATGGTGTGGAAATATAATCACGGTTATCTTGCACTTGTTCATTCCGTAATCTTTTGTTTCAAGACACAGTTTCCGCCGACTTCATTATTTTCTCAAGCTTTCTTGGAAACTGGGACATTTTATCTGAAAATTTGATCATGTTTCTTCTTCTTTTTTTAATGCATAAAAATGGAAATCAGTTGAAATATGAAAAATGTAGAAAGTTTTTATTAAAAAAAAAAGAAGAAATGTGTAGAAAGTTTATCCAGTCTTTATCTTAATGTTACGTTTTCAATAAATTTCAACTTTTCAGAGGAAAAACTTCATTCCCAGGATTCTTGATTTGTATAACTATCTGTGCGCTGCAAACTATTAACGATCCTAATCAATAGCAGGAAGTGCAAAGATGTGAAGTTTCCGAGTTATTCAACTCGCTGCCAAAGTACAAATACTATTCATGTAATGTTGAAAATATCAAAACGAAGGACGATGATGGAATTAGGAAATCAGAGGTCCAAAATTTCGACATGACAGTGGCCCAAATGTGCCTATTCCAATTCATTTATGAAGACGACAAGACTCAACTCGTGACTCACTTAGGACGACTCATTAACGAGTCACTTTCAGAGCCCTTAGACCAAAGCATTATATCGAATCTTCTCCACCTATGTTGTATGTTTGACTCGGTGGAGTGTGCCTCGGCATTGTTTGGCGGAGAACTTGGCACGGTGCCGCTGGTTAATGAGATGAACGAGTCAGGGAAATCGGCGTTGCATAGAGCGTCCGAGTCGCACTCAAAGCGGTGCGTCGAGTTGTTGTTAATAAAACGCGCTCGTACGGACCTTAGGACCAAGGACGGTCGCGCACAGCTTGCTCTCGAGTTGTCTCTTTCAAGCCTAAGGTAAAGGTCCAAAATGCGTGTCCTTTTCGTTTTGTACGTAGTGGCAAAAGCTTTATCCGTCCCAATGAAGGATTCCACAGAATGTTCTTCATTTAGAAAAAAATTATTTTTCCTCATCAGTGCTTTTTATTACTTTATGTTGGTCTTTGGTTTGTTACTTTATTGACTTCTTCTCTCTCTCTCTTGTTTTGCCTTTTGTCTCTAACACTGTAAAGATAATTTCCTCGTTGTTTAGGAGGGACGTGAATTGGAATCCAGATAGTCACTCCGTCGAGGATTTGATCGTCCGTGTCAGTGATAAGGTTATTCTTTAAACGGAAATCTATTAATTATTGGACGTCGCCGAGAATGAAGCGAACAAATTCTTTACTTAGCAAATAAGTTTTAATCTCTGTTCATCGGCGAATTGACGAGAAAGCTGAGTGATCGTCTTCTATATACTTTAAATTATACCTATATATAATGATCGGTATTGATTTAAGTATTTTTGTTATGCGCTGCATTTCCTTTTTTGTGTCTTAGGATCTTACTACGGTGAGACTACTGTGTGAGAAAACGAAGGAAGTAGCTGAGGTGGCATGTACAAAGGCCGTTGAAGGAGAAATAGTTCCTTTAGCGGCTCTTCTCATTGTAGACGCAGAGAAGATTAACGAATCGATTTTAGAGTTTCGAGATAGTAACGACTTGGGTTCCAAGAAGATGATGACCATTTATGAATGCGTGGTACGAGAAGCTTTGTCCTTGGGATGTGCAACGACGCATTCGAGAGCAGCCAAATCTTCCTATTCTTCAGATGTTGAGAGAACCGATAAAAGGAAGCTTTTGCTATCGGAGATTGAGTTGCTTCAACTTTTCAGCGGGGCTTTTGGGCATTGTACGGAAAGGAAGGTGACGTCACCTCTAATGCGCGCAGCTCAGGTTAGTAAGCGTAGTATATCCTTTTATTTTCTAACTTACAATTTCGATCAAAATTTCTTGGGAAAATAACAAAACTAACACCCCCAAAAATTATAATAACAAAACTAGCACCCCTGTGTTCAATTAAAATTGAACGACGATAATTTGGACTCGTTCAATATTGAACGTTCAATATTATCCGTTCAATTAGAATTGAATGACGATAATTAGACCTATTTAATATTGAACGTTCAATATTTTACGTTCAAATTGAATATTGAACGTTCAATATTAAACGTTCAATTCTAATTGAACACAAGGGGGTGCTAGTTTTGTTATTATAATTTTTAAGGGGTGCTATTTTTGGTAATTTCCCAAATTTCTTTGTTTAACTTGTAATTAATGTAGGCGGGAGATCATGCCATCATTGAGCTGCTTCTAAAGACAAATGTAGACTTAAATGGAGTTGATGCTGAAGGAAATTCTGCACTTCATTGGTCCCTTAAAACTTCGAGAGGATCAAACTCGTTCGAAAATAAGATAAGGTCTCTCTGGAGGAGCACAAGCATAAATTATCATGGATGTGATATTTATTATTATTTCAAAAATTATGATTGCCTTCTTGTTCCCAGATTTTTATGGCTTCTCCTTAGGAATGGGGCTCGAGTTAGCCAAAAGAATAAATTAGGGTTGACTGCAGTTCATATTGCTGCCAGTGTTGGTAATTCAGATGCGCTACAAGTATGTCAATATTATTACCATCTCCTGTTTCATTCTTTAATTTTCTTATTTAATCTGCTGTCTTTTTTTGACAACCAAATGTTAATTTGACAAATCTTGATTTTATTTTTCTCTGGCTGACAGGTCCTTCTATTGGAAGATCCAGATGGTGTTAACTATAAGACAGAAATGAAAGAAACCCCGCTATTTTTTGCTGTGAAGAATGAGCAATTGGATTGTGCCGAGCTTCTTTTGCGCTGGGGAGCAAACAGTCAAGTTCTCAATTTGCGGTTAGAATGCTCAAGTCTTCTCATCCAGTTCTTTTTTGTTTAGTTTTCATTATGTGCATTTCGTCTCTCAAAGTGTTACTTTTATACATGTATGCGTATGCATGTACAAACATATTACCAGTAGACAAAGACCAATAGACTTGGCCACGTCGCAAGACATGCGATTCATGCTGAACCCAACAAACATTGCTCTCTGTAAGTTGAATTTCAACATTTTTATCATTCATTTTGTTTCGCAGATTTTATCTTACCTTAGCACTTATTTGCAGTGAACCGTACCTTCCCTGTTCAACACAATGTTTTAGCTTCTTTGCACATTGATGAGGTTTTCTTGGACAGTTACAAAGCACTTCTAACCATGACAAATGGATATACCTCTTTCAACAGGTGACTGCTGTGGTTAGAATGATCATTTTGATATTTGTGTTTCTTAGTTTACATGGTGTGAGGCCATAATAATATTTCTCTGCCTATTGAAAATATATTTCAGCATGAAGACAGAGTTTTGTAAGTTCTTGTCCTCACCCCATGGATGCGTCAGATGGGCTAAGTGCTTTTATGCTAATAATGAGGAGAGACAAGAGACAGATGGAACTAATCACAGTAGTTCTTTTGCTGCAAAGGATCTCAAGCGGAAAATTTTTGTGGGAGGACTCCCCTCTTCATTGGACTCAGGTTAGCAACCTATGGGAACTTTAATATCATCCATAACAACTTTGAGGAAAGATTCTGTAATTGGCTTAAATGGATTTTATGAAATAGTCTTTCCTGTTGTCAATTGCCATATTGCCCTGTAACAGGTTCATTGGCTAAGTTCTTTGAAGACCATTTTGGTTTAGTAGAAGATGCTAAAGTAATTGTAGCTAAGGCTGGGGATCAGACACAGTCTCGAGGATTTGGGTTTGTCACCTTCAAAGATGAGAGATCAGTTTCTTCTGCTCTTCAAGCACACTTTTTCACAATCATGGACAGGCAAGTTGAGATTAAAAGTGTTGTCCCAAAATATCATTTCATGACTGAAGACTACATAGTGTCAGCACAAGAAAACGAACCAGAGGAAAGTTGCCGACTTCAACGAGTACAGGTAACCTTTGAGAAGATCAAGAAAATTGGTTCAGTTAAACAAATGTCTTGGGCTGATAAAATTCTTCAGGGTAAACCCAAGACATGTATCAAGAAATTCCCAGAGCACATTAAACCTGCCAATGAGGATCCAAGTATGCCTATATGGCTAAAGATTTTTAAGAAGTGGCTTCCTAGCTTCTTGCTATACCTGTTAAAAAATCCGAGGGATGGAGAATATGCTCTCTCATCTCTGAAGGGAGACTTCAGGGCTAAATTTTTCCTGGAAGTGGACCATGACTCTATTGGCTACTCTAAGCTCAGTGATTTTATCAAATGTTTTTCTGACCTTTGTTATACAAAGGTTGTTCCCACCGGCACACGTGGTCCTGCCAATCATATGGTCCTTATACCAAATCCTAGACTTCGTACCATCATAAAAACATATTCTGCCTCTAATGCTACATCAATTGATGACAGTTCTACTAACTCCAAGTGTTTTAAGAAAACCAAATG
Source organism: Elaeagnus macrophylla (assembly GCA_029378325.1). Classification (NCBI taxonomy): domain Eukaryota; kingdom Viridiplantae; phylum Streptophyta; class Magnoliopsida; order Rosales; family Elaeagnaceae; genus Elaeagnus; species Elaeagnus macrophylla. The sequence continues at coordinate 27,428,929 of CM055645.1, forward strand.
TGAACGAGGTGTCTCCAGTTGCATCAGTCTTGAGGAAGGGAAATCAGCCAAAAGGTGTCCTGATGAGAATTTGCCTATAAAGTATATGCTGCCATTTAGAAAGCAAAGGTTTCTTAAATACTTGGATGAACCCCTAAAACCACATTTGCAGAAAGAATACAGTGCATGTAGTGGACACACTAACAATGAAAAAGAAGGGTTGTCTCGAAAGGGGGTTAATGGAAATGATCATAGAGATCAACAACATCTGGCTTTGGAAGCCCTTGCCAGAAAAAGAAACAATCCATCCGTATACTTTCTCCGTGAATTTGATTTTTATAAAGTGAGTGGCGAACATGTATGTTAATTAAATTCGATAAAATTATGCTTTGTATCCTGATCGTTTTACTGATAACTAAATTTTTGGTCATGCAGAGTTATGTGGCAAATCTCGAAGTGGGAAAGTGCTTTTCATGCAACCAGCGTATGATGTTATGGGCAAACCTTCCATGCAAACACTTGTTATGGTGCACAGACTGTAAAACGCAAGTGCTGCAGGTTGAAGGTCCTGCACATAGATGTGTAGTGTGTGATATGAACGTAGAGAAAATTGATTTAGTTACATGGGAAGAAAATATTCAATCTGTCCTTCGTGCTGAGGAGTTCCCACCTTTTAATCCAAATAATTACATACGAAGGTGAGCTCCATCTTCACAATGCTGAACGTTCCTTTGAATTAATTTTAATATTGAAAAATGATAGTGTCCCATGTTTTCATTTCACCTCTCATTTTTACTTTCCTTTCTAGCCCATCCAAGAAGAGGAATGATTCTGCAATACCTGCAAGTAATTGAAGATATATAGGAATCGAGGTTTCTCAAGTTGAACAAAAGTGACAGCGGTAACTAATTACAAAGTTAGTACCCAGGTGCTTGTGAATTTGAATGAACCCGGAAAAAATATGATTATATCAGTTTATCCTTGGGATATATTGGATTTTGTTATGAATAGTGTTATAAATTGGCGCTTGCGGAAGCGTAGTTCGGGTCCAAATTTAGTTGCACAAATAATTAATTATGGATAACGGCAAAATAATAAGCAATAAGAAAAATAAATGGCACACAATGATTTAAGTGGTTCGACCTTTCAATGTGAAAAGTCTACTCCACTGACGACGGCACACCGAGAAAAATCCACTATTAGATCCAAATGGAGAATACAAGCACCAATATTCAAAAGCCACTCAAAAAAAACCAAACCCCACATACATCCACATATATATCACTGGCGTGCAAAAGCAATATCCACAAATAGCAAGAATAATAAATATAATCTTACTAATATTACTTTGTGAGAAGTATTGGTCAAAGATGAATCTCTCCTCTTCACGAACAGTAACAAGGGTGGCTAATTGATTAATCAAATGTGGCTGATGGAATTAATAAGAGACAAAAGGCACAACTCTTATTAATCCAAAGAAATACACTATTCGGCTGTTGCTTTGTATTTCCTCTTCTCTGCTTCCCTCTGCACTCTCTCTATTTTCTGCTGCGGCTCTGATTTTTCTTTTCCTTCAAAATTCTCACAGAAGCGGCAGTTTCATCGACAGAGCAAAGATATATATATATAATGTTAGGGTTTTGGTAAAGGGAAATATTAATTTGAAGCAATTACTAATATGCCCTTTTTCTTAATAATTATGTTTTGAAGCCATAATTAACAAATCTCCACCTGGCTCAAAACGAAACCAAGTTCTTCAAATTTAGGATTCCTCGAAATACCAAATGGCCGTCGTCCAAAAGCCCCAAAGGGCGATCACTTACTACAAACACCAACCAAGCTCAAGCAATGCTTGAACTTGTTAACTGGAATTGGCTTGGTCAACATATCAGCTGGATTCTCTGCAGTAGCTATCTTATTAATAATAATAGTACCTTGAGACACAATGTCACGAACAAAGTGATATCTGACATCAATATGTTTAGTCCTCTCATGAAACATGGTATTCTTGGTCAAGTGTATCGCACTCTGACTATCACAAAATACAACAGAAGTATCCTGCTGTAAACCCAAATCACAAACCAAACCTCTAAGCCAAATGACTTCTTTCACTGCTTCTGCTGCTGCCATATATTCTGCTTCTGTAGTAGACAAAGCAACTGTAGACTGTAAAGTAGCCTTCCAACTAATGGCACAATGAGAAAGAGTGAAAACATAACCTGTCAAAGATCTTCTCTTATCCAAATCTCCAGCATAATCGGAGTCCACATAACCAATAACACTGCAACCAGTATTAGAACTCCCATCATATACCAAACCAAAACTAGAAGTGCCTCTCAAATACCGAAGTATCCATTTCACTGCTTGCCAATGACCCTTTCCAGGGTTACCCATGTATCTACTAACAACACTAACTGCATGTGAAATATCTGGACGAGTACAAACCATAGCGTACATCAAACTACCAACGGCACTAGCATATGGAACCTGAGACATGTACTTCTCTTCTTCTTCTGACTGTGGTGACAAATCCAAAGAAAGCCTGAAATGTGCAGCTAGTGGCGTACTCACAGGTTTAGACTCTTTCATACCAAAACGTTCAAGAACTTTTTGAATGTAACTTTTCTGAGACAAATAAAGCTTGCCCGCTTGTCTATTCCTGTAAATTTTCATGCCCAAAATTTTCTTTGCTGCACCCAAATCTTTCATCTCAAACTCACCACTAAGTTGAGACTTTAATTTCTGAATCTCAAACTTATTCTTAGAAGCAATAAGCATGTCATCAACATATAGCAACAAATAGACAATTGAACCATCAGAGAACCTTTTATGATAAACACAACTATCATAATCACTCCTAGAATAATCATGATCAATCATAAAAGAATCAAACCGTTTATACCACTGCCTAGGAGATTGCTTCAAACCATATAATGACTTTTTCAATAAACAAACATGATCTTCCTTACCTGAAATAACAAACCCCTCTGGTTGATGCATGTAAATTTGTTCCTCAAGCTCACCATGTAAGAAAGCTGTCTTGACATCAAGTTGTTCTAATTCTAAGTCAAACAGCGCAACCATAGCAAGCAACACACGTATGGAGCTATGTTTCACAACGGGTGAAAATACTTCATTGAAGTCGATACCTTTTTTCTGAGAATAGCCCTTTGCAACAACACGTGCCTTGAACCTAGCTGCTTCAACCTCAGGTATACCTTCCTTTTTCTTGAAGATCCATTTGTTTCCAACAATCTTCTGGCCCTTAGGCGGTTTTACCAATTCCCAAGTATGATTCTTATGAAGAGACTCAATCTCTTCATTCATAGCAACTAACCACTGAGCAGACTCATCACAAGTGACAGCTTCACGATAACTAGTAGGTTCATTCACCCCAATAGTCTCTGCCACAGACAATGCATAAGAAACTAAATCTGCATCTGCATACCTCTGAGGGCGTCGAATCTCTCTTGTTCCTTTACCCTTAGCGATACTGTATGGTTGCTCTTGTTGCTGTTCTGCTATATCAGGAGCAGAATCATCTACCTCATCCACAAATGGCTGATCTGAAGTGCTCTCTTGCACTTGACTAGGAGCTCCACTCTCAAGCTCCACCTGCTCACTAACACCGGGGTCTTTACCTACAACAACAGACTCTTTTTTCTTTTCCAACATGGAAAACTCATCAAATTTAACATCTCTGCTAATTAAGTATTTAGGTGACTTGGGTTCAACACACCATAGTCTATAACCCTTCACCCCAGAAGGATACCCCAAAAATATGCATTTCAATGCCCTAGGCTCAAGTTTACCATCATTAACATGAGCATAAGAAGGACAACCAAAAACTTTTAAATCAAAATAATTAGCAGGAGTACCAGAAAATACCTCAACCGGAGTCTTCAACTCAATTGCAGTTGATGGAGACCGATTCACCAAATAGCAGGCATGGTTACAAGCTTCAGCCCAAAAGGATTTATCCAAACCAGCTTGAAAGAGCATACAGCGAGCTCTTTCCAAAAGAGTTCTATTCATACGTTCTGCAACTCCATTCTGTTGTGGTGTATTACGCACAGTGCGGTGTCTCACTATGCCATTCCTTTCACAGAACTCATTAAACTGACCCTCACAAAATTCCAAACCATTGTCAGTTCTCAAACGCTTGATCTTCTTGCCAGTTTGATTTTCAATACAAGCCTTAAATGTAACAAATCTTGAAAACACATCATTCTTATTTTTCAAAAAATATACCCAAACATGACGAGAGAAATCATCAATAAAAGTCAACATATACCGGGCACCACCCTTGGAAGCAACACGAGAAGGACCCCAAAGATCTGAATGAATATAATCAACGGTACCTTTCGTTTTATGGATGGCTGTACTGAACTTAACTCTGCGATGCTTTCCATAAACACAATGCTCACAGAAATCAAGCTTCCCAGTTTTCTGACCACCAAGTAAACCCCGCTTGCTCAAAATGGACATTCCTGCCTCACTCATATGCCCTAACCGCATATGCCATAAGCGAGTCGTATCTGAATCTTGATCTGACGAGGATGAGACTGAAACACTGCCAATGACAGTGCTACCCTGAAGCACATAGAGACCACGAGATAATTGCCCTTTAATAACCACCAGAGCACCCTTAATAACTTTCAAAACTCCACCTTCAGCTATGTACCTATAGCCCTGTGAGTCAAGAGTACCCAAAGATATCAGGTTCTTTTTCAAATCTGGAACATGGCGAACATCTTTCAAAGTCCTGACAATACCATCATGCATCTTAATCCGGATAGTACCAATACCAACAACCTTACAGGACACATTATTTCCCATCAAGACAACACCCCCATCAATGGACTGATAAGAAACAAACCAATCCCTATTGGGGCACATATGGTAAGTGCAACCCGAATCAAGAATCCAAACATCTCTTGAAGAACTAATAGATACTGACAGAACATTATCACCATCGGAACCAGAACTATCTGCAACACCAGCAACATCATTAGTACCAGAAGATGTTGTGGTAATTTTTCCTTTACCATTGAGTTTCGGACAGTTAACTTTCCAGTGCCCTTCCTGACGACAATAATTACATTTATCTTTTCTCTTTCTAGATTTTGATCTAGACTTGCCTCTATTATTGCTTGAGCCTTTATCTTGCGTTCTACCTCTGACAAACAAACCACTGCTACTATCGTTATTACCTGTAGACACCTTTTTCTTCAACTCTCTGGAATTCAAAGCCGCTTTGACATCTTCCAAAGAAATAGTGTCTCTCCCATATAGCATGGTATCAACAAAATGTTCAAATGAATAAGGTAAAGAACATAACAGAACTAAGGCTTGATCCTCATCATCAATCTTAACACCAACATTTTTCAGATCACGAATAATTTTAGTAAATTCATCAAGGTGATCGTGCAAAGGCGTACCTTCTGACATTCTGAAAGTGTACAAGCGCTGCTTCAAATATAACCGACTTGTCAAAGACTTGGTCATATACACACCCTCCAATTTAAGCCACAATCCAGCAGGAGATCTCTCATCACCAACCTCGCGTAGTACCTCATCAGACAAGGATAGCTGAATTGAACTAAGAGCATTTTCCATCAATGCGTCTTTTTCTTCCTCAGTCAATTTTTCTGATAATTTATCCTTGCCTTCAAGTGTCTTAACGAGCCCCTCTTTAACCAATATGGCTCGCATCTTCATTCGCCAAAGACTAAAATCATTTCTACCATTGAATTTCTCAATTTCGTATTTTGCCGCCATGACAGAAAATCCAAAATTAAATTAATAGAAGCACAACCCAAAAATATGAAACCAACCAAATAACCAAAAGCTCAAAATAAATCCAAAAAAGCAAACTTGATCAGTTCCAATAATTATCAGAATAACCCAAAGCTCTGATACCAATTTGTTATAAATTGGCGCTTGCGGAAGCGTAGTTCGGGTCCAAATTTAGTTGCACAAATAATTAATTATGGATAACGGCAAAATAATAAGCAATAAGAAAAATAAATGGCACACAATGATTTAAGTGGTTCGACCTTTCAATGTGAAAAGTCTACTCCACTGACGACGGCACACCGAGAAAAATCCACTATTAGATCCAAATGGAGAATACAAGCACCAATATTCAAAAGCCACTCAAAAAAAACCAAACCCCACATACATCCACATATATATCACTGGCGTGCAAAAGCAATATCCACAAATAGCAAGAATAATAAATATAATCTTACTAATATTACTTTGTGAGAAGTATTGGTCAAAGATGAATCTCTCCTCTTCACGAACAGTAACAAGGGTGGCTAATTGATTAATCAAATGTGGCTGATGGAATTAATAAGAGACAAAAGGCACAACTCTTATTAATCCAAAGAAATACACTATTCGGCTGTTGCTTTGTATTTCCTCTTCTCTGCTTCCCTCTGCACTCTCTCTATTTTCTGCTGCGGCTCTGATTTTTCTTTTCCTTCAAAATTCTCACAGAAGCGGCAGTTTCATCGACAGAGCAAAGATATATATATATAATGTTAGGGTTTTGGTAAAGGGAAATATTAATTTGAAGCAATTACTAATATGCCCTTTTTCTTAATAATTATGTTTTGAAGCCATAATTAACAAATAGTAACTCTTAGGATTGTATCGTTCAAAGAAAATGGATTTTAGAATTCTATAGCTCTATTGCCGAATTTGTTTTTCACCTCTTATGTTGATTGTCTGAGCTTGCGAACCAAATGAACATGGGATGAAAATTGATGCGAGTTGTTTTTCTGTTGCAACGAAATTCTTAAGACTTTAAAGTTCCTTTTTTTTTTTTTTTTGCTAAGCATTTAAAGTTCATTTGATATAATAATTTATACAAGCTTGAAATGTTTGACCAAAAGAATATATATATATTTGCAAAACATCCATATCCCAATTAGGTTTACAAGCCATTGCGATGCACTTTTTCGATTGTTAGCTGTTAGTGAGGGTGAGGGTGAGGGTGAGGGTGAGGGATAGATAACTTACACTAATCGGAATAAACATAAATGGATTTGGAGAGAACATGGAAAGTAGAACTCATTTTTTTTTTATATGTTTAATAAATAATCAAAATTAATTGAAATGAAAATATTAATTTAAAATATAATAAAATATTAAAATAAAGGATAATTTTGTAATTATATTTTTGTAGATTGGAGAAATGAAATCAATATAAATGGCTTCCTTTCTTTTTATTTTATTTTTCTTACTAAAATTTTCCTTATTTTATTTTCTTATTAGTAGACAGTACATATTACATTTGTATCACCATTATGCTTTTCTGAGATATTTTATGGGTTTAATCAATATGATTCACTTGTTTTTAGATGATCATAAAAATTATTATATACATATAATAAATAAACTAAATAGAATTAACAGTGTAAAAATCAGTTCAGTACTTCGATTAAGTATTAATTTTCAAATAACCAGCGCAAATCAATTTTTGTTTTTCAAAACGGAAATCAACATTTTCAAACATAATTTAAAAAAAAAAAAAAAAACTACATTATTTAGAGTCCTAAGACTCAAATTTTAAATATTTTACTGTGTCATTAAATTATTAAGTGATCTGCATTTTTAAACATAAATTATAAAGTTGATTTGGGGTAGCTCGATTTGAATAGAATATTTTGGGTAATCGGATTGATGAGTAATGTACATTTTTTTTCCTTCAGAAGTCATCCGTATGAAAAGGGAATTTTTTTCTATAGGGCTGAAATTTTAGATTTTGATAGTGTTATGTTATTGAATGTAAAACTTAAAAATATATATTTTAATTAAATATTATTATATTAAAGCAAAAATTAAAAAAAAATAAAAATAAAAAATAATATATAATTTATGTTTTAAACGTGAGACTATAATTAAAATTAATTTTTGATAAATTTTTTAAGATTAAAATAAAAATGATATAAACAATTTATTATAAAAAAAAAAAACTTTTAAATTAACAACCAAATATATACTAAATTTTTTTTTTAGAGAACTTTATATAAATTTAAACGGTTATTAAAGTAAATATATATATACAAAGATAAAAAGAAAGAAAAATTATTATGAGAAATCTTTAGGGTACATTCTTAAAGTTTTTCGTCAAATTTATTTATTTTTATTTTTATAAATTATTTTATAGTATAATAATATATGCTTGTATTCAGTAACATGAGTCAAACTTTTTCAATTATATGCATATGTGCGTATTTTGTTAAACATAATCATTTATATACAAAATTTTTATTATATTTCTTAATTTTAATTAGATTTATTCAATATATTTTTACAATAATAAATTAAAAAAAATTAAATATTTTAATTTTTTTATATTATATAATAAATTACGAGTTAAAAATTATTATGTTATATATTATTATAAATAAAATATGGGTAATAATATCGTCAAAATTCATTTTGTTAATGTCATAATAATATTTTATTAATGATAATTTTTTAATAATAATTACATTCTAAATATAATTAATTATAAAAATATAATAAATTATTTATAAATTTTGCAATAAGAATAATATAAATAATTATAACAATGTAATTATGCTAATACGTATACATTTAGTTAAAAAAAAAAATTAAATGTTGACCGGGTAGCCATGAAATGCTCCGCTACTGTGTATGAGTAATGTACATATCCTTGCGTAAAACAAAAATGTTCGTATCCTCTTTTAAACATTAGATTGATTTAGAGCAGTTGATTTTAGATAAAGTACTATCATAATTTTTCCATTACCAGTATAGTCAATTGGTTATTAATATAGAATTTCTTATTATTATTATTATTATTATTAACCCACGATCTTAGATTGCTAGAGCAGAAAGAGACAAGACCTAAAAGCAATTAGTAGAAGAAAGATCAAATCTTGAAATTGGTTCCGCAGGGTCTGCATTGCATGACCATCTCTTCTGTACTTGCTTAGTAGGAAATAGTTGGAGAAAATAAATTGATAGCATCAGAGTTTCCTCAACTTTGGTTTGGCATAATCGCCCGTTTATTTATTTTCCTGGCTTTGAACCCTCCGAAGATCGCCAAGAAAAACCCTTCAAAGTCTGTATCTTTTGTCTTTGTCACACCTACTGTTCTTCTTCTTCAATGGGCTTCAGATTTTGTCACTGCTGCATTATTCTTCTTGCATATATAAGCTAAAGAGCTTCGATTTCAATATTTCTGTGACTCTATCTTCCCTGCCTCTGTATTTTGTTTATTAATTGACTGTGGATTTAAATGGCTAATGCATCTGGATTCTTTACTACTCCAACAGTTCCGAGTCTTAGGACTAGGATAAAGCCTTCAATAGGCATTTACCGATCTGGGATTTGCACTTCTCAGAGATTCTTCAAAAGGGTAATATGTACCGGTACAGTGGAAGGCACTGAAAAGCATGCTTCTGGTGTTTCCCCTTCTGATTCTCGTCTACCCAGGTGAGTTTTGTTTTTGATTTCTTCGTTTCGTAAGACATTATGCATCTTTCCCTCCTATTTCTTTGAAAAAATGCTCCACAAATTCGAAAGAGCTGTGACATAAATTAAATTTATTGGGGAAGAATGCTGCAGAATAGCTCAATTTGCTCCTATAACCGCGAATTATATTTCTGAGTGGAGACTGATTATTAATATGGTTTTTTTTTTTTTTTATATATCGGAAGCGTATTTGACTTTTGGTCTATGGTTAAAGTTCAAATCTTATATCTCTTGGAATCTAATCGAATTAGTGGATAGGAAAATAAATTATTTTTACTTCATACCTATTTGTCCGAGGCACCTGTTCTGCAATGTTTGACAAAACTCAAGGCTGCTAAATGGTAGGGCATGCAACTGGATCAACATCTGTTTTGCTAGTTTAGTTTATCTTGGAGAACATGGGTCCTTGTGGTATTTTATATCAGGACTGATTTGCATTAAAATTGCAATCTGACTAATCTATTTTTTCTGATTATGTTATTTACTTGAAATTGATATGTTGCAGGCTTGTTAGTAGAGGCTGCAAGTTAGTAGGAAGCGGCTCAGCAGTACCTGCACTTAAGATTTCTAACGATGATCTTGCAAAAATGGTTGATACTTCTGATGAATGGATATCTATTCGGACTGGCATTCATAATCGACGGGTTCTTTCAGGTCATTTCCCATACTTTCTATTCATGTTGTTATAAATGTGGTAATATTGGCAATACTGAATGGCCAAGCAGGGCTTTAATATAGGCTTATTTAGCAAAGCCTCTTGATAAGTGTGTGTTTTTATTGTAATTATTTATGTAATGTTCTATGTTTTTCTCCTATTTGATAAGTTATGAAAACTTTGAACCTTATTTCCAAATTCCAAATAATTGGCATTCTACTAATTTAATAATTTAATGAGATAGATATATCTTATCAGCATTACTATTATTTTCTTTACAATGTTCTTATTAGCATTAGCGATCACAATTTCAGCCAAAGATAGCTTAACAGCTTTAGCAGTAGAGGCAGCAGGAAAAGCACTTCAGATGGCACAAGTTGAACCTGATGACGTGGACTTAGTGTTATTGTGTACATCCACACCAGAGGATCTATTTGGAAGTGCTCCTCAGGTATAGAAAACTGGATACGGTTTCAGATGTGGTTATTCTGTGATTTTCTAATTTCTTTAATGGAGTTTTTAAAAGAAATTTTGGCTATGTTCAGCCCTCTGAATCTTTTTTTTTTTTTTTACATTGCAAACTTCAAAACTGTTGATGCTTCTTATTGGTTGGCTACTTGTTTATTTGTCATCTTCATTGAAAAATTTTCATTTTTACTTCTTTAAACTTTGTGGGCACTGTCAAGCATATGCTAATATGCATGCAACTTAGCATATAAAGATAATGAAGTAGTGGAGTTTTTTCCCTCTTTTTTTTTTTTTGGCATATGACACTTCTAGGCTAAATGTACTTCCAAAACTATATGCTCTATACTGAGCGTTTTTGAACCACTCTAATGTTCTTCCGTTCTCCTTTTTTACATTAATTATCAGATCCAAAAAGCACTTGGCTGCAAAAGAAATCCTCTGGCTTATGACATCACTGCTGCTTGTAGTGGATTTATACTGGGTCTGGTATCAGCTGCTTGTCACATTAGGGGTAATACATTTTTTTTAATTTGCTGATAGGATGTCTATATTTAGTATTCTTTTGAACCAACTAAAGCTATATTTTGCCTTCAGGAGGTGGGTTCAATAATGTTTTGGTGATTGGTGCTGATGCTCTTTCTCGTTATGTTGATTGGGCTGACAGAGGAAGCTGTATACTTTTTGGAGATGCGGCTGGTGCTGTATTAGTACAGGTATTATTCTTTCACGTTGTGACTCTTTTTTGGTTGCATTTCTTCGTACAATTTGATAATATTGCGCAAATTTAGCTGAGCTGTCTTTTTTTTCTTTCTCCAACTGCAGGCCTGTGATGTTGAAGAGGATGGTTTATTTGGGTTTGACTTGCATAGTGATGGTGATGGTCAAAGGTATTGTTTCTCTCTATATTCTTTGTTTTCATTGCGAAAAATATTTCTCATTCTCCTCTCGGAAAGTTTAACTTTTTCGCATGAGAAATATGAATGAGAATTTCCTTTTGCTGGTAGGTGACTGAGTGAGCACTGACCTAACCAATTTTGTGCAGACACCTTAATGCAACCATGAAACAAAATGAAACAGACCATGCCTTGGGTTCTAATGGTCCACTGTTGGATTTCCCTCCCAGATCCTCTTCATATTCCTGCATTCAAATGAATGGAAAAGAGGTCTTTCGCTTTGCTGTGCGATGTGTGCCACAAACAATCAAGTGTGCCCTTGGTAAAGCTGGCATGCCTGGATCTAGTATTGACTGGTTATTGCTTCATCAGGTATGGCAGTGATATTTCTTTGTAGTGCTTCAGTGCTGCTAGGTTATTTGGGGATTTGGCTTATAAATATTTAATTTCCTGTTTTAACCGGATAAAACAGTGATCTATGCAAAATATGTAATTAATTTGATCAAATTGCATTCTAGTGTGGAAAATACGTGTGCATTGTGTTAATTTCAATTTTCAAAGAACATAATGGACATTCTTATCACCAAAAAAAAAAACTAATGGAGATGGGAACCTTGATGCAGGCAAACCAGAGGATCATTGATGCAGTTGCTACTCGATTAGAGGTCCCCCCAGAACGGGTCATATCAAACTTGGCAAACTATGGCAACACAAGTGCCGCTTCTATTCCATTGGCGTTGGATGAAGCTGTCCGTAGCGGGAAAGTGAAACTGGGACATACTATTGCAGCTGCTGGGTTTGGAGCAGGTCTCACCTGGGGCTCTGCTATTGTTAGATGGGGTTGAATCCCTAACAATTTTGCATAGGAAATAGAAGTCTGATGTGAACTTGAATATGCTTAATAGTCCTTCCATATGTACTACTACCTCACCAATATATGCATGATCTCCGTCGGCTCCTCTTTTTGTTTGCAAGAATTTTGGTTACTTTTAAGCTCCAGTATTTGCAATAACATTGATTCATTTGTCCTCATTTCAATTAAGCAAATGTATTGTTTGTGAGTATTTGCTGGAATATTCTGTATCAATACTCTCAAGGCATACGATTAATATTTGTGCAACGATAAATACAGATTTTATGTGGATTATAAATGTACAGAAAAATTATCTTCATAAAATACAAGTATTACTGTGACTGCCTACAGTCTTGTACTTAAAAAGACCAAGCACATTACATTACATAACTGGCTCAAAATTTAATTCCATTTATTTTCTTGTACCACATGACTACACAATACATAGTTGCATATTTCTTTTTGCAGGTAACAAATCTAAACAAAAAGGCCTATTAAGAGTTTAGCTGGAAGTATGTATGTATGTATGTATATGTATGTATGTATGTATATATATAATTAGTCTATGTAAAACCTGAAATAGGTAAAATTACAATAACAACATAATAAAACTTAAAAAAAGTTCGACACTTTCTGAACAATAAAATTGAAAGAACGCGTAAAAAAATGACAATAACAACATAATAAAACGAAAAAACACGTCAACACTGCCATGTCAGCAAAGCTTATCCTAATTGTTGTCCCGTTGGTACGGCCATTTGAACTCTAATGTAGTGGACCGATTACTATTACTATTTTATTAAAGTTGGGTAACATATTATATTATATTGGGCCAAACAAACCTATTAAAAAGTATATCCAATTAAAATTTTGGGATATTTTTAAAAAATTTAAAATTTTTATAGAATTTTATAGATGTAGTTAATTTTATTAAAGATAAAAATAAAAATCTTTAGAAATCTTTGGGAGTAGAGAGAATAATTAGTGAAAATTTTTCTTATTTATAATTTTAATTAAAAAATACATCAAAATTTGTAAGTTTTTAATTTTTTTTTTAAAATCAATGACTTTTTTAATACACTAATATTTTTAAAAATTTCTTTAAAATTTTAATTAAATACACCTAAACTTTAAAAAAAATTTATAAATTCATAATTAAATGCACCTCAACTTTTGTGAATTCTTTTAAAATTTTAATTGAATACACTTCAAATTTTAAAACACCATAAAAATTATTAAAAATCACAATTAAATACACCCATATAATTATCACAGCAGTGACCACTAATTGTAATAATATTTGATGTCATAATTTTAAAACCTATATAATTTTATTATTTATTAATATTAAGTACTTAATAAATCAATTACAATATGTCACATTATTTAAGAAAATTATAAATTTATTATATAAATTAAGAGTAATTTTATATGATATTATTGGACACAAAAACTTATCAGGTGAATAAGTTTATGATCATTGATTAAGTTTCATTAAAATTTAAATTATAGTGCTACTCTAAATTGTTTTCTTAAAGGAAAAGTGTCATGTAAGTACTTTTATTTTAATAAAAAGTGATATTTAGTCATTAATTTATAAAATATATTTACTAATCCTTTTGCTTATAAGAAAAAGTGTCAGCTAAAGACTTTTTGTATTTGCGATTAAATTTTATTATTAAAATATTTCAAGTTAAAATATTAAAGAGGATAAATTTGTTATTTTATGAATATTAAAAAAATAAAAAATCAAAATCAAAATCAAAAATTGTAATATCCAATAACCTAACATCCTTAATCCACTAACTCATTCGTTCCCTAAACCTAAACAAAAATCTCAAAACCCCATTAACCTACTATTTGTGAACTGCCTCCACCCATTTTTAATAGTAAAATAGATAATTGAAGGAAGAGAGAATAAACAAAGACTTGTTCGATATTTGTATAGAAGATTGAATCCTTAAAAGATGACAAAATTTTTTAAAGAGGATATTAAAGAAAAAAATTAATATATTACAAGAGGGTAATTAAACAGAAAATAAATTATTTATTTAGCTATTTGAATAGAGAAAAAATTAATGTCATTCAATGAATAATTTTTTGGTAAAATCCAACAAAATAAATAATTTATCACATTTGAACCATCACCATCATCAATTTCTTTTAAAAAAAACTCAAAAACAAGAAGGGATTCACATTTCTTCAGCCCTAACCATCAACCTAAATAGTTTGTAGAAAAACATTACATATCATTGAGCAACCAAAAAATTGCCTCCAAGAATTTTTTAGAGTCAACAAAGTTGACATTTCAATCTCAATCCCTCAAAAGCAATAAGGGATTATTTCCATGTTTTGTTCCATTGTTGCAAAAAAAAAAAAAAACTAAGCAGAAATGGAGAGAAAAGAGATGACGAAGATGGAGTTTTCGTGTGAGCTGAAGATGAATATAGAAATAGGAATCAACAAATTTTTACAAAGAAAGAGAAGTGTGAACAAATACGATGGTGAAGATTAGGATGTTAAAAAAATGAATTTTAATATACTTTTGGGACTTTCGAATAGGTAGGGATTTTAATTTGAATAAAATGACCACTTTGTCCTCTTTTGCATAATCACATGTAGATTTTAATAATAAAATAATATTAAAAAAATATCAAATGTCTTTCCTTATCGCTTTTTTTTACAAACAAAACAACTAAATGACATGTATTTAAAACTATAAGACTAAATAATATATTTTATATAAATAAAAAAACTAATGCAGCTATTTATCCTTTCCTAAATTGTTTCTCAATTATCACAGAGAAAAGATGTATCTGAACTAGTAGGTGAATCGTTGGCATCCAATTATTGTTGAATGTTGGAACTATTATGTTATGTGATTGGCTGTACAGTCAACTTATTTTCCAGATTTTAGTTAGGCATGATATATAAGTTTAAAAAAATTATAAGTTTTAATTTATAACATACAAGTTGGAGCCTGGAGAGATAAAGGGAAAAGAGAGAGGACTTTTGGGCCACCCTCATATTCAAATAAACGTGTAAAGTTGCTCTTAAGAATACGATCAAGAGCTCATTTTGATGAAAGTTATTATTAAATTTTAACTCATAAATATAATGCATTCGTGTTTTTTTCCCCTAAGAATTAATTAGTTAGTTATAACTTTATTGCAGATATGATTTTGTAAACAGTACTTGCTAATCTATCAATTACCTGCTCACCTGGGCAGCCTCTCCATATATATGAGGAATCATTCATATTTTTAGTACTATAATTTCAAAAATCTGCATACTATCAATTTTGTAGTTTAGTTTGCTTTAACCCAATTATATATATAAAAACTGACTTCTGTCAATTTGCAAATAGCCAAATTGCTATTTTCTTTTTCTTGTTTATAATTTAATCACCCGAGAAAAAAAGTATACTGTAGATGATATATAGTGCCGACAATATGATTACAATAATGGAAAATATCTTTAATAAAAAATAAAAATAAAAATAATAATAATAATAATTAATAATGGAAAAGTAAAGCTATTATCTTAAAATTTTCAACTGAACAATATTGTTAGTAACTGCGGTGATCTTACCGTAAATATAATCACTCACAAAGTTATATTTAATTTTTTTCGAGAGTAAAAACCAAAAACAATTAAAAGTTTTATTTAATTATAAATTAATAATCTGTTGATGAATATTGATAATTTTTGTGATAAAAATATTTTATTGTAATTTAATTTATAGACCTTTTATCTAGTTTTTAAAATAAAAAAATATTCATCATTTATTTATATTTTATAACTATTTAGTATAATATTATATAATATATTTTTTAGTATATATTCACTATACTTAAAATTATTTATTGGTATTAATGTTATCATTGATCTTGATCCAGTTGGAACTCGATTGATTGAACTGAAAATTTTTGTTTTTTAAATCTTTATTTTAACCTGAACCAACTTGTCAAATTATTATTTATCTTTTTTTTTTTTTTTTTACGTCATTCAATGTTTTTAAGATATCATTTTATTGTATTAGAGAATTTAATGACTTTGGATAATTAATCACAAAAAAATAATAATCTTAATATTACAAGATTCTCTTACAAGATTATATATATATATATATATATATTAAAGTAGTAATGTGATGCTTTGCTGGAAAGAAGAAAAAGTTTAGCCTCACAATTTAATTAAGAGTGTTAGCTTTAATATAATCACTTAGATCCTGGGTGTAAAAAACTGAGTAGGAAGCCGAAAGAAAATCTTGAATTGCAACAGTAGGTCAACTTCATCATAAGCAGTAAAGGTCGGCTCGGTAATATTTTAGTAACTAAATTTTATTAAAAATATTTTAAATTAATTATATTTTTAAATATTTTTAGTTTAATATTTATATTTTTTAAATAATTTTAATTTAATATTTATATTTTTAAAATGATTCTATTTTTATATTTTGAGCCATAAAAGTCAAGTTTTAACATTTAGGCAGGGTTATATTTATCATTTTATCTCTTTTCGTCTCAATTAACAATCTAATCCTTCATTTATGCTATTTTTACCGGATAAAAATAGTTCTCAAATTAAAAAAAAACTGCTTAATCCAGATTTCTTCAATTATTTTTATCTTTTTTGTTAAACCTAATAAATGTCTTCAAGTAATCATCCTTCTTTGTTCATTTGATACATGCAGTTTTGCTGTTATTTTTTATTTATTTATTGCACAATTTTGTAATAAAATTGTAATTTTTTTTTGTGTTCTTTACTTTTATTGCACAATATTTTTGCATTTTTGTAGTGAATTTTTTTAGTGACTACACAATTTTATAGTGTTTGTGAATTATTTTTTTTGGTTTTTTACTGCACTTTTGATACCTGCAATTTTCTTGTTAATTTTTTTAGTTAATGTACAATTTTATCATAAAATTGTGAATTTTTTTGTATTCTTTATTGTAATTTTGTTGTAAATTTTTATTTTTAAATCACTGCACAGTTTTTACAGTGTTTGTGAATTTTTTTTTTGGGATTCTTTATTACATATTTGATACCTACAATTTTGTTGTGAATTTTTTTTAATAATTACTATATAATTTAAAATGATGAATATATCACTGTCTAATTTATTAAATAGTAAAAAATTTATCTTAAATTAAAAAAAATTATTTAAAAAATATAAATATTAAATTAAAATTATTTTAAAATATAATTAATTTAAAATACTTTTAATAAAACGCAGTAAAAAAGCACCAAGGCCAATAAAGGTCATTAACTTCACCATCGGCAGCAAGTGCTATTTGGTTTCGTGCTATTATACGGCAAGTGGGGAGATATATACTCGGCTTTGAGATTAATTTGTAATTAGATTTGATTATTTATATTCTAGTATTTTTAGCCCTATGTTTCATTTTTTTATTTTTATTTTTTATGTTTATATAATTTTTTCTTTGCTTGGATCAATTAAATATTTGAATAATTATGATTAATTAATTTGATTATTAAAATTTAAATATATTATTTTTATTAAGTTTGTGCTTAATATTTTTGTTTCAGAATTATTAGTTGATTTAGATGTAATTTAATATATATTTTTAATTTGCTAATCGAAGATTATTCATTATTAAATATACCTAGAATACACACAAACTTGTGTTTATGTGTTCATCTTTTTGCAGGCTATTTTGTGGACGGGTTTTGTAATTTGTGTGACTTGAATTTACTAAAATGTTGGTCCAGATTCGTACACTTATTTTGTAAAAATTGTGAAAAAAGCGACTGCTAGTAAGTAAAGTATATTCGAATTTTATCTGTAAATAATAGTCCAAGACATAACTTTATACTTGAACATTTATTTTCTTAGTGGTACGTTAAATGGTTTAGTGGACAGATGATGTTTCTCTTAAATCATTGTACCTTAAGTTGTTTTCATTTAAAAAATTTATGTGCTATTTTTTTTGTACTTTATTTTTACATATAATTGCATGTCTAATTGTTATGTTTGGATTATATAATTAAAATTTGATAAAATTAAAAATAACTTGTTTTAAAAAAAATTTAAGGTATATTTGAACTATAATTTAAAATTTTAATGATTAAATTATTATATATTTATGATATATAATAAAGCTATTTTTAATATACAATTCATTTAAATAAGTAAAAAAAAAAATTATAGGTTAATTTTAGTTGTGTGAGTATTATAATTATTTAAAAGAAATATAAACAATAATGTATTGTCAATTTTCCAAGTATCGTCTTTGTACTTATTGGTACAGTTCTTGACATCAAGGCTGTTAATGGCTAGTTAATTGAGTACTAGTGTACGACCAGTCTACCACTCAATGAACAATGCATATTTAATGGACAATAGCTAAGTTTTATAATATTTATAAAAAAAACAAACAAAGGAGCTTTTATTTTATGCATGGTACGTAGGGACTAGCGGGAGTCGGGACCCTCTTCTGCAATTGCACTACACTTTGTGCCAAAATATTTTTGTTGATGACCTTAACGACAACTAGCTTCATAGACCACAATAGTACAAACTTACTTTTAAAGTTACGTGAATCAATACATATAGGAGTTTTTTTTCCCCTTCACATTGACCCTTATTCATAAATATACAATTACAAAACTTGGTATTGTACTTTTCCATAAAAAAAAAAAAGAAAAGAAGAAGAAAAACTTGGTATTTTTTTTATTTTAAAAAAAAGTTACTAAACACACTCATACATTTGAGTGACATTCAAATTTAAGTTTATAGTGCGAAGATTTAGAGTCTTAACACTATAATTACAAAAAATTAAAAGAAAAAAAAAATTGGTTTTGTTTCAACTGGCAATGATATAACGTATTTCGTTCTCTTTTTTTGATCTAAATTTACTTGGTGGTAGTGTCCAATCAAATTTAATATGATGAATAAAGGGGTTAGGTGTAGCAATTTTTCTCAATTAATTGGATTTTAAATAGAAAATTAATGTCTTAAAAGATAATAAAATAATTACTATCTCATTTAGGAATAAGTTTTGTCTCAATCTCTTAAAAATAACGAGGATATTCAGCAGTACTTTTGGTTCGTGGCTTATTTTATGGTTTTATTAATTTGTAAGCAGATGCTTACGAAACTCTTGGTAGTGTCCTTCGGAAACTTAAAGCAAGAGGCCACTATAGTATACTAACTTTATGAAAAAGGGCTAGCGAGCTTATTCAGTATGTAAAAAAATCTGGTTTCACAAATTTTTTTTTTTTTTGATTGAAAATCTGGTTTCAATTCTAAGCAGGAGTGTTATAATTTAGTTATTTAAAAAAAAAAAGCTCTATGTATGTACATGGCATATGATGTAGAATTTTTTTTTTTATACAAAAGATGTATTGAAAAATGAACACATCTTAGGAAAGAGATAGATTTAAATTCCTTAACTTCTTATTTTTTAGTGTTCAACATTTTTCTCTCTCTTACATTCAATCTTTAATTTGTATCTATCTCTCTTTTGCTACACCCACAATTTCTATACATTCATAGTATAGAAAAAATTCTCCATAATGGGAGAAAATCTTTAATCTCGATCAAACGGTCACCAACTCACCAATACTATGACTTCAAGAGATTATATTCACTATTCCTGTAACGATATATTTGGTCTACGGTATTAAATAAATTAAATATAGTTGTATAAGATTGAATTATATTTAATTGTATTATAATTAGTCTGTACATTATTTGATGAAAAGCTGTATGATATAGTAATATTAAATTGATTATATATATTTTACTAATATAATTTATATTTAAAATGATTTTTTATTATAAAAATTATTTAAATTAATATTTAATTTATTTTTATTAAATATTTAAAGATAAAAAATATTATTTTTAATTTTCTATAAAAGAAAAAGTTAAGATATATAATTTTATAATTAAAAATTCAGAAAAATTAAGTTAATTATATAGTACGATTTAAACCCACATCTCTTAATTATATAAAATTTTTACATAATCTTATAATTTTTATATTACATAATATAATTAAAATATATAATTGTATATAAATTATATAATTAAATTATTTTATATGGTGTAATAAATATGGTATTAAATTAAGTTGATGAGTTTATTCTTTATCATTTTATCTTGTCCATGAAATATTAAAAAATATTGTTCATTTTAAATAATTAAATATCAAATCAAATTACCCTACTGTTTCGATGGAATCCACGATCAGAAAAGCAATTCAATGTTTTTTTGTCTTTTATTGTAAATTGTCATTACACTACTGTTTCGGGTTAACTTCTTAAGTTCATCTGAGTGATGAAATTCCATTTCCTAGCAGTGCTTACTTTATATACTACTTCTGGTTAGGGATGGGAAAACTAACCGATTTAATCCAAATTAATCGATTAAGTTGGTTGGCCTTTTACAACAACTATATTTATCTTTTTTATATGAAATAGTGCTTGATATGATTTGTGATTTAAAGAGATTAACTTATACTCTATATCATTTTTTTTTTCTTCTGTAAACCAAACTCTATATATATGCGAAACATTTATGTCAATTAGGCAAGGAGACTATTTACACTCCCGTTTAAATAATTATGGGGTGGGGACGGAGATTCTCTCAGTCTAAATTAAGTTTGCGTTTTAATGCGGATCGAGGTTCTCTCTAAAAAATAAAAAATAAAAAAGGTTTAATATCAATTATATATTAAATGATTCAAATTAACATAAAGTCTTAATTATATATTTTATTATTCAATTAAATAAAAGGGTAAATCATATATATATATATTTTTTTTAAATATAGGAAAATGGAAATCTAAGAAACGGCAGGGCGAGCTCGTCCCCAACCACACCCACTTTCCCACGGAGTTGTTATCTATCATAGTATCATTAGGTTTTTCACAAGTTTATTCTCTTGCGTGTCAAATTAACATCCTTAACTTTGTTTTTTTGAAATTCAAAACAGCAAGCCTTTGTAGCTAAAATTTGTGTTTTCAGCTACTTAAAAATTAGACTTTTAATTTACTTGACAACATTAGTTAAGGTAACAGAAATAAATTTAATGAATTGCATTTTTTTAATTAGTAAAAAATTATCCCTCCATTTAGTCTATTTTTCAAATTCAATTGACTTTTACCTACTATTTTAATCATAAATATGGTTTCCATAATTTTTATTTTTCAGGTTATGAGTCGAGTCTTTTGAGACTTTTTTTTTTTTTATTAATTATGTTGCTTTAGGAAAATTTCTCCCTATACCTTATATTATGATAAACTTTAATTGGAATTTTCCCCTAATTTGCGTTCACTGTAAAAGCAACAATAAAAAATAAAAAGAAAATTGTCCGCTGGCTTCATTAATACGGTGGTGATATTAAACCAATTTTCTCTAGCTAGCGTTAAAATATTAAAAAATTAATAGAATGTTTATCAGATTTCTGCGGCTACAGGCTACAGCCTAAATGTACCCGGCGGTAAAAACCAAAATAATAATATAAAAGAACAATTATTATTTTTAGAATTAAAAGATGAACAATTAAATATTTTAAATTACACTTTAATACTTAAATATTTTAAAAATAATATTTTTATATAACATTAGGAAAAAATACTTTAACCATAAGACTAAAAAAAGGTTTTAAAAAAAACCAGAAACGCTATTGCGTAAGTAGTAACCTCACATAAAAATACCTTTACAGCACTTGACAGCAAATCAGCAATGACCTCATTAGCTGCCAAGGGGAATTGGATTTATTAACCATTAATTGTTTAATTATAAACTAATAGATATCCAATTTTTTATTATTATAATTTGATTAATTTTTATTAATAAATAATCATAAAATTAATTTATCATTATAAATTATTAACTTTATATTAATTATTAATTAAAATATCATTAAATATATAAAATAATAATTCAATACAAATAATATTACTGTTTATCTTAAAATGTCAATGCCATGTCACTAGCCCCCGTTTGTTTTTGTTTTGCTTTTAAGCTGGAATGTAAATGAAAATTCCTAGATTACAATACATTCACCAATAATTATTAGCATTTGACAACTGTATGCGAAAACGACACGAGAACATAATCACGTCCTTCCTTCTCTATAGGCCCATACTGACAAGTCGCCACGTCATTTCATTACTTTCGCACGTGTCAAATCAGAGATTTAAAATAATAAAATAATTATGACAATTATTATTAATAAAAATTAATTAAATTATAATATATATATATATATATGATACAAATATCTTTCTATTTACAATTATTCTAAATCAATGCTTAAATGTTATACTTAACATCTAAAATAAAAATAAAAAAAATGCTTAAGTGTTATATACACTTGTTTTACTATATTTAGCCCTAGGAAATCATAAATATTTTACAGAAATATCTGAGGTGTATTTTTTTTTTTTTAAGGATTTCCGAATGATCCAAGATCCGACGTAATTATGCAAATATATTTCAGTTTCGTATTTATTGGCTTAATTGAATATTGAATAGTTTTAAAGTTACGTGGGGCAGAATTTGGTAAATTTGCTATATGTTTTCTTAATCAAGACCAATTTTCCTTTCTTAAAAGAATTTCCTTTTATTTAATTTTTTATATAGAAATAATAGTATAATATAATCCTTACTCCTGAACTCGCTTTAATTTCATTTTAAATCCCACTCCCAACCTCAAACTGACTCCTCACTCCAACCCTTATTTTTACTTTTTTTTTTTTTTTTTAATTACTTTTTCCCTTCTTCTTCTTCAACTTCTTTTTGTCGTTACTGTTTTCCAGTTTTAAAAATTATTTATTTATGTTATTTTCTTTTTCTGTATTTTACAACTTCTTTCATAATTAAATTTCTTTAAGTTTTCAATATATGTTAATCAAAGTGATTTTTGTAACTTATAAATATGTAATATGTAATTATAAAAATATAAATACAAATTTATTTTGTTATTTAAATGTGTTAGTATAATATAAAATATATATTTAATATTATGAAACACGTGTGTTTTGAACAAATATATATTCAACTGTTTTAAACATGTATTTTTATAAACATATATTATTTTAAAACATTTCAAATAAATGTGTTATTTAAAAAATGTAAATGAATAAATATCATTGTTAAGTGCGTCTTGTGATTAATTACTAACTACTTAGGTGGTTAATACTTAATTCATTAATTTTGACATTTAGAGCACGTTTGAATACAAAATATTTGTTAAAAGTGATTTAAAAAATAATTTTACATGTAAAGGATGCAAACCTAAAAAAAAAAAAAATTAAAAAAAAATGTAATTTTATATTTTAAACGTGTATCCTATAAATATAAAATTATTTTTTATTTTATTACGAAAGGCATAAAAAGCACTTGTGTCTTTCACAAAGCTTTCTAATTGTGAATCCTAATGTAGTATTAAATTTCGAAGTTTGCCAGCTGGTACATTTTTGTAGTAATATTTTGGGTTCTGGCTAGGATCGGGTCAGGTGTTATTAAATCATGTATGTTTTGAGGTTTTGTTAAATTAAAATTTTAAAATTAAATACAAATTTAAAATTTGGTCATAGAATATTTTGACAAACTTAAACTTTATTTTTTAAAATTTTGAATTAATTGAAATTAGTGCTTGAGTTTAATGATGAAATAAATTATAAAATAATGATAAATTATATTCAAATATTCATATATTATATAAAATTTAATTCGCATCTCGAGCCGAACTCATAATATAAATATTTTACCTAAACTTGACTCTACAATTATTTAAATAGGATCGAGCCATATAAAACGTACTCAAATTTAATCAAATTTTGAATCCCAAATTATTTGAATTTAATCGGGCTAAAATAAATTTACATATTAAGTAATACCCTACATATCTCATATTTCATTCCATAAATTAAGGGAGAAAAATGGTAAACTTATAAATATAGTATCAATTTATAGAAAATATTGTAAATATATTATTTAATTTTATTAAGAAATAAAAATAAGCTTTTAAATATAATTAATAATATAAATTTATTATTATTATAAAAAATTTATCACAAAATTTGGTCAAATTTTTTATTAATGGTACAAATTTATTAACAAAGTGTTATTAGTTGTATATTTTTACCACATAAATAATCGAAAATATATAAAGATATATTTATATTATTAATTATATATGATTTATATTTTTTAATTAAATATAATTTAATAATATGTTAATTATTAATTATATATAAAATTAATAATTTAATTATTGAATAAATTATTAATAAGAATCATGTCTTGATTGATTTACAGTGACTAACTTAATAGAATAATAAATAAATAAAAAAGCGCGTCTTGTGATTTGTGCAACCAATTAAATAAAAAGTCTATAAATACACAGACTTTTCAGTTCCTAAGGATCCTACTCTTGTATCTTTTTCACCTATTTTTGTTAGGCTTCGCATATTCCAGTTCCGTTCTTCTTTTCCGAATTCTAGGGTTATATTTCGTTCGTTCAGGTGATTTATTTTTATCATCAATTCTTTTATCCTCTCTCTGCCTTTTACTTTTTATTATTCGACCCTTCTGATGCAGTCCGTCCGCCTAATGGCATGTCAGATTTTATTGTTTTGATCTGGAATCAGCATTGTTAGTGATCAATTTCCATTTGGTTAATAGGAAAGGTTAAAAATTACTTGTCTCTTTTAATAATAGTGCAATATGTTTTCCGCCAATTTTATTATTTAATATTTGAAAGATGTTTATTTTTCATGATATTTGTAAGCAATGCTGTTGGATTCAATCATATTTCAAGGCTTCAGATACATCTTGTAGTTTTCCCGTATTCTACAGTTTTTATTCTTCAGAGAGTTTTCGCAGAGCTGTTTAGCTTTCTAGATAATAAGGAAATTAAGCTACCAAAATTTTATTTCGCTATATGACATGTTGTTACTGGTTTTGCTACCTATAAATTAAAGATTTGGTTTTTAGCATTTACAAAATATTTTATTAAAATTTCATGGTACGGTTTTTCTGTATAATTAAAAAAAGTCGGGAAAATATGAAGGAAAGAAGACGACTTGACAGGCTAATGGTGTTTTTATTTATTTATTTATAATAAATAGAAATTCATAATTTGTCGGTTCCTGCAATAAAGAAAATGGATTGGAATCTCGTGAGGAGTCTCAGTCATTTTCCTTGATGTAACCTGTAAAAGGAAGGGTTTACGAATAATCTTTTAATGGGAAGCTGAATTCCCTATAGTTTCCAATGAGCTTTGCCTTTTTGTATAGCCCACATATTCATTTAAACATTGACATTAGGCACTGTATGAAAATCTAAGAGAATTCAGCTTTTTTTCTTAATTATTAGGAGATGTAAATTAGGTAATCTTAATTCCAAAGGTTAATCTTTTTAACTCACACAATTTTTTTTTTGTTTTTGTTTTTTATGCGTGTGAAAGGAAAGACTTTACATTCTTATTATTTTATCATTTCGTTGACGTAGATCTAGTGATTAAAAGATTTTAGTTTTATCGTAGAGTATATATGCCATGCCAGCTAGCCACCCTCAACATTTATACCAGCTTCTAAATTGGTTTTTGCACCTACAACGTAAATTTTATTTTGTTATTTTTTCTCATCGAAGAAAGAAACCAAAGCATAATTAATAAATTATAAAAGTAAATTGCAGGATTAGTTTTAGACTATATAAAACGAATTTGCTTTTCAATTTTTTTTTTCTTATTTTCTATATATAATTTGTACAACTTTGAGAATTAAGATATTTTTTTTATAAATAAATTCTATAAGATGTCATAATTTTTGTGTGCGTTTAATATTTTTCTAAGATAAAATGAAACATGACAAAGGGTGTTGAATGTAGTTTTGGTTGGAGAAAAAACCCGGGAATCTATATTAATTATATCAATAAATTAATAGTTTGTATATTTTCGTTACAATCTTTTTGTTATCACTTGCATCGACGCGATGGTTCACAATGTAGCTACTAGCTAACAGACTGGACCTTTCGTGATTTACTTTAATGAAAATATGGCTCTCCATTTCTTCACAAACCTAACTTCTTCGGTGGCCTCAACTAAAATATTTCCACTTTTAAGTTATTTACTTGTTTTATTTTCTCACGTGCTAGCAACATGCATTTTTTTTTTCCCTTCCCTCAATAAAAAGTTACTCCTAAACCTAATTTAGTCAAGAGAAATGAGAATGAGATTTTTAAAGTCAATAAGTTATAAATAATGTCTTAAATTCACGTACTTAAGATTATGCGTAACACCTTTTCCACTGTACTAGTGATTTATGTGCCTATACATTAAACGGCCTGTGAAAGGATTATTCTTAGAGAATGAATGTTAATTGTTATTTTTTTTTTTACTGCTCTGACTTTTATTTGAGATATATAATATTTCTCATATTGAGGTTTAGAAATCTAGCCATAATCACATGGTATTGTTGTCAAAACATAAAGCACATGTTTTTCTTTGCTTTTTCTGCAGACCAATCAATTTCTTGATTGTACCTACTTACAGAATTCTCTATGTATTACGTTCTTACTCGGTTACTCCTTTTATGATCTGGTTTGAACTTCAAAACAAGATCAATATCTAGTCTTTTATTTTCGAAAATATTTTTTTTGTCTTTACACTACAACTATTATCTTATTCAATTGAGTATTCAGAATTATTAGCCTTGTGTATAATGTTACTGTTTTTTTTTTTGCCTCATTTTATAAATATAATCTTCTTTTTTTTGTGAATTTAATAAATGGTATATATAAGATTAGTAAGAATTTTCTCTATGCTTATTATGTTGAGCTTAAATATCCACCATTTGTAATTCATAACTAAAAGCATTTGACTGAGTCCACAATTTGATATCATATAAGATTTTACGAGTTTGATCAAATTAATATATATATATATATATAGCAACTAATCTAGCTATCATTTTCATTTGCCAGGCAGAGCAAAGTTTTCTGTAGGAAGAATGTTCAATCACATCTTTCAATAAATGCTCCCCAGTTGTGGCGATGAAAAGGTATGACATTGAACCTTATAATACGTACCTTGATGTTTTTTCACATTGCATAAATCTCCAACTGAGACTCTCATTTGGCATCAACAGTTTCGAGGAAGCCAACGCTTAATGAACTGCTCACCCAGTAGTAGTGACAAGAAAACATTGAAGAGGTGGTTTTTCATAGATAAAAGAGTAGGTTAAAGCATCTTAAAAGAAGGTTGTGTTTTTCTTATCCAACCATTAGTAGTTGTTCATATCAGAAGCTTAATTAGAGTATTTTAGTATGGATCGGGATCATCTGATGGAGTTGAAATCAAATAATGGTTCCCCTGTTCTCAATGATCCTGCTCCTTTAAACAAGTCAAGACTAGGCATCCACTCTAGTTTATTGCTGCCAAGAAAAAAGCCTTCGAAATATGATGATGTCATTCCCAATGGTTGGCTAGATGCCATGAAATCTTCTTCTCCCTCTCGTAAGAAGAAGCTAATTAAGGATTTTGCTTCTGATGATACAGAGATTGCTTATTGCTCCTGGATGGTACTCTCTAATTTGTTCTGTCTGTTTTAGTCTTTGTTTCTAATTCCATTGTCCTAAGCTAATTAATATCTATTTATTTTTACTGATGTACAGCTTAAGTACCCATCGGCACTTAAATCTTTTATAAGAATTACAAGCAATGCCAGGGACAAGAAAATAGCAGTTTTTCTGGATTATGATGGGACTCTTTCTCCAATAGTAGATGACCCAGATCGTGCCTTTATGTCTACTTCTGTAAGACTAATTTACAATATATATACTTGAAGAAACATATCTTTATTACTAGCTATTTCATTCTTTCAATGTCCAATTTTTTCAGATGCGTTCTGCTGTTAGAAATGTTGCAAAGTATTTTCCCACGGCTATTATTAGTGGAAGGAGCCGTGATAAGGTAGATGGAATGATAATTTTGTATTTTGTCATTTTTACTATTTAGTAATTCTCATTATGAAGAGACGGGTCTAAAATAACTTGTTATTTTTCACTCAGGTTTTTGAGTTGGTAGGACTAACTGAACTCTATTATGCCGGTAGTCATGGAATGGACATTATTGGCCCTGTTAATAATAACACGGTGTCCAATGACCATTCAAACTCTGTGGAATATCAGGTTTCAACTTCCAACATGCATGGTTTGAAGAATTTCTTTTAAGCCAAATTCTAAACGTGTTTTGTCTTTTCTTGGACTTTGTAGGGTAAGGAAGTAAATATTTTCCAGCCCGCTAGAGAATTTTTACCTATGATTGACGAGGTCTGTGCTTATCGTTGGTTCATAAATTTAACCATAAAAGCATAGAAAAGTCATCATCATCATCATTAATATTATTATGTGCAGGTTTTTAGAACCCTTGTCGAGAATACTAAAGGAATCAATGGTGCAAAACTTGAAAATCACAAGTTTTGTGCCTCTGTACATTACCGTAACGTAGATGAGAAGGTACCGAATGCCAATCAAAACATTCAATTGTGTTTTGTAATCTACAGTTATTGTATGATTTTTGTCATAGCTTTTTGGTTTATGTGATCAGAATTGGCCTTTAATCGCTCAATGTGTGCATGATATCCTAAAGGACTACCCTCGCTTGCGATTAACTCATGGGCGGAAGGTAATTATAGATTTATTTGGCCAAGTACTGCTGATGCTAACGAATCAATCCATAATTTATACCACCACCACCACCTCCACCTCATTCGGAATTGGTTTGTCTTTTATTTCAGGTTTTAGAAATCCGCCCAGTGATAGACTGGAACAAGGGAAAAGCAGTTGAATTTTTGCTTGAGTCTCTTGGTAATTCCCCCTCTTCTCTAATAGTACTATTAGATTACAATTATGTGTTTAATTGTATGCCTTAAAAATATCTTACATAAATGTACCAAATTTACAGGTCTAACTGATAGAGATGATGTGCTCCCAATCTTTATTGGCGATGATAAGACTGATGAAGATGCTTTCAAGGTAAGGCATGCCACTTAATTAATTTGTGATTTAGGAAGTCTTTTATAATATAATATAAATGTAGGCTAGCTTTGCATGATGTTAAATAAATAAATAAAAGAATATCCATGCTAACGAAAGTTTTAAATGCCGGCAAATATATTTTCCCAGGTCTTGAGGGATAGGAATCAAGGTTATGGAATTCTTGTATCTTCAACCCCAAAGGAAACAAAGGCATACTACTCTCTCAAGGAACCATTAGAGGTTTCAACTGAGGCCCTTATCTTCTTCAATCAATTATAACCAATTTATTTGTTTTGTTATTTTAGTGTTAATCTCAATTAATAAGGGATCGATGTTCATTAATGAAACGTATAATGCAGGTCATGGAATTTCTTAAGTCCCTAGTAAGATGGAAGCAGAAAGAAGCCGAATGCGAAGGTGGAGCACATAGGCAATTAAGTTTTTGAGAGCCCATACCTACTTCAATATCACCTTAATTTCTTTTATATTATATATTTATCAATTATTTCATTTTCACTATTCCTCCTTGGCAACGGAAAATAATTATGTATTTCTTTGATTTGTGGTTGCACATTTAGGAGCATTTCCAATGTCTCTATATCCTTTTCAGCTTCTTGGAGTTTTAAATTTATACATTCTTTTTAATTTTTAGGGTGCAATTTTTTTTTTTCATTGTTACTTATTATTTATGTGCTTTATTTTTTATTTTATGCGTTATATATAAAATATGAATTATATTTAATATTATTTTGTACAAAATTATTTATATATTTTAAATTATAGGAACTTTTATCATATTAAATAAGAACTCTAAATATAATAATTATTACATTCAATGACTCTAAATATTATTTTACATTCACAATTATTTTGAAAGTCTAAAAAATTAATTTCATATTTATTTTAGTAGAAATTAACTAAAGAAAAAAATTAAAATACATAAATTGTACACGTATTTTTAACTAGTATATATATATATATATATATATATATATATATGGTCAATAATTTTCTCTCTTTTATTCCTTATAAATTTCAATCATTGAGATATGAGTATGTAAAATTAGAACCACTGATCATGTGCCATATAAATGCATTGGTTCTCTTTCGACTAAATAACTGGGAAGGTAAAATTAGAACCACTGTATGCTTGTAACTGAACAACAAAACTGTATTGCCAAAAGATCAATGCTTTATCATGTTATTCTATGTTGCTTAAATGCCTCGGTTCTCTTTCTACTAAAAACAATACCATTTACGTGAAATATATTTTTTTTACCGACTCCGCTCAATGGTTTGTATGTTGCTCACTAATTGTAAAAATTAGAAGTTCTCATTTATAGATGAGAAATGCTTTGGTTTAGAATGGGGCACAAAAAGTTCCTAATTAAATTAGAATGTTTTGGTTTATTTGGCTACAATATATCATATATCCGTTGTGAACTTAAAATTACTATTGAAAATATAGAAAAGAAACAATTTAACTTATTTACCAAAAATCTCTTATCCAAAATAACACTCTCCGTTTCTGTAATAAATATTAGAATATTATTAATCAATGGACATTGAGAAATAGACAAGTTAAAAACTAAGTGGCTGAAAAATGAATAAATTTTCCAAACTTAATTATAGATTACATGATAATTGTTGTGGTTTGAAAATATTATTTAAATTATAAAGTAACAAAAAAAAAAAAAAAAGTAATTAATATACCTCGTTTAAGTAAAGCTAACCAAGGAAGGGTATACACTAGCAGAATTATGAAGACAAACCCCTAAGCTTAGTGACAAAAATTTACCCGTCGCCACATACAAATTTCTGAAAGAAAAGAAACCCACTTTTTATGTTAAAGTTGAATTTCATGTGAATTATTTTCTCTCTTTTGGCATATATCTTTTATTTTTCTCTCTGTTTGTCTAAAAGGGTAGGTCCATTATATGGTTCTTTCTTTTTCGCCCCTCTGCCCCAATCCAAATGCTGCACGATTTTTGTAAAAATTATTGAGATATTATAATTTAATTTATTATTATTAAAATATGTGAGGTCCATGAGTTTGACAGTTTTACGAACATAATTTTTATGATGTATTATTTTAGTAATGAGGACTCCTCCCAACAAGTTTCAAGATATCATAGCTCTCAAAGAGATTACAACATTTAAACGACTAATATTTAGGTAACCTACATACATATCTAAGTGCATTTCATATAGGCTTTTGTTTGACTAATTTATGATATTCTGAATGATTTTTATGAGCCTTTTTAAATAGCCGGATCGATCCCCATACAGATCCTCCTCTCGTTGCGTAAAATTGAACAGTGAGTTTTTACTGAGCTGGATCGATCCCCTTATATCTGAATCGATCCCCCTATGGTTGGATCAATCCCATTTCGATCCTTAACCGATCGTGTTCAATCTGCGCAATTTATTTTTGAGGTTTGGAGAGACGGATCGATCCCCCTATAGGTTGAATCGATCCCCATGTGTGTTGGATCGATCTAAAGTCTCGCTGACGTAACTTTTTTAAAGGACGGATCGATCCCCCTATGCCGGATCGATCTCACCGCCTGTAATTAGGTTTTTACACGCGATTTTTAACCCTAATCAGCCCTCAATTACTAATGATATTTTAACACATCAACAAGTGACATATTTCGATCAGAATTCCACAATACATTACAGTCTGCTTATAAATAGAAGTCCATGCGCTTGATTAATTGACACTTGTTGATTTTATGATTCAGGCTTAGATTCTTCTCCACATTTTTCATCTATGCTATTTCATGCCTGCTTCATCTATTGATTTCTGGTATGCTATATTTGCATGAATACATTAGATTTGAGTCTATTCAATATATCGTGAATTATTGAATACGAATCTGTGCTTAAACATTATTTGTTTTAGATTTTCAATTTGTTTCTACTTTCATCTAAATATCTAACTTAGTCCATCTAGAACACGCATTGCAATTATGTTATTTGTGTTAACCTTTCAAGTTATTCCGTGAACGTGTTCGAGAGCTTGAGTAGACTTGTTCGAAATGTTGGTCCAAATTCATTCACCTACCTTGAAGAGACTTTAAAGAAAAGAGCAACGGCTCGTAAGTAGAGCACAAGGGGCGTTATCACTGTAAGGGTAGTAGCACACAGGGGCGTTATCACTGTAAGGGTAGTCTAAGACCTCTTGTACTTGAACATTTATTTTTTCATAGTGGACAGGTTAGGTAGTCCCGGTGGACCGATGGTTTTCCTCTTACGTCGTGTTGACCTAGGTTGTTTCCACTTAAAAATCTGCGTGTCATCTTTTCTTTATTTTTGCAATTATTTCGTAACTGTATGTCTGGCCGCTGTGATAGTTTAGAAATTAAAATAATCCATAATTGTTACAAATAAACTATTCACCTCCCTCTAGACTTATTAGGTCTATAACTTAAAACTTTCAAAATATATGAAAGGGGCCTAAAAGTTCTCTAGATTATAAAGTTTTGAGTTGTTAATTCTTTAGATTTTAAAATGTTTTCTAGTCTCATTTTTTTCAAAAAAAAAAAAAGTATTAATTAAAAATAAAATATTATTTTAATAATTTATATATTAAAATATTATTTTTTATTATTAAGTTATTAAAATGCGATATAGTACAAGCTATAAGTATAAAGTGAAACGATTTTATTTTTATGCTAAATTAAGAAAAATTCATATTTTGGGAAAGTTTTGAAATCATTATTATTTTGAGTTAATTTAAAAAAAAAAAAAATCATAATTTTGGTAAGATTTTAGAAAAATATACGCACTACACCAAACTAATTCATCCCTGACGACTGCCTTCCGTCAAGAATTACAATTTTATTCGTCAGCACGTTGTCAAAAGGTATGTCGGCGAATCTCCGCTCGACAATTCAACCAAAGTCGTTAGTAAATTTTATAAGATTAATTGACGAGCTTGTTGTCATTAAAGACTAAATGTTATGACGAGTTTTTGTTAGGATAGTAAAAATAAATAAATTAAAATTAAATAATCGCTGACGACTTAGTGTCAAGAATTAATTACTTTTGTGATAATTTTTAGGAAAAATAACAAAATTAGCATCCTTTAAATTTGTAATAACAAAACTAATATTCCTTGTGTTCAATTAAAATTGAAAGACAATAATTTAGACTCGTTCAATATTATCCGTTCAGTTAGAATTGAATGACGACAATTAGACCCGTTTAATATTGAATGTTCAATATTTTACGTTCAAATTGAATATTGAACGTTCAATATTAAACGTTCAATTTTAATTGAACACAAGAGAGTGTTAGTTTTGTTACTATAAATTTTAGAGGTGCTATTTTTGATAATTTCCCTAACTTTTATTCATAAATTATATATACACTGATAATTCGTTGTCAATAATAGCTACTTTTGCAATAATTTTTATCAATAAATTAATTACTAATAATATTCCTTAGTGATCATTACTTAAAATACATATTAGTATGCTCAAATATGATAAAAATTTGTCATTAAATATTTTATTTTATTTTAATATTTTAGGTATTCATAATAAGTATTTAAATAATATTACATGCAGTTTGTTTTTAAAATAACATAGCATATGATATTGTGGGTCTTAGAAATCAATAAAATTTACAACATAGAAGATACAATAGCAAAATAAAATTAATTTTACATTTAATACCCTGCTAGACTAAAATATATATACTTTGTGATGCACCAAAAGCTATCTTGTTTTTCCAAAATACTAAACAACCTACTTAATGTTCCAAAATATGAATTTAGCATTACTAATGGTTTCAAAATATGACAAGCCACCTTTAGTTTCCCCTAGCTACATACAAAATACTTAAATGCTTAAGATTATACCAAAATGTTATAATGTCAGTTCATAGCCAGATGTGTAAAGCATACTTTGATTCTTCATTGAGATGATTGGAGAAACGGTTCGAAAATGGATGCATTATCCATTCCATTTAAATTAGTTCGATTTACGGCAAACATCGAGACGGCTCGGGATACTATTCAAGTACTCCACTTATTAACTAAAAAAATTTAATTATATAAAAAATTATAATAATTTTTTTTTGGAAAAAAATTTGGGTCAACGGTTCGATTTTTTTGACCTGAAAATATTACCCGAATCGAACCCGTTTTGTTTGAAATTGTTCAATTCAAATTTGAATCGTGAGTCAAAATAGATCGAATTAAATCTGATTCGAATCGACCCGTTACCATTTCTATTTTAGATCTTAAATCAACATTTTCAAGGCAAACATGAATTCAGGTTCACTCAATCAAAATAGTCAGATTAAACAATTTTAATATGTCAAGTTCCTCGACCATGACATATTAAAATCATTAAAAATAAGATACAATTATTTAAAGGTGAATAAACTACTTACATGAATTTATCTTGTTTTGTCATTTACCTACCCTTTATTGAGATTGCAGTGAGTGTCATACCATAGGTCAATCAATCCTTGAAGCTGACCATCCTTTCCTTGAGGATACACAACAATGATATTTAACAAGAGCATATATTTTAATATATAAATAAATTTAAGTGGTAGACATTATCGATTTATAATTGAAAAAATATAAATAGAGCTTATACATTATCAAAGGCATATCTACAATGTGGTTTAGATTCAACTCGATGTGGGTGTTTTTGATTTTTTCAATTTTGTTTATTCTTTTCAGCCACTTCTTGAAAAAAATAAAAGAATCCATAATTTGACAATTAACTCAATAATAAGGAAAAATTTCTCAAATACCATTCTTTCAGTAATATCCCTAACGTTTTAAAAATAGTCTTAAATATCCTCAACATTTAATGTATCTTCAATCATACCCCTAAATGTTAACAGAAGTTACTTTAAATTGTTAATTGAACATAAACTAATAGAAAGTCAATTTTTTGTCAGTTTTCTTTAATAAAAAATAATTTTTCAGTTTTATACCGTTGAGGTATAACTGTCATAAACAAAAATTAAATGCAATCAGTTATCAATAATACCACATTCAATTATCAATAATACCTTTGCTATACTTTCAAATTCAACCAAAAACTCATGTTCAATTAAAAAAGTAAAAACCTTACTTTACATCAAAAATTAAAAAAAAAAAACACATTTTATACAATAATAAAAGTTTATTACTTGCACATTAAAAATATTACCAACATAAACTACCCTTGTTTTCAATTGTTTCAACAAACAACATGACATATCTTGAATTGATTCAATACATAATTTAATAGTTCTTACGAAACAATCCCTACTTTTACAGTTAGAATTGAAATACATATAATGTCCCAACAGTTCCATAACATTTCAGCCATACAATTCATAATAATTCAGCCATATATAAACATCTCAAATAATGTCCCAAAAGTTTCAAACAAAAATTTCAGCTAAATAGCCCATGTAATGTCCCAAAATTGTAACAGTTTACTATCAAATAGTTCAACATACTAACTATTACATTAAACCAACAGTTATAACCTTTCTTACAAATTAAGTTTTATTGAGTTGTCTTTCTCTTGACATTTTCGTCACATGCACCCTATTTGTACAACAAAACAGTTTGATTAATCAAATACTATTAATATAATACTTTGAATACAAGTAAAAATAATGAAAAACAAAAATATAATTAATACCTTAGGTTTTTTTCTTTGGGATGATGATTCAGCAGCTTTAAGAATTTAAATGTCATCCTACAAAACAAAACATGTAAATCACATTAATTTGGTTGTTTATTAAAAAAAAAGTAATACAAATATAAATGATGATAATACTAGATTGTTGTTCTTCTTCTTTGTAGATTTTTGTTGTTGTTTGTCTTACATAAGAAATAAAAGTATATCACAGTTGTGTTAAAATAAAGTTAAAGTGTATAAGCAAACATGTTAGAAACACTTACATTATTATGTTTTCTTGGATTCTCTTTACATGACCTCATATTATATCTAAACTGATTGCAAATACTACATTTTAGTTTTTATTGTCTTGTGTGTTTTGGAGGTTCGATAGGCTATCTTGTTCTCTCACTTGTGGGTCTCCCTTTTTTAGGCTTGCAATTGACGGGAGAAAGTAAATGTTGATTAGTTTCAAACCCATTCCATGATTCCTCTGAAGGTATAGGATGAATCAAGCCACTGTATGTCTTCAAGTAAGATTCTTTTGTAAAGTAATAATGAACAAAATCTTCAATCTTGTATCTCCTATCAATAATGCAAGCAACAACATGTTTACATGGCAATCCACTTACTTGCTAATTGTAACAACTGCATGTCTATTTATTCAAATTTACTTGCATATTTCTTCCATCAATTACTTTAAATTCACCCTCTCCACTGTATAAAACCCTCAACACCCTTCCATGTTCTTGTTGTTTTCTCAGATATTGCATAACATTAGGTGGAAAGGGAGTTTTCCACTTTTCGGCCTTTTCTTTTCTTCTTACAATTCTTCTCATTATCTTCCTTCTTACCTCCTCAAATAGTTCCACAATTGGGTGAGATCTCACCCTATTCAGCCAGCTATTAAAACTTTCTTTTATGTTATTTGTGACATGACCAACTTTAACATCATCATCAAAAGCATGTATAGACCATGTAGAAGGTTCAATTCCCTTTAAATATTCATAGACCCCTTCACTTTCTTGGTTAATTTTTCGCATGAACTCATTAAATTCACTAACTCTGATAGCCTTGAATGCTGCCCAAAATAGTGACCTTAGTTTGACCCCAGGAAATTGACCCTAGAGGTTTGCATATCTATGCCTAGAACAATGCCTTTTGTATGCATTTGGAAAGAACCTCTTCATTGCATCAATTAAACCCTTCTGCCTATCAGACATGAAACACCATCTCTTATTATCCTTTTCACCAATATATTGATCTAACAATTCCATGAACCATAACCATGTATTAGTTTTTCACCTTTTGCCCATGCAAGTGAAATAGGAAACAATCCACCGTTTGCATCCAAAGCAACAACAACCATAGTATTCCTTTATATGGTCCTTTCAAAAAGCAATCATCCACACTAATGAATGGTTTACATCCAGCTAAAAATCCTTGCTTTTGAGCTGAAAAACTTATAAAACATCTCCAAAAGCATAGAGGAGAATTTGGGATTGACATGTGACTGTTAACGATTGCTAATGCTCCAAGATTACTTGTTAAAACCATATTACAATAGTGCCTAATTTTGGCAAAACTGCCACTATGGTCACCTAACCTATTGTTTGAGGCTATCTTTCTATCCTTATACAAGGTCAATTCAGGCACCACAATGCCCCATCTTTTCTTACATTCAGCTTCCAAAACACTTATTTATATTTTAGGATTTGCTTCAATTAAATCCATTAATAGAGATGCCAACCAAGGTGCTTTAACATTTCATTGATGCTCAACCTTTTGACAAATGAGTGTCCCATCAGCTTTTTTTACCATAAAACTCTTTTGATAAGTACAAATTAAAGCATGTAATCTCCACTTACAATCAGTTCTAAGACACTTTACAGTTGTTCTCTTCTTATCTGCCTTAATTCTTTTACATTTAAACCCAACTTGCAATATGCATTCCCTCAGTATTTCTCTAAAATGATCAACATCATTAAAAGATCACCTTCTTTAAACTCAATCATTCCATTAGCACTTCTTTTTAAATTCTCTCATTTCAAATTGTCTGCTTACTTTTCTACTACCTCTACCTTCATTATCCTCATTATCGGTATCACTAACATGAGGCTCATCATTAATAGTATATTCATCCATACTATCTTCACTTTCATCTATTTTATGATCATTTTCATCCTCCATCACATTTTTGGCCATATCACTTTCATTATGTGGACTCCATGTAAGATCCTCTTCATCACTACTTCATTCAAAATGCTCATCACCATTATATAATTCATCATCAATGTCATCCACTGGTCCAATTTTATATTTCCTCAATCTTCACAATCCCTTGGGTGTTGTTCAATTTTGGGATTGGAAGAGGTGGGTTCTGTTGGTATTGGTATATCAAAAGTAAGGTCAAGAAAATGGTCCATAAGAACTTCATTTAAATTTTCATCATTTATTGATGGATAGTATAGCTCATTATCATTTTCACCAAATTGTTGACTCTAACAAGATGGTTGACTATCATGATGAATTGGAGGCTCATTAACTTGAGGTTGTGTTTGAGGTGGGTTTGGTTCTGTTTGAGTTTCACTCATTAGGAGCATAAGGATTGATATCTAACATTTGTAAAGATTCACCAACATTCAAGGGATTGAATTCAACATACAAGTGCAACTTACCAACCTTTATATTCTTGTATGTTACCATTAAGTCATACAAGTCCTTATCATTTTTCAAAACATGAAACTTAACTTAGGGTCACCAGGCATTACAGCTTCTATTCTAAAGTCCTCTCTCTCTAATGTCAATCCCTCATTCATTATAGCCCTCTTAGCATCATGAAAAGCACATATTCATAATGTCCAACCCATTTTATAACACCAAACAAATGGACATACACTTCTGCCTACTTAGACATATTAACAGTCCTATACACATTCAAATAAAATAACAAATTATCATACAAAATATTACATTTTAGTTTGTGTTGAATGTATTTCATGCAAATGCAACAAAATTAAGATAAATATTGTAAGCATACAAACAAGCATATTCATGTCTAAAATTTGTATAAATCATCAAAATCTGTCTACGAAAAATAGTTAGGGTTTATACATCCAGTTTTACAACCACAAGGAAATATTTCAGCAAAATTTCACACAAGCAAAATAAACATCAAAATTTGTCAAAAAAATAAGTGAGGGTTTATACCCCTAGTGTTACGAACATTTAAAACATGTGTTAAAAAAATCAAAAATAAATTACCCAAACAAATTATTTCAAATAATTTCAACCAAATTTTCAACAAACAAAATGCAACATATTCTCTGATACAATAATCACTATATGTTAAACAAAAAATAAAGCAAAAATAAGAAAAAAAAAAAATTGATTCGATTCATAGGGGCACCTATGCCGTGTTCTTTGAGCCAAGGATATCTACGAACCAATTTTCAAAACCCACCAACTTTTTCTTTCTTTCTTACTCGATAACTACCTACTGAAAATGGAAATAAAAAAAATAAGAAACTAGGCGTATGGTAGATGTTCTTAATTCATCATTCAAACTCAAAGTTTTTGCAAATCCTACCTTTGTAACAAACTGATTTTCTTCTTCTTTGAAAACTGCGAATGGAGGCTATTTTGTGAGGTTTGATGTTAGCAAAAAGTACATATTGTGAAAAGGAGAGGAAGAAGAAGAGGGGTTGCGTGTGAGACTTTTTCAACGCCAAATGAGATTTTTTTTAATTCCTAACCCTAATTATATCTCACATCAACAGTTTATATTTGCTATGTTACCCTTATTTTTAATACTTTTAACACCGTTTGTTCCTGAGGGTATCATAGACATTTTTGAAACGTAGAGCGTATTACTGATAAAACCCCAAACGTTAGGGGTATCTGTGAAATTTTCCCTAATAATAAACTATCTATAATTGAAGTTATTAATAAAATGTTTAATAAGTATGATTAAAAGTAGCTTAAAATAAAGAAATAAAATAGTCTAATTGTAATGAGACAATTTACTATGTAATATGAATCTGCCCATTTATCACTCACAAAATCACTCCTAATCCAATTGTGATATATCATCAGGTTTGCCAATTGCTTTATGAACATTCATGGGCTGATCTTCAAATAAAAAGTATTGTGCATGAAGCTCATAAAGATAATGGCGATATGCTATTCT
Organism: Elaeagnus macrophylla; assembly: GCA_029378325.1. Classification (NCBI taxonomy): domain Eukaryota; kingdom Viridiplantae; phylum Streptophyta; class Magnoliopsida; order Rosales; family Elaeagnaceae; genus Elaeagnus; species Elaeagnus macrophylla. The sequence continues at coordinate 27,469,145 of CM055645.1, forward strand.
TGCAATTTTCTCTATACGTGCATAAATAATTTATTCCTTAAGGTCTAAACAGAACCATTGCTGCAATTCATATAATTTAGAACATTAAGTATCAAGAAAGTTTAACTTATATATAGAAAAAATAAAAACCAGCACTCAATTGTAATAAAAAAAAGGTGAGAAATACACACGTTGAATGCTACGCAACACTTCTTTTCATCGCTACCAACATCCTTCCACTTCATGCAACAGATTGCCGCATGAGTTCGTGCAACGACTCCAACCATAGATGAAAACTTTGTTGGACCAATTGGATGTGAGCATCCATCAAGCCACTCAAGAGGAAGCTTAGATTCCTCATCCCATGGTGTACTCCCCGAAAGTACAACACCAATAGTCATACCACTTTTTGGTCGAGCTAAAATTATAGATGCAATATAATATTTCTCAAAAAACAATATTAGTTTCTTGAATTGGGACAACAAGACACAAACAAGAACACATAGGAAATCATTTCATAAAAAATAGATAGACTTATATGAACTAAAAGGAAGTACTCCCATCAACATGCATATGAACATATCCTAATGCATTAAAACAAGAAAGACCGACACCTAAAAATGCAAATTAGAGACCATTTGTAATACCTCCTCTGAATATTTCATATAATTATTGGGTGTATTATTAAAGAATACCCCAATTGGCAATTGAGTCTATTATCCATACTCTAGTTTTACAAACAATTAACAGATTTGGCCAGCTGAATCTAAGATATATATGTCACCAAGAAAATCATGTGACCACCAATAGATGTTTATATGGCTTGGACTCTGTAGAACTTGTATTATATAGAAATATCCTAGCTTGACATTGAATGTTTATAGAACTAGCAGCAGTGGTCTTCTAGTAATTATATATAATATAAACATCTATCCATATTTCTTTGCCTCATTGGCCAGTTCGATCTTTCCATATAAGGCAAAGAAATATGGATAGATGTTTATTAAGTGTCCTATTGGTGTAGGTTCTTCTATAGCAGCCGTTGTGGAATTCGTTGCTCTCTTGCTACGTCTAACAAGAGGTATATTGATCTGCAATATTTAAAATTGATGAGTTTTTAAATATATGATAGATAGATAATAAACAACATACTTAAAAAATAAAATGTTAATATATTCACAAGTTAAACTTTTAAGATAAAACAAATACATACTTTTACTCATTAAAGTCATCTTTATCTTAAGGATTACTCATTACTTGTACACGTAGTTTCAAAATTATTGCCACTATCATCACAAATAAAGGAATCCATTTTTTTATTTTCTACATTGATTAAACCAGGGTCTGATATTTCTAATTCAGGCATATCACTTCTTTTAAATGTCCCAAAGCTGTCGATGCTGCATTTTTTGCACAACTCTCCAACTATCTCCATTTTTAGCATCTGAAAGATAAAACACTTGGTGGACTTGTGTAGAAAGAATGAACAGATCATCTTCATACCATTTCTTGCTTATATTAATGCATGTTAAATGGTAGTTTGAAAGAAAACATTTTTTCTTTGGATCAGTGTTGTACCATGCACATTTGAACATTAAAATTAATCTACCTCCCAAAAAATACAACTCTGTGACATCTTCTAACACACCAAAGAAGTCTATCATCACTTCTATGCAAACCTGATACCATAACACCACTATTTAGTATAGTCATTTTAGTATCCACGAGCTGTGCAAAATCTCATCCCATTCACAATACAATTATAAACACCCACTTCTAAAATTAGAAAGTTTTTTTTAAATTTTTAATAATATAAAGTCTTTCTAAAATTTCTCAAAATATAATCTTTTTTCTAAAAATTTTCAAAATAGAATTTGTTGAAAAAATTCTAAAATTATAAAGTTTTCTAAAATTTCTAAAAATAAATTTTTTTCTAAAATACATACATAATATGTACTATATAATACTTATTACATACTTACACTATAAATATATAACAAGTTCATTGAAATATTACATTATATAATATTAAATTTTGATGTATTTCTACTCACTGATGAGATCTGTGATTATATATACTCAATTTTATTTCACCTTTCTTTTATTTTTTACATTGTTTTCTTCAACTTCATCATCAGAATTTATAGTGAAAAAATTGTAATAACATTAACAAACAACAAAATAACAAGCTTTCCATCCACCTCTCTTGGATCTAAGCACGAGAAACTCTTTTTGTGTATTTTTTTTCTCTCAAATGGAGTTTTTTAATGGAGAAAACCAAATACTTGTTTGAGAGAGTTAGTTGAAGAACGAAATAGAGATAGATAATAAGTTGAAGAATTTTTCTAGTGTTAACAAGTCGATGATCAGAAAGTACATTAAAGAAAGTAGTAGTTTATCTGTTGTGATTGCAAAAAAGTAACGATGGAGATATGTGCGAATGACTTATAACAAATAAATGATAAAAATGTAAAATTGATAAAGCAAAACGAAGTAGTCAAGTGAGTTCTGGAAAAAATTACTATCTAACTAAAAAAGTTGCTAATATACAGCATTACCCAACTAACTAACTGATGGGCTAACCATTCCTAATAGAAATGAAGATCCACTTAAGCTTTTGTTAATGCTTGATCAGGCCCATACTAACTTTGTCTCTTTATCCCTTACCATTTGTCATTTAAATTTAGAAATCTAACCACATTTTTATTAGAGAGTACCAACGTTTATAATTGAACAATTTTTATAGGGCAGGAGATCCTATAGTATAATAGATTATAAAAATAATATAATTATAAAAAAAATTATATTATAAAATAAAAAATGTATGTCTATATCATATTAAATATTTAATTTAATATATTTAAATTTTTAATTATAAAATTATTTGTCTTAACTTTTTCTTTCATCTTAAATAAAAAATAATAATTTTTTATTTTAAAATATAAAAAAAAAAATTAAATTAATAAATTTTTATTATAAAATTATTTTCATATGTACAAACACTATATAAAAAATTAGAAAAATAATCTAATATAACCCATTTTCAATAATTTTATTCAAATATGGACACCCATTTGTATTTTTTTATATACGTGGGATCATCTTAGAATGAGAATAATAAAAAGGATTAAATTAAGATATTTTTCAAAAAATTATTTACTATTTAAAATATAAATTATTTTATTAAAATATTTATCTATTTATTTTATTTGAATATATTTAAAAATTACAATCCATATCAAACATATAATCTATCCTGTGTTAGAAACAACAACGGTTGTCTCTACTTTTGGAAATTTTTTGGCTTAAGAGATTTTTTATTTTTTATAGTACTTACAGAATACAGACATTGATGACGGAAAGTACGAGGAAGAGCTCTTCGTCATGCCCATAAAATAATAGTTCAATAATTAGCCCGCTCAACTAATTTTCGTTGATAACTTGATATCGCCAACCACTAGATCCTTTTTAACTGCTACAAAAATTATTTAGTTCCCTTACATATTGACGTGGTAAACTCAACTATTTCTTTTGTACAAATTACAATAGCAGATTTTCATAAAATAAAATAAAAATTACAATAGCAGATGAGAGGGGTTGAGAGTTCAAATAACATATTTAGGATTTTAATAGACAAAGGCCATAATAGTAATGTATTTCATAATTAAATGATTTTTTTTTTTAGGATATCTATATATAGTTTTAAATTTTTGTTATGTAACTAAATTATGGAGCATGTTAGCACATTAAACTTTCCAAGACTGGCCTTTTGTTCTTGCACTTTTTAAATGCTAAATAAATTGTATACATTCATTGATAATATATTAATAGAAGAACAAAAAACAATGACCATTTTCTCCTACCGGATTAAAAAGTATTAAAATGATAAATTATGCTTAAATTTCCTCTCCATGAAGTGTGATTATACTTACCAAATTACGGCTGATATTATTCAACTAAATCCATTTATCTTATTAAGTTCGATGAACATAAAGTATATATATATATATATATATACATTTTTTTTAATAAAAAATTACTTTATTTATTTATATATAGTTTTTTAAATAATATATTTTTTTGAACGAGACTAATATTATTCAACTATATATAATTTTTTTTAACGTATATGAAAGTATACATTTGAACCTAAAAAAATTTAGACATTTTTTTTTTTTTTGACATTTACAAAAACACTTGTTAGCTAATGTTTGAAAGTATATTATATGTTCTAGTCGGAAAAATAAAATTTACAAAATTGAGAATTATAAAAAATAACATCTTAAAATATTAAAGCAATTTAAATTTTTGAAGTTTAGTTAAATAATGTTTCAAAAATCCATGTAACATTTGAACAAAAAATAAAAATAAATAAATCCATGTAAATTACGAATACTTCCTCTTGTTATGATGTTTCTAAAAGAGAAGAAACAAAATAAATAAAATGCTTTAACATGAAAATCCCTCTGATCCACTTCAAGTCCCAGTCCCAGTCCAACTGAAGAAGAGTAAAAACCTTCATTTTTCTCTCTCCACAACAAACGAAATGTCAGTCACCTTGCAAACTCCGCCATCGTCGGCTCTTTCCTCCTCTTCGTCTATTCAGGCAAATTTATCTTTTTATTTCCTTTAATAAAAATGCTTGGTTTCAGTTAATTTTGCTAATTTCAATTTGGATTCAAAGCAGGGAAGGAGATTGACCTTCTCAAGTGGATTCATAGCTCCAAATTCGGTCTCCTTCAACTTCCCAAGATATTTTCCTCTGATCCGAGCTTCTTCTGCCTTCTCTTCCTCTCTCGACAATGGTCATCCCTCTCACTCTCTCTATTCAGCTTGTTCCTTTTGAATCTTTCATTTTGCTGCCGAATATTAATACCTTTCGCTTTTAGGCTCCAACACCGAATTGGATGCTGTGTCTAGGTTTAGTGAGATCGTTCCCGACACTGTCATTTTCGATGATTTCGAGAAGTATACCACTTTTCTTTCTCTACTTTTGTTTGTACACCCTTACTTTTTCTTGTTATGATGAGTTTTGAAATTGAAAGTGGAATATTCATCTTGTTATTAATGGATTGATTTTTGTGCATTTATGTTTGTTTGCTAATTGATTATGATGCAGATTTCCTCCAACTGCTGCCACCGTTAGCTCTTCTCTCCTCTTGGGCATATGTAGCCTTCCAGACACTATATTTAGAGTATGCATTCAATCTCTTAGAAAATAAGGAAACTTATTACAGAGTTTAGGATGCTTTGACTAGAAATTGGCTTAATTTCTGTTTGATTACTTTTAACGTTGAACAGAATGCGGTTGATATGGCTTTGGCTGACTCAGAGTGCAACACTCTGGAAAACTCTGAAATGAGATTATCTTGTTTCATGAACAAGGTTTGTTTTATTATATCTGTAAGTTTTTTGGGAAATTTGTGTTTATCTATTAATACACCTGATGTTAAATTGCACTTTTTTGAGGCGTAGGCTCTTGTGAATGTTGGTGGAGACTTGGCAAAGCTGGTCCCTGGTCGTGTTTCAACTGAAGTGGATCCACGACTAGCTTATGATAGCCATGGCATTATTAGAAGGGTATAGCTTCTTTCACTCGTAGGTTTATAGTATACTACAAATGTTACTTTGAAAGACAATATAATGGTGCTAGTATAATCGAATAAACTAACAAACATGGACCTCCAAAATCCCAAACCTTCAGCAATTCTAAAGTTTCTGCCAACTCTAACATTTTATTCCAGTTTTTCCCTCAACAAAACCCATACCCTTATGCAACTTATCTAACATTCACATTTAAGTACACTAATATACTAGGTTCAGGTCCTTTGGTTGTTCTCTCAGATTATCTTGGCCTTCTGCTGGTCCCTCGTTGCTTTGACCTCTATTTGAGTCTCATACAAGTACTTCATTAATAAATACAGGTGCATGATTTGTTGAAGTTATACAATGAATTTGATGTTCCTCCTGAACGTTTATTGTTCAAAATTCCTTCAACTTGGCAAGTAAGTTCTAAGAAATTACATCCGTATCATTCATCCTAAGATTTTTCTTCATCAGTTTATTAATTTCTCTTGTCCGGCAATTATTGACAACATCTTCAGGGAATAGAGTCTTCAAGGTTGCTGGAATCAGAGGGTATACAAACACATTTGACTTTTGTATACAGGTAATCAATTTGTTATTACTGCAGACGACTTTGAAATTCAATACAGAAATTATGATATAAAAAGAAATGAAAATAAGTGACAGTGTTGCATATTTCATTTAAAAATGTCTTAATATTCTAATTACCTTAAATTGATTGTTTTTTAATTTTTCTGCATTTTATGAAAATCAATAATATCCATGTAAAATTTTGCTTTTTCGTCTCTGGTAAGACCTCATCAGTCATCACAATCGGGCAAATCTTACCAAAATCGGGCAAATCCTTACCAAAATCGGGCAAATCCTTACCACTAACCATGTTTTGTGCTTTTTAAACAATGCTGGTAAGGCCTTACCACAATCGTGCAACACTAACCACTAATCATGTTTTGTTCTATTTTAATGTTATTGTTAACACCTTACCACTTACCAGTATAGTTCTAACTTGTTACCTTTGGTTAGCAGTTTTATGTTTAAAAAAATGTATTTTGTTGCAAAACCCTCCTTTTTAGGTTAAAAAAAGTGGAATTTAATGTTTAACTGAATATTTTAGACTGATTTCTGATTAAAATGGCTAAGAGAGCAAGTACATGGTTTCATGTTGGTAACTTGTGGTAGACATGAGAATTACTCTTTGTTGAAAATCACAATTCTGTTTTTCTGTTTGTGTTTCTGAGAATTCTCGGATTTACCTTATATTGGTTTATCTATCATTGTGGAAATATTTTATGTTAGTGATGTTTATGATGGCTGAAATAGAAATTATTGAGGTTGATAGATTTCATCATTATGTACATATTAAGAAATCACTAATTGTCTGTTCATAGTGTTGAAGATAAAGTACAAAGTGAGCTGTGAGCACATCCTCGGTTGTAGCTAGACCATTATTATTGACACTGTTTAATCAACTGTCTGTAATTTTGTGACTTCCAATGTTTGCTCTCTGTCTGAGCATCACTTCCTCTCTTTCTCACTATTCCTCTATTCTTTTCTATCTTTCTGTCAAAGCCATAGAAATTTTCTCACATGCGCATCATTTTACAGTTTTGCTCAAGCAGCTGCCGCAGCTCAAGCTGGTGCTTCTGTTATCCAGATATTTGTGGGTCGTATTAGGGTATGCTTCTGCCTTTGTCATGAAACAATATTTTTTAGATATTTTCAGTTCATTTGGAATCAAAGTTTTCATTTTTACTTTAGGACTGGGCTCGCAATCATTCTGGGGACCCAGAGATAGAGGCTGCTCTTAGTAAAGGAGAGGATCCTGGGCTAGCCTTGGTAAATTGGTTTTGCTCATTTTTACTTACTTGTTGTTTCTCCTTATAAAGATCACATGCCACTGTCTTTATATGCATTTTAGTCCACAAAACAGATTCTTTGTTGAAGTCATTTGCTTTATGTTTCTTGTCATATATTAATGCGTGCATTTTTTTGGTTCTTTATCTTATTGACTCTTTTTATTTATAAGCCTGAATCGTTTATTTTTCTGTCAATACATTAATGATCAGATATGTTGACGTCAATAATGAACAATTTCAATTTTGAGCCGTATATAATTTTCATTCACATTTTTCTTCTTTAGCTGAAAATCAACGATTTATATTAAATAAAGAGTAATTAAGCAGAGTGTAAGAACAAGGAGTGAATCCTAGTGGAAACTGGGATCTGAGTAAACCTTAAGGTTCTGAATAGGATGTGATTTTTCACAATTTTATTCACAAGGTTGAAAATGATAATATAGCCTGAAATTGCAAATTGTGGTAATTTGATCAATGGAACTATGAAAACCAGGAATAGAAGCTCAAATTTGTCAATTTGACTAACATGCAACAGATAAATCGGGTTGTTGTATTCTTTTGTGCATGCTAGATAACTACTTTGTATATTTAACATTCTTTTATTGATTACTTTTACTCGTTAATGAAACCATTAAATTCCTATTTCTTCCTATGTATACTACAAGACTTTGATCTCATCAGTTTGCTTGATCTTATTTATTGAATTTTCAAAATTCGTGGTTTTGATGCCTTATTGACCAAGAAGTAGCTTCGTCCAAGTTGTTTGAGTACCTACAACTTCAGATTTCTAATGGATCCAAAGTGGTTCTTTGAGAGTCATAGTCATTTTTTTTTTAGTATCATTAATTTAATTCTAAATCAGTTAAAAATTATTAGAAATTTTTCATTTCTTCACAAATTAAATAGATGGATGAAGAATAGAAACGGTTACTTTAGTCTCATGTGTCTGTCTCAGGTAACAAAGGCTTATAATTACATCCACAAATATGGACATAAATCAAAGCTGATGGCTGCAGCAGTCCGGAATAAGCAAGATTTATTCAGTCTTCTTGGGTAACCATATTGTATAAAATTGTTGATTTGGACGAGTCCAACATTGAGAAGATTTTCTTCTCCCGTTGATAACCACTTGTTCACTTTTCTGTTTCAGAGTTGATTACATCATAGCACCATTGAAGGTATTGCAATCTCTAAAGGAGTCAGCCAGTTCTCCTGATGAGAAGTACTCATTTGCGAGGAGGCTATCTCCACAGTCTGCTGCAAACTACAACTTTAGCAAAGAAGAGGTATATTTCTTGTTCTACTCTGTATCTGGAGTTTCTTCTTGAGCTATAGAAGAAAGAACAACATGACCCTACCTATATTTTAAAGAATCAGGGATTGCCTACTCAAGATTGTTGTTAATATATTTGCATACCCAATTATGCATATTGTCCAACCGGTTCATTGCAGCTCCTACCAACAGATCATGTTTATTGTGATGAATATTAGATTAATCTAGTTGGTTCATTTACGAATTGTGTTCTCATGCTTAGCTTAAAAAGTGGGACCAGATGAGCTTTGCTTCAGCAATGGGTCCTGCGTCTGTGGAACTTCTGTCTACCGGACTGGAAGGTTATGTTAACCAAGCAAAACGAGTTGAGGAGTTATTTGGAAAGATTTGGCCACCTCCTAATGTGTAAAGTAGTTCTTTCCATTGCTAAACGGTTCCTGTGTTCATGCGTGTGCAATAAGAGGACCCCTTTCTTAAGGAATTCCATATTTTCCCCTTTTTCCTTGAGCCTTTCAACTTGTAATTGCTATACTCTGGGGACGTTTCTTTCAGTATGGTTGGAAACTTTTGGCTAGAACGTGAAAAGTAATTGACAAGTGAAAGATCAATGCGGGGCTGGGGGCCGTAATCTATGTCCATTTTTTTTTTTTTTTACTTTTGGACTCATCACGTTGCAAAAAAAAGGCCCAACATAATCGATTATTTGATCAATCAAACACTCATGTAGGTACTAACACGTAAAAAAATATAGAGTAAAAACACTTGCCCAATTACTCATAAAAAGCAATACGACCCTACATTTTACTACTAGAAGCAATCAGCTCTACTCCTCAAACGGTAGACAATAACTTTTAGAACTCCAATAATACTTATATTTTTTTATATAATTATTAAGAGGTAAGGAATCTTGTAGGCAATAATAATTCATCATGACATTGTAGAAATAAAAATTAAAAGGAAAAACAATCTGATAGTGAGGGGTGACAAATTGTGTTAATTAGCTGTGTTTGTATTGTATTTTGACATTTATTGTGTTATGTTAAAATGTTAGTTAACGCATAAAAAAATTTACTTTCATTTTTTTCCCCCTTTCATGTTACTATATATAATAATAAAAAATAAAAATATTTTTAAAAATATGAAAAAATTATTGATAAACTATAACTAAAATACAAAGCGATTGCATAACTAAAATGATCCAACACAATAAAGATTGTATATTAATAAATTTACCCGATTCAACATAAGTTTTCTCCCTTTTGCCAAATAAAAGGATACAAGAAAATGAAGTTCCTGGTAATGATTTGACCCACCAACTTTGAACGACATTGAAATGGTGGTAAATGATTCTCTCAAGGGTTCAATAAGCGGAAAGAGGACATTATAACAGTTCATAATATATATATATATATATATATATTAACTAACATGAAAAAAGTCTTACCACTGTCATGACGTTTCTACGCTTAATTATTTGCTATATATGAGATACCCTAATCAGAGATTTAACAATCGAAGGATCATTGTATACAATTAAAACTATTTTACTGCCTCGAATCCAGGTTCTAATACATGTAACCACAGTCACCGAGCTATCCCATTTTTGTATATTACTCACAATATTACTCTAACTTAATCTTTGTCATTTAATGTGATGTTTACCTTTTTTAATTTCTTGGATACTGTTGATCTCATGTGGAAATTGAGAGATCATAGGGATCAGCATGTGAAAATTAACATGCAAAATTAGGGTAGATCGCCTCACTAGAAAATTAAAATAAAAGAAAAAAAAAACAGAAGAAACGACCTAATCTATTGCCAGGTTGTTTTGTTTTTTCACAATAATGTCAATAGAATGAAAGGGAAAAACAAAACACTTTGAAGCATTGAATTTGCATGTGGTTCAGAAGTCAGAACACCTCTGTCCAATAATTTGGGTGGATATGGAGGCCACGTAATTATGTCGTGGCGATTCCAGTTACTTTAAGAGAAACACTATTTATGAATCAGCAATGTTTTTTTTTGGTCACTATGAATCATCCTTTTCAATAATAGTTGTTCATGTTTTAGATAGTTGGTGAAAATTCAAAAGTCACTGTTTAAACTATTTTTGGAAAGAAAAAAAAAAAGTGACAAATTACTATTTGTATATGAGGCTCAAAAATCTGACTATTTTAATGTGAATACTTTTACTACAAATTCTAATGAATGATTTGGATTAATGAATCAGCATTTTAAATCCCCAAATAATTACGGAATTAGCCCCCTTCATAACCCGATCATTTTGGAGGGAATAATTTCTAATAATTTGGTAAATATTAACACGATCTCAATCTGCTACAGTAATTATTCAATATAAATACTAACAATTTTGTTTTTCTAAAGTCGTAACAAATAAGTTTACCTCTCTAAATAATTGTTTGTAACACTAACAATCTGGATCTTTTAATTGTTAATAATGAATTCTTTCAACTGTATTATGATTCAAAGTATTATTTTATGAACAACTTTTGATACTAATTAATTTAAATTACTATTTTTTCTTCAACCACTCTATTCCAATCTAACTACTAGTCTACAATATGCGTAAAGACAGTGAAGTCTCTGCCCTTTTTATTCTGTTTTTTAATTGATTCTATTTTGTCTACATGTATATAATTGAACAAAATTATTTAATTTCTGTGTTGTCAATGTGTCTCTCAGTGAGTATATATATAGAATTTTTTTATATGATGTTCAGTTGTTCACCTGAGTGGATAAAATCTCATTCTCTCGATTCAACTTACCTCAAACAAAATGTAATTTTATAATTCTAAATTCAAATATATTTTGAAAGAATTTTTTTTTTTTTTTAAGGAAAATAATCTAACATAACTCATTTTTACTAATGTTATTCTAATATGGATACCTTATTTATAATTTTTATATATGTGAAGATAATTTTAAAATAAAATAAAAAAGGTTGTGTTAGCTTTTATTTATTTATTTATTAGTATTTGAAAGCGAAATTGATATGATTCGTTTTGATATGAGAACCAATGTTTTGAATATAAAATTTAATTGCTGACCAACAGATAATAAAAGTGCAACCTGTTTATCGATTGGTTCATTTATGTTTTGCTCCAATTCATATATAATTAATTTATTCGAGTTTTATTTTTCACATCCTAAAAATATATATATTTAAATTATGAAATATATATATATATATTAGCATTGCTGGAGGATGTTAAAAATAATATTTTATATATGAACTTAAATAATAATATTATTTTTCTTAAAAACATTTAAAAACAACAAGAATATATCCCTTAAAATTTTTACATCTATATTTATATTTTTACTATAAAAGAGTGAGTTGATCTTTTGAAAGTAAAATGACCAATTTATCCAAACTTTTTCATAATTTACAATCTTGTCATTATCATTATTTCCACAATGTATAAAAATTTAATGCATATAAAAATAAATTGTTAATAATTATATTAAAATGAATGCTTCAAAGTGATATTACTAAATAATTGTTAATAATGTTCATTCTCTTATTTATATTTTTTTATCAAAAAATTAAATTTTTAAGACTTTTGCAAATTTATTTCATGAACTTAAATAATAATTTATCATAACAAAAACAGATATATTCAAATAATTGTTGTAATTACACCTATAATATTAATAAAAATTCAAGGTATCTTGATCTTCACATAAACCGAAAAGTTGCTCATATAAAATTTTAATTAATATTTCTATTAATTTTGTTTTTACAATTTTTTTAGATTATAGCTCATCTATTTATTCTCAATTAACTCATCTACTTATATTTTCTTTTTCTCTTTTCTATCTAAAACAAAGAATAAAAATTTGTTACTTCACTAAACACATAGAATAATAATTCAAAAAATGTTTTTATCATTTTATGAACATTAATGATGAACTTATCAAAATATTTAATAACGTCAATAGCAATTAACAAAGATAAATTACAATAAACTCATATTTAAAAAATTCATATATTTGTTTCAATTTAAATAATCCAATAAACATTATAAATACACTAATATCTATAAAAAAAAATTATTAGTTTAACTATTATCTCGTTAGATCGTTTCAATAAAAAAATAATATATATAATCTTCTAATCAAAAATATTAATATCATTAACTTTTGCACATATTTTTGTATTCATATATTTTATAGTGTCAAAATTATTTTAAAATTTAAAAAATAATTCATTTTTCTATACGATATTAACATAAATGTTATTTATAGAGTATGAAGTTATAAACTTTTAATTAATATTTTTATTTATTTTTTCTTTTTACGATTTCCTTTAGATTGTAACTCCATTGCTTATTATCAATTAATTCTTAAATATTAATAAATACTATTTAATTCATAATGGCAACAACCAAAAGCAAAAATCCTCCCTGTTTTTAAATCTAATTATATAATTTGTTTTAGATTATAACTCTTCCTCTTATTACTATTCTCATTTAATCCCTAAATATTAGCACACAATATTCAATTTATAACAGCACAGCGCAAAAATCTCTCTATTTTAAATTTCAGCTCATTGTATGAGGAAATAAAACCTTATATACAAGCAAGCATGAAGGTAAAACGCATATAATTATTTTTTCCTTTTCTCTTTGCTATTTTTTAAAAAGAAAAATAAGATTTATTATTATAAGAAACACATAGAATAATATATAATTCATGCAAATAATGCTTCTATGGACATTAATGATGCACTTATCAAATAATAACTGTCAATAACAATTAATAAAATTAAATTATAATTAACTCATATTTAAAAAAAATTAATAAATTGCTTCATTTTAAATAATCCAATTAACATGATATATGCATTAATATTTACGTACAATAAATTTTCAATTTAACTATAATTTTCGTTAGTTTGTTTCAATAAAAAAGCCAATATATATAATTTTTGTAGGTAAATCATGGACTATATAACGAAAAATGCTAATATCACTTATTTCATATCTTTTAAGTGTAAAAAGTATTTTGAAAATTAGAGAAGTGATTTTTTTTTATATAATATTAATAAATGATAAAAAAAAAAAGGTATGAATGCCAAAAATAAAAAAATACAAATTTATATATCTTTAACATTTATCTTATATAATTGAATACAAATATTAATATCTCTTTCAAACCAACATATATATATATATATATATATATATATATATATATATATATATATATCAACCAACAAACAAGAGAATAAAGCTCTTGCAACTAATTAATATAAATAAATGCTAAAAATTCATCATTTTTTTATTCAAATAATAAGCATCCCGCTCGTCTTCATTAAGATTTTTTTTTTTTTTTTCTATAAGCCAATATTTACATGTTAGACAAATGAATTCCATGTTAATTTTTTTTTTTTTTTTATTGTTTTGTTTCTACTATGATATTTACATGTTTGTGCTTTTCATGTCTTAACTTAGTTATGGTCTTAAATAGCATGTAATATTTTATTGTTGCCCTTTATTATTAGTCTAGATAATAAATGAGAGTACCTCACATCTAAAAGGTCCTAAATTTGAATCTTAATAGAAGCATAAAATATGTTATTAATCAAATGTTAAGTTTATACCTAATACTTATTGTTAGGTAAAATAAAATAAAAATGGTGCCAATTAATAATATTTTATCTATATATATATATATAAAAGGAATCGGTGCCAATTTATTTGATTGTGCACTTTCATTCCTTTAATAAGTTAAATTCTTTAATATTTATACGTACAAAATATGTGCTTATATGCTAGTAAATATAAAAATAGTATCTTTTATATTAATTTTACTATTAAAAATAGTTTAATATATTATTTTATATTAAATACCATTCAATTTAAATTATAATCATTTAAATTTGTTTAATGTAAACTGCTATCAAATTGATTCAATTAAATATTATTAAAATGTTATTTTAATTGTTAAAAATTTTAAGGTATGAATTTTTTTTTTTGAATTACCCAAAACATTTTTAATTGTTTTTATTCGTAAACTTGTTCAATTCTCCACAGATCCAATCTGTTTCATTTTTGCACAGAATGATTTGATCACTCCAATCTCCAAATTAAACCATCGCTTAAGTTGGGAATTCTTTTAAAATCTCCACCCAAACGATTTATTTTTTAAGAAAATTGATTCAATTTACAAACTTAACGTGGAACACTCGCCAGTTCAAAGGGACTAGACTCTAGAGGCAAGTTACATGTGAATATTTTGTTTCTTTCTTTAACTTATTCTGACCGGATCTGAAGCACTCCTATTGAAAATTGCCACGTATTCTCTCCTCCTAATAAAGAAAGAAAGAAAGGCCGAAGTTCATTATTTAGGAAGAAAAGCCAAACTACAATAATTCGCCTTTAGAACTGCTTTATATACGTAGTATAATTTAATTAATTTTATTTATTTAAAAAAATTATAATTATTATTATTTTTTATCTTATATTATTAATTTTATATTTAATTAATAATTAATATATTATTTAATATATATTATAATTTAATTTAATGTATATAATATTATTCAATTTACGTACATACATAAATATATGAAAAAACCACAACCCCAAATAATTTATCCAGTTCAACGTTGGGCCACCGGCCATGCAGAAATAACTCGCATCACGAAATCAGATGTCCCTAACTTTTTTTCTCTTCTTTCTCTTCTCTGTATTGGAAATAATTAATTAATATATATTTTTCGTATGTCTATTCATAAATTTATAATACTAATATACTCGAAATTATTGGTTCTGGAGTTACTAGTATCTTCAAAGTAACCAATAATTCCTTCTCATTTACATTTAATCCGAAAAGAAACAAAGACACCTCTAAGTTTTACAAATTAATTAAAATAAACAGCATTACGCAAAACCATATAAATATGAAGGTGTATTAATATACGCAAGAGACCTCACAAAATTTTCTAACATATCATCTCAAACAAAAGCCAATAAAGTTTCTCTCTTCTCTTGTTTGGCAGAGTTCTTATTTAATTTTTATTTTTTCCCCCCTTCCTCTCTGAGCCAACAAAAAAAAAAAAAACAGAATATCTCTGTGAAAAGTGCCAACATTTATAGAATAACCCTTTACCTCATTGATACTAATTAGTTCTGTATCATTTTTGTATTTAAACCCACCTCTGAATGAGTTCTAGCTAGCTGATAAAATGGCGGACAGGCAGACATTTTTTGGCAACTCTGTTACCCTTCCAAAATCGTACAGTCCTCTCCCCGATGGACCAAACAACAGAGCTCTGGCGAATCGTGGACTACACAAGAAGGAGTTGTTGTTGATCTTTTCTGGGTTGTTAGCTATTGCTTTATTGGCTGCCATTTTTACTACAGATTTCCGTTCAAACCAAAGTGCTACTTTATTATTGGATGCGTCCAAAGAACCAACGGCTACAAAACCCCACAAACTAGTTCCATTATCAAGAGGAAAATCGGCAGGAGTTTCCGAGAAATCTAATGGTTTAACGCTTGATCCCAACTTTCCATGGAACAACAGCATGTTATCATGGCAGAGAACAGCTTTCCATTTCCAGCCTGAAAAGAATTGGATGAATGGTACATTCTTTCCCCTTGCATTTTTTAATAATCATTTTTCTCATTTTAATTGTTTTAGCCAGTAGATAATTAATAATTCACACTTAATTTTATCCACGTAATGCATATATTAATATTATTTATTTGTCTTCATTTTTCCTTTTTACCCATTTTTATTTAAAAAATTACTTATAATTTTATAAATTTTAAGAGTAATTTTTTAACAAAATTATACAACTCATATACTATTAAACACTTAATTTTATATTTCTTATAAATTTTAGAAGTGTTTTCTCTTCTTCTTCTTCTTCTTTTTTTTTTTTTATTTTTCTTATTTTTGAAAAAATAAATTAGAAAAGTATTGAAAATAATAGCCTAAATTTATAACAATAAAATTAGTACTTCAATAATATTAGACGTTTAATAATAAATGTATAATATTGAATAAATTTATATGTTAATTGGACGAACGTTTTAAAAAAATAATATAATAATTATTTTTTAATTATAAAAATATGTTATTTAAAAATAAAATATGTTATTTTTATTATTTTTTAAGTAAATTTTATAAGATTTTATATTTATTTTTTAATAATTACGTCGTCAAAAGAGTTTCAACTTTAGGAAACTTTGAAAAGAAATCCCCCCTCTCGGCATGTATGATGGTCAAACACGCAATAAATTCGTTTTTTTTTTTTGGTCTCTGACGGCTTTAAATAGATGACATTGCCACTGTGCTCTTCCACCTTAGTTACGTACAAGAAAGTGTTATTCAACTACTAAAATCTAATCTTCATTAATTTTATTAATTATTTTCTTAACAAATATTTAATAATTATATACATTTTAAAAATATTTTTATATTAATTTTATATTTTATTAATTTAAAATATTACATAAATAATTTTTCATCTAAAAAGAGAAACTTTTATATTAATCATACTTATAAATTACATAAAAAAAAAATTTCCATTAATTATTTTACATTAATATATTTACTTACATATAAAAAACAACATTATATATATATATATATATATATATATTTTTTTTTTGAAATTTTCAAAACACACTATAAATTCATACACTTAGTTCATATAAAAAAATTGTGTAGAAGATATGTTTAAATTCATATTACAAGTATATAAATGGTAAAGTTATTTAAAAAAAAAATATAATCTTATGGGTGTAATTTTTATTTTAAGGCATTAAAAAAGTTTTTTCCTTGGAAAATTATTTGCGTTCATATCAAATTTAGTCTTTCATTTGCTAAAATAAATGTTAGAAAAGTTCTTTTGGTCTAATTGATTTAATAATATAATTATTGCTACATTCATTATGCTGACAATTCTTTTTAATTGCTGGGTCCTTGAACTTTCATTGTTCTGATCTGGAATCGGTTTCTTGCTTCTTCAGATCCTAACGGTAAGACCACTTACCCTCCTTTTTCTTCTTTCTATATTTGCGGTCTTTTATATATCTCTCTTGACTTCCCAAGAATCTTAAATGAAAAATAAGATCAGCCCATCAGACCTAACAGGTGAAAACTAGCAGAGCATATTACGAGTTAAGACCAACTTGCTATTTTCAAAATTTCAACATATACTATAGTCCTGATAGAGTATGAATAAAAGAACAGAACAATTATTACAATTAAATAGTCTGTTTGATTTTTTCAGTTGTAAAAGGGACTATGAATTAGGAACAGCTGCATTAATTTCTTTTGGGATATGACAAACATATTTTTAAGTTGTAACAACTATTGAATTATGAAGTATTATAGGTCCATTGTATTACAAAGGATGGTACCATTTCTTCTACCAGTACAATCCCAATGGAGCAATATGGGGGGACATTGTTTGGGGGCATGCAGTGTCCAAGGACTTGATCCACTGGCTTCACCTTCCTTTGGCAATGGTTGCTGATCAATGGTATGACGTCAATGGTGTCTGGTCCGGTTCTGCTACTATTCTCCCTAATGACCAACTAGTCATGCTCTACACTGGTTCTACCAATGACTCTGTTCAGGTTCAAAATTTGGCTTATCCTGTTGATCCTTCTGATCCTCTTCTCATCAAGTGGGAAAAATTCTCTGGAAATCCAGTACTTGTTCCTCCACCAGGGATTCTAGACAAGGATTTTCGAGACCCAACAACTGCTTGGCTTACTCCACAAGGGAAGTGGAGAATTATCATTGGTTCCAAGGTTAACAAAACTGGCATTTCCTTTGTCTATGATACTGAGGACTTTAAGACTTATGAACGACTAGATGGAGTTCTTCATGCTGTTCCTGGAACTGGAATGTGGGAGTGTGTGGATTTCTTTCCCGTGTCGCAAACTACTGATCAAGGCATTGATACGTCGGCTAATGGTTCTGGATTGAAGCATGTGGTTAAGGCAAGCCTTGATGATGATAGACATGATTACTATGCAATTGGGACTTACCATGAATCAACTGGCAAATGGATTCCTGATGACCCCAGGATTGATGTTGGAATTGGATTTAGGTACGATTATGGTATTTTCTATGCTTCAAAGACCTTCTATGACCAGAGCAAGCAAAGGAGAGTGTTGTGGGGTTGGATTGGTGAATCTGATAGTGAATATGCAGATGTTCGAAAGGGTTGGGCTTCTATTCAGGTAGTCTTCATTTAAAGCTTATTTTCAACTTTGGTGTTGTATTTCCTAGTAGTACCTTAAGCAGTGCTTTCTTTCAACGAACTAATGACAATGTTGCTTTCAGAGCATACCAAGGACAATAGTTCTTGACAAGAAGACTAGAAACTATCTCCTTCAGTGGCCAGTAGAAGAGACAGAAAACTTGAGATTGGACAGTACGACATTTGAGAACATTGAAGTGAAGCCAGGATCAGTTGTGCCAATTGATGTTGGCTCAACCACTCAATTGGACATAACTGCTGAATTTGAGCTGGACAAGAAGGCTTTGGAGACAGTAGCTGAAGCCAAGACAGAATTCAATTGTAGTGGCAGTGGTGGAGCTGCTGAACGCAGTGCATTGGGACCTTTTGGTCTCCTTGTTCTTGCAAATGAGAAGCTTACTGAGCAGACTCCTGTGTACTTTTATGTTCTCAAAGGAACTGACGGAAATCTCAAAACTCACTTCTGTTCTGACCAGAGAAGGTATTCCTATAAATATACTCTGTCCTTCTCCTTTGTACTAGATAATACTTTCCTTTCTAGTATTGATTTGGTTACAATTGTTACTTGAAGATCGTCAAGGGCAAGTGATGTTAAGAAAGGCATTTATGGTAGCATTGTTCCAGTATTTTCGGACGAAAAACTATCCATGAGATTACTGGTGAGTGAATGTGAATATGTGATCATTGATGTTTTTTTAAAGCAAAATTAACAAACATTTGTCAATTAGTTCCATAGTTCAAGTAAAGAAAGTAAACTTAACCTTGTTTCAAACAAACAAACAATCTGTGGTATTTTAGGTTGATCACTCAATTGTAGAAAGCTTTGCTCAAGGTGGAAGGACAGTGATAACATCTAGGGTTTATCCAACGGAAGCAATTTATGGAGCTGCTAGGCTTTTTGTATTTAACAATGGTACTGAGGCGAATGTAACTGCAAACATCAAAGTATGGCAAATGAACTCTGCATTCATTCACCCATATCACCCTGACCAAAAGGAACCGAAGATTGTGTCAACTGTGCCTCATTAATCCCACCAAAATTTTTTTTTCCATGTATTTGTCGTATTTATTAATTAATTCTTTACCAGACAAGGGGAACAAGTTACTGTATGTTTGTTCTATTGCAAATTATTGAACAATATGGACTTATGTCCGTCCATATGCTATTCTCTAATCATCATATTGAAGTTGAGGAGTCGATTTTTGTACTCGATCTATCTCTGATTGTTGAAATTGGGAAGTTGAATGTTATTATCTTGAGTGATTCAAATTATTTCCTCATTTTCTATTATCCAGATTCTTGAAACTACTGTGAAGTAAGAAGACACAATTGAAATTTGCTAACCTTTTTGCTCACAAGTTTCTATGGGAATACATTGAAATAGTAATAAAAATAATTTAAAAATGATTTTTTCAAAATATATTTTATTTAGGGTAGAGATTTGAACCAAAAAAAAAAAAAAGTATTTACTAAGTGGCTGTGATAGAAGAAGTAAATTAGTATACGTGAAACTGAAATTTTAGAAGCATTAGACAATAGAATAATTCCCACCGGGACAAAATTCAAAATATTAGACATAATACAAATGGCGTCGCATAACTTAATATTTTGAAGAATAAACCTTAAGACCATCTTACCATCTTATTTTATTTTAAAAAAATAAAATGTATTGTGATGGTCTTAAGGTTTATTCTTCGATGGTTTACTTTATATAACATGTATTGCATGCTATTCATTACTTCGGACATTTGTTAATACAATTGCGTTTTTTAAGAAAATTTGTTACATTTTATTATCTCTCTAGTCTCACTCAGTCTGTCTGTCTCTTGCTAAGTCTCTCTAGAGGCTCTGGTTTCTTCTTCTCCTTTCTTCATGGTCTTCCTGATAATGTAGAAAATAAAGAAAACTACTGTCTTTTTACCTCTTATAAGCAATCTAAAAGTTACACATATGGCTTTAGGGACCTTTTTAACGGTCCTTGTTTTCTACATTGGCGATTTCGCGAGCTTCTGCCTTGCTGGCGATCCGTTTGTTTGTTTTCTACGATTTGGAGGTCTCTTATATCACTGAATCTCCTCTCGGTGTCCCTCAACAGGTTTGCTCTTCTTCTAGAACTTTAAGCAACTAAGAGAAGATGAAGTTCTTCTCAACAAGTATTATTGAATCAAAACATGCAATGGAATACAAAGACTAACACTCACAGTTTTTCTACTTATAGTACTATAGTAGAACCTGTTAAATATCATATATAATTACAGGGACCAAATTATCATGTTTCAACTAATCCACAGGGATATTTTAGATAGGCCATTCACAGGAGTGGAAACCTCAGTAATTACAGGGGATTTATACTGCAGAACAATGACACCTAGATGCAGACTTATCATTTGGATGGATATGCATTTTTTGTTGTGGGGTAAAAGCTTGTTTTTATAATCATATTCATAGCAACATTATCCATGGGATGGGGGCTCATTCCACCTATATATGCCTTTTCCTCATTGAAATTTGATGTTTGCAGGATGGTTTATGGTGAGTGGTCAGACAATAGCAGAGTCACGTACGTATAACAAGTGGGATGGAATAGCCCGCACCTCAACTCAGGTATATTTCAAGTCAGAGCTCTCATTTATTCTTATATGTTTCCTAATAATCCATGGCTTCTCAGTTTTGTTTGTTTATCCTCTTGTTGATGTTTGGAGTTTTGATTCTATATTTGTTCAATCTTTTGATCATACACCTGCCTTACCCTAATGTAATTGTTGTCTTTGATCAGGTTTACCCTGAGGCATGGACTGCCATTTTAATCTCCTCTCTTGACAATGTTGATGTCTGGAAACTGAGAGCTGAAAACCTAGACTCGTGGTATCTTGGCCAAGAAACATATATTAGGGTTATAAATCCAGAAGCTAAGCTACTAACAAAACAGAGTTACCAATGCCAGACGATGCCCTCTTTTGTGGCACTCTCGGCATATACGTTTGCACGACTAACTTGCTCTACACATTCCCAAGTTATGACAAAATGAAAACTTCAACTTACATTTTAATTCAATCTTTTAGGCCTCAAGATATCTCTTTGGCGACATCAACTACAGGCTACAATCTGTGTTGTTCTTTACTCTGCTGATGGTCATGTGTGCATGAATTCCATATGATGCTAATTAAGGCAGCATTTCAATATAATTACGTTTTGGAGCGTGGTGGAAATATCCCTGCCCTAATTTTATTGATATTATTATTGGCTGGGTTTTGATAATATAGAGTTTAAGTACGGATCGTTGGGAAATTTTTTCATTAATGTTTTTAGCTTCAGGTTCCTTCTTATCAAAAATCCTCTTTCTGCTCCCAACAATAACAAATTTTAGGAAGGGAATAAAATCAGAGAACTGTTCTACACAAAATAATACGGTGGCCTTGGCCCATTACTTTGAGGAAATTTTCTTGTTGAATATTGATCTCTATAATCTTCAAGTTAAGTCTTCCTAAGATTCAATTGTAATACTGCAAAATCACTATAAATAATACTGCATTTGAATTTGGCTTCAAGGCTCGCTTTAAGTCGCTGTCCTTAAAACGCTATTTGCTCTTACCAATTCGGTGAAGCACTAGAGTTCAGTAAATATGCTTTCAAGATACAATGAAATTTCTTGTTGTCTGCAGTGTACATTGATAACTCAAGAACACATTTGACTTTAAAGAGCACTCAAGTTAATTAATGTTTTAAATCTGTAGGATTTAAAACACTAACTTTATTTGTACATAAATTATAGTCAAAAATGTTAAAGAACATTTATTATCCAGTTTCTTGTTCTCTCAATATTCCTCTAATGGCTTAAATGAATGACTTATTTATATAATTTCATGCATTCCTTCAATTGAGTTACAACTCTTTGATGAGTTTTGACTTTTCTAAACGTCATATCTTTTAGAACATATGTAATTGTTCATAACAATTACAATTTATCAAAAAGTCATGTCCTTTTATTTAAATTACAACCTTTTAATATAATATTTTGCTTCCAAAAGTTGCAACTATTCAATATGTCTTTTACCAAAATGCACTTACCAACTATTGAACCTTTTAGCCTATATCTTTTCATTTTAGAAAATGTTCTAACAAATACTTCGTACCAAAAACATCAGCTCTAACACGCCCAGCTTTTGGATTTAAACGGCACGCTTGGTGTGTTTACTGTACAAAAAATTTAAAGATTTGATTTGGAGCATCAACGATTTTTTTAGTAGCAAACGATGAGATTTCATTGAGATATTCTCTACAAGTATTATTTTTTTTAATAGGAAAAAAAAAAAAAAAAACTCTTCGAGGGAAGACGGGGTAATACCCGTTATGCTCCATTCACCTGGATTAATGCCTTATTTTGAGAGTATCAAAAGTGTCTAGCACCTCAGGCTATCATCAAAGGGATTTTTATACACAATTATGGCTGTTTCATCCCTGAACTCATGACCTAGTGCATGTAGCCTAGTAAAGTTACCCACTAGGCTATCCACTGTCGGTATTCTCCACACGTATTATTGAGATACAAATACTTATTGAAAATTAAAGAGTTCAAGTAGTATAAAATGTCACATGAGAATAGAACTTTGACTATTACATAATGCATAATTCTCATGAGAGTGAATTGGTTGAAGAAAGAATAACACAACATATATTGACAAAATGTTTGAAGTTTTACCGTAAAGGTTAATGTCTAACCACTTTAAAGATAAAAACTTCATAATATTAATTAGATAGCTTTTTTCCAAAGAGTTAAATAAATTTGAATGTTAAAAGTATCAACATCAAAAAATACAACATAATAATATTGTAAATTGAATAAATTATAATCATTCATTTTTTTATTAGTTTATTTTTCATAAAAAAAAGGAAAAAAAAATGAACTAAAACATCATAAAAGATCAAGATTAAAGATGATGGAAGTTTGTTTTAATTATAATATAGTGTTTTATTTTTTTTTTATTTAAAATTAAATTAAATTTATTTCATTTAAGGTTATTGGGTGGTACTAGCTAACTCAATTTTTTTTTGAGTTATTTGAAATTGATTTAAATTTAATTTAATTCGCGTTTTGTTTAAGTTCTTTAATTCAAATGATTAAATTAAAGCATAAACTGTAACGCCTAAGAAAAACAAGAATGCTAGTAAAAATAAAATAAAATTAAAGAGACTTCTTCTCTCTGTTTTCCGATTGACATACTCAAATTAAAGTATTTCTCAAATAATATTGTGGCATTTACGTGAATAAAAGAAAAAAAAAAAAACAGTAATAATTTTAATTTGCTTGTTTAGTTTCCAGCTGGAATGGACACATCTTTTAACATAGTGCTTTAAGTACTTTGGCGAAAGCTGAAAAGGAAGGGCATGCTGGTTGAGAATTAATTGGCATGTTGGAGATGAACAAGGCAATTTTGGGGGAAGCTTGGAGAATTGCTTTTGAAGTAATATGGAGGGACAACTTTAAATATGGCAATGACTTTTTCATAGATACTTTCAGCAGTCAATTGGTGGACTGACTCTGGTGTATCTTCCACGTCTTCTTCATGTACAACTGTATTTGATATTGGGGACTGTCAAAATTTAGCCTTTTTGGTAATTCTTGGCATCCTATGCATGAGTTTTATAACTTTACAACTCACGCTTATATGATATAAAACTTCACATTGTAATCTAATAGTTTGCTCTTGTAATAAAAGTTTAATTTATTAAGTGAGATTGATTTCTGCACTTATAAATTTATATTCATATCTTAAACTTATTTACTTTCACTTCTCAACAATACCTTACAATTTTTTATTCTAATTCACATATTAGAATAGATATATGTCTTCTCTTTTTTTCCATTAGTATCTTTGAAGGAAAAAAAAATCATATATTGTTTTGTCGTATAAATCCTGAAATGGAGGTAATGCCTCTTTTCATATTGGGAGGGTGTCTTACAAATATATATATATATATATATATATATATATATATATATAGGAGGGTGACTTCACAGCTCGTATATTTATTTTAAAAATGATATTTAGGTTAGCTTAGTTTTATTGTCATTAAAAAGTGTCCGCATAAGAATAAATTACTATTTTTTAAGTTTTTATTTATTTTTTTCATCAAATCTTTTAGTTATAGTTTATTCAAGTTAAAACAATCTATATCTAATGTAGTTGAAAAATAAATGAAAAAACATGACTTTGTCATTGCGTGGTAACTTTTTAATAACAATAAAACTAAACTGTTTCAAAAAATAAATACAGGATCTAAGTGTCATTTTTATAATAAATATAGGACCCCGATGATATTTTTCTCTTTCTTATATTCAAAGAGAAAAAAAACATGTCATTCATTGGATAAGAATATTTAAAAATCATAAGAAAAACTGTTTTTATTTTTTATTTTTTTCTTCTATAATTTTACTTTTTTTTAATGCTCATTGGCTCGTTGCTTCTGACAGCATATTTACACTTATTTGTATACAAAAATAAGTTTGTAAAAAAATTACTTGAACTTTTGAAAGATTAAAAATAACTTATAGCCAATGCCACAATGTAATTTTATTAAGTGTATACAAAAAGTAGCTTAAAATGTAGGCAAAGTGACTTAAGATAGATATTTTTATCCATATGTTTGCCACTCGATGGCACACATAGAGCGATATAATATAATTATTATAGACGTTTGAAGTCAGATAATACATCCTAACGGCCAGAACGAGTTCAAATAGGTCAAAAGAGAATAAGAAGGAAGAGATTTATTGGATAATATTAAATTCCCCTAACGACTTAGCAAGAGAGAGAACATTCTTCATGTTCCATTTTTTAATACATGTGAATATCAAAGTTTCTCAAAAAAAAAAAAAAAAAATTAATTTTCATTTTAATTTTTTCCATTACGTGGAAAAAAATATCCAAACAACATAAATAATCATTATTTTGGACAAATTTTGAAATGTATGAACCTAAAAATATACGAGGAAAAGATATATCAACGGCTACTATTATATATTATAAAAAGTTTAGGATTTTAATATCAAGTACAATATATATTTTGAATTGATTCCAAAATAATAATATATGCATTTATCATAATTATGTACAATCAAATATGCTATCGTAGGCACGACTTCAAATAATATTTATTATATAAATAATAAATATTAGCAGTGAGCTAAACTAGCGAGCACGTGAAATGCAAGGTTTACGCTCAGCAGTTGAGAAAAACACAAACATGTATATAATAGAAGTCAGAAAATGCATGAACATCTAAAAGTAGATCCTAGCTAGATTGGTATAAACATTAAGAGACCGCTGGGCTAGAACATGACTTAGCTGTGAAGCAACATTCGTAGTCGTTTAGATAACTTCAAAACTTACAATATATAGTCTTTTGGAAATGAAAATTACCTAAGGTGATGAGTACTAATTAACTAAACTAATTAAACAGTAGCATAATTAGAACGAAGAAACACATAAAGCTTCCCATTTGTTGTTGAAGTTGATCAGTAAGGGGAAACACCAACATTAGCTGAAGCGAAAAACCCATCTTTCATAAGAACATCTTCTCCTTCCTAACAAATAATAATTGATTAATTAATCAAAATTATGACAAAGTAACAGATAGAAAATGATAAGCTAGAACAGCGATGAATAGGGAAAACCTGCTGGCGGACGTTTGTCGTCTTCACTGTCTGGTCAGGCATGAGGCCAAAATGAATGTGTGGAAAGTGAGCCCACTGACAGAAACAAAACAAAATTGCTTCACATTTTAATGGACCCCACAAGTAATGTACTGTACTATTCAAATAATAATAATAAAAGAAATTTTATTTATTTAAAATTGAAACCCTAGCTAATTTGGTAAAATGGAAGGCCATGAAGATATATAGTTAATGTTAGGGGAATACATTCTTAGCAGCAGCACTAAAGGCTTCTCTGTGAGATATATCAGGGTTGACAGACTTGATGCGTTGGATCTCGTCCCTGCAGTTTACATCATATTTGGATCATTCATATGCTAGCCTTTTTTATGACATATATGAAGCTATAAAATATCCATTCATGTTGAAGTAGTTGATGATTTGGTAATCAAAGTTAATGATAAGCAAGATTATTGCAATTATTATTATTATTATTTTTTTTTTTTGAAAAACACAAGTTAATATATTTGACTTAAAAAAAGTCAATTTAATTAGTGAATAATAACACCTCACTTACTCAAAAGTAATAATGAATGACTATATATCCATTTATGCAATACCCTTAAACATAGTTTAAAAAAAGATAGCTAGCTATAGATAAATTTGAGAGATAAGTAAAGGATGGAAATGTTTGATTTTCAAATAATTACTCACTTGATGAATCGATTGTAGGCTGAGGGGACTCTCTGTCTCTTCTCCGGCGCTGTAAATTGCACAATAAAACAGTCATATACATCGATCTAGCTAGTAATATTAACAATAATAGGGAGCGGGGCCATAGAAGTCCCTTAGATTATGTCATGTGTGTCATTTGGTCCCTTAGATTATAAGTGGTGTTATTTGGTCCCTTAGTTTTAGAAAAAGGGGCCAATTAAGGACAAAACACATGATTTTAATGATTTTTTAATTAAAATATTATTTTTTAAGAGGTCAATTAATGAAAAATTGTATTATTTTAATGTTTATGATATTAAAATATTAATTTAAAAAATAATATTTTAATTAAAAAATCATTAAAATCATGTGTTTTGTCCTTAATTGGCCCCTTTTTCTAAAACTAAGGGACCAAATGACACCACTTATAATCTAAGGGACCAAATGACACACATGACATAATCTGAAGGATCTCCATAACATTTTTCTCACAATAATAATACACTTTTAGAAACCTTCTTCCTTCTAGTATTTTCACTGAGTCCCATCACCAACCCCTTTCAAGTGTTGTTCCTGTTTTCTCTAGTTAATACTTTACTCGATTTCATTATCATCATTTTACTCGATTACATATAATGCCTTATTTTTAGCGGGAGAAAATGATGAATTCAAGAGTATAATGCACCAAGTCTAATATATTTTAATGTCAATATATATTAAATCTGCTCGCTTTCGACTAACTAGAAAACCTTTGAAGTTTTTATAGGAAATTTTTGAAGTAGATTATAAAGATGGAAGTGTTAAATTCTGAGTAAACTATGACTCCTTGCTCGGGTTTACATGATCTCAAACTATGATTTTGAGTTAAGTGTTTACAACAAAAACAAACAGCTAATCCAAGCTAGCTAGCAATTCATCTTATGCGCATATTAGCTAGGTTTAGAAAATGAACCGAAAGTTAAATTTTAAAGCAAGTAGAGATATATAATTGATCACTTAAACGAAAGACATAAAAAGTGTTAAAGAAAAGCTACCTTTGAGAGAATGCTAATACCTAGCTTTTGAGAGCTAGGAAAAAAAGAAAAAGGAAAACAAACAAAGTATATATATTTTTTGTCTAAGTCCTGTTGGTTCTTGAAACAATCTTTTTCAATGACCAGAATTTGATTAAAGCAGCTTTGAAGAAAGTTGTTCGTCTCATGACAAAATCGTGTTCTTTAGTTTTAGGGAAGGAAACAAGGGATTAAAGTAAAGATGTGAGGAAATACTCTCACGTACGTCTGTTAATAACTGGAGGCCTTGAGAGCTCATGCATTCCTACTCTGGGTGGAATATGAGTAAACTCATGATTCAGGCTTGTTTGATTCATCAGATAATTGTTTGGTGATGGGTTAGGTATTTCTTCCTGCAATTAATATATATTCAATCTTTTAAAACTCTTATTAGTAAAATAATTAAGCCCTCATAAAGCAATAATTCATACCAGACGGCTGTGTGAATTAGGATTGAAGAAAGAGGGATTGAGATGGAACTGATTTGGGGAATGCAAAAGCAAACCCCTCATGTTGACTGGCAACAGGTTGGTGCAGTGACCACATCGAACAGTTACAGTCTTGAACAAACTTGTGCAAGGAACGCTCACCTGAATTTGCAGATATAAAAGACGAAACACTAGTCAATACTACTCATGATCAAACAAAACAAGAAACCCTAAGAGGAAAATATTGATGTAGATATTAATTAAGCTGGGTAGCTAGCTAGATGAAGAGTGAAAATAGAAAGAGATAATACGTACGGCAAGAACTGTGTCACATAAGCTGCAATGAACATAACAGAGCTGCTCGGATGGAGAGTGAGGAAGGTGGTCCAGCGGCAATGTCGAATTATCTGAAGAAGATGATGACATTTCTTTGAAGATTTGATTACTCTTTCTTTTATAAAAGAAAGAAAGAAAGAAAGAAAGAAAAAAAAACTGAGGGTTTATGATTGGTCTACTTTGATTGACTGATTGATTGATTGATTGATTGATTGATGTAATATTGACAGATTAACCACCGCCTTGGATCTGCCTTTTTGTTTTTTTAATTTCCTTTCCTTTCTTTGAATATGAGTGTTGGAGAAGAAATTGATACAAGGAAGATAATGTGTATACTCTTGTGGATTTAAGACAATCCCTGGCTCCCTTCTTACCTCAGTTAAGCACAGAACTATCTGTTTTATTGGTGCCCATCTTCATCCACTTGAGTATATATGCATCCTCATACATGATACATGCATGTGATGTCACATAGGCATCCATGTTGTGTATAATTAACATTGTACATACATGTACTTGTAAGTATATGTGTATATTGTATAATATATACAGTACCACTAGCTAGTGGAATATATTGTTTTATTATAGATGGAAGAGATAATAATTAGGTTGTGGTTGGCATTCCCAAGGCTTAGCTAGAGAGAGAGAGAGACAGAGAGAGAAGGCGGCAGATGTGGGGGAGAGAAGAAAGAAAGGGACGTGTGCGTGGGAGTGATATTGCTTTCACACACTCATCTGTTATTTTCACAACTTAAACAGACTCTCTCGTGATTTGCTGTGTTGTAGTTTGGTTTCAAACTTTGTAATTATTATAATCTAAATCTATTCCTAAATATTTGTGCCTAAATTTCCGAACCCCTTCAAAACCCATGGATGGCTCTTCTTTGTATCTTTTGAGCTCCGCCTCTCACTCCGTCTCCTTAGGGATATCACTCTCTCTTCTCACCATCTTTCTTTTCTTTTTGGTCCCCTCAAAAAACTATAATAACCTAATCATGCATATACCAGATGTGAAAACAATTCTAAATTTTGTTTTTGTTTTTTCGTTTTAAGATCTGAATTGTAATTCATTTATGGGAATTGAGATGGTAATGGTGATTTGACCACTCAATCTCCCTCGTGAAACGTACACACTCACATATGTATTTAACTGATCAGTAAAAAATAAAAACATCCCAGAGAGAGCAGAGAGATTGCATGCTTATTAGTTATAGCTCTCTTCTTTTACCACCTTTGTCCTTTTCTAAATTTCAATTTCGTTTAGACTCAACTGAGCTCTTTTGGTTACAATCCCATTCTCATCCACACATTTGCAAAGCTAATACTGAACTGAAACATATTGTTGCCAATCCCTATTCTAGCTAGCTGCTGCTTCTTCAATATAGTAAATATACCTTTAATAATTTTCTCTTTAATTGAATTTGATTTTTTTTTTTTAAATATAAATCACGGAAATCAAAACTATCAGCATCCCGATTCATTAATTAAAACAGCCTATAGGGATTACTCTTCCCCATAAAGAAGAAAAAAGCTGATTTTCATTCATTCACAAACGGGAATGGGTTCTGGGTAAAGTCGGATGCCCTAAACATTAAACGTGTTAGTAATCAGATATAACAATAAATAAAAGGTTATTAAAGTTTGTTGGCGTTTTGCGGATCACCACCAACGACCTATTCAAAATTTAAATCCTACCACTTGGTAAAGGGTAAGTACGTTTAGAGGGGAATCCCCTGAATATTCGAAACACCCAATTGAGCGCAACTTCTCCCGAAAAGGTTATCTTAGTTTTTTTTTTTTTTTTTTTATGCAAGATCACTTATTGGGCTATAATAATTCCTTAATTTGTTGGATTTGTGAGATAAATAATGTTGTTGGTACAACAATATTTTAGTAAAACAACATTTAAAAGTTTTAAATATCAAAATAATAGTCTTATATCCGTCTATTTTATTATCTAAAAAAATTCACATTGAATGCCATTGCTGTTCAAGTTAAGCTTCGTCAATTAGACTCATTCAATGTTAAAATTTAATCAATTAAATTTATTCAATATTTTTAAGTGTTAATTTTGTTGTTATAAATTTTAGTAAGATTTTTTTATTTAAATTTTTTTTAAGATCATGTATAATTATATTTATTAATTTATTTAGTGGTCACATATTCAATCTTCAATATCTTTTGTTCCATGTTTTTAGTCTCCAATAGAACAATATCTCCAAAAAAACAAACTAAGAAGTCAAGGTATAGATCTAGTTTAAAAAAAAATATGTCAATATTTCCAAACAAAAACATAAGTAAAAAGTCCACTAAAACAAATATATCATGAAAATAAACCAAAAAACCTTGTGATTAATTTTATTAAAATAAAACAGGAAAATAAAGAAAGTCAAATAAGATATGATACTTGTTTATCTGATAATTATAAGTCGGAAGGCAAATAAGAAGAGGAGTAAGCTAAGCATAGAAGAACGAAAGAAAGGGACGCCTACAATATATTTATTTTAATGTTTTTATTACATGTACATTTGAATGAAAATGTATTTTCAGTGGTCCTTGAGCTATGAGAATGACAACTCTCTATTTCTTAAAAAACAAAATAAAATTTAAAGCTAATCTTTATTAAATTATAAAATGTACATGCATGGACGAGTCCACAATTGGCTCAAAATTGTTATACAATTGTGTGTGAAACCAATCCTTTTAAAAACATGAACTATTCGTAGAAAGTTCAATAATACTTTAATACAACTATTAAACGTTATGAATCTACTGAACAATGTGAAATGCATTTTCCCATTTTTTTTCTCATAAATTAAAATATCTATTATTTTATGTTTATTCAATAAAAATTTGAGATCTTTAAATCTTAAATCTTACATTTACTGTATATAAGAAGCACATTGGGTATTTTATCCTTTAATGAACATGATTCTAGACAAATTCAATTACAGAAATTTCAGCTCCTTTGTGTGTGTGTGTGTGTGTTTTTTTTTTTGCGTAATTTATGGCTATATAATTTATATTAATTTTTGGAAAATATATAAATAAATAAATTTGAAAGAAAAACAAAATGAGAGCATGCTGTTTCCTCTTTAGATAACACTGCCATTTGTCACAAGAATCGTTGACATCGAAAATGTTTTGATAAACTAATGGTTAATATCTTAATGCATTGTCACTGTCCTATGTTGTGAAGTTATGACTTTAATACAGAGAAGCTAACTAGGCTTTGTAAATAAATAGAGAGTAGTCTGCTCATCTTAATCGCTACTATAAAAAGTGTTTTTATAGGTATCATGACCCAGATATTCTCTGTCTTTTCTCTTCTTGTCTGAGCTTGCTGTGCGAATTGCGTTCGAGGTAGAACTAATTATATGAATTACCAGAGTGATCACCACAGACTGCTTTTTTTTTTTTTTTTAATGTATGTATTATTGTTTTAATACTATCTATGACTGACTAGCTAGCTACCTAGCTAGCTTTCTGCTATTCGTGGGCATATGGCGGATCTACGCATAAAGGTAATATCTGAGGCCACCTCTTAACAATTTTTTTTTTTTATCTAATATTTATAATAAAATTATAAGTAAATTACATGTAATAAAATTATATCCCTTTATTACATTATGTCTCTTTAGGATTATAATATTTTTTTAGTTTGAAGAAAGAAAATTATGAATCGAAATAATATTATTTTTATAGTTTATATCTTAAATTAAAATCATCGAGGGTTAGATATTTACCGGTAAATGGGATTAATTATATCAAGAAATTTTATTTTGCAGCTGTTACGTCAAATGTTTGTTTGACCTAACAAGAAATAGGGGTATGGTTAGTTTTGATTTAGAATAAAATAAGAATCAATTGAATATTCAAACAAAAATTAATAAATTTAAAATATTAATTCAATTAAAACTATTTTTTTTTATTTAATTTAGGCTGGATTAAGAAAACTTATTCTCTTTATAAAATACATAACCTATACAATATTATACGTACTCTATATTCAAAACTAGAGAAAATAAAAGAATAAAATACATACTTATTCAACGTTATACATTATTATATTATACCTCCTATTAATTGTAATATGAAACAATGATTTAGTGGAAGTGAAATTGTCGATATTGAGCGAGGATAAGGGTGAAATTTAATTTTACATAAAGGTGCCGGCAATTGGCAAAGGGTTAGGTTAAGGGGCTAGCTCGGCAACACACGAGAGAGAATAGCAAGTGGTGATTGTAAGGCGTGAGGCGGAGGCGACCAGTTGGAGTGAACTGAGAGGTCATTGTTAACTCACGTGAGTGAACCAAAAGAATAAAAGGCAAGTTGAGAGAGAGAAAAAAATGGAGATTTGATATTGTGAGAATTTGATATATGAATAAGAAAACTTTAATGAAGAATATTAATTTTTTTTAAAATAATTATATAAAATAATAGTATAAATAAAAATATAATAATAAAATTGAAAACTAAACTAAACCAACAAGAATTAAACATTTTGAATTGGATTTGATCTAGGAACTTTTGAACTCTACTGGCTAGCAATCACAACTCAAAAGCATTTTTTGGTCTTGCACCGTAAACAGATAACGAAAGGCAGGTATCGTTGCAGTTTTGATCTAGAACTGCTGTACTTTACTTTTTTATTTTTTAAGCTAAATGGTTCATGTTTTATCTTAATTAGTGCACTTTATATTATTTTTAATAATAAAAGTAAGCATTAAATATTTATAAAAATAAAATTGCAATAATTATATAGATAATTAAGTCATTTAAATTTTTGTTATTAAGTCAAAGTTCATTTTCTCTCCTTTTATGTTGTATTTAGGTAGTTTTCTATCTCACATTAAACACGTCATTTTTTTTTTTAACTTCTCAAATCCAAAATCAAGTCAACCTAACAACAGAGAGAGGATAAATAGTGGCCAAAACAAGAAAGCCTAAATATGCTCAATTATGGGCAACAATATTAAAAATATAATTTAGATAATTTTAACCGTGACAAAAAATAATTCAATATAAAAAATAAAAATGATTTATAATTGTTGTAATGTAACTTTCACATAATAGTTTAAGTTATTTTAATAATACTTTAAATTAATTAAATATTTATTTACTAATCAAAATAAATCCAATTAATTGCAATAAATATATCTGACGTGAAGGAGAAAATTGGTGTATTTTTCAAAAGCGAGAATAAAGTAAATTGATTCTTTTTTCGGTGTAAACAAATTTCTGGTATTTTGTGGACGCTGTCCGGAGAACTAGAAGCCAAGTATCAGGCGATCCGTTCGGAATTAATCTGGCAAATTTTTTCCTCCTATACTTTGGCACAACAACATAATGAAAAAGATAACTCACAACCATAAAATTTTAAAAATTATGAATTAATATTAAGCATATAAATAATATCAATAATTTATGTTTAAAAAAAACATACAATATATTATATACAAAAATTCCATCTATAAGAGCAATGAGTTGTAAATCTCTACGTTTTTACTAAAACGAAACTACTTTTTTGAACGGATCATTTTATTTTGTATATTTTAAAAAGTACATCTAACGTATTTTTATATAGTGTAACAGATGACTCATACAACTTGATTTAACAAAAAAAAAAAAAAAACTTTTACAAGTTAGTATACTTAAAATAATAATATCAGAAGGAATTTTTATGTTTAAATATTGAGCACTCTTGGGATGAAGAGCACATATATGACATGAAAGTTGGTCAGCGGATTCTTAATTTTAGCCCGTATAAGAAAATTAATAAAACGTTTGAAAGAAAGACATTTGACACTTGGCAGAATGAATTGATGTTATATATGTGGCATAACATAAATATTAATTTCTGTAAACGATATTATTAATTAATTTTTGTCAAAGAAAACCAAATTTAATTACATATATAGCTTTAATTTATATATGGTGGGTGATGAAAGCATAGAGAGACACATAAAAGCATGCATGCATGCATCAATTCATGACTGAATGTACGAATGAGGAAAAGCTTTCACTGTATTAAAGCCTGCTAAGAGCTATTTGTTGCTGGTTGTGGGGTTGCCAAAATCTCATTCAATCTCTCCCCCTTCTCTGTGTAATCTATAATGGACAGAGAAACCGATAAAGTTCAAATTCAAAGTTGCTCTGGTCTCTCTGATTTTTGTTAATTGATATTTATTTTCCTTGAATTTATAAAATTCTCCAACTGACTTGGTGCCATTTTATTTGCCTAGTACGTACGATGGAGATTTAAAGAAAGGGCGGTAGTGATATATTAGTAAGAGGGTGGGTATTTTTTTTAAATTCTGGCCGACCAGTTCAAGTACACAACCATGCTTGTACTATTTGTAGAGGTTAGTTAGTTTAATATATCAAAAAATTATGTAAATTAACTTAGTTATAAATTTTAAAATTGAACCAAAAATTTAATACACTAATTCTTTTTATTAATATATTATAATTTTTCTTATTATTAAACTATAATTATAATTATATTAATGTTTTATTTAAACAATTAAATAATAGCTTAGAGTATTATTTAAAAAATATCAAATTTTGGTATTTTATATAAGTATTAATAAATTCTTCGATAATAAACCATTAACTTATTATAAAATACTCTTTAAAGTAAAACTAATATTTAAAATAATACCTGTAAAATATATTGTTTTAAACTTGAGGTACTAAAATCTTCTTTTATATTTAGCTTATTTATTGTTATTTTAACTTATTTTCTATACATGGTGAATGATTTGGAAAAATTCTATCATTTGTTAACCATGTTCTATAAAAAAGATTAATCTTTATAATTTATGTGAAGTCTTAAATAAGTTTTTATGTTAATAAATATATTTATTTATAAAAATATATGCATGTTTTTTTTTTTTTTTAATGAGAAGAGACTTTTAAAAAATATTATTATTATAGGTTAATAATTGGCAAGCCAATCGTTTTTAAACTAACTTTTGTTTAAAGATTAATTTTTTTTTATCATACGTGAACTTAAATTTTAAGTTTTTTAAAATTAATAAGATAAAGTCTTTATAGATTATTCAACCTAATCAAAACCCTAGTGATCATAATAGTGACATAGATGTATTTCTTTGAACTTTAGCTATTAGAGTCGTGTACGTACTCAGATAAAAGCCACCAAGTATTAAGTAGAGATGGGGAGGGCGTGAGTGCGTGTCTCCACTCTCTAGAGGACCAGAGCCATGTTATATGGGGGCATCCGTATCATATGGGATATTGTGGGATTCAACTTGTTGTATTATTCTGAGCCACTTATACTTGTACTGTTGATTAAAAGGACATGTATATGATTATGATTATGATCATGATCATGATCATGAACATGATTTTGATATATGTATGATTATATGTTAATGATGTACATTTATGCCCCCACATAACTGACACAAGGGATGGGGTTAGAAAAAAGAAGTTACTGTTTACCTTTATTATTAACTATTGTATGTCCTCCTTGTTTTCAACTCGGACTACGACAAAACCCACACTATTATTACTTATTTTCATAATTTATAAGAATTATTAGTATAATTTTTATAAATTTTTTTTTTAAATTATAATATCTTTTATTAATATATAATATTTATTATTTTTTTAATATTTTTTTGGTCCTTTTATGGCAGATATTGGTACACACTCCCTTTTTCTATATTTTTAAAGAAAGAAAAATTAATATATAATCTATTCGAAGCTGCCATCGGTATGCGAATGAATGATGCATAATTTTTTTCGTATAAGAGGGGTAGCGGCTGATTTACTTCATGGTTGGATGGATAAATGTTTGAATTTTTGCGATTGATTTACCTAATATATAATATATTTTTTTTTTAATATTTTCTCTAAGAATGAGTATTTTTTTTTTTTCAAAACTTTATATTTTTCATCTTTTATTATTATTATATTTGTATTTAGATCACTTATTTTCTTTTTCTTTTTTACGAGACTTATACTGTTTTTATTTTTTTTTGTTAGTGGATCATTATTTCTTAGCTTATTTATTTATGATATCATATTAAATTTTATAAAAATTATAAGGATTTAAATTATAAAATATTAATCAAGATATTAATATTTTTATAATTTTTTTTACAATATTATCTATCATTTTTCTCATATATCTGGTTTGCTTTTAGTTGAAATTATAGTCCTTGTTTGGAATATTTTGGCAGAGATATCATATATCATTCCAAAGAAGAAGAAAAATTCATCGGCTAATCTATTATATTGATATCTGAGACCATTTGTCACCTTTCGTTTTGTACTTGGTAATTTTTGCCATCACAGTATGGTTTATTGTTATTATTATTTTTCTTTTTTACTTATATTGTATTCCATAATCATAAAGACATTGATGGTTTTATTTTAAAAAGTTGAAGAAAAAAGTCAAAACCAAAGAAAAAAAAAACCTTAAAATATTAAAAAAATATCTTTTAATCAAAATTTGATGTAATATTAATTTGTATAATACAATTTAATTAATTTATATTAATAAGTAATCTACAATCACTTTATTATTACATATTTATAATTTTACATATAATTATTAACTAACAAGTCATTTAAAACACCACTATAAATATTCCAAGTAATAGGATGTAAGCAATAAATTAGAGTTTGGTACCTTTTTGGTCTCCATATGTAACAAAATGTATTTATTTGTACTCATATTTTCAATGTTGTATTTTTTTGTCCCTTATTTAATGAAAGGTGATTAATTGATTTAATTTCAAACAGTGATTATAATTTGACAAGATTGATTTATCTTTTTAAATATTTTGTATTTCATTTTCTATAGGTACAGTATTTAGATAATAATAACAAAAACATGATATATAAAAGTGTCCAAAAATTACAAAAAAAATATTAAATTTATAAAAAAAGTTGATAATTTTTTTTAAAAAAAAAATTATACTATTTTAATTCAATTTTATATTGTTAAAAGAAAATGACATTACAATATTTTTTTATTTTTTATTTTTTCAACTATTTTTTTGCAAATTTATATTTTATGAAAAAAATTTATGTATTTTTTTTTTATCGCATTTCTAAAAATTTGATACAGAATATTTAAAAAGAGAAACAAACTCTTGTTAAATTAAATTTATTATTTTAAATTAAAATAATTAGGTATTTTTAATTAAGTAAAAGATTAAAAAATGTTATTTTAAAAATATAAATATAAATCAATACATTTTATTAAATACAGGACTAAAAAAAGTACCCGAGCCATTAAACCAAATCCATTATGCGGTGTTATCAAAAAAGAAAAAAAGAAAAGACAAATCCAGTATGCGGATCTTTCTTTCTCCCTCTCTGTGTGTGTGTTTTTTTTTTAACCAAAGTGAATGTGTGATGATATGACGTATTAGGGCTACAGGCAAGATAATGCTTAATTTTTAACGGTTGTTGATGCGACACTAAGTTAATACGAAAAAAAAGAAAAGGAAAGTTAAATATTTAAATATACTTTTAAAACTAATAAATAATAATAAAAAATATTATTAATAAGATTTAATTAGTGAAGTTTAATATAATTTTTTGAAATTTAATTTAAATAGTATTTAAATGACTAATATTCAATATAAAATTTTTAGATTGAATTTTTTATTTGTTATAAAAATATATAAACTAAATATGATAGTATTATTTTTATTGTGATAAGTTTTAATTAGTATTAATTTTTTTTTTTTTTTTAACTCTCGATTCTTTGTCTTGTCAGAGTGAAAACTTCTATCTCAGGGGAGGGCAAAAATTATCATATCACAAAAAGAATAAAAAAAAAAAAGAAAGGAAAAAGAAACAAAGTGACCCTTCCATTCCATACAAGTCCAACGCGAATAAATGACTTAAAATAGCAGCAAAATACAAAATTTGATAAAAATCACAAAGCGGCTTCGATTTGGGCATCCAATTTTACTTTTTGGTCCTCATCTTGTTCAAATTATACTCCTCGTCTTTTCTCTTCGTTTCATTCAAAAGCCTTCATTCCAATCTTGCTGACCTTACAAGTTCTCTTTATTTTCGTTTCTTTTTTATCTACGACTTCACTATTCTGATGTCTAGCTAAAACTATTTTTTTTACTTACTGAAATGAAATGTTTTCTCATGAATTCCTTGACTGCTGTGGGTTGTTGTGTACAATCAGGGGTATTTTAGGTAAATTATTAATTTTATTTTTTAAAATATATATTTTTTTATTTTCCAAATATACTATTTTTATCTTCACTCTGTCTAACGCTTGTCTCGTGATGAGCTCGGGCCTGGTTCTGCTTGTTGGCATTAACTTAGCCCAATTGTTGCAAGTCTTGATTTGATGTTGTGGCTGTGGCCTGATTGCCTGATGGACCCTGTCACTGTTAAACAAGGCCTTCCTAATGCCCCCATTTAGCAAGCTTCCGAAAATAGAAGGTTATGTCGTTCTGATATTCTAATTTGTTTTTCCCTTTCCTTTTATAAAAAGGCAACGGTAAATTGCTTTGTAATGCAATTACCTATGCTCTAAATCGATATTATTAAAATGTTAGTTCAATTTCTGGCGATAAAATATCTTCTTTTCTCTTTTTTTTGTATGATAAAGTTATTTAATTTTAATGCCCGATTGAATTTGAATCATATCCGAACCTGTTTTTTCACTTTATAACAAGCTATACAACTTTGCAACTATATGTACATTTCTACAACTGTTTATATAAGTGCACACAAAGGAACATAATCAGAAAAATTGAGTTATTTTTAAATTTATGTGTATAGATTGACTTATTTTTAAAAATAGTGTCATGTTTATCAATTTTTTTTTTAGATAAAGCAGTATTAGAATGAAATATCTCATTAACCTACCTTATGGTTTAACACATTAAATTATGGATCCATACTATGTTATCTAATTTATTTTTCTTATTAGATGGGATGACAAGTGTATGATACATGTTAGAATATTTCGTTTGTTTTAAATAAGTCTAAATAAAACAAGTAAATATATAATATATGTAATATGATCATCTATAATAATCAAATACCCATTAAAGATAAATTTAAGTGGGATAAGATAATGGATAATTTTTTTTTTTTTAAATTATGAACTCATTAAAAATATTAAATAAGACATAGAGACGAAATAAAACAATTCAATTTATAAATTTAATCAAATATGTAATTTTAAATAAAGAATTAGTTAATTATCATAAGATCACTAATTAAACTAGTAACTTTCTCAACCCTATCCTCGTTGTCATTATTGAGTACAAGTTCAAATAAACACATGCTAAATGGTAAAAATGGGTGAGATAGAATGTAGAGTGAGAATTAATTTTAAATTTTAACTTTCAATTTTATTTTTATTTTTTTAAGTTTTATGTTTTGAAAAATAAAAAAATATATATAAATTTATACTATATATTTTTACATTTAAATTATCTATATTATAACACATAATATAATTATTTTAAAAATTAAAAAGTAAATATTTTTAATTTTTTTTTATCAAATATTATAATATAATTAATTTAAATACAATACCTAAATTTATCTTTCATTAACTTTACTCCATCATTTTTTTTAAAATGTTGATTGGACTTCACAGACCAATAAATAATTACCCAAACATGGAAATCTAGTTGTGAACTTGTGACCAATCCTCTTCCGGCAGAAAGTGTGGATCGAAGGAGAAAAATATACACGTGCGGATAAAAAATGATTTTATCCAATCCAATATTTGACTGCGGAAAAAATAACACAATTTATAACATTAAATTATAGACTTAATCATTTTATTTTCCACCAAATTTTAATTAAATTTATAATTAGGTTTTTAAATTTTAAATTTTTTTAATTTAATCTCTAAAATTTTATACATATTTCTTAAAATTTTAAATTCTATAATTTATTCTCAAATTTTTAAAAATTTACATATAAATACTAAAATATATATTTTTAAATCAAAATTTTAAGATTTATATGTAAATTTTTAAAATTTTAGAGACTAAATTATAATATTTAAAATCTATGTATAAACTTTTAAAAATTTGAGAACTAAACTATAAAATTTAAAAACTCAAATATAAATTTTGTTAAAATTTATATACCAATAATATAATTTAGCCTAAATTCTATGAACATAGTAAATAAACAGCGTTTAATCGGACATGATTTTTTTGTTGTTGCTGTTGTTGTTGTATTATATCAAAGAGCTCCAATAAATATTTTTGTATCATTTTTTTTTTGAATAAATTCTATTAAAAAAAAACCTGTGACTTTCGTCTCAGTCCCCGAGGTGTTTTTTTTTTTTTTAAGTCTTGGGAGGAAATAGCAATATCTAGCGATGGCACTTACTTCTATCCCCAAACTACCCACACAAATCTTTGAATGTCTCTTCTTCAAATTTCAAAAGTAACTCCACTTATTTGGATATTTTTTCTAGGCCATGCTCTCAATAATCTCTCAGATAGACCCCAGAACAGATTGTTTTAGAGGTATAGTCGTTTTACAGTGTTATTTGTATCAATTGAATTTATAAAATGCTTATTGAATTTTTCTTTGAAAAGGAAGAAAGCTCCAACATGACCGCGAATAAGAAGCTAAATAATTGGAGAAAATTGGTTTCAAATGCAATTGGAGAAAATTGGTTTCAAATGCAATTGGAGCAGCTACTGCGATTACCTTCAGCTCTGGTTTGCCTGCAATTGCAGATTTCAATAAATATGAAGCAGCCACTCGGGGTGTATATATATATATATATATATAAATATTTTTTAATTATCATTAAATAAAACTTCCTTTGACATTGAGAGCAAGTGTTTATGTTGTTCTTAGCTTCTAATGCCGGAAGGCCATGTATGTGATTGAAAATTTCAGCTGAGTCTTTATGTCTAGCTTGTGTAGATCATGAATAATGGAATGAAAAGCTATTACTAAAAACAAATGAACTGCTATTGCCATAATGGTTTTCTCCACAGAAAAGTTGGGTGTGTTGTTAATGGACTTGTTTTGTTTGTATTTATGTTCCAGCCCAGCCCAGCCCTACCCATGTTGGAGTCTGGCTAATTTTTGTTTCTGTCAAGTCTTCGTCTAAAACTATTTCCTTAGCCCATCGACACAGCCGAAATGGATTGGCGTATACCATGAAAGTAACCTTTTCTTATGCCAACATTTAAGGGGTTGTTAAAAACTTGAAAGCAAATCAAACACAAGTGATGAAAAAGGCAATTCTGAAACTACCAGGTAATGGAAGTAATT
Source organism: Elaeagnus macrophylla (assembly GCA_029378325.1). Taxonomy (NCBI): domain Eukaryota; kingdom Viridiplantae; phylum Streptophyta; class Magnoliopsida; order Rosales; family Elaeagnaceae; genus Elaeagnus; species Elaeagnus macrophylla. The sequence goes on from CM055645.1 coordinate 27,511,548, forward strand.
GACTTTCGCTTAGACTTTACTTTTCAGTTTACCTCAAGTGTACCTATAACCTATAACATGACTGCACAAAATAATAATTAAAGAAAAAAACACAGACATAAGTAATTGATCAATATACAAGATTGGTTGTCACCTTTATGGTTGCCCACTCAAGAATCTCCAATCAGGCTGTGTGCCCTCTTGCCCTGTCAATATTCATCCACTCTTGTCCATATGTCTCACTGCCAATACGACTTAGAAGTATCCTAGAAACACATAAAATTACACTCATTTTTACGGTCATTTCAATTATATTATGATATATGTTAATATCATCTTAAAAATTGAATCATTTTTCTAATTTTCAAAATAATGATAACACTTGGTATAATAAAAAGACTTTGGTGTAAAAATAGGTACAAAAATGAATTATATTGGCATTTCTAATACTACTAATATACACAATACCAATATCTTTAGTTAAACTTCCCTCATCTTTTATAAATTCCTATGCAATTTGGGAAGATACATGGAATTCTAATCTTTTTTTTTTTTTTGACTGAATCAAATAATACAGTAACAGAATCAGAGTTCAATGTCTCCAAACACAAAATTAGGGTAAAAATATATATAAAGTTGTAATATTATAAAAATATTAATGTTATTGTTACAATAAAAGTGTATAAATTGTCTATATCTTTCAATTAATAACAATTAAATGTCATTATTATTAAATAAAATTAATTATTCATGGAATTAATATTTTAGTTACAATGATGCTAACTTATAAATAGAGATGTAAATCTAACATGTTCCGACCAAAATTTAAATAATTTGGCCTAATTTGACTTAACTCAAAGCACAATTAGACCTAAATAACTTTGATTTGACCCTATCTGAATAATTTTATGACCAATTTTAGGATTAAGAGTACGACTTGTACCCAGCCCAAAGTACGAGTTAAGTTTAAATTTTATAAAATATATGTATACTTGAATATGATATGCAATTATTTTATAATTTATTGCATCACTTAAACTTGAGCACTAATTTAAGTCAATTTAAAGTTAAAAAAAATAAGGCTCGAATCTTTCCCAAATGTTTTAGGGCTAGCATTTAATTTAGAAAATTTGATCTAGCCTAACTTCAAAATATACATGGCCTAACAATACCCGACCCAAGTCTAGCCCGTACACAAAAATTTGAACTTGAACTGGCCCAATCTATCAAAATTTACATCCATAATTATACATATTTACCTGTTTAAATAGATAAATGAAAAAGGGAAATAGCAGAAAGGAAACTAATTGGGACTTCGGGAATTGTAGAGGTTTGGGATTTGGGCAACTAAATGGTGTTTTACATGTACTTGTAACTAAATTTGTGGAGATGAAATGTTATAATCACATAAATTTGTACTTATTTTTGTGTTTGCATCATATTTCAGACACATGGCAAAGTTTTTAGAAAATTGAATTATTTCTCTATTTTTAATTATCATGTGTCATAATGTGATTAATGTTTGTGCAAATATACGTGCAATTTATGTTTTCTTAGTTGTGGAGAAATTATTTATTATTTAAGAATGATGATGTTGTATTTAATATTAATAAAATGTAAGATTAGTTCAATTAATTTTTTAAAATTACTAGTATTAAATATTTAATAAAAATAGTAAGCAATCTAATTAATGGACATGTTATTCATTGTTTATGAAGTATATTATTCACCAATTATATTGTTTTTTCTCTTCATTTATTGAATGTTTATATTTTTCAAAAAAAAAATATTTATACTAATTTTAATTTTTATTATTCTAAAATACTATATTATTACTTATTCTAATAACAATAAATGATTTATCCTGGCTAATGATCCTTGTATTCGTGTACACTTTGTTCAAATGTTACATGATCCGTGTTTGGCATGTTTATTTAGACTTCAAACAATTTCATATATTTAAAGAACCTTTATTATTGATCCACAATTCCACGCCCAATTGCATCAATGCGCGTGGTCTTTTTCTTTGGGTGGGATCATCAACTTAGCAAAAATAAATAAATAAACTTGGGATCATCTATTTTTAAAAAAAAATATGTTAATATTAAATTTTCACACATTTTTACATTTACATGCATTATATCATGCCACATAGTTGTATTATTTTGAAAATTAAAAAATAATTAAGTTTTCAAGATAATACTAAAACATGACATAATACAAAAGATGTTAGTGCAAAAATAAGGGCAAATTTTTGTGTATTTAACTTTTTATTTTTTGGTTATTGTTGTTGCTGTTGATATTTATGCAACTTAAATTAATATTATCACAATTGGTTGTACAACTAAAGTGTAATTAACTTGTAATTGCAAGGTTAGAAAATTAAATTCATACAATTTTTTTTTTGGCATCATTACCCTTACACCTGTGTTTAATATCAAAGTGACGCAAGAAAGAGGAGTAATTGTCCACATAAAACCCTATAATTCAGGAGAAATCCAGTATTTTTTTTTTAAATATTTAAAATATTATCTTTAAAATTTATAAAAATAAAAGTAATATTAAAAAACGAGTGTATTAATATTAGAGTGTTATACAGGGATGTAAGTTTTTTCAAATTTTTTTAAATAGAGATACGGAGAAACCACCACGTGCTTTTTATTTTTATTAATTATTTTTATTTTTATTTTTTACTTGGATAAAATTTTCATTGTTTGAGGTCGTCTCTTGATTCTTGTTTCAACACTTTGCTTTGTTTTTCTGCTTTTGGTACTTGTCCTCGGAGTGAGAGCTAGGATTGATTATGCTTTGCACTATGACGAGTACCCCATGAGATGATCGAGCACGCCCAATCATTATGTCGTCTCCCAATTTGCTTCAAATTTTGGGATTTCCATGTGCTTGACTATACTCCAACTCAAGTTCGTTCTAGATGGGTCAAACATGATCAATAATTTTCCTTTCTAAGTCTTGTCTTTTCTTAGAAATCTTTTTCATACGACAAATATATTAAAAAGTTAGCGAAGAAAAATAAACTTAAATATTTTGATTCCTACAATATTTTTTATTCTCTTACATTTATCATTTTATTTGTCTCTATCTTTCTCTTAATTTACATTAAAAAGAAAGAATTCTCCCTTTCTGGTCCATTAACCTTTGTTCAGTTATTGTCAAACCATCAAATGGTTTAATTTCGATAATGCCCCTTCATCAGTCATCACACAGTACTCATGCTCCCGCCCTCCCATAACCATTATTTATGATAGTGCGCCCTTTGGTCCATCATATATATTTAGTGCAAGTCTAAAGTCGATATATATAAATATATAGTACCAATTTTCAAGCCGAGATGTTAGGCAAACTGGGAATACTATTTCATTTATTTTCTACATTGTGCTGCTGTCTTAGAAGCTTGAAATCCAGTTAGCGAGCTATATCCAAGTTTCTTGTTTGTGCTGATCAGAAGGCCGTGACATGCTTTGTCTCCATTTAATTCGTCTTCATTGACAATAAAAAAAAGGACTTTGGAGGTATGATTATGTGATATATATATAACCTTATGTGCATGTGTCAGCGTGAGTGTGTATTATTTATACTACTGTTGATTACTAGCTAAGCTACATATATGCGCTTCCTCCTCCTCATCTCTCTTAATTCAGATCCTATCATACTTGTTGTACTTGTTCATGAACCTTGAACCATTTGTCATTTGTATTTAACCATACATGTTCTTTTGTCAGTAGAGTATTGTAACTATGGTTCACAACTATTTCTCCATTGGGCTTGCTTACTTAGCAGCATTAAGGAAACAATAATTAATATTGCATGCATAATAAGAAATGCCATAATGTCACACAAATTTATACATAAACTAATTATTATGTGACATGTTTTATTATAATTTTGAAATACTTATTTTGAGATTGCCATAATTAATTAACATGTGTGCAAATTTAGGTGCTATTTGCATCTCTTTGAGAACAAGGACATCTCCTATGCGTAGACTACAATTAAAATTAATCTACAAGATTTAATTGCACTTCTCTCCTCCATCTTCTCAACACAAATCTTTACAGATCATCTTGCGAATTATTTAATTAATTATTATTTTTCCCCTTTTTCCAACACGCTCCTATAATATGCTGATATTGTCAATGTATGATATTATTTTATTTTAATTAATTGACTTCATAAGAAAATTACAAAGGATTTGAAACATAAAGATATATGATATTGTCTATGTATGATATTAATTTATTTTAATTAATTGACTTCATAAGAAAATTACAAAGGATTTGAAACATAAAGATATATGATATTGTCTACATATAATATATATAGACAAGGGTTACACATTTACAACAATATTTATAACTTTAATTTTACCTTCAACTTCAAGTACTTTTCATCCAAAAAATATTTTAGAGGATACGGTTAGCAGCTATAAGATGTACAAAAATTATACCCAAAAGAGGCCAAGAGCAATTGCAGTACAATTGAACTAAGTAGTCCCCTAGTATTGATCAATATTGAAGGACACGAAAAGTGTCACATTGCTAGATATTAAACAAGTAATATGGTTCCATGTTTATTATGTACAGCAATATAATATAGATGATCAATACTTGATTTTTCCCTTTAGATACCGTACGTCCATTCTATATATATGATTAATTAGTATATAATTGTTCATGATCATCACTTCCACATATCAATTTGGCAACTGGCTGAGGTGGATGTCGATGCATATTCTTGCTGTCCAATATTTTCAGGCCTTTTAGATTCGTTAACCAACATGTTCATGTGTTGAGCCACATTAAAATTAGCAGCTGCATTGTTGGAGTAGTTGGCATTTTGAGGATCATGGCTGAGTTGAGATGCAACAAATTTGTCAAGAACTCGCCAGTCAGCGAGTTGTTCAACAGATTGTGAGTTCAAATTATGAGTATTGGTTTGTTGAAGTTGCTGATCTTCTTGAGTGAGCGTTGAAGACTGAATAGCACTTGTATTAGTAGTAGTAGTAGTGCTCCTCTGATCATGATAGGCATATGAAACAATTGAGCTAGTAGCGGATTGTTGAAGATTGGGGCTTTCTAGTTGGGGAAGTTGAAGGAAAGGATGATCAGGATGCATGTTATGCATATTAATATTGTACTGCAAATGATCAAGCTCTTGCTTGCAGGGATATTGGTGATGATAATTAGTTGCAAAAGTGTGAGTAATTTGCCTTGGAGATTCAATTTCTGGCATGAATGACACTTGATCATCATACCAACACGGTGACTCGTAGTCGCCCATTTTCCTTATTGTAGGCAATCTCTTCTTAAATACCCTACACACTACCCATCCTTCTTCCTGCTACAAATAATAAATTTTCATACATACATATATATATATATATATATATATATATAATGTCTCGATAGTTTAAAAATCATCAATTTAAATTTATGCAAATTTATCCACACAAAAACAAATAGAACTAATTACCTGAGAGGTACCATTTTCATTGGTTTCCAGTCTGTACTCATGCATAATCCAATCTGACTTTTGTCCATTTGGAGCTCGGCCTTTATAGAAGACCAAAGTTTTTCTCATTCCAACCAAGCTATGCCTTAAGTAGATAGCCTTATCTCTACCAGTAGCTTTCCAAAATCCAGCTTTTGTTGCCCTATTTGTGCGAGTTCCAGTTGGGTACTTCTTATCTTTGTGGCTAAAAAAATACCATTCATTTTGCTCTTCAGTTCCTAGTTTGCACAATTCTGCTCAATATTGCAAGGGAAATTAATTTTATTAGCATAGAAACGTATGTACATTTTATATAAACTGGTTCACTCTAATTGTTGTTGACTTCTAACTATATATTGACATCAGGTATTACGTTTCGAGTATTGATCAATAAAATATATAATATGGGTGTTATTTTTGGCAATTTTTTCAGTTATAATATATATATATATATATATATATATGGAACAATTAATGAGAGAAGTAATTTGATATATATGTTACTAAATAACCTTGAAGATCCCAGGGCTCAATCTTATAAAGATCAACATCCTTGATGATGTCTAGGTCGATTCGTTTTGAAGCAATCTTTTTCCTCAGGTAATAATCAACGAGTTCTTCATCCGTGGGATGGAATCTAAATCCTGGAGGCACATGTGAAAATGTATTCATCTTCTTTTGGATGAATCAAAACCTGCAATTAATGAAATTGAATTTTTAACATTCTCATCATAATCAAGAAACCATACTAAGAGTACCGTTCTATTTAAACAAATTCATTAATTGTTGAATATTATTATTAATTATTTCACTAAGATGTTTTTATATTTCTCCAGCTAATTATTAATTAAGACGCCTTAAGAAAGATTTAAAATCTCATTTTAATTACATGACAATAGTTGTGTGAAATAATTAGCCAAAAGATTAAGAGATTAGTAAAATATGTAACATGAAGCACTGATATAATTTTTTTAAAGAAAAGCTTCTAAATTCTAATTAGTATATTGAATTGCAAGTCAAACATTTACCACTTATTTATGCTTCTTATGAATAAATTAAACTCTGCTTAAACTTTAATATTTCTTTTCTTTAGAAAGGACAGGATTAAGTTCATATGCTTATCTTTTTATTAAGCATGCATGTTTAATGACACTTTTATTGAATAAGGCATGGACAATATTTAATAACATTTTTTATGTTTAATATTTATTCAACATTATTTGTTTATATATTCAAAGTTAGAAAGAAAAAAAAAAATTAACTCAATAATAATTTAAAAAAAAAAAACCTACATGCAATGATGCAATTAAAACCAAACAAGGTAGAAATTTCTTATTTTTCCATGTAATACATCAAGTAAATTTATTCACTAATGCCAAAGAAGTAGTAGTTCAAGTTCAATCACTGACCTGTAAATTAATAACATTAAGGAGGCGGGATCCCCAAGCCCTAACTAGGAAAATATAATGAACATCGATTATTAATTTGTAAGCAAAATAAATATAATTAACTATATATAAAGCAATTATGTTTTTAAAAGGCACATCTATAGTTAAGAGATGAGTTTATTTAAAATCAACAAATACTGTAATTTACTGAGTGAGAGAAAAAAAAAATCCCGAAAATATGTCAATCTTATGATCTTAGTAAGAGGTTATATAAATTGTTTTGATTTTAATTTTGCAGGTCATGTACGTACACAAGAAAACTAACAAGTATGCTAGGCTATAAATTAATATAATTCAGCAGATTGAGATAAGATTAATTTCAGTTGTAGAGCGTGCATGTGATATAAAATAATGGTAGAAAGTAGATCTTATATAGTTTCAAGGAATTAAACTTCAATAATAATAAGGAATTGAACTTTTATTAACTCAACATTTCCAGATTTTATTATTCACTCGTTTTTTTTTTTTTTTTAAATAAAAATTGAACAGTATTCAAAAAATATCACCTACATACCTAGTTCCCTACTAAATTTAATTAACTAATAAAGATAATGTTTAAAACCAACAGGAAAAAGTAAGATGTATGTATGAAACAAGTAAATGATGTTGCTTTTTTGCTACTAATTAATTTGATCGTGGAAACAATTCATGATGCTTATCTACATTCTCTATAAATTAAGTATGAAGTATATCATCATTTGCAGTTAGATTCAAGGTTACACCTGAAATTTATAACTAGGAATAAAATTATAAGCATGCCTAATTAATAATTAATTAAAGTAAGAAACATTTTGAGACTCATGATAAAATATAGGTTAGAATTAATTAATAGAAACGCGTTTCAATTGCATATATATATTTATTAGGTTACATATATATTAACTAACTAATTAAACCCAGTATTAATGATTCTGTAAAACTCAAACTTTATCTGAATTAAAATCAGTAAACTAAAACAACATCATCGATCAATTAATAGCATACCATCACATATATAATAAGAATGGGAAGTAACCCACCAAAATATTTGATTGAATTTTCTTAAATATATAATAAAATATAAAATGAAAAAGAAGCTAGCAATTAATGAAGAAGAAAACAAGGGAATTAAATATGATAACAGAGGAGAAGGAGAAGGAGAAGGAGAAGGAGGTAGCCATATCTTAAACACACAACCTTATATTCTAGAGACGTGTGTACCCACCAAGCTCAGATCTGGTTCAATCGAAATTTATATTCTCTCTAGCTTTTGTAACTTGTTTTTCACTTTTCGACAAACACACTGGAGCTAGCAGACAAAACATACAAACAGAAAGAAAGACAAATTAATTAGAAACAAGAAATAATATTAAGATCGGAACAAGTACAAAAAGTATTCCTTGGGAATTGAACCGAAACTAATTCTCTCTCCCTCTAAATTAAGATGAAGCGATTGTTGTTGTCTCAATGAGTGTTAATGTGTTATGGAGGGAGAGAAGGAAAGAGAGATCAGATCCCAAGGAAGTAATGTAAAGCTGAAAGCAAAAGGAAAGGGATCGAGAGATGGAAAAAAGAAAGAATTGATAAAATGGAGAGGACAAAGAGTTAAATAGGAAGCAAACAAATACAAAAGAGACAACACACATGCCCTAATAATTATTATTCTCTCTCCTTATCTTGTAAGTGGAAGCTTGATTGCTGCAAAAGCTTTCCTAGCTAGCCTCCAAGAAAGTCAGGCCCTAATTTTATTTGGACCATCAAAACATATATTAATTAATTTCAAGAAGAAAGAGATGTATAACTTTGATAGTAACAGGAATAGAAGAGGACCTCCTAGACTCACCCTACACCAGAAACTGATGGAGACTCGTAAATAAATTAAATCTTTTTCTTTTTGAGGTAATAGCATTTTGAAATACCTTTAAGTGATTAACAAGACGTGGGCTTAGAAAGAAAAAAAAAAAAAGTACAATATATATGACATATGATGGTGATAATGATAATAATGGTAATGGTAATTGGGAATAATGAATGATAGGATATTTTTGGTCTTGAGATGAACTTTTGTCCCCTCCACTTCCTTAAAAAACAAAGTTACTACTTCTCCATCTCTTTCTCTTATTGGTATAGAAATCGATTCTAACAACGCGTGATATACACCCCTATTTGGAACATTAATTAAGGAGATAATTAAAGACCTCCTCTCCTCTTCTTTACAATTAGGGTAATTATCAATAATAATTACACTTAAGGATATAATATATATATGAGTGCATACTCCAGTAGCTTCAACTAGAAATAACCACCAAAACAACAATTAATAAATCTAGTTAGACCTCTAGCAAAACATTAATTACTAATATAATTAAAATTTGTTGCTTGAATCAAAGGAAGAAATAATATTACCGGCTAGTAAAATGGAAGAGGGGCATTATTAGATTCAACTTGCTCCTTAAAGATAATACCAGGAAAACACGTAACAGTACTTGTGAAGTCAAGCAACTGATAATTGTCTTTGCTTCTTCTTCTTGGCAACCATGTAATACTCATATTTATCAATTAAAGTTTTTTTTTTTTTTTTTTTTTTTAAATAAAGAGACTGCACTCATTGAGATTTAAAACTCATAAATAAAAAATTTATTACTCTCAAATTGAAGAACATGTCACTTTGCTACTTACACATGTATGCGTGAGCTTAATTTCTAGAAAGTATGGATCAAAACTTTTATTTTCTTAAATAATATCAAACTGAAACTAATGGGGAATGCCTGAGTATATATTAAGGATTGATTACTTTATATTTCATTTGAGAGTGGAAACTCCGTCTCCTTGTCTTAACTATTTTATTATTTATGGCTGACATGAACTGTATGTATTTCAAATATTGTCAAGGAGGGGGGGAAAAACGTTTAGAATGATTTGTTAATTTTTAACCAAAACATTCCAGTAAAAAAGGTAAACTATATTTTCTTTAATTTATGTTTCTCTATATATATCCCCCCAAAAAAAAAAAAAAAAAAATCTTTAATTTGTGTTTACTCCTGACAGTACTAGCTATTACTTGAGGAGATAGTATTGATACATTTACTCCACTAATTAATAACAAAGTAATGTTTGAGAATATGGTTTTAAAGTTATGGTTGATATTATTATTGGATCTAAATAATTAAAATTAAGAAAGAGAAAATAAAAAATTAATTAAACAATAAAACAAAAAGGTCATGATAAAGTAGTGAAATGAAATAACATTTCTTATATATCCTTTCAATCATAATTAATTATTTGAGTAATAAATTATTGACTACTAACCTATCCTGTTTCGGTAAGGCCTTATTATAATAAGCCATCTCTAACCTATACACTCACCAAATTCGAACCTTAGTCCCAAAATTATAAAGCTTCAACTCCTCTTAATTTTTCTTTTCCTAAGAAAATAAAGAGCATTAAACGAAAATTTGCAACAATAAAAACACCGCATCAAATCTTAAAAAAAAGTTATACTGCATCAAAAAGTGCAAATAAATTAATGTTGAATGGTACAACTCCAAGTCTGAGACAATTGACAAAGATATCTTTTTAAGGTTTTAACTTTGATGATAAAAATAGATATAGTAATTAACAAAAGGCCCTTAACAACAAGTGCATGCGGGCTCTGGTTGGTTGGTCCTCAATTTACAAATATTATTCTGTTCCCTTTATGCTTTTTCCATAGGTAAGCCCCACAAACCGACCCAAGCCAATTACGATAGCGACACCTCTCCAGATACACATTAAATTTCAGAAGAGTACAATTCTTATGTGTATCCAAATTCATATTAATAACTAAGACTCTTAACGATAGTATCTAATAACTATTAAGTTTGTGAATTTAAGGTAATAAAAAGATACATAATAATTATTAAATTTTTTTAAAGATAATATTTAATATTAATTTATATATTTTTAAATATAAAGAATAAATGGAGCAAATATTAATATATTATACTGTCTCCTTCTCAGGTGTCTTTTTGAAAGGAAAGAAAAAAATTATAGTGGAAAGCGGACCCTACAGATGAATGATGCTGCAGACTCAGTAGGTGGCGGCTCATGGTGTTAGCCCCACGATCATTACTTACTTCATTAGGTTCTGAGTCTCACCCTCACACCATTTGGAATGGCGGGTTGTGTGTTTCTCTGTAGTAGAAGTGGGTCCCAGACCATCATCCAATTATGGACCCATTAGATAGGGCCACCAGCATTTCTTAATATTTTTTTCCAGAAAATTTATGGTTTCGGGCCTACAGGCATGGAATAAAAAACTCAAAAAGTAAATATTTGTATTTAATAATTAAATAAAATATAATTAATATGTTTAAAAAATATAAAAAATATATTTTAAAAAATAAAATTATTATTTTACTTAAAATATTCTTCTACTAATTAAAATTAATAAAATAAATAAATTAAAATTCTAATTAATAAAAAAATATTTTAAATAAAGTAATAACTTTATTTTTAAAAATATATATATTTTTTATTTTCTAATATATATATATATATATATATTTAATACATAATCGTTATATCAGTCCATCTTCAATATACCTGGTTATTGGTTAGTGCGTGTGCGTGCAGTTAAGCCAACCCCAGTCCACGTCACTTGTCGGTATCTCGAGCCTGTTCGTCGCCTTTAGTTGGGGCTTTTAGGCAAAACTCGTGAAGTTAGGAGTTAAACAAAAGTCGTTTTATTGGATGAGAAATTATTGTTGTTATAGAGTGTCATAATGTAGTAGTATAATCATGTTAAAAGTAAAATAAAAATAATTTAATAATATAAAATAATGTATTTATTTTATTCAGGAACAAAAATACTCAATACTTTAAAAAAAAAAAAAAAAAAAACTAATAATTAATGAAAAGTACCTCATTTAAGTAACCAATAACTCCAATTGTTGGTATGTTTTTTCTTATTACGGCTTTGTAAATAAAGCAGTGAAGCGAAAGCATTCCACGTGATCAAAATGTCATCTAAGGATCCATTTTATAACAATTTATTATAAATATATTAATCTGGTTAGGACAATTAAACGTATTTTTTTAATTAATAGATAGCTTCCGTATCAATTATAACATTATAACTTATAAGTAGAATTTTTCTTTATTTAATGGTAGCCCAAAAGTTTTTTTTTTTGGTAATTACAAAATAGATGTTATTATTTTATTAATTTATAAACTTTGAGCAAATTTATACACTTATTTCTAAAAATTTAAAATAAATAATTTAGTTGTCAAACTCTTTTAAAATTTTACACAAATTTTTAAACTTTAAAATTTTACAATTTATTCTATAACTTTTAAAAATTCACACATAAATTCTAATATGGTTACTAAAAATCATATTTTTAATCAAAATTTTATAACATATATGTAAATTTTTAAAAGTTTGAGATTAAATAGTATGATTTAAAATTTATAAACTTATATATAAAATTTTAAAAATTTGAAAACTAAATTGTACATTTTAAAATTTTATGTGTAAATTTAGTTAAAATTTAAAGACTAATAGTATAATTTAACTAATAAAATAATATTTTATTTAAAAAATACTATAATATTATCTCATTAATAAAATTTTAATTAATTTAATGTTAATATTTAGCTTTAAAAGTAGAATCCCTTTTTTTTTTAATCGGGCGATGTATAATGATAATTTTGTGATTTATAATTTTTGATTATTTTATAAAAATAATTACATAAATTTTTAAAATTAAGAATTTTTTTTTTCAAATTTTCCAAATTTAAATTTTAATAATTTCTTATAATATTAATCTATATTATTTATAAGAGTATGAACGTTTAGTATTTTTTGAAAAAAAATATTCTTATATTTTAAACTATTGATAATAGTTGTCATTTTAATATTTATTATAACATTAAATAAAAACTATAAACATAATAATATAATAAGGATATTACATATAATAAATATTTTAAATATTATTTTACCTTTTATAATTGATTTTGAAGTATAAAAAAATTAATTTAATATTTATTTTAAATATAATTAATCAAAAAAAAAATTAAAATAAATACAAGACATGTATTTTTAACTATTTCATATAAAAGTATCAACATTAATTAATTATTTATAGAAAAAAAATATTTTATAGAAAAAAATTAAAAATAAAAATCTAAATAAAATAATCTTATTTATAAAAATTTATGAATTAAAATTTTAAAAATTAAAGCAAAAACTTGTTATAAAAAATACATAATTAAAAAGTTACTTAAAAATAAAAACCGAGAATCAAAATTCTATTTTGATGTCATATATCTATCTCAAGAGTAGTCTATTAAAACTCAAACAGGGCTTAAAGCATTCAACGAAAAACATGAGACAAACCAGAGGTTTCAGCCTCAGAGTCAAACTCGTGAAGATTTGCAAATAGGTAATGCGAACCAGAATAAAACACCCACAAAAGATCCAGTTTTCCACGAATCCTCTGACCAAAAAATCTAACCCAATGTCCAAAGTCTTGAACTTTTCTCGGTTTGTTAGACGCGGAGCGAAGCTGCCGAAGCAGCTCTGTTTTTGAAATCGGGCTATGTTCCATCAGGTCAAGACTCAGCTGAGGCAAAACAAGTAGTGGCAGCATTTGTGGTTCAATCGGACGATGAGACGCAGAGATATTTTGTGCCTGAAGTTATATGAAGAAGAGGAGAAAGTATCCGGGTCTGATCACAATCGCTTGTGGCGTTCCGGAGTTCGAGAAGGTATAGATGACGATAGCCTCAGGAAAAAATTTCTACCGGCCGCATAGAAGGTAGCACCTTCTGTATTGGTGGCAATCTTCATAACAGAGAGGTCGATCAATGAGTAATAAAATTCCATTATCATGTTTTTCTGTTTCTCTTTGTTTTTTTGTTGTTGTAATTTTTGGTCTTTCCCACTATACATTGTTCGGTTGGTAGAAGTCGCTATGGGAGATTCTGACTAATGGGAATTTGTCAAAAGCCAAACAACCACACATTACATTACACATCTTAACTCTGCAGATTCAATAACACGCTTTTCAGACCACGTTCATAAGAATTATGCCTGGTTTTTGACGCATAACAACATTCATGTTTTTAGATTCTCTCAGTCTCTCTACATCTGGTGTATAAACAAAACTATGTAAATAGTGTGATTATGAACCATCACAGTTAACTGATAACTACTTTTTTCATTTTCAAACTGACTCGCGCTCGCCGTAGCTCTAGTTGCTCGATGTCATTGTTCTCTCTTTATATGTGAAGCACTTTGCAATTAGCTGATTCTGCATCAGCTTTTGCCTTTTGGTTTTAAATGAACGATCCTGGTTATTTTGTCTGCTTGTTTGGCTGTTACGAATCAACAAGGCTTTTAGATACCCGACCACTGTCTTGACATTTTACTATTCCATTAGAACGAGAACATAGCTGTAAAATACTAACCGCGTGTGCACCAACCATAAAAAGGTGAACAAGAGCACACACGACAGTGCCCAAATATGCCGTGATGCCATGCGAAATTTCTTTCTTTTCATTTTTTTTTGGTGAAAAAATATTCCCTCTTTTTGTTTTTTTTAATGTTGATTAAATAAATTACTTTAAAAACTCTTGGACGTTCTTTATATACTTAATTGCAGGCCCTTTTGGGCTTCTGTTACTGTAACGAATTTCTTTCTCTTTTGGGCATTTGGAGACAAATATAGATGATGAGCTGCAGATCAATATAAGTAATTAATTTAATTGTTTTCTTTCTTAAGCTATAGATGATGTGGCTAGAAATATACAAAGATTGTACAATTGTACATATTCAAGAGCATCAGTACTGACAATGGAATTTTACATAACATTTGCACCATGTTACTGTTATAAACACTAACTAGTTATCTGTTATAGTCTTATAGAATCAAGCACTGTAGCCTTTGTTTGAAGGATGCAAGACTCCATGGTGATGGCCAATGCAAGCAGCCAAAGAAGCTTCTTCCATGAAGTCCTGGGAAATACCATTATTGCATATGTTGGCAAAAGCACGCATATGTTTCATGCCATATTGAGTCAGTGAACCACAATGGGTTTCAAACAATCTCACCTGTTCAATTTTAAGATTTGATTCAGCCTTATGATATTATATAGTATATAAGAAAATAATTAGAGCATATTATTAAGTTGTGTGCAATAATAAGCTTTACCATTGATTTCAAGCACCCCCAATCATCCACAAGAGGAAAATCAGTTACTCTCACTGAATTGAGGATTGAGGATCCTTGTTTTGGTCCAAAGAGAAACGACCCAATGAAATCGATGCTAGCATCCAAGTGAGCTCTGTGTCTCATTGTTTCCTTGATTTGCTTCAGTATTTCTTTCTTCTTTTCCGTCCCATCTTCTGTCTTCTTATACTGTATGATACAAAAAGAAAACATTTAGTTTATTACAAGTCAGAAATGTATGAAAAAGCTGAGTAATCCCAAACGGGTAAAAGAAGAAGATGTAAATTGGAAGGCAGATCTAATTACCATTTGCCACATGAAGAAAATCTCTGCATCTCTCTGGTTAACAACTTCCATGGGCATGTCCACTTGGTTATTGTTGTTACTCGTGGAAGGATCAAAACCTTGGTACAAGTAAAGCTTCTCTCCTGTGATGTTGGTATTCCCATATTCCATCACATGCGATCCAGCATTGTAATTGTTGAAATTTGCAGTCCTTTTCTTCACCTATGGTAATTAACAACTTGAGACTGTTACTACTCAGATCAGATCACAGACTCATTTTACCCATATGGAAATTTAAAGTTCCATCTATTCGAATTCTCTTACCGTCTCATATTGTTGTTTGACTGTTTCCCTCTTTAGATTGTGGGTCTCGCTGCATAACAAAATAGGAAACATATTTGTTAGCATGGTGATTTCCTAATTCAAGTTGTACAGACTATCTAAACCGAAAGAGTTTTGCAATATTACATTTGTCCTTGTGCTTTTTTAGGTACACAATTAATTCATTAGCAAGTACCTATCTTCCATCCAAGAAACACTGTAAAGATCTCCTAAACAAGTGGTGTACTCTGACGGCGGAGAAGGTTCCATTCCAGGGCAATAAGTGCCCCAGCTGTTCTCTTGTGCATTTGATGCTGTAGTTACATAAATGTTTAGATCATTAGGCATTATGCCTGTAAAAATGCTTCCACTCTCACATGCTTCCACATATATTACCTGCACACCACAAGAAAATATTTCAATAAATTATCTTATTGAGAAAAATCAAAAGGAGAAGGCTTTCTTACCATTTCACCGTATGTCCCGGACGCATGCTTTTTCATTAAAACCTCTATGAAATCCATTGCATATAGAAAAGGCATATTTGGCATCCCTGCATACAACACTCACATTCATTCTTTTGTTTCCATTTTGGTCATACCCACACAAAATGAATACCAAATTTATTAAGGCATATATATGTTTTAAACTGACCAAGAACACCAGGGCCTCCATGATCTGAGTAGTATATGAAGATCCTGTCATTTGGTTTACTATCTATCACCTTCCCACTTCCACCTTTCACTCCTTTTTTGTTCCCAAGAAGAACTGCATACAGATTCTCTGCTGTTACGTTCTCTCCTGTGTAATCCTGCCATAGTTATTCCACCAACTTCATCAAGCACTAATCAACCACTGTATAGCTTATTCTCCAATCAATGTTTTTTTTTTTTTTTGGAAATTGTGTCCTCTGAAAATCTATGTGAACTATTTTTAAATGGTCATTGATTATTATTCTCCTTATTCGTGGACAGCATTGAATATTGTTTCAACAAAAAATTGTTCAAGATTTAAAAATATTATTTTATAAAAATAATAATAGAACGCGAGAAAAAGAAGCCTTCAACTCAATTTTGAAATGTATTCTACACACCTTTGGTTCTTAATCAATATTTAATACAACAATTATTGACCAAAAAGTAGAGTACAAGGCATGCCATTGAGTTGGGTTGGGTCAATTACAAAAATGAAACTGAAGGGATCGAATCAAACCAATCGAAACATTGGGCCTGGATTTACTTTTTTGTGGGTGAAAATATAACTCGGTGCATAAATAATTTAAGTAGTAGAACTCAAATCCTCCGCAAAAAATTTAAGTTCGAATTTTATCCGAGTTTGTAAGTGTGAAACTTTAGACCCCTTTTTAAAAATAATAATAATAATAATTTAATTAATATTATTTTTAATCTTATTAATGAAAAAAAAAACATATATTTATTTACATTATAAAAAAAATAAACATATATTTTATTTTTTAATTTTGAAGAAGGTTAAAATTATGCAATTAAAACAAAATATAACAGCTCTGTTTCTTTACTAAGCAAAACACTTGAAAAAGTCGACTAGGACCCTTCGCTTATTCATGAATCATTATCTTTTGTTAATATATAATGATTAACTTTAGCTAACTATATATACTTTCTTTGTATTAATTTATTTATATACTCTTAATTACAACTCATCAATTGGGGTATATTTTATTGGAAGTATATATATTCAAATATTACTCGTAGTTTAAAAGAATTAACAAAGTGCAATGTGTAACTCAAAGTGGCTATTGATGGGGAAAAATTGCTTCATTAAATTTTGATGTGTTACCTCCTTTTTACCATGCATGTTTTCTACAATTTTTTTTTTTTTTTTTTGTCTTTCTTACCACCATAAATGGTTAAAGTAAGGAATATTCTATGCATGTGCGCGTGAAATAGAAAAAGAAGATTAAAGTAAAGAAAGACATGAAAAAGTGAAAAGAAACACCTTAGGTACACCAGCATAGACATCATCACCATGGGGATGATTGATGATGATACCAGGCCTTGGATTCAATTCATGCATGGCGATATCATCATACATAAACACTACTATGTTCTCCTCCTTCAAATCTCCTTTCCTCAACAATTGATATGCATGACAAACGTCTGCCTGAATCGTTCAATTCAAATTAAAACCCCAAATTAGTATTATAATATTACTACTATAAGTGGGTTAAATTCGTAATCTTTAAAAATAATAATAATTAATTAAAAGCACCTGATGCCTGTAATTGCCATAGCCATTGGAACCAGCCACAAGAACAGCCCATGTTGTGTCTTGTTGATCGGAGTTTTCATCAACCTTCTGTCGAATGATAGAGTCCCAAGGGTTCAATCGAGCGGCTTCACCCTTTTCCATAACAATTATATGGAATATCATCAATAGGATTAGGAACACCTTCATCAAAACCCACTTGGTAAATTGCCATCTAATTAACATAAAATTACGATTGTATCCCATAGTTGTAGGCCGGTATCACAAATTAAGATCAATCAGTTAAAGCAAAATAATATGTTAAAATTAACAGAGATGTATTTTACGTGTGAGAGAGAGAGAGAGAGAGAGAGAGAAGAAGGAATAGGTGGCTAGCTGCCTGAGGGGAGATGATGAATGGAGGAGCGAGTGTATAAAAGAAAAGTGGAGGCCAAGGGTGATGTTGCATTGTGATTTGCCATGCAAATTAAATATATGAATTGAAGTTGACACGCATCAACAAACCTTAAGAAAATTATGGGGCCATCACTACTTGTATTGCGTACTAAATGGTGGTTCACTTTGCTTTTGGCAACTGACTATTGGGGATTTAGACTTTTCTTTGGATTCTCTCTCTTTAATTCTCGGGCAAATTAAATGGTGTTTTGAAACGGCTCAGGAGTGTGACTTAGAAGCTATAGATTAAAGTGTTCTTTTAGTTCAGGACATATACACATTAAAGAAAATAAAAACTACTATTTTTTTTAATTACTACTTAATTTTTTATTAAAAGAATATTATATATGTTAAAATAATTAAGTTTATAATTTGTTTTTTTAATAGTTATAAAAGTTTAAAAATGAAAATTTAAAAGAAAGCAGACATAATTTATGTAGTTAATTTATTTTCAATGTTATAAATATTATTATAACTAAAATTTATATAGTAAAGAGGCAAGTGTTTATGTAATTCCACCTGTGGTTCTTAGTGTCATTAAAATATTAGAATAATTTTATATTTTCAAGTCTATACATCATTACAATCTGACGTTGGAGTATGATTTTTATTTTTTTTGTTCGAAAGGACGTGAACATGTGAACTGTGAAGTTTAAAACTTTTGTCAAACATCAAAACTGCCAACTTTATTATCGCCGGCTAACTAGGACTTATATTTAAGTGAAAGTAAGATATCTATGATTTCCTGGTGCATTTTCTTTATTTATCTATTACACTAATGGCAATGGGTGATAAATTCTTTATTCTTACTCTATTATTACATTTTAATAATAATAATATATATATATATTATTTATAATTTGATTAAATATGTAAGTAATGTGATTACTGTGATTATTTTATATTTTTTTAAAGCTTAATTAATTTTTGAATAATATTTATAACATATAAATTTATACTTATTTTTATACTTATAAATCTTATATATATATTCTATCAAAGTGTGAATATTATCTAAAAAAATAAAACATATTTTTAATTTTTTAAAATAATTTTTATACACAACATAATATAAAAATTATAGGTACTTATATTAATGTGTTATTAGCATTTCAATCAATGTTTTCTATTGTACGCTTGAAGCTTTATCATATGATTCATATAATATATTAAAAAAATCTTTGTAATAGCAGTAAATTTGTGTGTGAGTGTTTAATTGTTTATTAAGTATAGTACTAAATTTATAGAAAAGGAAAAGTGCTAATATCAATTTTTAATTAATAATATTATTATAACTTGAATTATTATTATTATTTATTAATTAAAAATTTATTTAACTATAATAATACTAAAATATAATTAATAATATAAATAAAATAAAATTTTCATATATTTTTTTTGACAATATTATAACCCAATAATAATTATATTAAAAAATAAATTTATTAAAATATAATTAATTATAATATTATAATAAAATATATTTTTGATAATAATAACAAAAATTATTGTGATAATATTATATACTTAACATTATTTTTTTTTTAATGGAATATGTACACTACCTTAATAAACGATAAAAGCACAACCTACTGAATACTCTTAGAACTCATTCACGGGTTGCTAGTATAGACACACCAGAACTTTCGTAATGGAAATACATAAGCACTTATATTTTATAGCTCAATAAACTTTTACGTGTCATGATGATGTATAAATTTTTTAATTTATTATTCTATATAAATGTATTTATTTATATATAAAGATGTCATTTTGAGCGTATTTTGATGTAATTTTTTTTAAAGTAATTTCATGATTTAAAATAAATTACTTTGATTAAAAATATTTTTAAGATAAGTATTTAAGTGTTTGAAATAAAAATATTAAAATTAATTTTAAATGACATTTTTTTATAATTATTTTAATATATGATCATGTATTTAAAACTACTTATTTTAAAAATAAGTATTACTTATCTTAAAAACGTAAATATAAATATTGTCAAATATTTTTTTAAAGTGCTTTGATTCAATTGAAATTTTTTTGAAAATCTTTTGATTCAAAAAATAAAAATAATTCTAAATAGACCCTTTATATAAATGCCAATAATATAATCTTAAAATTATTAAAATACACCATATAATTATATACCTAACTCATACAATTTTTTTTTTAGAAATAGGTAGTGATGTGGACCCAATTAATGTGTGGCTCAAGCCATTTATTCTGGATACTAGTTAAAGAAGGTATTATTCATTTATTTTTGGGATATATTTTATAATAATTTTATTAGTTATTTTTTTTATCAAGCATAGTAGCATTTTTTAAAAAAAATATTAGAATAATATTATATTTTATTATTTTAAAATACCACATTATTATTTACTCAAAAGAATAATGAATATTTTCTTCTAGTTAAAAACACGTGTTGTGCACATGCAAAAAATTCTTTGATTAATTTTTATAAAATATTTAAAATAAATACGAAATTAATTTCTTATGCTTTCAAATAAATTGTAAAAACAGAATAATATTTAGAGTTCTTATTAGATATGATATCCTTACTCTATTATCAGATTTGAAGTTTTTATTTAATATGATAATAAATCTTAAATGGACAACTAATGTCAATAACTTAAAATATAAAGACAATTTCGTCCAAAAAAAAATAATAGACGTGATTCAGACTTGTATACAAAATAAATATGAAATTAGTTTCTTATACTTCTAAATAAATTGTGAAAGCAAAATAATATTTAGAGTTTTTATTGGATGTGGTAATCATCATATAATTAGAGTCTTTATTGAATGTGATATTTTTATTCTATTATCATGTTTAGAGTCTTCATTTAATATGATAATAGATAAACTAATGTTAATAATTTAAAATATAAAGATAATTTTTTCCAAAAAATATTATGTGTGATTTAGAATTTTAGACAATATAAATACAAAATTAGTTTCTTATACTTACAAATAAATTGTGAAAGCAAAATAATTTTTTAATTAAATCTTTATTAGGTGTAATAATCTTGAATGTAATGTTTTTATTCTATTATCGTATTTAGATTATTTATTTAATGTGATAATAAATCTTAAAATAATAACTAATGCAATAGATTCTTGGAAAAATAACAAAACTAACACCCTTAAACTTGTAATAACAAAACTAGCACCTTTGTGTTCAAACTTATATTTTTACAATTAAAAAAAATGACTAATATGTCATTTTTCTTTTAACACCCATTCAATTAAAATTGAACGACGATAATTTAGACCCGTTTAATATTAAACGTTCAATATTATTGAGAGTACTAGTTTTATTACTATAAGTTTTAGGGGTGTTATTTTTGATAATTTTCCTAGATTTTCTTTATTTAATATGATAATAGATCTTAAAATGATAATTAATGTAATAATTTAAAATATATAAATAATTTTATAAAATAATAATAATCATGTTTTATACTTTTATATATTGAATAAATAAATATATAGAACGTACATGCGTGATTTATATTGGGGTAAATTTTAGACTAACAAAAATAACAGGCGCAAATAAATATAAAAACTCGCAATAAACAAGAATCGGACGTGTAACAGTGTTGTGAGATCTGTGTGATTGATCGTTGCCAACATATGCACATATTAAGGTTGGACAGATGTTCGTGGTCCGTTTCAAAATTAATCGTAATGACGAAAATTTGATAAAAATATAATCAATAGAAAACTATGGGATTTTCAGGATTATCTTTTGTTTTAACAAATGTTTATGAGTGGTTTTGCATAACTTGAATTAATTTGTTTGTTAAATTCATTTGAGTGATGGAAAGTAACCCACTTTGAATAAGTTGATTGGTGTGCAGACAATGACAAAGGCAATAAGCCAAGAATGATTTAGATGACTCTACCCTTTGTAGTAGTTTAGGACAGGAAAGCATTATATTCCTGCCAAAACATATTTCATTATTAAGGTCAACATCACTACACTACTTGTTCAACAAAGTACTCTTTTATTTTCTTTATTTTTCTTCTTTTCTTTTGCTATTGATCCAAAAAAGGGCATTCAGTGCAAGCCAAGACTACATCAAAATATCGGGGATAACCTGGCACGGAATGGGGAGTCCTACCCGCTAGCCTTTGAGATAGAATGTTGGGTTTGGACTTTGGAGTTTGGCCCTAAAATAAAGGGATTGCTACGATTTCAATTTCTTGATAAAATTACCATGCATACCTACCTTTTAATAAAAACCCAATATTTCCTTTATATACCTATTTTTATTCACTGATATATATCTATCATATTTCAAAAATCGAACTAGGTTATTAAGATGGGTTGAAAAGGTCTTTGGATCTTTCTAGATTTGTTTTCACTGTTCTTCATATTTTTATACATTTAAATTGATTTAAATTTTTTATATTATTATATGTTTAAATTTTACTGGTGACTCATAACATACAAAATAAATTAGGAATTTAGGAGTGTTTCATAAAATTTATTCGTTTACAACCTATGTAGCCTCAACTAAGAATATACACACATGCTCTTGACTCTAAACTAAAAATATACACCCATGCTCTTGCTACTCTAAACAAAAAATATACACCCATGCTTTTGATACTCTAAACTAAAAATATACACCCTTGCTCTTGATACTCTAAACTTAAAATGTACATTCAAAGAGACAAGTTTATTCCGATATATTTTGTAGATCCACTTATATTTTTGGACCCAACATTGCCCAAGTCTAAAAAGTAATTCAGATAATTACGGATTTAATTTTTTAATTTTAAATTGACTTAAATTATTCTGCATGTATTAGTGCAAAAAAATCATAAAATGATGTTATCAAAATGTACTTATATATTAAAAAATTCAAACAAGACTCACACTTCAAGTCAAATTTGGATCAATTTAATAGTATAAATATTCAATCGGCCCCTAAGTCTGTATAGATCATTTGAACTTTGAGCTACTCTAACTAAATTTACATGCACTTTTCACTTGTTCACTCACCACCTCTCTTAACTAAGAATCCTTGCCGGCTACCTCAGCTGTTATGTGAGAACAATGGTGATTGCGACTAGCATGGTATGTAGTTACTTAAGATGCAAAAAGAAGACTGCTTGCCTAATAACATTAATAACAATTTGTTTTTATTAATTCGTAAAGATATAATTTCAACTAGTGCAATCAACGAGCGACCTATGTTACCTGCAGTATATTACACCGCCTTCAGGCGGTCACCAGTCATTGCACTAAGCACCCCATATTTCTAACGGGAATTTTATGGCAATAGCATGGATTTGACCAATTAGGATATATTTAGTTAACAATAATCATAATAAAAATCATTCAAAATATTACTTTATTTAATTTAACTGTATTTTATAATATAATATACAAAAATTACAACAAATCCTCGTTACGCTAATGAAAAATCTTCATTACACCTTCTACCCTCTATTTTTCTCACAATTTGTATAATAATTTATAACTTTTTTACTCATTCTATCTTTTTAGTAATAAAAAAATTTTATTTTAATATTATTATTTATTTTGATTACACTACTTAAATAAATATTATAATAATAATACTCTTTCCTTTACCTTCAATTTTATTATAATTACCATTCCTTTTACATTCAACAAATAAATATCACCTTACTGTTACAAGGTTTTTACTTAATATAGATTCCATAACTAAAGCATCTAGCAAACCTTAATAAAACAAGATCAATCACACATCACGTTCCAACCCAAGGTAATTACTTCTATAAAATCGTTTGCCAAGTAAAGATTCCAGGAAAGGAGAATCAAAGAGATGGCATACAAGGAAGAAGGTCACTCACCCACTGTCCTGGTATTGAATAGCTCCAGCACATTGTACACCACTAATAACATTTTTTTTTTAAACCACAAAACTAACACCCCTAAAACATATATAACAATGAAAATAACAATTTCTAACACCAACTTATAACCTTCTCAATTGAAGGTAAGGATACTATTGTTGAGCTTTAAAAGTATTATGTTAAGTAAATTTTGAAGTTCTTTCTATATATTAATTCACAAGAATTACCATCCTACATAAAAACTCTGTTTTCTAAATCAGGCCATCAATCCTATTCATCATGCATGCAGAGGTCAAGTGCAAACTAACTCATGTTTTTTTCCCTTTCCAGATCCCTTAAACCCGTGAGAACTATTGTCTATTTTACCACTCACGAAGGTCTTACCATCGGCACATGCTCCTTTAAGTTCTTAACCACAAAATCAGCACATGCTAAAATTATAAATGTCCTCAAAACAAACAATATATTTTGCTAATATTCAAAATAAAAAATATGTAAACAATATTTAACACCTCAAAATTTTCCAAGTCAGTAGTGGTTTTCTGAATCACTTAAATTCACACCGGAAAAGTACAACTTAAATCAAGAAACTCTCTGAGTCCAACTAACATATCCTCATTTTCATTTCATTTGAACGATCCCTGCACTAATCAATTTTTGGATCTTACTCATTACCATAGGATTCTTAGCGTGCTCCTGAGCAGACTTGGGATTTTCTTGGAAATCAACCAATACCTGTACACACAAACACAGATAATTTCAGCAAGTTCGCCATCGAATCAAGTGAAAATTATTTTTTAGGCAGGTTCTATAAAATGTTATAGGAAGGGAATTATTCATTGGTCCCAAACCAATACCATGTTATTCGATGCAAACAACGTGGAAAAGTGATTGAAAGTTGAAACGCTTATGTATTACACGTTTTATATAAACTTCCTTGTACCAAATTGAAATTTTTTAAACTGGGATTGCAGTGATCCCAGAACTATGAGCAACTTTTAAGAGATGTCCAGTATGGAGCAGAAAAACCTTACCAGTTATCATATTGGTGTATTCATTTATGCAGGGGACATTTTTTATTTGAAAATCCATGAAAAAAAATCCAAATACACCAAATATTCATGCACATGTTTTGCATAGAACTTTTTCACAAACTATTGCAAGCCATTGTAATTACCTGTCGCATGACAGGGTCGGAAAGGATGTTTTGAATCTCAGGGTCCTGCATTCCTTTAGCCTGCAAGAAACAAATAACTTTTATAATATTCCAAAAAAGAAGAGTGTCGTGTTTAGGCCTCAGCTTTTTAATACCATTGTTTAGAAAATGTACTTTTAAGTCCCTTTGTAAAAAATGTGTTAGGTAATGACAAAGCTAACTTTCCATTTAATTTTCCATTAAATATAAAAGAATAACACATTTGATATATGCATGATTGTATTTTTCGATAGACATATATCTAATGAAGTAAGTTTTATTTAAAAAATTACTCAAATTGTTTTGATCAAACTTAAATAAAATTTTCATTTTCTAATGTATAACTTTATATATTAGATAATGAAAGTTTTGTTTACGTTTAAAAGATAAACAATTTTTAAAAAAGTTGAGTAAATTTTATATATAAAAGTTAATTTTTTACATATATACCTATAAAAAACTATAAAAATCCATCATATTTAATAGAAAATTGGGTGGAGGGACTTATATGACATTTTTTTTAACATACAAGAAGACTTCAAAAAACATTTTCTAAAATAGATAATAAACAAGCACATTTAGCCTAAACAATGAAAAATCTGAGCACTTCACCCAGAATATATCAAAATATGAAAACCTAATTACTATTCCAGATGTTGCCTGTCATCCGGAATGTATCAACATATGAAAACATAATTACTAATCCAGAAATCAAACCTGTCTCTCCTTTAATTCTTCCAGACTTAAATCCCCACGGCTAGCTTTGTTAATCTGTTGTACACACCTACACTTGATATAAAGGGACATTAAGAACAAGAAAAACCTGTTATTTTGCACTTATAGAACTACGAAGCAAAACCTAAATTATGTTCCATACCTTCTCACACCGTCAAGCAATTCCTGATTGTTAGGATCATGTTTCAAACCCTCCTGGTATGTTTCCATAGCCTTTTCATATTCCTTCATGAAAAACTGGACTGCACCTTTTCTATTATAACCCTTTGAGAAGGTTGGATCAAGCTCAATACACTTCTCTGCATCTTTCAATCCCTCAGGAAGTGCTCCAAGTTTTGTGTAGCAAGCAGCTCTGTTACTATATGTCTGAAAAACAGCAGCATTTAATGAACACAAAAAGGTACATGTAGCATACAATATATACATTTTGGACTTCCATCACTAGGAAATTATAGGTGTTCTTACCCTTGCATCTTTGGGGTTCCTTCTAATAGATTCTGTGTAATGCTTCACGGCCTCGGGATATTTCTGTTGCTTGAAATATTCATTGCCTGCACATTAATTGTATCAATAGAAACAGCAGCCAACCCACAGATGGCTCAAAATCATGCATCTATTTGGAGGTACCTATTGGGCATTGATATCTACATATATACATACATACACATATATATGTGTGTATATGTATATATGTGTGTGTGTGTGTGTGTGTGTGTGTGTGTGTGTGAATATATATGTATATATAGAGAGAGAGAGCAATAAACTACTTAAACACCATAGACAAACAAGAAATAAAATTTGAATAAATTGGGTTAACCTTTCTCACGCTCCTCATCAGCCAACTTTGGATCAAAATATTCCTGTTGCTCTAGATCCTTTCTTGCTTTCTCAGCTTCATTTAGTTTCTTCAGAGTGTCTGGGTTGCGATGCTCAGTAAGAGCTTTCTGGAAGCTCTCAATAGCAGGCTCGTAATCCTTTGAGCATTTTGCCATTTTCACCAAGGCAACTCCCTTCCTAGTCAAAGCTTTTGCTATCATCTTGAAGTCAGATCTAAGCTCTCTTCCCCTTTCAACAGCATTTTCACAATCTTTGATACATTCCTCATACTGAGATTCACGCCGCTCAAATAGATCAGAAACGTTCAAGGTAAACAATATAACAAAACAAATGATGAAAGAAATTGGCGACATTCAAATCCAAAAATTACACAGAAATCTACAACTGCATATTTGGCTACACCATTCTTTTTGCATATAGATTATAAGTCATTAACAGCAAGTCAGTAACACCATATTACGTAGGAATATGTCACACAAGATTCAGAAGAGCCAACGGAACTAAAACATGGTATGATATGATCACAACTTCATAAGAAACTTACAATATCTAAGGTACAATAATTTCTAATTTCATCTATGAGCAACACAGAACATGATTAGATACTCGCAACTTTTCACGCATACAGCCTAGGAAGCCAGTTCATTGTAAAGCACACTCTACATAAATATTTCTCAATTCTCTAGAAAACAAAATCAATAAAGGATCACGTTACAATGCAAAGAAGTCAATGTATCATCCCACTAAAAATAATCCAACAATAAAGATCAATGCTTTAGTTATGGCACAAAGAAAAAAAAATTGAAATATCAGTTCTGCAAAGACAATATTGAGATGAGTAGCAAAGGGTACCTGGCCCATTTCCAAATATGTGGCTGCCCGGTTCATGATATATGAAATGTCTTCTTCGTCCAACTCCATCGCCTTGCTGTAATGCTGAATTGCCGTATCAAAGTCCTTCTTCTTATAAGCCGCATTACCCAACTCCTTCTCCTTCAGAGCTTGAGCCTTACTCTCCTTCTTCTTCTTCTCTTCCTCCGTGAATTCCATAGGCTCTGGCTCAGATTTATTCTCCTCTTTAGGAGGCTCAGGCTCTGCGCCTCGATTCCTGTCGGGAGGTGAAGATGGTGAAACCTCGCTCGTCTCCGCATCTTCCGACGTTGGAGTACGGAACTTTACATTAAGCAAGACCCCAAGCGCTTGCATGACTCTTTGGTCCTTGAGATAGAGATTGAGATTGCTAGGGTTTTTCTGAATCTCCTGCATCATCTTCACAAAATCAGGTTGCTGAAGAAAAGCTCGAGTAGTAGGATCGGCGGTTAGTTTAGACCACATCTCTGGTCCCGAAAAGGCATCGCCAAAGGGATTTGGAGGCGGCGCAGCTTTAGAACGTGAAGCAGCCGATTGAGCATCAGCTAAGCCGGACTTGAGAGGATAGTTGTTAGGATCGATCTCGAGTCCTTTCTTGTATGCGGCGATCGCTTCATCGTAGTGACCTAAGCCGAGATGAGAAGCGCCGAGACGACTGTAGCCTTTGGACCAGTCGGGCTTGAGCTCGACGGTTTTCTTGGCATCAGCTAAGGCTTCATTGTATTTGTGGAGAGAAGCGTAGGCCGCCGATCGATTGGAGTAGAGAACATGGTTGGTTGGTGAGAGGGCGATTGCGTCGGAGAAGTGGCTGACGGCGCCCGTGAAATCCCCAGAAGAGAAAGCAGCGTTGCCTTTGGCTTTAGCTTCTTCGGCCATTATAAACGAACGAAGAAAACTCACTGGAATAGAATCAAAGGACTGTTCTTATGATTGAAGAGAGCAGCGAGTCTTTGAAGAGAGAGAAGTGGCGGAGCCGTAATTTATGAAACCTAGTGAAGGCCGATAGAGTTCTGTAAGGAAAGGGTGATGAAAGGGGGTTCTGGAATCTTCTGTCGCGGGTCGCTGAAAATCAATTTAACTTCTGCTTTGGTGCCCCTAGTTCTGTGTTTGGATGCAATGTTATGTAATGTTATGCAATGTTATGAACTACTACCTTATTTATGTTTGGTTATTAAAATAATTATTATTTGTTAAATTAATATTGAAAATGAGATGAATTTAAAAAAAATAAAATAATCAAAATATATTTTATGCATCTTACATGATCCTATATTTTCATTTAAGTTTAAAATACAAAACAAAATTATAAGTTGCTATTGAATAAAAATAAAATAAAAACTTATCGAAAATTTTATACATAAAAGTTTATTTATAAACTCCCTCCTGTTAAACTTCTATTCAAATTTTTTTGTCATATATTGAATAATGCAACATTATGTTAATTTCTATAATATTTTAGTTACGAGTGTTTAATGCATGTTCTTCATGTTTTATTTATATTTGTATTCATGAAAACATATTTATATAAGAAAATAATTTTGTAAATATATATTGAATATATGTTAAAATGTATTAAAATGAACATGGGCTCCTTGTTGAGAGAAGTGTTAGGGATGAAACTATAGAAAAATTGTGTTACGTATATAAAATAGAGGCAAAAATGGTTTATATGTAGGTATGTGTTTGCTGTTCTCAATTTTTTATTCATATTTATATAATAAAATAATTTTGTAACTATGTTGAATATACGTTAATATTTATAAAAATTTGAACACATATTTCTTGTTTAGAGTAGTGTTAGTGATGAAATTGTAGAAAAAATGTGTTCCATATGTAATTAGAGGCAATGATAGCTAATACTTCAAGCAGATGTAATTAAGGCCCAACATAGTCAGAGACCCCAATTTTTTTGTTCAATAATTATTGTATATATTTTTAAAATATAATACTACAAAAATAATAATAATAATAATAATAATTAACCACCCAAAAAAAGAAAACCCTAAACTAGCAAACAAAAATCACGAGTATAGTTTTTCATTTTCAGTTTAAAAAAATGAAATTAAAATACTTTTCATGGGATTCATTATAATACTGGCGTAATCACAATACATGCCAGGACAAAGGAGTTACCCTTAACATTTACATATGACACATATTGATTTAAAACACTCGTTCTCTTGTTGATTATGTATAGATGACTTTATGCAAAAGTTTTTGCAATTTAGCTATTACACCACAGATAGCTAGACGCACCTACTTGAAGTTTTGTTCCCAAACAGAGAAAATAACTAGGCCCCTTTGGCTGAGGCATAGCTATTGACCAGTGCTAAGGCATTGCTGGTGAGATGAGCTACTTTCAATATGTATCTTCGAACAATAGTCTTCACTTTTCCATTCATAATATCCCCATCAAAACCATCCATGCAAGTATCTTCATCTGTTAAGGCAGCACTTGCCCATGTTTGAATATCATTTATGAAAACACCAAAGTTTGAATTATCTCTTGAAATCTGAACCATTTCCCTTATACACTTTCTCAGTTCATCCACAGCGTCACTGATCTCTTCTACACAATCAAGTGTAGCTTCAGCCACTATTGGCTTCAATTCATGGATTTTGGATAATCTATTCATTATCTCTGAAGTTTCTTTTGTGGCTTTTAGGGTCACATTAAGGGCTGCTTCAGTCATTAGTTTTGGGTCGGTTTTGATTTTTCGTGCATAGATTAAGAGAGAGCTATAGCACAATTTTGGATAGCTTGTGACTCTACATGATGTTTTTATATACTCAATCTCCTTTTTGCTAC
Source organism: Elaeagnus macrophylla (assembly GCA_029378325.1). Classification (NCBI taxonomy): domain Eukaryota; kingdom Viridiplantae; phylum Streptophyta; class Magnoliopsida; order Rosales; family Elaeagnaceae; genus Elaeagnus; species Elaeagnus macrophylla. Next base: position 27,542,268 of record CM055645.1, read on the forward strand.
CAAAACCTCTACAGGCTAAGCCGGGATTTATGTGGTTAGTGAATTGGAGAATTATGAGTGGAGCTATTAGTGCATGAATAAAACAGAGGATTTTCATTCTCTTCCCTTCCTTTGAAAAGAACTGTTTTTCTCTTTTGGTTGGTTTGCTAGCTAAAGAAATCTCAAAAGATAAAATGGGAAATTTTGAGATTTTGATCTTGAAAACTTAATGAAGCACCTGTGGTTCTCACAAATTGGGAGAATAGAGTAATTATATGGTTGATTAAGATTCTCTGTCAATATCATGCATGTGAAACATGTTTTGTACAGCCTTAAATACTAAAAATAATTAATATAATAATGAAAATTTCTGTCAGTATTGGAGTGCTTATCCTTAGTTAAAGCATCGTGTACGCAATTGATTGTTAAATTGTGTTGGGCTGTCTCTATGCCATCTCTTCCTTATCATGGTCAAGTTGTAGATTGATGGAGGCAGCCAAATCTTATATAATCCTTACTCGTATTGAAATAAAAAGATCCACATGCAGGGTAGAGCTACGTTGGCCGAATGGGGCTACAATCTCAATAATTTCTTTTATAAAATATTAATTATATATATATTTTTAACTATTAAATAAAAAAATTTATTTGTAATAATATATTATATTATATATTAAAAATATTTAATAAATATGTCGATAAAAATAACATAAATTATAAATAAAGTGGTTAAGTATATATTTTTTTTAATTATTTAGTATCTATTAGTAATATAAATAAAATTATAATCGTATATTATGTAAAAAAGAATTCTTAAATGTGATAGCAAAAAAGAAGAAATTATGTGTAGTCCCAAAAAAATCAGTTTCTATCATTTTCAGTTTGTTTCTTGTTTCAGCATTTTCCTGATAAGTTTTTATGCAATTTTTCTGGAAACTATATATGTTTTTTTTTTTTTTAAAAAGGGCTCTAAAGGCCCTTTTTTTTTTTTATTAATAAAGAGAAAACAACTCACACACCCGTGGTGGGATTCGAACTTGGGTTCCTAGTGGGGGAGGGGGAGTCTTACCACTGGACCACAAGTATGTTAAAATTCAATTCTGCAGTAATTTTATTTTCAGATTTTTCACTTCGTAGTTTTTGTCCTGTTATTATATCTTCTGTGTTAATCTTGTATTGAAAAAAATTTCAAACTTGTTTTTCTTGTTACTATTCATTTTTCTAGAATTTTTTTTTGTGTAATTTCAAATCGTAAATTCTAAAAATTTGTATCATAATATCTGTGACAGTTTAAAATTTGTTGTGTTATTTATATATCATAAATTTTTCAAAATTTGTATCGGAATTTATGTTAAACTTTTTAAAGAACGAAAAAAAAAAAAAAAAAAGATAAATAGTATGTTTCACACTTTTTACACTAAATGTTAAGGCAAAGGGAAAGTATGTCGCATAACTATTGATGAAATCATTTATACTAATCATACTAGCTAGAGGTATTAAAGAGGTCGGGTTGGTCCTACACACAGTAAAATTCAGTTTATCAAATTAGCGTATCGTATCAGCCTGTAGCTCGTTAGTTAGTGTGATGTGCCAGCTCTTAGCCCTCATATGAACCGTGCCATGCCGTGCCTCCATTTTTGGTCCGTGGGCTTTGACGTACCGTACAGTGCTTGTAACTCATTTATTTTATTTTTATTATATATTTATTTAATTATTTAGTTAAAAATTATTAATAATGCTTTAAAAAATTAAAAGTGAGAGTCGAACTCTCAACCTTTTATTTGATAGATTGTTAGAAATTAATTAAATTATATCCAAGTTTATTTAAATGTAAAAAAATTATTTATTTATTGATATTTTTTTAAATTAATTTTTAAAATAATAAGATTTCGTGTGCCGTACCGTGCTACTCTTTTTGGCTAACTGGTCGTGCCATACCGTACCGAATATCTGGTGAGCCGTGTCGTGCCGGCCCATTTGATACCCCTAATACTAGCATTACCATAGTGAAAAAATTGAACTTGACAACTTTAACACATCCAAATATCATATAAACTACTATGGATGAATGAATTTGATAAAATAAAAGTAAACAAGCAAGTTTGGTTTCATTTTTAATTAGAGGATATAAAGATGAAATACTTTGTTATGTAACTGCAATGATAATTTTTATATTTCATTGGAAATGGTTTGGTAACTTGATAGAAGAGTTATTCATGATAAGGTCAAAAACAAGTTCAAATTTGTGAAGAACATAGAAAAATTACTCTTGGTTCTTTATCTATAAAGGAAGTGTATGAAGATCAAGTACATGCGTTTGAAGAAGAAAAAAAAAGAGGAAAGAAATAGAAAAAGAAAAGAGTAGAAAAGAAAAGAAGAAGAAAAGAGTGAGATAAAATAGAAAGTAGAAAATGAGAAAAGCTTTGAGTGAAAGAAAAAGATATCGAAAAAAAGGAAGTTGAATGTAGAAAAAATGTTCCAATTGTTGAAAAAAGAATTAAAGGGAGAAAAGCATGTTTTTTTCCCAAACATGAGTTTTATCTCATAACCTATTTCTATTGAACTTATTCTGCATGGCATAAATATCGTAACAAAAATTGATTTTATTGGAGTTGAGTAACACATTCATGTTAGATGGGACAAGCAAACACTTTATGCTAACAAATAATTTCAATACTATCATCCAAAATATTGATATATTATGTATATAACTCATGCTTTGTAACGGTGTCAATTCTCATTATTACAACCAAGATTCAAGGTCGAATCTTTTTTGAAAAAAAAAAAAATGATGAGAAAAAGTTAGCACAATGCATTGACAGAATTAATCAATAAGATAAAAATGGAATTTCAAGCAGGAGCATCTGCGTTGCGGCTTATGCATTTTGAATTTTAGATAGGAGCATCAGTGTTGCGGCCTGGAGTTTTTGCTGCCACAGCTTACACATTTTAGATTTTAGACAGAAACACTAGCACTGTGGCTCGCGTACTTGAATTGATGCTATGTTTTGGACAGTGGCATCTGCATTCCAGCTTAGATTTTCACCGCCATAACTCACGTACATTTTATGTGTAATTTCTTGATTGTCAAATTAAAATCAAGGGTGGAGATTTGCTTGCTTTTATGGTTTTATTTGTAACTTATAAATACATTTGTTGCCAAAGATACCTCTAAATTTTGACATTTATTACATCTTGATTTCAAATCAAATTTGAAAGCTTGAATGCTACATGCTCCTATTCAAATCAACTTATTGAGGGATTTAGCAAATATTGTGATGTTTCTATCATCTTGCATCTTAGTGAGCAATATCCATGATATTAAGATTTATGCTAAAATTTAATTAATGTCTCTAAGAATCTATTTTAATTTTTTGTCAAATTTTAAGTCGTATCTATCCTAAAAATCATATGCGTTTGTGGATTATAAGATTCGTATTATCGTTTTCGCATAAAACTTTGTTACGGAACAAAGATAGTTGTTCAGTAGTATATGCGCTCCACTAATAGAGCTTGGTTTTGAATCCTACCGGTGTAGCAGGCTGGGACTTTTAGACCAAAACAATTGTAGATCAGAGACAGTGATACTTATAGGAATCATTTTGTGTCTGCGCATTTTATACTTGGTTGGCTTAAGAACAGTGAATATTTATAATACATCGATTTATATTTGTCAGGATACAGTGATCAGGCAACCCAATACAAACTCCAATAAACACCTCTTTAATTAACTCTCATGTTTTGATGAATTCAACTTGGAAGGACAAAAGCTTAAGTCCATATGATATAAGATTCTATATTCTGTAACTAAGAAGGTTCATTAACGTGAGACCCATCATGTTGTTTTTTACTTGTTTCTACGTTATATGACATCACATGAAGTTAATTTACTTGATTCCCATGTCTCTTCCGTTTTATTAATTTAATATTGTCTAAGGCTCGTGTCAAAAAAATTAGATTAAATTAATTAAAAAAAAAAAATTTAACTGAATTGGATCGGATTAAAAGATTTTATAAATCAAATAGTCCAATTTAGTTATTATTTCTTCAAACTATTTTACAAACGGTCTGATTATACAAATTTTTAAACCGGACTAAACTGTTACTTATAATTATTTTTAATATATTATTCTCTTAAAAGAACTAAAAATATATATATTAATTATATATATTCTCAAAATTAAAGTATGTAATCCTACGTTGTGAGATTGATTTCTTGAGCTCTTGACCTCGTCATGGAGTGACGACGTTCCTACTAACTCCCTAACTTATTTTTAATATATTATTCATGAATTAATGTATTATTGTATTTTGTTGTAAAATTTGCGAAAATGATTAACTCTAAATTGTAATTGATTGTATGATTATTTTTGGAATGTTATATGATTTATATAGGATGTAATATGATTTATAGTTATAGTATATAATAATTAATTTGTTTAAATTTAAAGATTTTTTTTAATGTTATTTTTAAGTTTTAATAAGTTTGGAGGCAAAAGAATTAAAAAAAAAATGAAAACTGTCAAAAATTATTAATCAAATTAAATTAAATTAAATTAAATTATATCGTTTGATTTTAATAGTTTTATTAATTAAATAATTTGATTCAACTTATTAAAATAATATATATAGTTTAATTTAAAGTTTTTTTTTTTTGGTTTAAAAATCAGAAGACATCCTTAATCTCGAATGTCGTCTCTTATATGATAAGAACATCTAAATACAAATGTCTCGTACAAGTAAAAGATATATGCTTCCATTAACCCATGTGGCGTAACTGGATGGGCAGTGGAGCTTCACATGGTCCACAAATCTCTGTAATCGCTTTCGTGGAAACTACATAATTCATCTTTCTCCAGCAAACACCTTTTTCACTTTGTTGAATATAGTGAATAAATTCCCACCACTACCGACCTTTTTGATGAGTTAAATTACCAATTTGAAAAGGCTTAAGTAGTTTATTTATCAACACAGCACAAACAGATAATGAGCACTTGACTCTCCTAATACAACAATTAAGCGCGAGCAATGTTCAATGCCACTTATTCTGTTGAAGCACAGTGTTTCATTCCACATTTAACTTTTGAACAGAATCCAAAAAAAAAAAAAGTGAATTAAGATTTAAGAAGAAATAGATAAGGCACTACTTACATTTAATATTTGTATCTTTTATGAGTTTATATTCATGAAGTCGAGGATCAATTAATTTCGGATTTGGTGATCTGCCGAAAACGGATGTCCAAAAGTAAGTCTCACTCTCACATAGCAAAGGTGATAAATATAATCACATGGAAAATGACATTTACAGGTTTTCATGAATTTAACCCGCAAATTGCGGTCTCTCTTCTGGTCCTCTTAGCCTAAACTAAATGTAATAGCATTATGGCAAAGAACAAAGCTTATAAGTCAAAAGAGTTAATACTACAGAAACAGCAACTAATCTTTATAAAACTAGTTGTACCCTGGTGGTATTGGGGGTGGAAAAAACATTATTAATGTTATAGCAACTTTTTTTATTTTTTAAAAATTTGAATGTGATCTTCTTGGACTAAATTTTAGATTTCTTCAAGCATTAGTGTTTTTTTCGCCATGGTTATATTTCAACAAAGTCTGGACTTTGAGCTTGTGAATAAAATGTCTTAGGATAATTGGAAAATAAAATCCTTTGTTTTCAATTCCTTTCATATTCTTTCCAGGGTCCTTTTTCTTCTTCCTCCATCTATTCTTCCAATAGATCAAAAGAAACTAAAGCAATTTGTCCCTGAATATCTATTTCCCATTGCAATATATATATATAACTGATCAGGTCACGTTGAACGAAAAACAAATTAATAGATTCATCGTGCCTCAAAATGTAAACCAACAAAAGAAAGCTACTGGGAAAAGTGAGAGGCTAAATTAGAGTATTAGATTCTTCCCGTTTTAGTTGGTAATTGACCCAAATATTCATCAATTGCAAAAGCCAGGCAAACAAAGCCTCAATACCATACATAACAACAAAAGCTCGGTACAAACGTTGTTTGGACCTGAATTTTAACTCAAAATATTAACCTATAAATTCATTTAATTATATACCCAATTTATTATTCAAATTTTTTTAGTGTAAATTTTATTTACATGCACACCTAACAATCCTCTTCGAATGAGAACATATTTATCCCTTTTAGATTCCAAACATACCCCAATACCATACATAACAATAAAAACTTGGTACAAACGTCAATATTGCAGAGATTGTAATTATATGTTACATTTACACATTAAACAATAGAACGTAACAAACTCTATTCCACAAGCAAACCTTTTCATATATCTTTCTTTAGGTTTATCCCTAAAAGAGCTAAAAGTTAAGAAGTATTAGGCACCAATTCTCTTAAAAAGTTAAAGAAGTGTTGGGCCCTAATTTTCTTAAAAGCGGCTCATCACTTGTACTTCTTTAAGAGTGAATTTTCTTGTCTTTTTGCAAGGTCCATCATCAATTTGAAAATTTCATAGTTTGAGAGTTGGTGCCACAGGAATTCGATTCCAAAACCTTACTGCTTTTATACCATCTCAAAAATTTAAACTTATTGGAGATGGGCCTATTAGTCATTTATACTCTTTAACAAAAGTGAGGTTCATTGGCAGTTGAAGCAGCCCTGTGTCTAGAGGCAAAGCAATTAACAAGAGCAGGAGCATTACTGGCAACTTGGGCAACATCTGTGATCTTTCTCCTTATAGTAGCATTGATTCTCCCATCAATAACACGCCCACCAAATCCATCTAGACAAGTGTTCTCACCGCTAACCCATGTCTCTTCACGTTGCTTATACGCCATACAAAATCCTGACCGGCAGCTTGGAGCATATGGGCTATGGCTGAGTTCCTTGACTGGTTCACTGAGCCTATCTATGCTATCACCCATGTTCTCTATGCAGTCTTTCACAGCTCTGTACGCCCTAGGCTTCATCCCCCTAACTTGGATCATCTTGGTTACATATGCTGAGGCTGCTCTGACCCTTGATAGACTCACACTCAAGGCAGTCTGAGCAAGTTGTTTTTCGCTTTGCCCAATGGCGTTCGCATAGCCAGAGAGGCATTGAACTCACAGTGCAGGGTGGCGAGTGGCTCGCATAAAACTTTGATGAAATCAATGGAGTTGGAGGGTTTGGCAGTGGCAAAGTCAACCAATGTAGACATGCGTGGAAGAGAACTGGAATAATTAAGCCAAGTTTTTCCATGGATGCTAGTGAAGCTACTAGAGACAGAGGTGGAGACTAGAGAGGGTTTCAACTTTCTATTAAAGTATATTTAGTAACTAAGTTAGTTACTCTTGTATCCTAGGTGGCATTGGTTTGTTAGGTTGTTATAAGTGCTGTGTACTCTGGTATAGCACAGATTGTACATATATATATATGAGAGCATTAGCTCAGTAATAAACACACAGATATTTTCTCATTCTTGATATACATTACGTTTCCGTTTATGGTATCAGAGCACTTGGTTTCTTGAAATTTAGTAATGGCGACAAATGATCAGTATTTTGTGTCTAGTAAGCCGGTAGAAATTTCTGCGTCTTCTTCTGTAGTCTATCCTCCAGTTGGTTTAACCTTTTCGATCAAACTTGATCGTCATAATTTCTTGATCTGGCGAGAACAACTTCTTGCGATCATTAATGCTTTTGGTTTAGAGAAATATGTTGATGTTTCTCGTGCTCTTCCTTCACCACTGTTGACTGGTTCTACTCTTTCTAATCCAGAGTTTGAGGTGTGGACTCGGATGAATGGCACTATCAAGTCTTGGATTTATGGTTCAGTTGGGAGTAGTGTGTTATCACATCTTCCACGCACTGGTTCTGCAGCACACATGTGGTCTGCACTTGAGAAAAAGTTTTCTGGTTCGTCTCAAGCTCAGATCATGGATTTGAGGTTACAACTCCAAACTATTCAGAAAGGTGGTTCTACTATGGATGAGTATCTCCTACGAGTGAAAGAAATTTCTGATCATCTTGCAGCAATTGGTGAGACAATTGGTGACAAGGATCTCATTCTATGTGTTATTTGCGGTCTTGACTCCAAATATAACTCATTCATCTCTTCGTTGTCTTTTCATGGGGGTTCTCTGACTTTTGATGAATTTCATAGTTTGTTGTTAGGTCATGATCGCATGCTTGATCATCAAACTGCACAACTTGAAATGACTTCTTTATATCAGGCCAACTTAGCACATGCTTCAGTTAATGTTGCAAAGTCCTCTTCTTCAGCTTTTTCAATACAAAAGTCTGGACCTCAAAAGAGTCAATGGAATCTACAGAATTTCATTCACCAGAATGAGCAAGTACAACAAAAGAAGTCTTCCTACGGTGGTGGTACCTCTGATTCTTATAAGAACAGGAGGTCTCATGGTGGAGGTAATTCTATTAAATGTCAAGTTTGTGGAAAACTTGGACATGGGGCTCAGAAATGTTTTCAACTGAGGGATCTGCTTCTTGCAAAAACTGGTTCTCCTCTTCCTACTACTTTTGTTGCTAATGGTCATTCTGCAGAAAACTATAGTGAGTCTTCTAGCTCTCCTCACTGGTTGTTGGACTCTGGTGCAACACATCATCTCACTGGTGATTCTTCTACTTTGCATAATGTGACTCCTTACACTGGCTCAGAAACCGTTACAGTAGGTAATGGTTCTGCACTCCCTATTCAACACACTGGTTCTAGTTTACTTAATGTCAATAATCATATCTTCTGTTTGCCTAAAGTGCTTCATACACCTAGAGTTTCTTCCAATTTGTTATCTGTTCAACAATTATGTTCTGACAATGACTTAAATGTTGAATTTTCTGCTAATGCTTTCTTTATTAAAAAGGCATAAACGAAGGAAATTTTGGCTCAGGGAGGTGTGACTAATGGCTTGTATTCTCTACAAGGATTCAGGTCTCTGCCTCTCTTCAAATCTCCTCAAGCCTTTTTTGGTATCACTTCTTGTGGTGTTTGGCATTCAAGATTAGCCCATCCTTCAGATAAGATTTTAGGTTTACTTGTCAAGAAGTCTTTACTTCCTCATATAGCTATTAAGAATAAATCTTTTTGTACTATATGTCCTCTTGCAAAGGGACACAAGCTTCCTTTTCAGTCTACTCATGTTAAGGCTTCTAAACCTTTTGATTTGTTGTATATGGATGTTTGGACTTCTCCTGTTATAGCTACAACTGGTGCAAAATATTTTCTACTTATTGTGGATGATTGTACTAGGTTTATGTGGTTATATTTTCTGTCTACCAAAGATCAAGTTCATTCATTGTTTGTTTTATTTATGAATATGATTGAACGTAATTTTTCTGTTAAACTAAAGTCTATTCAGACTGATGGTGGTGGGGAATTCAAGTTTTTGGACACACATCTTCATCATTTGGGTCTTATTCATAGAGTTACATGTCCCTATACTTCTGAACAAAATGGTATTGTAGAAACTCGCAATAGAAGAGTAGTTGAGAAAGGTTTAGCTCTCTTGTTACAAGCACAACTACCTAACACTTTTTGGGTTCATGCTTTTCGTGCTGCAGTCTATACAATGAATAGACTTCCCACAGCAGCATTTCAATTTCAATGTCCCTATACATTGTTATATTCCAAGTCCCCTGATTATAATTTTCTTAAAATCTTTGGTTGTGCTTGCTATCCTTGTGTAAGAGCCACAAATAAGCATAAACTTCTTCCTAGGTCCAAGGCTTGCATATTTTTGGGATATGCACCTAGTCAAAGAGGCTATTTATGCCTTGATCCTATCACTCAGAAAATGTTTTCCAGTAGACATGTTCTTTTTGATGAAACTTCTTTTCCATTTTCTCAGTTGTCAATTCCCTCTCCTGATACTACTCGTGTACCTTTATCTGACACATTATTTGTCACTAGTTCTCCTACTTCTGTTCCTGTGTCTTCTGGTCCACCTGCACTACTTTCTGAGTTTTTCCATCATCTCTCACCTGTTTCTTCTTCTTTATTACCCACATCTGTTTCATCTTCTCCAGTTGTGTCTCCATCAGTTTCTACTTTTAATACTCTTCCAACTTTAATTGGTCTTTCTTCACCAACACCTACCTCTATTTCTTCTTTCTCTTCTTCACCAGTACTACCTATTGTTTCCACTCCTCTCAATACTCATCCCATGGTCACTAGAGCAAAAGCAGGCATCCATAAACCTCACCCGAAACTTCTTTCTGTTGCACTTACTCCATCAGTTATTTTACCTGAGCCTTCTTGCTATAATGAGGCTCAAGGCATCCTTGAATGGGAGGAAGCTATGAGGAAAGAATATGAAGCACTGATAGGTAATCAGACTTGGTCACTTGTTCCTCTTCCATCTGGGAAGAAATCAATTGGTTGCAAGTGGGTGTACAAGGTAAAGCTACGTCCAGATCATTCTCTTGATAAGTATAAATCAAGATTAGTAGCTAAGGGGTATCATCAGCAACATGGAATAGATTATACTGAAACTTTCTCACCTGTAGTTAAACCACAAACTATACGAGTAGTTCTCACAATTGCTATTTCTTTTGGTTGGGATCTTAAGCAAATTGATGTGAATAATGCCTTCCTTAATGGGGAGCTTGAGGAGGTAGTATATATGGAACAACCATTGGGTTTTGTGGACACTACTGAATCTGGTTTGGTGTGTAAACTGAATAAGGCTCTTTATGGTCTCAAGCAGGCTCCTAGAGCTTGGTTTCATAAGCTGTCATTGGCTCTGTTTGAATTGGGTTTTATCAGTTCTAGATCAGATTCATCTATGTTTGTTTCTTTTACTTCTCTAAGATCCACTATACTCTTGGTATATGTCGATGATATTGTGGTAACAGGTAGTGACTCTAAGTACATTCAGGAACTTATTAGCTTACTTAATTCACAGTTTGCATTAAAAGATCTTGGAGATCTTCATTTCTTCTTGGGAGTTGAAGTTAAGAGACTGAGTTCTGGTTTGCATCTCTCACAGAATAAATATATTCAAGATTTACTTGTCAAAGCTGGTTTGACTTCAGCTAAATCTCTTAGTACTCCTATGGTCTCTGGGAAAGTTTTATCTAGATATGATGGCATACCTCTCACTGATCCTAGTTTATACAGAAGCTTAACTGGAGCACTTCAGTATTGTGTCATGACAAGACCTTTAATGCAATTCATCTCAATTTGAGAATTTCATATAGTTCGAGAGTTGGTGTGACAGGGATTCGACTCCAAGACCTTATTGCTTTTATACCATCCCAAAAATTTAAACTTATTGGGGATGGGCCTATTAGTCATTTATACTCTTTAACAAAAGTGAGGTTCATTGGCAGTTGAAGCAGCCCTGTGTCTAGAGGCAAAGCAATTAACAAGAGCAGGTGCATTACTGGCAACTTGGGCAACATCTGTGATCTTTCTCCTTATAGTAGCATTGATTCTCCCATCAATAACACGCTCACCAAATCCATCTAGACAAGTGTTCTCACCGCTAACCCATGTCTTCACGTTGCTCATACGCCATACAAAATCCTGACCGGCAGTTTGGAGCATATGTGCTATGGCTGAGTTCCTTGACTGGTTCACTGAGCCTATCTATGCTATCACCCATGTTCTCTATGCAGTCTTTCACAGCTCTGTACGCCCTAGGCTTCATCCCCCTAACTTGGATCATCTTGGTTACATATGCTGAGGCTGCTCTGACCCTTGATAGACTCACACTCAAGGCAGTCTGAGCAAGTTGTTTTTCGCTTTGCCCAATGGTGTTCGCATAGCCAGAGAGGCATTGAACTCACAGTGCAGGATGGCGAGTGGCTCCGCATAAAGCTTTGATGAAATCAATGGAGTTGGAGGGTTTGGCAGTGGCAAAGTCAACCAATGTAGACATGCGCGGAAGAGAACTGGAATAATTAAGCCAAGTTTTTCCATGGATGCTAGTGAAGCTACTAGAGACAGAGGTGGAGACTGGAGAGGGTTTCAACTTTCAACAATCAATGATAGTATTATGCTTATAAGGTTATTTTGCTATTTATCTGTTCTTTTAACGGGAAAACCGGTGATCTCTCTCCAATCATAAAGCTTTCTATCTATAAATTAATCAAGCCATTGGTAAACTATAGATGATAAGGCGGAGCACATAAGACTTCTAACTACAACGCTTAGCTAACTCTATGAAATGTGAGCTTTCGACAATATATATATATATATATTTATCACATATTTAAGGATCTAGCTTATCCAATTTTTTCCACCTCTTATCATACCAAAGGTTAAGTCATGTGATGACTTTAATTTAGCTCATTCTTCTTTTTGTTGTATTTTACTTATTTTATCTTTTTGACCTAATTATAGTTGCCTATTCTTTACTTTACCATTCAATTTTGTCATGGAAAAATAGGAAAACTAAGAAAAAAATATATTTATAAACATATTTTTATTAATATTCTTAATTTTTATAAAAATAATTTTAATGTCTTTCAAGTTTATATTTAATATCAAAATGCTCTTGATTCCTAATAGTTTTAACAATTTCTTGAATTTTATTCTTTTGATATTTTTAGAAATTTTTTCTAAAATAGTTTCCTAAAAGATTTTAAATTTCTTTGAAATTTTTCTTGTGTTCTTGAATTTTTTAAATTTTCTAAAATTTATTTTAATGTATTTATTTTTTTATGATAAGTATTATGCTATTTATTTTTGTTTTTATGTATGCTAAGAATACTTTAGTAAAAAAAAATTAAAATTTTTATTAGTTTGAGTATTCTGTACTAAACTAAATAATTTCTTTAAAATAAAACTTTGTGATGATGTAAATAATTTTTATCTTCAATAAGGCTTTTACTTATTATGTAACCATGTTAATTTTACGTTTTAACTAAATAGTATTTTATAAATTATTATTTGTAATATTTTTTAGGGCAATCCTTTTATTATTTTCTTAATCAAAAGTAGTAATTCTATTATTTTATAATATTTTAAATAATATACTTCTATTTTTTAATTAGATTAGTATACCTAATTTTAAACATTGTTTAAACTCTTTATTGGCTCTAATACTAAATCGGAGCTAGTCAAAATGCTAGTTGTTTATGTTTGATTTTTTAGTTCAAAATTTTCAAGTTCTTTGTCTATCCAACGACTTAGTTCTTGAATTTTTTTATTTTCTTCTATGTCTCTTTTTATTATTTTAAGACTTGCTTCAAAATTTAAGTATTCTTTATTTTGATTTTTTAACAAATTATGTCTCTCTTCTTGTTTAAAAGAATATTCAATTAATTTTTATAAATTTTTAATGATTTTTTGCCTTCCTGAATTTCTTTTAAAGTTATTTTTTATTAATAATTTATAGTAAATAAGAACTTGTTTGAGATAAATTGTATATTTTAAATTTTTTTAAGTTTTAAGATATTTTTTATTTGTCTTCTATATAGATATATTTTTGATTTATATATAAAATAATTAATAAAAAATTCTTCATTTTATTTATTTTTTCTAAAAAAGAGCACGAATTTTTTTTTCGCTCCGAGAGGTAATATTCAGGTGAATAATTTTTTTTAACACAATTTAATAATTATTATAATTTATAAAATAAAATTTAATTAATCTTTATTAATAAAAATTTTATAATTATTTTTTTATCTCACATTTTTAATTTTATATCTAATCAACAACTGATACGTTATTTAATATATATTATAATTTGATACATATAACTAAAAGTGAGCAAATAATTTAATCAATCCGTTTAAATTTAGAAATTCGATCTGATTCATATCAGATTAAATTGACATATTTTATAATCGAATTAAATTCAAATTAAAAAGTATACAATCATATACGAATTGAAAAATTTTATAATTTACTATAATTAGATATGTGCCGAATTACAATTAAAATTATAAATAAATATATATTTTAATATTAATGTGTTATATTTATATATTATAATATCATAATTGTATTAAATTATTATTTTAATTTAAAAAATAAATATAAAATTTAAATCCTATATAATAATTTTTAAGATTATAATTTTAATTTTTTTAATTATAATTATAAATAAATAAATTTTATAAAATATATACTAAATTAAAATTTAAATATTAATATATATCATATTTTATATATAATAATAATTAAAAATAAATTATAATTTAAATTCAACCTGAAACAATTTTATTCCACTAAGCAATTTCAATCCACTTCTCATCCCAGCCATTATCATTACTCTATTCACTTTCGTTGTATTTGCCTGAAGAATTAATACTTTTTTATTATAATAATAGTAACTTGGACACGTCAAATCTTTTACCAGTTATCATTGAAAGAGGGGCGTGCATTCTCCGGGGCCAAAAGAAAGTGGAAACATAAACGAGCAGCCCAATATATGAACCAACGATTTTTTCCGAATGAGAAATTAAGGAAGAGAGCAAAAGCCAAAGATATTTTTCCAAAGAGAAATTGAGACCAAAAGAATGGAATACAATTACAATAGGGATCAGATGATTGCTAAGTTGTTAGTGGCGGTGGTTGTGGTCGTGGGTTTGACAAACTCGGCAAAGGCACAACCCGCTACAGCAACTTGTGCCCAGAAATTGACTTCGTGTGCTAATTACCTAAAGAACCCCACAAACCCACCAGCTTCTTGCTGTAACCCTATCAAAGAAGCTGTGGCTCATGAACTTCCCTGCCTCTGCAACCTTTACACAACCCCTGGTTTTCTTCAGGGTATTGGAGTTAATGTCACTCAGGCTCTACTGCTCACCAAGAACTGTGGCGTTCCTATCGAACTCAACAAGTGCAATAGTACTTACCTCTCTCTCATCTACTTAATTTTTCTTTTTAAATATTAATTTCTCTGTAAATTACTCATGAATTTTCTGGGTTTACTTTTCGAAGATAATTTTATGTAACTTTCGCCTTTTGGGTTCTGTTCTATATATTTTGAAAAGCTGAGTGTTCAAGTTTTGGACCAAATAAGGCAATTATAAATTGATGGGATCTAACAGAGACATGAACATACCATTGCTATACAATATGCAATTGAGATCAGAAGGTATTCTTTACATTTTTAGATGTCTTAGACTATAATTGATATATATTTATTGCCTTGTCCACCTACAGCTTCTTCTGTGGAGTCTCCTCAGTCCCCATCAACCCCAGGTAACAATTTTACCTTCCCTAATATTAGAGATGGATTTACCCGTAAACTATAATATTATGGTATATTAATTTTAATTATTGAGAAAATGCCCTAAATTATTTGCTTACAACGAATTGAGAGTGAAATAATTTTCTGGGTGGTAGATTAGGTGTGAAATGAATATGATGGGGCCTATCCAGCTGTTCATTTAAAACAAAATTGTTGACTTTTGTGTGGACTTTAGAAGATGTTTGCTTTGAAAAAAAACCTTTGGTTCCTGGAAGATTATAGAGATATCATATCTGATTGAAAAGTGTTATTAGAAATTTACATATTAATTAATGCAACTTCATTGATAATCTCGAGTACTCTAATCATGATATTGGACCTAACTTACAGGAGCTCCTGGAGCCAAGCACGGTGGAAATGGTGCAGATAGGATGGTATCAGTTGGAATTTCGGTTCTGCTCCTGTTATGTGTTTCTGTGATGTTTGGATAATAATATTACGAAAATCAGAGTAAGTAATACTTTTGTAATTGCGTTACTAAGTACTTCACATTTATTTGGAGATTGCGTATTTGTTTGTTTGTTTCGAGCTCTAGTTTGATATTGAATATTAACTCAGCACCATTGTTTAAATGGCTGGTAGTTATTTAATTATATATATGCCTTTTATAGCATACTAAAGTCATTTTTTCCTCTTTTTTTTCTTTTTTCTTTTTCCGAAAGACATTTCTTATGTATTAATTTTTTGTGGTCTTAAGCTCGATAGTTTGGACTTATTACTGTGTTTTGGTTCGAAATGATACTAAATTTAGGTAAGTGATAAGTTCGTCCCGTAACTATTTATTTAGTTATGTAGTTTAAAAAAAGAATAGCCAATCAAATCTTACTTTTTGAAATTTTGTATTTTTTTTAAATTAAAATTAAAATTCTCTTTTAAAAAATCACTCACCTGTTTTTCTCTCCCTCTTTCTGCCTTTTCCATGGCTGATTTTCTCCATCTGCATAGTCTCTCTCCAGGATATACAACTACAATTTAAATTTAAAATTTTAAAAATATTAAAAATATATAATTTTATATTTATTTTTGTATTTATATTAATTATTTTTTAATGCTTAAAAATTATTTAAAAAAAAATAAAAAGTGATTTAATTTTTTAAAAAATTTATTAATATTATAATATAATTAATATAAGTATAAAAATAATATAAATTTGTATTAATTTCTTTTTAGAATTTTGTGTCCTTGAGCTATTGTCTCTGACAAGACAG
Organism: Elaeagnus macrophylla; assembly: GCA_029378325.1. Taxonomy (NCBI): domain Eukaryota; kingdom Viridiplantae; phylum Streptophyta; class Magnoliopsida; order Rosales; family Elaeagnaceae; genus Elaeagnus; species Elaeagnus macrophylla. The sequence continues at coordinate 27,558,638 of CM055645.1, forward strand.
CTGTTAACCATTAATTAAAGTCGAGGTGGACAGATGAACCGATGGAGTAGCAAACCACATTAGTCTGGAAAAAATATTTATTATTTATGAAATAAATAATGATAATATTTTAAAGTAATAAAATTTGATATTAATATAAATATATATGGTGTAAATTATAGGATTAAATTTATATTTTTAAATTAGTTATATTTTTAATTATTTAAAATTACAGGATTATTTGACCTCTGATTAGAGAAAAAAATAAAAGAAAAAACAGACTTTTAAGACACTCATTTTTCATTATATGCTATTTGTACAAAATCTAGTCATTAGTTGTAAATTTTTACGATAGTTTATAATTTTTTTTATATCAGCAATAGTTTGTTAAAAGTGAATATATAAGTTGGCTATTGGCGGAGCCACAAGAAAATATTTAATTGGGCTGCTATATTATTTTATAAAAAAAAAAAAATGTGATTATGTAAGAAGTTGTTTTTAGTAGTAAAATTAAAAATATTGTAAAAAAGAAAAAATTCATAGACAATATAATTTTATTGTAAAATATGTTACTATTAAAATTATAAAAATAATTTAAGTACAATAAAATTCTACAACAGAGCCTTATACATGCTTCAAAGTATAAAAATTTTATTTGTTATGAAAGAGTAAAAAAAAAGTTATGTATAAATCAATCATAATGATAAAATGAAGGGTCCACCCAATAGTAGAGTGTGTGTTTATATATATATATATATATATATATATATATATATGATTGTATTTGTATTTGTTAATGAGTGAATGTAAATTAAATTGTAATGATTGAACAAAAATTTAAATGAAAAAAATTAAAAATAATATCTCTTAAAATTTTAATATAAAAATAACAAATATTTTAAATATTTTTACAATAAAATAAAAGTTAAGACTATAATTTTACATTAAATATTATATAATTAGACGTTATTCAAGTTAAATAACGATTTATATCTATTTAATAACTCTATTCAATTTAACCTCGTTCAATATTACTAAGTGTTATTTTTTATGTTATAAATTTTAAAAATATAATTTTATGTATTTTTCAAAAATAATATTGATTGGGTTGATGTGTTTAATTTTCTTTAGGTTTAAAAAAAAAACATTAAATTTCTATCTACATAGTATAAAAAAAAAAAAAAAAAATCCAAAATTTGGACCCAGCTTTAGCCCTACAGCCCTCAGTTCTTGAGCATAACCTTAACGCAAATGGAGTAAAATGACCCGATCCAAGCAAGTTTGCTTAGGGGTTGTGCCATAACAAATTTAATTTTTGATTTTTTTTTAAGTAATTTTTCAATCAGTTATATTTGATAATTATTTATGATTTTGATTTCTACATTTTTATAGAATCACTTCCAAAATATAAGAAGATTCATAAATTTTTAAAAATAAGATTTTTGAATCTAATTTTTATTTTATTTTTTTATTTTGACCAAACTTTTTTTTAGAAAGTAAATCAAATCTTATGACTTTTGTATGTATAAATATTGGAATAAAATGATTTAAAAATTAAAATTTGTAATAAAAAAAACTAAAATATTTCTTTATTTTTGAAGTTTTATTTTAAATAATAATAAAGCATTACCAAATAATTTAGAGGTAATTTTTATTTTCTTAAAAATTACTAAATAGAAATTATTATCAAATATATTAATGATTATTTTTATAAAAATAAATAAAAATTAAAAAATTAAGGGAAATTACCAAAAATAGCACCCCCTAAAAATTATAATAACAAAACTAGCACCCCTGTGTTCAATTAAAATTGAACGTTTAATATTGAACGTTCAATATTAAATTTGAACGTAAAATATTGAACGTTCAATATTAAATAGGTCTAATTGTCGTCATTCAATTCTAATTGAACGGATAATATTGAACGTTCAATATTGAACGAGACTAAATTATCGTCGTTCAATTTTAATTGAACACAGGGGTGCTAGTTTTGTTATTATAATTTTTAGGGGGTGTTAGTTTTGTTATTTTCCCAAAAATTAATTATTTAAATATAAATCATATTTGTTATCAAATATAACATTAATCAATCATACGTATACAATAAAACAATATGTTATGTTAATATATTTTTTATTATTTTATCTAGTTAATCATATAATCATATTGAAAAATGAATTTAATAAATATTTTATTAAAATAATATAATTTATTGATTTTTTTAGTTGAAACAATAACTTGACCCAAAAACAAGAAAATATATTATCAGGTGTGTTGACAGGATTAGCCAATTTATAATGATTGTATTTAGCTATTAATAATAAACAAATAAATTAACAAAAACTACAAATAAAATTGAACATTGCAAGCCCAACTTGTGTTGTTTATGCTTACTTTATCTCTCTCTAATTTTTAAATTTAATTATATGATATAATTTTATTTTTATAATAAATTTTATTTTAATTATATGATATAATTTTTTTTAAAAATTATTTTTTGTAAAAAAATATATATATATTTTTATAAATTACTTATGTTGTTTCTTTTATATCGTAATATACATATATGTGTTTGTATTTTTAAGAAAAATAAAATAATTAAATTATATACTGATATATAATATGTAGTGTTCACAATATTAATGGTAGTTTACTTGAATCCTAATTAATTTGTCATATTTAATGGTATAAAATATTGTAAACTTCTTTTTTAAAGAAAAAATATTGTAAAATTCATTGAACTTTTGACAAGATAATGATTCTGATCTTTTCCCATTTATCCTTGCTTTTTATTTTTTTCGTTTTTGCTCGGAAAAATATCAATAATTGAAAGAGGGTACGACTAAAAGTGGATAATGAATATAAAAATTTAGTCCAGCCATACTAAAATACAAATGATTTAATTTGATAAATTCAATCAAAATTTAATTAAATTTGAGTAAGTTTAGATTGATCTTACTTATATAATAAAAAAATAATAAAAATAATACCCTTTAAAATTTATAATAATAAAATTAGTTAATGTGTTATTTTTTTAACACTCATTTAATTAAAATTGAATGACGATAATTTAGACTAGTTCAATATCCACGTTTAATATTATTGAGGTGCTAGTTTTATTATTATAAATTTTAAGGATATTATTTTTGATAATTTTTCTATATAATTTTAGGATCACACCAAATATTTATATTACAAATTTGACCTAAATCTTACCTAAAATGAGAGTTAAATTTAAATTTATTAAAATATATGTATATTTGAATACGATATATCAATATTTATAATTTATTGTATAATTTAAACTCAAGAATTAACTTAAATCAATTCATAGTTTAAAAAAAGCATTTTGAATCTGCCTAAATATTTCCAATAATTGACCTAAATAGCATATTTTTATATAAATATTACAATTTTTTTAAACTAGCAATTTTACACTCCAAAACTCACAATTTTATGTACATAATAAGAAAATATTTTACCAAAATATCTCTTACCTTTTATCTCTCAAAACTCTAAATTCATTGGAACTCTAGTGATTGCACCAGCAACCTTACTAGAGTTTTGGTGATTCTAACGATGATATCAATGGAGCTCAGGCGACACTACCGAAGATCTTATAAGAGCTCCAGCAAATTCTTCAAATAAGGATGTATCATATTCTATTTAAATATAGAAGTAATATAACATATTACACTTATATGTAAAGTTTAATGTAATGTATTAAATTCTTACTGAAACTTTGACAATACTATTGGAGATGGATATAACACATTACGTATAAACATATAATTAATATTACATATTACATATAAAATAGATGTAAATATAACTAAAAAAATAGATGTAATATGTTACATATAAAAAATAAAATTAGATATAATATATTACATACAAATATAATTGGTGCAATTTTGTTTTTCTTTCAAAAACCTCCTTTATCAAAAATTGTTTTGAATGTAGTTGGTATGAAGATTGAAACTTAAATCAAGGACAAATATCACACAATAAATGCACAAATGGCTAACATAATATGAAATGTAGAAAACTAATACTTAATATATAGCTAAAATGCAAAAAGAAAAAAAAAAATGAATCTAAACATCATCCATAATTCAAATACACTAAAGTGATTGAACTAGAGTTGCCTGGAATTTTGAGGGAAAAAATACACCTTTGGAGATATGATAAGGAGTTGTGACTAAGAGGTGTATATGTATTTTTTTTCTTAGTTGCTTCACTTGATTTTTAAATTGAAAATATACAAAAACCCACTCCCATTTAGTAGAGCTCATAAAATATTAATATTCTTTTGATTTCCACCATGCATCCTCTATAGTTCGTGCAATTGAAGGGAGCATATTAGAGATGGGCACATCAAAGAATGTCGTTCGTACAATCTCTCAAGAGGCTTTCGATGAGCTCGTTAAGGAAAACATCGACAATCTCGAGATGGACCCTACCGAAGTCCTTCAAGATGCCACCAAAACCTTAATTCTCCAAGGCATTGATCTCTCTAGTCTTTACTCTTAAAACTCTTTCATTTTCTAAAGTCTATTTATTTTTCGAGAAAGTGCTGAAACTTATAGGTATGTGGTAATCATTGGATCATGTTAAGCATTTTTTTTTGTTAAGAGATTGTGATTTGTTCAAGTGGAGAATTGAAGCATAAGCAAGTAGATAGAAACGACGAGGTGAGAATGACACAAATGTAATATTATGTTATTAAAATGCAGTTGTATTGTGAGTTCTAGTAAACACTAATCACTTCTAAAAATGCACTATTTAAAGTCATTAGAGTAAATATTTTAGAGCTGGATTTATGCTTGCATTTAATTTAAAAAATTAATCTAATTTGATTCAAAAATATATATAGTTCGATAATATCATACTCAAGTTCGACTCGAATCCAAAATTTTAGGGCCTAGATTGGCCCATCAAAATTTTCATTTATAATAAAAACAAATATCAAAGAAGACGTAGATGTTTTCAAAAGATAAATAAATTAATGGCTATAATGGGTTAGTTGCAATAAATTAATGGCTATAATGGGTTAGTTGCTTTATTTACTTGATTATAGTCGGATATGATCTGAAACACAAATATTTTCTTATACATTTTCAAGAAAAGGAAAAAAATGTATGAAATTTAAAAAATATTATATTTTAGATTTATAATCATAAAATAATATTTATTATATTTATATTATATTTATTATTAAAAAAAATTTAACACATTATTTTAAATTGAAATAAGATTATTTATATCTATTTAATATTTAACTCTATTAATTTAATTAAATATTATTTTTGTTATAAAATTTTGAGGTATTTTTTATATAATTTTTTAAAAATCTATAACTAAGAAACTTTGGAAAAAATCCCAATGATTCATACAATGAAATAGAACATTACATAGGAAAAAGTAATATTGCATGAATCAAGATATTGTATATTTAATTAAGAAGATAGATATTAAAGTAATTACTTACTTAAATGATCACTTGATATGTGGATATAATTTTTGCTATTTTTTTTTTCTGCTAAGAATTGATAGGTGAATTATTGCATATATTAAATTATTAAATTATAATAAAAAGCATTTTTTACAAAGAAAAAGACTACCACATAAAAATATCCGTCTTGGATGTTCTAGCCACATTTTGTTGTCTTTATCCATCGTGAATTCATGATGAGTTCTCTTAATTTCTTTTAAAAACACATTAGATATTTGCCCCTCCTTGTCTCACTCTCAGCCTCTCACCACCTTCCCTTCTAGGTTTCTTTGCTGAGATCAAACCCCAACTCCCTATGGCACCCTCTTCAACATTCTTTCATACTTTATTACCAAAATGGTGGTCAAAACTAAGTCAAGCAAACCTTCACTCCACAACCTTGTTTCTCACTCTATCCACCGTTTTTACTATCCTCTGGTATGTTTGGTTATACATCAAGTCCAAGAATATCGCCTCATGCTTACCACCAGGCCCATCGGGCTTTCCATTGGTTGGTAATCTTTGAGCCTCGATCCAGAGCTTCATTCCTATTTCGCTACATTAGCCCAGAAATTCGGCTCAATTTACAAGCTTCGACTCGGAAACAAGCTTGCTATCGTCGTTAGCTCACCTTCCTTGGCTCGCCAAATCCTCAAGGAGCAAGACATCAAATTCGCCAACCATGACGTACCGGCTGCGGGTAAGGCTGCCACATATGGAGGATGCGACATAGTTTGGACGCCATATGGACCTGAATGGCTTATGTTGAGAAAGGTATGTGTGCAAAAGATGTTGAACAACACAACCATGGACTCGGTTTACTTGCTTCGTCGCAAGGAGGTCAGGAAAACAGTGGAATACATTTATAGTCGGGTCGGGTCACCGGTCAATGTGGGCGAACAGATATTCTTGACAATTCTCAACGTGATTACCAACATGTTGTGGGGTGGTACAGTTGAAGGAGACGAGAGGGATAGCTTGGGTGCGGAGTTTAGGCAAGTGATCTCGGAAATGACGGTGCTTCTCGGAATGCCCAATATTTCGGACTTTTATCCGGGTCTTTCCCGGTTTGACCTGCAGGGGATAAAGAAGAAGATGGATGTGTTGGTCCGTATTTTTGATCAGATCTTTGAGAAAATGATTGATCAGCGGCTGAAGATTGAGAAGGTGGGTGGGAGTGGGAATAAGAGTAGCGATTTCTTGCATTTTTTGCTGCAGTTGAAAGATGAGGAAGATTCCAAGACGCCTCTGACCTTGACGAACGTTAAAGCCCTGCTCATGGTATGTACAGTATCATTGTTTTGGGTATTATTATTAGGCTTTTTTATGTTTTTTTCCCTCAATGTTTAATCTGTATTACAAACATGCCATTAATTTTTACAAATATGCCATTAACCTTTTTACATGAATTAAAAAATTACCATTACAACTCACGGAGTTAAAACTTCAAACTTGAGCTAATTATATGTTCCATTTTTAAGGGTATAATCGTAAAATAAAAAACTTGGCTCCAAAACCAATTTTTCTCATAAAAGTTAAGAAATCAAATTGTAGCAACGTGGCCTTTCTTTAAATTCTCTTCTATTTACATTTTTTTTTTTTGTCAATTATTTACAATTTATTGATATGTAGATTTTTTCAGCTAAAAGGATAAAAGAACATTAAAATGAAAAATTAGGTATGGATTTTGATTAAATTTAAAATTAAAGATAAATAATAGAAGACATATGGATAAGAACAATAACAATCCATCAATTCCTTCCAGACATATGCTAATATATGTCCTGGACAAAACTATAAAACAACAAAAGTATGATTTGGTGTTCTTCCAAATTTAATTGGACCTAAAGAAATCTTTTAGGCCATATGCCAATGTCAATTTCCATATTTAGCTACTATTAATTATTCAAACTTAAACAACAGGGTAATAAACTTGACCATATCCATCCTCCTCTTAGCATCAATGGTTTGACTATGCTTGAGTTAATTGACTTCCTCCTCTTGTGTCTTCAATTTGCACTGGTTCAGTGTGAGTTCCTTGCCTATTACTAGAGCTAACTGCATTGTTTTGATTTGAGCAATTCTTTGTAGATCTTGATACCTACAAAAGTAAGAGAAATTTTTGAATTACATTCTTTATACATATAAGTCAAAATAAGCATATTACACCTCTATTTTTTAATACAAAGAAAAAAAAAATGTATACATACTGTTAATGTCTTCTTAATTACTCTCGCATATGTGAGAAATTGGTTTGTTCAACTTGTTCCTGAATTTTTTTATTCATAATAACAACCCAAAATTTCATAAAATACCATAAATTAATTGTTATTGAACAAAAAATAACAAATAAGAATGATATCTGACATTCACTTGGCTCAACATTTATCACATTGACAGCTTGTTGTGAAGTCTACAAAATAAACAATATCAATAATTTAATAATAATTATAAAAATTACAAATAAAATCACAAATAATAAGATTAATATAATTACACCTGATTTTCATTTAGGGCAGTATGAGATGACCCCTTCTTTGGACAAGTCCTCTGATTATGATTACTCTCTCCACATATAGTGCATCGCATCTTCATTCCTTTTCTATTCATTTGTGTCTTGTTCTTTCTTGACAGAGTCTCGGCGATCTCTAGTTTCCTCTTTTTTGGAGGCTTACCTGGCTGTTTTTTCGCTTTAGGTGGCACAATAGGATTGTAATTGGTCTTTTCCCACTCAGATTGGCTTTTCATAGGTAAAATATTATACCTGTAAGCGTTTAAATAAGTGTCCACCTTATACGACTGATGAATATATTTAAGAGGATCATCCTTCTTATCTATTATAGCTGCCACTGCATGTGAACATGGGATACCAGAAAGGTCCCATTTCCTACATGAACAGGTCCCAGCATCCAAATCCACTGCATACCTTTCATTAAACTTAAAAACTTCATACTTTTGATCAATAGACCATTCAGCAATAAACAATGTACCTTGCTCTCTCATCTTTCCTAATATCTTAAGAACCCGTGGCCCCACATTTGTTCCCCACCTACCAAGTTGAAGCTTTTTGGTGGCAATCCTCTTCATTAGATATAACCTTATTTTTTCAAGTATAGTTATAATTGGTCTAGACCTAAAATCAAGGATTGCAGAATTGAATGCCTCACACATGTTATTTAGTAACATGTCACATTTGGGAAAAGTAGTGAAATGAGACTTAGACCAATGTTGTGCTGGTCTCTCACATAACCATTTGTAGGCACTCTCTGACAATACAAGTAAGTTTTGCATCTCCTCATAAAATTTTGGGATAGTTGTAGCCCTTGCACATCTCCACAGTGCATCCTTGCCAACCCCTTGTGTTTTTCTTTGTAATTATTGTAAAGGTGTCTCACACAATGCCTATGTTCTGCATTGGGAAACAACTCACTCACTACATTAACCAAACCTTTTTGCTTGTCTGTTATGATGCACCAGCCATGAGTATTTTCAATTTCAAGATCCTCTTTTAATATCTCAAGAAACCATTTCCAAGTTTTAGAGTCCTCAGACTCACAAATAGCATATGCAATTGGGTACATTGCATTATTTCCATCTATCCCGACAGCACTCAATATTTGGCCCTTGTGTTGTGATTTTATGTGACAGCCATCCAATCCTATTAGTGGTCTGCACCCTTTAAGAAACCCTTTTTTGCATGCATCCCAACATATGTAAAATCTTTGAAAAATAGGATCCCCATTTGCATTTAGTGAATTCTTTATCAACACTGTTATGCCTTTATTTGTCCTTTTGATCTCATTAGCATAATCCCATAATCTTGCATATTGCTCTTCATGAATGCCATCAATCATTTTTTGAGCAATTGAGTGTGCCTTGTAAACTTGAAATCTTGTTAACTGCAGTTTGTAATTCTTGAGTGCATTGTCTCTAACTGTATTGAGAAATGTATCTAGGTTATTACTGAAGTCATTGATGAACTCCTCAACTATCCACTTGGAATTTGCCATTTTATTCTTATGCACATTAAGGCAATGATGATCTTGGTTGTAAGTCTTCACTTGCCAAGTTTGCTCATTATCAAGTCTAATTGCATATAGCTTCCATGGACAACCATCTTGACAGATGCATTGTAATCTTGTTAGGTCAACTTTATAGAATCTTAGACCTTTACAAGTGAGCAAAGCATGTCTCCTTACAGCTTCTTTTATAGATTCTCTATTGGGAAACTTCATTGAGATTTGAAATATTGGATTTTTCATATCAGTCAATACTTGAAATTCTGGATATCTAGGACCTCTTGTTGGTCTTACAAATACGTCATCCGAGTCTGAACTCTCTTTCCCACTATCTAAAATGTAGTCATCACCATACTCAGAGACATTTTCTTCTACTTCCTCTATACCTTGAGGCATGTTTGCCCCAGCAAATTCTGCATTTAGATCAACATTTTCATCAAACATCAAATCATCTTCTTCTCTTTCAAAGTCACTTTCTCCAAGGATGTGGTTATCTTCATAATTCATCTCACCAAATTCCACGTAATACTCTTTATCACCTTTAAAACAATAACTTATAATCATGTTAACATAATTCTAAATAATCACAAATGAAGTTTAAAAAATGAAAAGAAAAGAAAATTGAAGAGTAAAATAAAAAAAAAAAATTACATGAAAGAATTAAAGTGACTTACTATCATCCTCTTCAATTGTGACATTATTACCTCCATCATTATCTCCAATTGCAGGAGGATGACCACAATCAAAATTTGGCACATCATTAGCCGCATTACCACCATTTTCAGTTCCTCCATTAACCACGTTCAATGACTCATGCTCCTTACATATTTCAATTGCAAAGACCTCAACTTCTTTATAATTGTTCATATACACTACTTCACATAATTCTCTCACCTGTTTATCACCGTTTATAATAAACTCCCCGTGGTTATACCCAGGTATCTTATAATACCAATTTACAGGCTCTAAAAGATTTAAGATCATATTTAAACCCTTAAATAGAAAAAAAGAAAGAGTGTTTTTATGGCATTAACATAAATCTTTGTGTTTGCAATCCTCTCAAATCTACCCCCATAGTGAATTTTGAGACTGAAACTTTCAAACCCAACACCTACAGTTTATATAGATGCAAACAATCAATATACTAGAGTTGTTTTAAATTGAATATAAAAATATTTAGTACTAAAATTAACAAAGGGTTTAAAACAACAATCAAAACTAATATTTTTCTTATAGTACAAAATCAAAATGTATAGCATCATTTATAATGTATTTTATCTGGATCATGAAAAATTAAAGTTGACTTTAATTGTTACTTAATTACAAACAAAATGATAAAGTCAAAACACTAACAACAATTATTATCACTTTATTTATTTATTTTCTATAAAGTTTGTTTTGTACGTATCTCATATACTCTTAGAATATTATACCATGTCTATCTAATAAATAATGGCTATGATTATAAACATGTAAAAGTTACTGATTAACACAACTTTTGATGACAAATTCAACCCATCACAATGACCCAAAGAATAAAAGCATTTTACAAGCAAGCCATTACAAGTTTATGAACAACAAATTAAGAAAAATAAATAAGTACTGTATACTGGAGGAGGTTGATTCCCACGCAACCTATAATCATCATCTATGGTGAATCCATATAACCCACACATTTTTTCTTCAATTTCAGGACGAATGTAAAATTTTTTTAGGTTTTCTCCGAAATAACTATCGTTATTTAAGAAACTCTTATATTTTGTGAGATTAGGGCATAATGATTCTAAAAGCCCATATTTAAAAAAGTCTTGGCTTTGAGTTACTTGTTGGACGAGTTTACCCTTACAAATATATCCCCCGCATGTTAAGTGATCTAATTCCGTTTGAAGTTCCAACGCAGTGAGTTATAATGGTGCTTTTTAAATTCATATAAAAAGGTTAATGGCATATTTGTAACGTTTAAAAAATTAATGGCATATTTGTAACACAGGCTAAACGTTAAGGGCAAAAAATATAAAAAAGCCTTATTATTATTAAGGACGTGTGATAATAATCCAAGTCAATTAGTTATCTCAACGAGGAAAATGTAATGAATAATAAATTTAATATGTTCTTCAAATAATATAAAGACAATTAATTATTAATAAGTATAATTAAATATATAAATTATATTTTATAAAAATTTAGCACATTATTGAAGATAATAATATATTTGTAACATATAATAGTGTTGTATTAACATTAAGTAAAGCTGTTAGCAACAGCTATCAGAGGATGTGTGTAAGAAAGATAGAGGGTACGTGCCCCTCGTTTCTTGACAAAAAAAAAAAAAAAAAAGAACAGAAAAAAAGAAAAAGAAATAATATTTATATAATTATTAACAAATGACGACACAAGATGAAACTGTGCTCCCGAATTTTAAAACGTAGGCTTTTACCAATTAATTCAAACAAGATGCATATAATTAGTCGTAATTGAGAAATAGATGGTACTATTTTTTTTATATACTGTTTATAGGGTAATCTCAGAATTCAAATCATGAATTCTGCAACTTTGGTCGGTTAACAACTGACCAATCTTGTATTTTGTTTTATTTTATTTCATATTTAATTGTACAATAATAACTATTAATATAAATTAAATTAACAAAAATTGATCATTTGAAAACTACTAAATAAAAAGTGCAAAAAAATCTAAACTGGGGCATAATTAAATAAGGGACTTGGGTGTTGTCTCTATTATTACAATGATTATGATGTTCGTTATATTCAATTTATCAATTAACTTTGAAAATATCTTTTGTAAGAGCTATATCTACTAAAGTGCAGCAATATTAGTAGAAGGAAAAATAATTCTTTAAAAAAAAAAAAAAAAAAACACTGAAGTAATATGATATTTTAATTATTGATAAAATACATCATAAAACAAATTAATAAATGAAAGGTTGGGTGAATTGAGGTGCCCTCTTGCTTCGATGTTACATCCACCTTGTGTCTTTCATTTTAAATTGTGGTTCATGCTCATAAAAGTAGTCTGTATCATTTGCATGGTGTTTAACGGTCTGTACTGTAGGTGGTGATGTTCTGTAATGGCATTATTGATGTGTCCTGTATATAGTTTATATGCCCACATATATCCTTATACACATTTCAAAAAGACTTGCATATTCCTTTAGGAAGCTCATGATGCTAAACCATTTTAGAAACTACAGCAATAATGCTTACATTTATTAATGGATTTGTTACAACATTAGTTTAGTCAAGAGGTACTTGTTTTTATGAGCAGGATATGATAGTTGGTGGGAGTGATACATCCTCAAACACAATTGAATTTGCAATGGCTGAAATTATGAACCAACCAAATATAATGAAGAAAGTCCAGCAGGAATTAGAAACAATAATTGGTAAAGATAGCAATGTGGAAGAGTCTCACATCCACAAACTATACTACTTACAAGCTGTGATGAAAGAAACTTTGCGTATGCATCCAGTTCTGCCACTGTTGATTCCTCACCGCCCCAGTGAAACATGCATTGTGGGAGGCTACACCATTCCTGAGGGAACTCGAGTTTTTGTTAATGTATGGGCTGTCCACAGAGACCCTTCCAATTGGGAGAACCCATTGAAGTTTGATCCAGAGAGATTCTTGAATGGTAAATGGGACTATAGTGGAGCTGACTTCAACTATTTCCCATTTGGTTCAGGTAGAAGAATCTGTGCTGGGATAGCAATGGCTGAGAGGATGGTCATATATTCTCTTGCTACTCTTTTGCATTCTTTTGACTGGAAAATTCCTCTTGGAGAAAAGTTAGACCTGTCTGAGAAGTTTGGTATTGTATTGAAGAAGAGGATTCCTCTCATTGCCATTCCAACACCACGGTTATCTCACCCTGCACTTTATGATCAGTAAGCTAAGCTAAACGTTTCTCGTTGAGGGTAATGATGGTTGTTGAAAAGTTTTAGCAAAGTTAATTAAATTGCAATTATTTTACTTTACCAAATTAAATACATTAATCCTCTTATTTTAATTTGGTGCACCTTAGTTTTCTTATTGTTCTATTGCTAGACATTATAGTCTTTTTTTTCACACTTTGTCATTTTGGGACATTTTTCTCATGTTTAGCTCCTCTTAGTCAGATTCAAATCGATTCTAAGTACTTCATTTAAAAAATATTAGGTTTAAGAATCGTACCAAAATTCCTAATTTTAAGGCAATTTAAATTCGATACGATTCAAAGCAGATTAAAATTTTAACTTTTAATCTGCATTTGATTTATTGCAAACATCAATCTAAACCTGAATTCGAATTGAATCAGATTGGTCGGATCGGATGTGGTCAAATTCATAATTTTAACTTTCAACCTATAATATGAAAAATTACATAAAATTAAAATAAAATATTATCCATACAAAATTCAGTAATAACTAAACAAAATTCAACATAAATTACATAATGTCAACGCCAAATATCCAAAGTCCAACCTATACTATAATAGCTTCCTTCCTTCAAAACTTCATTCTCCTACGACATTCAAATAAATGAAAATATTAGGTAAAATTAATGTAGGAACTCATAACCTAAAAATATAACTAAAATTTTAAATCTACACAATAATCATGGTAAAACCAAAAAGAAAAGAAGAAGAAGAAACAAGGTGGTATTTCATCGGTATTGCTAGCCTCCATACTCTTGAAACAAGTTTAAGATGGTATTTCGTAAAAATATCTTAGATTGGATTAGATTATACGTCATTTGAAATTTTTTAATCTGAATCTAATTAAATTACTTAATATTCAATCTTGATCAAACCAATCCACTTCTTCAAATTCAGTCAAATTTTTTGAGTTGATTGGATGTTTTTCTCAACCCTAAAAAATACCCATAAATATCAAATATTACAAAAGAATGACTAATGTGTTTAATAATGCAACATTAAGATAACTAAAGTCCATCAATAAAATAACATAGTGTAACTTCTACAAAATTTCTGCTGTATGAAATGTGAATATAACAGTTCTTTCAAATATATTTTTAGTATTATGATTTTAAAATGTAGTTTTCACCGTCATAAATCATAATTGTGTGAAAAGTCTTATTATTTTCTCTTTATACATATCTAACACCACACGAAATACTACAACCTTTTTTCTTATAAACAAAATGCAACATCTATCACCACTTGATCCGGAAGCCAATTATAAAATGCAAGTTTATAGAAAAGAAAAAAAAGAAACACCTTGTATTCCAATTGATTTTTCATACATGGCTATAGATACAGGGTTGAATTCCCTAATTCATATATTCCACACTTAAAATATGTGCTCATCCCTAATTCATATATCCCACAAGATTTAACATCTGTTTGCTTGTCCTTTTTTGCTAGTACTCTTTTGTGTGTGTTAGGTTGTGTTGTTTCTTAAATAAATAAAAAAAATTGAAACATGGCATTTGGACATGTTTTCAGCCATTCGAAAATAAAAACGAAGACAGAATAGTAAGATGTATCTGAAATTAAAGGGCCTAGCTCAAAAGGGAATATTTTTAACTAATTAATTTTCAACTTTTTAATTTAACCTTATATAACGATTTTTATTTTAATTTAATTTTTTATTAAATATTTTTACAAGATCAAAATATTGTTGATATTTATATTCGAAGATTCGCTAGATTTTTCTCAATTCATGTAAAAGAAAAATTTATAGGTTTTATAAGGAACTATCAAACATATTCATAGAGCTCAGTAACACACCTTACTGAATAACTACTTGAGAAAGAATTAATTATCTGAAATGATACATATATGATGAAAACTGATTTTTTGTCCAAAATAGCAAAACGACTGTGTTTTAGAAAAATACAAATGACACTTTTCTCCAATCTTTGGCCAAAACTGGATCGCTGAAAACCCAACTCTTTTCAATCTAGCTCTCAACGAACATCTTACACTATTTGGTAACATCGAATAAAGATCGCCTCTTGCATCAACTCCAAGCCCAGAAACATCAAAATTTGGATGAACAGTTACAGAAGCAGAGAGGCTACAAGGTAAATAAGAAGCCACTGGGTAATACTGTCCTAGTATACAATTGCACAGGTGAGTTAGAAATATATTTCATTAATATTTGGGTATTTAGTTATCAATTCATTTATAAACTACTTGCTCTAAGTTAACATGGGACATTTTCAAATACAAAATTTCAAACCCAAAAGAAAGAACTTAGTTACGAAGCTAAAACAGAGCAACCAAAATGAGTGAGAAATATATTACTTTACTTGACTCTCTTTAATATTTGATTATTTAGTTATCACTTCATCTATAAACTACTTACTCTAAATCAACATGGGACATTTTTAGAGACAAAATTTCAAACCCCAAAGAGAGAACTTAATCGCAAAGCTAATACAGAGCAACTAAAACTGAGAAAGAAAGCACATTTTGTATGTACAGGTTACATACACATTTATTTTGTATGTAACCTGTACATTCACATGAAATGCATTGTATTGTTTGTATGTTATTGTTGTTTTGAACAAGTTGCAAAATGTGAATGTACATGTTACATACAAAATGTGAATGTACAGGTTACATACAAATTTGTATGTACATGTTACATACAACTATATATGTACAGGTTACATACAAATTTGTATGTACAGGTTACATACAAATTTATATAAGTAAATTTGTATGTAACATGTACATTCACATGACCTGTACATACAAAATGTGAATGTACAGGTTACATACAAATTTGTATGTATATGTTACATACAAATTTGTATGTACAGGTTACATACAAAATAAATTTGTATGTAACCTATACATTCACATGACCTGTACATACAAAATGTGAATGTACATGTTACATACAAAATAAATATGTATGTAACCTGTACATACAAAATGTGAATTCGAAGGAAACACGGAAATGGCAAGGTTTTTACGAATACTCAGATAAAGGGATATTTTGGTAAAAATTATATATATTATATAAATGAAACTCACCGTTTAAGTCTAAAAAGTGCTATTTAAGTCCAAAAAACTTTTTTACTTAAATTCGTGCTGTTTGAGTAATTCACTGCTTGAGAAAGTAGATATGATGGAATTTTTAATATTTTAAAACAAAGATAAATGTTTAAGGTTCTTAATATAATTTACCACCGCCCAACCCAAGGTTTAGACTGTAGGGTAGGCCTTGCTTTGTTCTTCATGGTCTGGCCCAAGTCAGTTTTCTTTTTATTAAACAGGAAAAAGTGCATTACATTACAGGGTTCTCTTGTCTCTCGTAAATTATATCGTGTTAGTTATATTTATTTTATATTATTTATATTAATTAATATATAAAAAAAAATTATTTAATTTTTTTTTCGTATTTTTTATTTATAATAATAAAACATAATAAATTTTTTAAAAATATAAAAAAATTATTAACCAATTTTTATTTAAAAAAACATTAAAAAAAAAAAAAACCAAATTTTGTATCATATCGTATTAAAAATTTACGCTTACTTTTAAGAACACTTCCATGTTATGGGCCAGCTATGTTTACATGCGTCACAGCATCAGTAGTACAAAACAGAACTCTCATGCATGAAGGTATTTTATTTTTTTAAAAGGTAATAAAAGAGGGAATATTACACTGTTGCATCACACATTTAGATCAATCCGTATCTCTCTTCAATAATTTTTACAAATTAAATATAGCTATTTCACTCTCGCCGTCAATCGTATGCCTTTCTTAGAGACAATTGTCTTAGCTGTTAGTTCTCATAAATTACTAGAAAGAACTTTTAGAAAAGTCATCACCTTATAATAAATTACAGATTTTTCATTTAATCAACCTTTTATAGAAGATTTGTCATCATTTTTCTCTTCGTTAGGAGGGAGCGGGAAGCTACATTAAATTATATTATTTAATGCTTTAAATTATCAATAATATTATATTTTTTTTATCAAATATAAATAATATTACTTAATCCTATAATTTAAAAAATATTAATTAAAAATAAAATATATAATTTTAATAATTTTTTTCTTAAAAATAATATTTTATTTTAAAAATTATTTAAATCATGTGTTTTGTTTTTGGTTGATTTTTTTCTTAAAATTAAAGATTCAATGACATTACTTATAATCTAAGAGACCAAATAACATAAATGGCCTAATTTGAAGGACCTTTATGACATTTTTATTTATTATATAAATAAGAATAGAAATGTATGTATTAAGTTGTACTATGCATTAAGTAACGTATTAGTTATCAATTAAATATAAAGTTGAGGATGCAAAATTAAAAAAATAATTATGAGATTTTAATTAATATAAAATTAGAATATATGATATAAATTGATGTATGAATTAAAAATATTTTAAAACAATAAAATGATAACATTTATAATTGAAGTAAAAAATTAAAAAGAACGGTGTAGTTATAAAAAAAAAAAAAAAAAACCACTGTTACCTATCAAAAATATATATTTTTTTTATCGTCCACTTTTTGCGCTGATTATGAATGATTTCATGCATACTTATACGTGAAATAAAATAAAAATTATAAGAATAAAAATTAGTACAATTTTATTATTATTATTATTATTAAGTCAATAGAATAGACTAATGAATCTTCTTTCTTTTCCTTTTTTATAACCTCATTCTACATGTTAATTGATAATGTATAACCACTAGGTATAAATCATGACATAAATTTTAGATGTTTGAAAACAATATTTATATTCATTTATTTTATGAATAAATATTACATCTTCTGTACATTCACACCGACACATATAATTTAAGTATCTAAAAAAAAAGTTAAAAAATAACAAAAATAATACATCTCAAAATTTGTAATAATAAAAATAGCACATTCTGTGTTCAAACGTATATTTTTTACAATTAAAATAATGATTGATATATTATTTTTTTTAACATCTGTTCAATTAGAATTGAATGAAGGTAAATTATACTCATTCAATGTTGAACGTTTAATATTACACGTTCAAATTGAACGTTCAATATTATTGGGGTGCTAGTTTTATTATTATAAATTTTAAGGGTATTATTTTTAGTAATATTTCAAAAAAAAGTTAACATTGCAATTAAAAAAAAATTGATAATAAAACTTTTTCAAGCACACATTTTTTTTTATACTTATTTTAAAGATCAATATTTTTATTTTTATTCGTCAAAAATTTAATTTATGATTTATATGCAGTGCTAACTTATTTATTAAAAAATGTGTCTTTTTTAGCTAATAATGTTACGTATTTGCAAATCATCAATAAAAAAGAGAGTGATAGTATTGTCACAATTTAAATTATTATTAATATAATAATAATAATTTATTAATAATTTTTATTAAATAATAATGAAATTAAAGTAATTAATAATATGAATAAAAGAAATATTTTATATATTTTTATTGTAATAATAATAAATCAGTTTCTGATATCATTACATTAAAATAATTAATTCATTTTATTTTTTTTTGTTTTTAGTTTATTTTTTTTGTTTTTAGAAAGAGACATACTTTTTTCGTCACGCTTTTTTTAAATAAGTTTATGCATTTTTTATTTACCTTTTTTTATGAGTGCACAGCATTTTTTACGTTACGCGCCCAAGATTTTTTATTTAATTAATTAAAAAATAAAAGTTTAAGTGCTCTATTTATTGTGTGTATAACACTAACAGTAGGCATAAACATTTTTTAGAAATTGATGACCTTTTTAAACGTTACTACTTTATTGATGATTTATGGAATTTAAGTGTTACGACACGTGTCGCAAATTAAAGCGAAAAATGGAGTGCAATCATAATAATAATAATAATATTGGAATGATTAATTCCACACATTAACTGAATTAATTGACAAACTGGGACGTCCGTCCTTCCCAAGGTTGGGTGCGATTCGAAGAATTGGGTTGGTCTCAAAGAAATTGACATCAAAGCTGGATGACACTGTTGGCATTATTGGAAAGTCCTCTTGACAGGAGATGTGATGAAACCCAAGGTGTACCAAACCACTATGTCTTTGTTTTCAATCTCCCGGTCCCTGCTAAACCCATCCTATAAATATAATCAATATAGTAACAAATAAAAAATTTGTTACTATTATTATTAACTCAATATATATATAAAATATATGGTCCAAAATTAAGTAACAATTACCTGTCAGACCATACTGCGAGAGAGTCATCACCTTTGCTTTAGCTGATAAACAACCCACCAGCCCACTGTTCACTCCTGTTATAAGGAGTAACCCTGCCCATATTTGTAAAAGCACCGCTCTTCTGTGGTGGGTCTTCAAGATCATCAAGCAACTGGGTTTTTTATAACCTCTTCTGTGGTAGTTTTCTCATCTGTACTCAGGGGCGGAACTGTACATATTTCAGGAGGGGCACGTGCCCCACCTCAATTTTCGACAAATAAAATTTTACGTGTAATATTTATAAAATTATAGATAATTATATATACAAAATATTATTGTGCCCCACCTAAATTTCAAATTTTAGATTTAATATTCAATAACTCAATACAAACTTAATAATTTACACATATTTTTACTAAAATAAGATATATATAATATATATTTTTAATTAAAAATAATTAATTATTGAAAAGTATCAAATATTATTTTTTATTGCATGTGTGATGCTCCTCCTGAATATAAATTCTAAATCCGCCACTTACTGTACTTCATACTATTCATCTCTAATCTCTTGATGTGATTATTGTAGAAAACTTTCTTACTCTCCCCACATCGATTCCACAAGAAAAACAGAAAATCAAGATATATAACTTTTCTTTTGTTCATTATATACTACCATATATTCACGTGTATTCTTTATGCATATATACTATTTTTTTTTTTTTAAGAATCCAAAACATTTGCTCTTTTACTTTGGAGAGGTCAACAATAAGATTCTAGAAAAATGTATGATATTGTCATTTTATATGATCCCTTAATTTTATATCTTTTGTTTTGTTGTCTATCCTACTTATGAATTAAGGTTGTTAATTAGTTTGTCATTGTATAAACTTATCTAAATTTTCTCATTTTTTTTTATCAATTCCATACACATCTACGGATAAAGGTTTTATTCATAGTTTTTGTATTAGATTAATTCTATAAGCACTTTGATGAAAGCAAAATGATAGGGTAGTAGCAAGTGCATAGTGTCTACGTATCACAAGAATGAAATTTGAATAGTTTCTTGCATACTAACCAACCAGTAATTACACTATTATATTTTTTAATTATTAGATAAAATTAGAATTAATAAACGTACAAATATGCTTATATCACTACTATAAGAACTACATTATTTTCATAGAAAGTAAACTAGAAATAATATTGTGTTGCATTGTTTGTTCTTCTTATAAAGAAGATGAATACTTTCCACGAAATTAAAAATGAATTAAACTTCAAAGTAAGAAAAATCATTAACAACCCCACACCTCTAAAGATTCCAAATTTTTCGACCTTTTATTGTAAAAACTATATTTAACCATTTATTTTATCATTAATTTTGTAACCTTTTATACAAAATGTTACATTAAATCATATATAGTTATACCATCAATATCAAGTTATTTTTAATCAAAATATTTATATATTTTTCATTTATTGGTTTTTTATATGTAAAATTTTGTATAAAAAATGTGGCAATTAATTTTAGAAACAAATAGTTAAAGATAGAAATCCGATTGATCTCCATTCATGAATTTAAAAATTTCGTGCTTACTCACCTTGTATTATAAAATATGAATTTTTATTATTTATTTTTCATTTTATTATCCTCCTTTTTGTCTCTAATGGGATAATGCCAATAAAAATTTGTCCTGTTAAAAAAAATTGACAAACTTGGGGCCAGTTTTGCTAATTAACTCAAAAACTGTTTTAAGAAACTATTTTCAAATCATAATTTTAAAACAATTTTTTGTAGTTTTAAAAATAATGAGATGTTTGGTCATTATCTTAAAACTTGTTTTCATTTTATAGTTTTTAATCTTAATTTTAATTTTATTACAATAATTTAAACATTATAATTAAATTTAGATCGTACGAACTGCTCTTCGCGAATCCCATGTTGAGGACGGACAATCACAGGCTCGTAATAGTAATAGTATTAATGCTATACTAACATTTTAAGCAGCTGCACTGTGCTGTTGATTGTCTTGAGACCATTCAGGAGGCCACCAATCAGGTCTTGAAGCCTGAACCTTTACATCATCTTGTCCCAGTATCTTCAATGCACTCGAATGTTTAAAGGCTTCCTCCAATCGCAAGAGGCCAAGCCCACGACCGCTGAGTGCAGTCGTCACAGTACCAACCCTCTTGCCAGATGCAGAATCAACAACTTCTGAGCCAGGGGAAACTTTCTGCTCTAGTTCTGAAACAGCCAGAGGAAATCATATTCAAGTATTTGAGCCACCAAAAACTGTTGATATAAATAAAAAAGTTATAAATATTTAAAGTAAAATAAAAAATTAATCAAAACTATAACAATATCATATTAAATTAATATTTTTTTTTAATTTTTTTATTTATAATATAAATACATGTATTTTGTATGAAACAAATATCAAGAAATATACAAATATTTTGTCAATATTATTTCAACATAATATGAGAGCCGACTAGGGTTCTGTAAATAAAAAAAAAAAAAAAAAATCAAAAACCGCAGCCAAAAATCCAGTACCCACCATCAGTCACCGACAACTGCCGCTCACCAAAAATCCGATACACACCAAAGCAGTCTCAAATCTAGTGTTATTAAAATTTTTAGACAAGTTAGGCATGTGGGACATGTATGCACCAACTTAAGAGGAAATATTGAGATAAATAAGAAAGTTATAAATGTTTAAGGCAAAATAAGAAAGTAAATCAAAACCTAATATGGTAGCAATATCATATTAAATTAGTATCCTTTTTTTTAGCTTTCTTATTTATAGTATAAATACATGTATTTTGTATGAATCAAATATAAAAAATATACAAATATTTTGCCCATATCATTTCAACAGAAAGAACCCAATTTATTAAAGTGAGCGCAAGGAAGATTACCTTTTCCATTGTTGTCAACAAATCTTAAAGGAATCAAGCGTTTACGAATGGTTCCTCGGTGGTGCGTACGAGCTATAAGCTCTTGACCCACATAACAACCTTTATCAAAGCTTATTGCATTTAAACCTGCTAAGTTGTATTCAAGGGGAATTGTCTCACCTGTACAAAAACAAAAACAAAACACGTTCAGAAGCACAATTATTTACATTAACAGTTCATTCAATAAAACATGTGACAAATGACTTGACAGGCAACGACTTGCCCTGTCAAGTTGAAGATAAAGCACAGAAGCATCATATGAACAGACATTATAGGATAACCAAATACAAACAATCATTATGAAGAAATGATGTACCTTTTGGGATCTCAGTTGAGCCTTCGGCAACTCCATTCTCTATTCTCCAGAGGAGGTAGTTCCCTTCATTTGTTTCCTTGTCAGCCTCGACCAAAGGTGCTGCAATAGGCCAACGAAGTGCAGCTCAGTCTATCAGAATGTCGTATTACAATTGCAAACTTTGTAATGCTATGTATGAATATCGGATACGCAAAGGCTTAAACTAACGTGTTGTGTTAGATCGAAATATTCCTCTATAACCAAGGCAATCCAATCTAGGATCCCTAAACCATTGCCAGCCACGGTCACTCCCAGTGGAAGATGTCATGCCTGAATGGTCAATACTACCACCCCAACCAAGACTGTCAGACTCAGGATCTTCTGCAGATGAAGACTTTTTGGCAAGGCCACCTCCATAACGCTGCCAGCACGAGAAGTCTTCTGCCAAATTTTCAATTTCAACCTTAGACCTCACACGATATCTACAAATGTAATAAAAGAAAAAACTTAATCAAAAAGCCAATTGCAATATTTGTCCCAAGGAAAGACAATTAAATACAACGTGAAATTTTTTTTTCTTCGATCATACTGAATCCTATCCTACTCTAGACTAGGGAGAGTGGAGGAGGGGATTTCAAAAGTAACCACATAAACCACATCATTTTGAGTTGAGAGGTAATGGGACAAATTACAAATTATGACAAATTATGAATGACATGATTTGCTGATTTGCCTGCTCAATATTTAATAGAAAAGTGAAAAACATAAGACAAGATCACATAAAAGGAGTCATTCTATTTGCATATTGTGATTACATCAATGAAGAATGATATAGTCACATAAATTTGCACTTATATTTACAAATGAAGAATTCTATGAGAAAGTATCTAGAAAATTAAATTACTTCTCTATTTTCAAAAATATTTTTGCGACGTGTCACAACATGATTGATGAAAGTACAAAAGTGAGTACCAATTTATGTATTCTTAGTATTTCTCTTGTAACAATACTTGCAAGTCACATGCACATAAAACTCATAATCAATTAGCATTCTTTTATAAGAAATGATAGACCTCTCTTTGTCTGCATATCAACTGCTATTCTATGCTATGATATGCAAAATTTACGAAGATGATAGTTGCTAAATGTCAAACATGAATAAATAGTAAGACTACATGTAGTAAAAAAAACAAACTGAACTTCAAACAAACATAAATAAATAAATAAATAAATAAAAGAACTTACAACAAAATCCAGAATCAACGCAAGAGCCACCAATATAACTAATTGCAAGGCCAAAATGGAGTTCAAAGAAGCAACTGGAAGAGAAATATAAATGACAAACCAAAAGAACTAATTTTCAACGTGCTCAACCAACACGGGCCCCCATCTTGAACATGTTTTTAATTGCATGTAAAACCATTTATTGAATGTTAAACCAAACGTCTTAAACACAACTCTTAGAGATTAACGAGACAACTCACTTCTTGAAGGTATCCAAAAACTCATCCAATACCGAAGAATCAACGTCGGCGAAGAGTTCAAATGATTGGTCCGGGTTTGACCCGGGCGCTGACCCAGTTTTATTAAGCTTGTCTTCGGCGCTGGCCTGCCTATACAGAAACAGGTCATACAAAAATCTTCCTTGAGGTGTTAACAACGCGGCATACATAGGCGGAAACGATACTGTGCCTAAATTTGGCGTGGCCAATGTTGCTTTTTTCTCACCGGTAGGTTCAGCGAACCCCCGGACATCGTTGGTCAATAATCCTTGAAGAAACTTCACGGTGTCCGGACCCCTAAACCTGACGACAGACCTAGACTTGAGAAGTGAGGCTACTGGACCTGCGTTCTCGAGCTCCGTTTTATGGTGGATGGTTCTATAACTATAATTATACAGAATGGGTTTTGGAAAATTGAGGGACAGTTTGAAACGCTGCATCTTCTACAACAGAGAACCGAATTTGGATTTGTGAACTGCGAGTTTGCAGTTGAAGGGAAGATGAAGAAGAATTGGCTATGGTGTGGCAAACAAACAGTTGGATCCACAACACGTGGGTGTGGAGTTTCCTGGGTATATGGCACGTATGCTGAAAAGGGGGTTCTTTGAAACGAAATGAAGGTGGAGTGGAACTGGCAAGGTGCTCGATAAAAGTTCTGAGAGTATAGCTATAAAATTGTTGAACTTGGGGGAGGACCTCGTTCCTAGTACGCGAAGTAGGCCTTCTTGAAGCATAGAAAATTCTAATTTCATAAGAACTATTGGCCCAATTAATGAAAATGCCCCAATGCTCAAGTAAAACCTTCATGGCCTAATTTTCAAAGTCTCAGAAATCTCTCTCTCGTTATCTGCATAAGCCCAACTTTTTTTTTTTTTGCCAAACAATAGAAAGGTGGTATCATTCTAGTTGAAATTGGAGATTTTTTTTCCATAATACATCATTATGGGTACTAGGAAAAAGATATAAATAAATAAGAAAATTAATATGAGAGAGATAAAAGTATTTTAAGAAAGTAAGAGAATTTAAGTTTTTTTTTTTTCATTAAATATACTTATTTTTCAAAACATTTACTATATAGAAATTTTTTTTTTCCTGAAATGGATCCTTAAACCGCTTAAACACATTACATTAACATTGATAATGATAAATTTTTTGTTAGAAGTTTTATCTCATATAACTTAAGTATTATATTAATTTAAAGTTTATAAATAATCATAATATTTAACTATCTTGTAGGTTAATCTTTTAAGAGTTAGATGTCTTATATTGTTTACACATTATATAAAATTTATATGGTATTAGAGTTTCAGTCCATCGATGGGTCAAATAGGATATTGTAAAAAAAAAAAAAGACAAGTGACTTAAATAGAATAAAATATGTTAAAAATACAAAGTGATGAACTTTACAAAATGATAAAGACTCACACTTTGAGAGGAATGTTAAAGGCATTATCTTACATTGCTTAAATATGATACTAATATAAACTTTATAAATAATCATAAGACTTAACTATCCTAAAAATTAATCTTTTAAATTGTAGACATAATATAAAATTTATGTTCTTTCATTCCATTCCTTCTAGCAGTGTAAGCCCAGCTGCCCAAGAGTATAGAAACACAAAAGAAAGCACAAGTTAATTATCAGAAATACAAATGTTCCATGAGGCATCAATTCTTAAATTATTGTTTCGGGGACGTTTTAAAAAAAATCAGGTGCCTTAGTAATTTCATTTTCAGTAATCCGCCACCCTAATTATTTTTTGATAAAAAGTAATTTAAAGAAAAGTATAATCAGTTATAAAAATATCGCTTCTAAAAAAAAAAAAATTAAAAGTGATTCAAATATATAACTTAAAATTAAAAATAAAATAAAATCTGTAGTGGTACTATTGTTTAAACCACAAATAAAATAGCTTTTAGCTATTTACTATTAGGCAATTAGTCCCTGTAATAATAATAATAATTTATACACATTTAATATTTTTTTGAATAAAATTATTCTCATATTTTAAGTTATTAATGTTAGTTTTTCTTTAAGAATCTATTTTCACATTAAATAATTACTCTATATAAAATAACGAAATAAATATCACATTCAATAAGAACAATAATTTGAACATTTAATAAAAATTCTAAATATTATTTTATTTTTATAATTATAATTTAGAAGCATATGAAAAATTATTAGTAGTTATTTCAAATACGTTGTAGAAATTAATACAATAAAAAAAATAAAATAAGTAAAATAATTTACAAACAATACAAGTATTTTTTAACAAATAATAATAATAATAGGATCCAACTCCAAAGTTTGCTTACCATTACCGTTGAGCTGTCCGATAGAGGGGATTGAGGTGGGGTAAAATTTGGCCCTTAGTGAAATGAAATTATTTTTTATATAATTTAACAAGTTTGTAAAATACCGCAAGTAAGATAAATAATTTAGTCATATATAAAATCTTTAAATTATGTATATGAAAAAGGTAAGAGATGTAATTATATATATATATATGTATAGATAATAGAATGTTGTGAAAAATAAGTAAAATAGCATAAGTTAATTACTAGCTTCGTCTTTGATTACAGTGTGCTTAGTGTAGGATTACGGACGCGGTGATGAGTGATGATTTCATAAGCTCCTATCGCTTCCGCTGTCTATTTGAATTTTGAACATTTGACTCTTCGCCAAATTTCCAATCATCGAGTCTTTAACTTCAATTTGTATTTTTACGATTAGGTGAGATTCAGGAAAATTCAACTTTCATGTTAAAATATGCGCCA
This sequence comes from Elaeagnus macrophylla, assembly GCA_029378325.1. Classification (NCBI taxonomy): domain Eukaryota; kingdom Viridiplantae; phylum Streptophyta; class Magnoliopsida; order Rosales; family Elaeagnaceae; genus Elaeagnus; species Elaeagnus macrophylla. Next base: position 27,585,814 of record CM055645.1, read on the forward strand.
ACTCAAAGTTAATGCTAATATTCTAGTGCTTAGTTTTCTGATTATTATTATTATGGTTTCGGTACACTATTGGAAAACTACATCTAATTACAAGTCTACATTAAAAATCAATCGGTTATAGACCAAAAAGAATAAGGCATATGTTGATTACTTGATTAATAAGCAAAAGCGGCGGGTTTGCCTTTTGGTTCAATGTATCAAGAAACTTAAATTGTGCGGTTGATGTTAATTCCCTCACCAGCTGATAATTAAACCAATTTTAATTGTAGCTTTAAAGCCTTTAAGGTTCCAACTTTCATTCGTGTCTTATATATATGCATGTCTTTATTCTTTTCATTTCTTACATGTCAATACTAAGTTATCAATATTGTTATGAATGCTGACATATTTAAGTGTTATATATATATATATACACCTTGACATTATAGTTATTTAAATGAGTCTATTTAATTTTATAATTTAAAAATTAGGTCAAATAAGTCTAATTTTAAAATAAAATGGTAATTTTTAGAGGCAAAAAATTGCAATTCTTATACATATAAATATTTAAGGTTAGGTCAAATATACTTTTAAAAATATTATCATGAGTCCTAAAATTAAAATTTTAATTTTTGGTAACTAATTGTAAATTATTTTCTATTATTTCTAAAATAGATATTATTGTTGTATTTAGTAATTATTGTTACAAAAGTAATAAATGAAAATATAATACATATCATCTCCCGAGTAGAATTTAACAGCTCTATTTTTAAGATTTATTTTATATAAGCATAATGGGATATGATACAGTTTTTAATCTCTTTTACTGCAGTTATAAATATGAATTGTAATCGGTCAAAACAAATTATATTTTTAATAGTTATTACAAAATTAGTCTTTTTATATTAGCATGAATTATATATCAATTATAACAGAGAAAATAACTAAAAAGACGAACCACAATTGATCAAATTATGTATGTTGGGATAACTGATTCCGTTTCTTTTCTTGTCATTTTAGCTTAATTAAGGCGGTGAATATTATACAAAATAGTTGAACAGTTCTATGCGTGTGTGGATTTTGGATAAGCATGCATGAGCTAGCTAGAAGCCACTCAAAGATTCATCATATTCGTCCTCATCATCTAACAACAATATAAAAGAATTATTCAAACAAACATATATATATATATATATGTTTAACAAACAATCAATCATACTAATTAATTCTACTTCTTAAAAATCATATAGTACTACTCCCTATAATTATTTTCAATTAGTTTTATTTGTAAATTGTAATTATTATCACTCGTTTTCCATAACTATGACTTTTTTTATTTTCTTTTTTTATTGGGAGTTTGGGGTACTTTAATTTATATATATATTCCTATATTTAGTATGAATAAAATATGTTCTTGACATGTCCCCAACATAAATTGATATAAAAGATATTGTTAAAAAATTTCCCATATTTTTTTAATACTAATACAATAAATATAGTACTACTCCCTATAATTATTTTCAATTAGTTTTATTTGTAAATTGTAATTATTATCACTCGTTTTCCATAACTATGACTTTTTTTATTTTCTTTTTTTATTGGGAGTTTGGGGTACTTTAATTTATATATATATTCCTATATTTAGTATGAATAAAATATGTTCTTGACATGTCCCCAACATAAATTGATATAAAAGATATTGTTAAAAAATTTCCCATATTTTTTTAATACTAATACAATAAATTTCTTAAAAATTTTGTCCATATTAATAATATATTTAATATTTTCATAAAATTATATTTTAATATAAGATATATTTTATATATGTGTGTGGATAAAAAGTAGTAAAAGTTTCATAATTATGTCATAAAATACATATTTATCTTATTATTAATGACTCAGACATTTGAAGCCTTATAATTTAAACAAATTAGTCAATTTTGTTAAATTATTAAGCTTATAAATTATGGCTAAAATTAATGAAATTAATATGTAAATTTTACATGATTTTTATAAGGGAATTAAGATGAGAAAATATTCTTATATTTACATAAAAACATGTGTTAAATAGATTTATACTTATGTTAAATGTTAACATATTAATATAAATGAGACTATATTAATTAACTTTCATAATTATGAAACCTAATATTTCTGTGTTTTTGTGTGTGTATATATATATTAATTAACTTTCGTAATTATGAAACCTAATATTTTTATATGAGATCACCCTTGAGCTAAGCATAAGAAAGCAACCTAGATAACTAGCTTAACAATAGAAGTCCTTATGCAACAAGTACGCAAAATTAAATTAAATATTAAATATTCAGAAAGGAAATTCTTCCTCATGAAGCCAACTGAAATATCTTTTTCCGACATAATAATAAGTTATGTGTCACAAATAAATTAATAAATAAAGAACTGCAAAACGAGGTTGGTGCAAAAGACAAAAGTATCATGCCAGTACAATTCAACAATTTTGTTGTATGTCATTGATACTAAAACAAGACAAAAATGTTTGAAAAGACGGAACTTAGTGGAATATAAAGTAATATATAAAATTAAAAATATGTATTAAATAATATATTAATTATTAATTAAATATATAAAATAGGAAAATAATTGCAGTACTTTTCACCAAGGTCTGGAAACTTATGTTTTTAAAATATTTTTAATTTTAAAACTTTCAATTAATATATTTATGTCTTAGTTTTAAAAGAAAAAAAATAGTATACTTTATTTTAAATATTAAAAATTAAAGTATCTTATTATAATATTTAGAGATTAAAATATTTTATTTTAATAAAATTTAAGAACTAATATATTCAATAAACAATAATTTAAAATTTATTTTCTTACGTTACATTTTAAAATTTTAAAATATTTCAGTTAAAAATTTAGGTAGTTAATTGTTTGAAAGACATAATTTTAAGTATCATAAATATACATTTTTCTTTATTAATAGGGCTATTAATTAGATTAGATTACATTGATACGTATCAGATAAAAATCATTTATTAAAAAATAAAATCGTCGATTTGTTAAGGAGAAAGAAAGGTACAGTGTAGCCCACAGGTTGGACATGCGTGGAGCAATGTCAACAATGTCAAGAGTCCACGAATATATCCTTTTATTTCTGGTTATAAATCAACGAAGGACCTTTTCTCTCTCAAATAAAAAAGACTAACTTTAACTGCATTCCTATTCTTTGTCGATCGCTTCGCATTAAAGAAAAGAACAATTAGAAAAAGCTAGCAAGCCCCAGAAAATAAGAAGAAAACACAAATCAATAACGAATTGAAGAAAATGAAGCTAGTTTGGTCTCCAGAAAATGCATCCAAAGCCTACATTGAAACTGTTAAATCAGTAAGCAATCTCGTACTTTTATAATCTTAATTAATTATTATATGATCTCTTAATAAATATATATCCAGCTCTCGTGCGTGCAATTAATTATATATCTTGAATCGCTGCATCTGATAAATAGTGATAATTTATGATGAAAAATGGGTTAATTTTGTTTGAATATATATATAGTGCGAGGTAGTTCAAGAATTCGGGGTAGCAGAGCTAATTTCAGCGATGGCAGCAGGGTGGAACGCCCAATACATAGTGGAAACATGGTCACAAGGTGGAGTAACTGCCACTAGCATTGGTTTAGCCGTAGCAAGTCGACATACAAAAGGAAGACACACATGTATTGTATCAGATGAGAGATCAAAGTTTGAATATTTAAAGGCCATGAACGAAGCAGGCATGGCACAAACAGTAGAAGTGATTGTTGGGGAGCCAGAAAAGGTTTTGGATGGTCTTGTGGGGGTAGATTTTTTGGTGGTGGATTGTAAGCGAAAGGACTTTGTTAGATTTTTGAGACTGGCTAAACTAAGTCAGAGAGGAGCAGTTCTGGTTTGCAAGAATGCAAGCTTTATTATTGATAATGAGTTTAAATGGAAAAGTGTTGTTGACGGAGGATTGAGACGGTTGGTGAGGTCGGTTTATCTGCCGGTAGGGAAGGGATTAGATATAGCATATGTTGGTTGCAATAACGAAGGATCTTCAACCAAGGTTAGTGATAGTGATAAAGGAAGATGGATTAAACGTTTTGATCGACAATCTGGAGAGGAGTACGTTATCCGAATTTGATCAACTTCAGCTATTTCTAATTTTCTTCTTTGATTCTTCCTTTTTTTTTCTTAATTAAAAATTGCTTTCCTGTTTAATTAAAAGACATGTATGTACATAATACAGCGCGCTAAAAAAGCTGCCGATTGCTACCTCCTAACTTTGATCTATATAATCTCTTTTATTTCTTATTCTCATGGCTCTCTCTTCCCTAATGTAATTTGCTAAGGGTATAATAGGTTAGTAGATAACAAACATTGTAATTAGACTTCGAATATTCTGTAACACTTGTACGAAAGAAGAGCACAGTTTTATTTTCTAAATTAGAACTACACTCCGAGCCAATTATCATGTGAAACCCTTGTCCATATAATAAATCTTTTTTAATCACAACACCCCCTTTTTATCTTGATAGCTAGATAATATATTCCTTCTTCCAGTGTATTTTTTAAAGTTCAATAGTTTATTTCTAAAATAAATATTAATTAGTAGCACATTAATTGTTTTCGGTACAAAAGACCATGTCATTTAACTTTAGATCCATAACATTTTGTATAAAATTAAGTCAATAGTTCGTCTCAAAACAGAAAGGGTCCCTTCTGCAAAATTAACTGCACTATGAGAAAATTGTCATCGTTAGAGCCAACTTGAAGAAAACTAAATTCTAAAGCTTCTAGAATTCAAAGCATTTGACCACTTGCTCTGTTAAATGTGAAAACCCCAAATGACAGAGTCTCTCACACACGTAACAGAAAAAGTTCAAAGACGCCAAAAAGTCAATAGATGTTGTAATGATCACATAGCATTGCTATATACATAACAAAAAGCATTTTTCACGTACCACATCTCTTCAAATCTTATTAAGAACGTTAAACAACATAATTCATTCAAAGACATTTTTATTTTTGACTTTTAGCAAGAAGTTTCACTTTTGATCTCGTATCCCCCACCTTCGTGTATACACTGTTGTATATTATATGAAATTTTGTTGTGCACATATACAAAACTATTGTACATGTACCTTAAGAAAAAGAAAGAAAAAAATTGGTAAGGAAGACATAAAATAGAAGATAATATGTTATAAAGAGAACTAAAACAAAATTCCTTAAATCAAGAAAAATATGTTACATCATAGGGGCAAATAATGAAACCCAATGACAATGAGGGTCATCTGAGATTCTGAACCTTATCCATAAAAGTATCTATAAATTCAATTGTGAATGTAAATGCTTCATTAAAGCCACTGCATAAATAATATTTGTCAAGGAGCCAAACACAACAAATATTACCAACTATAAAACAAAATGATAAAATCACAAAATGAGGCAAAAACAGGTAGCAACCCAAACAGGGTTTAGGGTTCAAAACATCATATAACTATTTTTTTTTTTTTTAAAAAGTGACATTAATCCTATAAGTATTTAAGTAGGTCAATATAGTACACTAATTTAAAAATTGAGTCAATTTAGTCCAAATATTCAAATTTTGGTATTGAAATTGTTATTTCGTGAATTTATTAAAAAAAACAAATGCAAAAAAAATATTTTGATTAAAATAAAATAAAAAAACCCAAATCAAAAGTCCCTCTTTCCCATCCACCACCGCAGCCCAATTTCCCACCGGTCCAGCTTGTAAACCACCTTCACCGACCCACTTCGTTCCAGAATAGTGGACTCAAAAGCAGGAAAATTACCTACACTTTATCCCCCTCTCTCTCCCCCTCCCCCTCCCCCTCCCCCTCCGTTCTTTTCTCTATATTATTTTTTTGATGTCTGCTTTGTAAGATAAGAATCAAACAGCTTTTTCTTTCTCTATTATTTTGGCCTTTTTTTTATTTATTATTGCGATGAGTCCATAATATTATATTTGAATTATGGGTGATGGATACAATAGAGGAGCTTGAATGTGTCAAAGAACCCATATATGAAGATGGAAAATCGAGATTAACTTGGTGCCAAGACAAAGTTCAAGAGCTTAGGAAATATTAGCAGCAATGATATGATTTTTAGAGCAGATAAAAATTAACTGAGGAACTTGGATATGCAGCTGGAGAAGCATTTGAGCAGAGTTTTCATAAAGAATGTTGATAGCCAAAGACCCAAAGAAGAGTGGAAAACAGATTTGTATAAAATGGATATCAAACAGTTTTACAGAACATCAATGGCTTCCAAGCTTGAACCCATGAATTGGAACAACGAAAAATAATAATATGGGAGTTAGGCTTGTGATTGGCGGACAATGATGGTGGCGGAGGCATTGCCTGAAGCATCCATGGAAGAGAGAAAGAGTGAACGCAAGGAGAGAGTTTTCTTTTTTCTTTTTATAAATAAAATACCAATTTTTTAACATTTGGGCTAAATTGACCCAAATTTTAAATTATGGAACTATATTGACCTACATTAGTACCTAAAATACCAATGTGTCACTTTTTTATAGTTATAGGATGTTTTCAACCCAAACAGACATGTAAAAGAGGTAGAGACTCCACTTCGTTATGGCAGTCAACTCCAACTGTCTTTATTTCTCCTGAATGACTTTTTTACTGATTGTGCCTTTTTGCTTTGAAGGCGTTTCTGTTCTCCAATAGCAGCCCTTAACGCCATGACAATTTAACACCAATTTAGATCTAGACTAAGAACATAATCAAATTACAGAACAAGTAACAAACTATGAACACAGCAAGAATAAGGCACTATTGCCGTAGAAGAAGGTAAAGTGTCTTACATCTTTGCAATTTTTTTCTTTTGCTCTTCTGAGGGAGGTGGTGGCACATAAGAAGCAGCAACCATAATTTCCTGTACCATTAATAATTTAACACCAATCATCATAAGCGGAAGATGAAAGCTGCCCAAAAAAAAATCATCATTTCTTGCTTGATGATGTTTGTGTTTAAAGTTAATTGGATATATTTAAAATGGAAAATGTATTTTTGAAACTGTTTCAAAAATGCTACAAAATTTATGTTTTATGTATGAACCAGGGGACAAAATCAACCCCTAGTTATTAGTACCTGGAGCTTTGCCAAAGCATCTTCGATGTTACCCCTGAAGAAGAACGCCAAAATCAAACTAGATGCTTTGTCAAGATACACGTGAAATCAGAGGAAAGGATAAGAGATTACTTCTGAGTTCGAGTCTTGGTTGAAGTAATCACAAGTTCACCATCTTTGTTTATACGCTTCTTCTCCTGCTTATAACCAGGGAAAAGGCGACAAGAATGCAAAATTAATAACAGATAATATTTTGTGAACAAATTACAAGTTGTAACAAACAAACAAAAATAAAAAATGGAAATTCCAACTAACGGTAAATACAATAGAAGTAAATTGATGAATAATAGCAAGAATGGAAGTATCATAAATGTCAGAATGCATCAACAAAATCTCTCTTCAGTATTCTTAAATTCATGAGAATCATGACATTGAAAATCATGTATCTATTTTCTAATATGGACAATCGGACAATTAACGTTTCGATATAGCGGATAGCAGATAGGTCTAATGTTCTCGAGGACTATCTTATACTTTTGGAGCATGCCATGAAAAAGACCAAGGCAACAAAGATGGATACTGAGACCTCAAAGAATTTTAGTTTTTTAATTTTAAATCCTGTGTAATAAAGACAAATAAATGAAAATAGATGGCAGTAGCAAACCGTTTGCATGATCTTCTCCCTGATCTTCTCACTCAGCCAAGTAGCATTTTCAACATTGAAGCGCATATCTACCTTGGTATTCACTGAACTCAATAAAGAAATATGCAAAACTAACTAACTGAGTAACAAAAACCAATACCATAATATGTAAAACAAAAAACTGAGAGCCTATGGTGCTGATAAATAGCAATGGAAAAGGGAAACATACCTTTGTTAACATTCTGACCTCCAGGACCACCACTTCTAGCAAAACTCACAGTTACATGGTCTGAAAAAAAGTTCGATATCAAAATTGGAATTGAGTTTTGAAAGGGAAAAAAAAAATACAAGAAGATTCATTTGATTACAGAGGCAATCAGGCATGGAAAAATACACAAATCAATCCGAAACAAATGAATTTCAAAATTAGCAAAGCACCCAAAGTGATGGTAGGAGGAGGCTGGTTGTCAACGGATAGAGAACGCTCTTCTGCCTCTTGAAGAATCATATGCATCTGCGACATCCGAGATGAGATCTTCTCGTTTGAGTCCGATGCGGCGCATCGAACTTGGCCCCCAGTAAATCCACGCGGTATGGTTCCAATGGGCACATTCGGACGAATTAAAACAATAAGGCTTGATGCTATTAAAGGAAGGCGAAATTGTGCTTGAGCAAATTTATGCAGTATTGTGTTAGTGGTGGTTCTGAGAACCGCCATATTTGTTTCGAAAAGAATATAGAAAACCCTAAATCGAAGACCTGACCGTTTATTACTTTATTCTGTAAGGTTCTTTACTTGTTTTCGTTTTATTTTGTGTCTACTTTAGTCCTCTGATAAGTAGAGCAATTTTCCGGTGTATTCAGTTCTTTATATACAACACTAGCGTGGCTCCCTTTCATTCATAACAATGACGCTGCTACTACTGAACTACAGCTTCTTTCTTCTATCGGTTTGTCTTCAAGCGGAAATAATGATAATAATTATAGGATAAATGTTATACAGGTAATTTAAATATGATAAAATCTTAGTTTATCACATTAAAAATTTTAGTAGTAGTTTTGTAAAATGTTTTCTATACATGACATACAACTAGATGGGTGAAAAATACTATTGTTTGTCACATTAAAGCATGTTTGGTAAAATGTTCTTCTTGGAAACATAACTAAAAATGTTAATTAAAATAATTTTTATGAATATAAAAAGTAATTATATATCAAAGAAACATTTAGCTAATAATAGCAAAATAAAAATAATATTATTAGTAAAGTGATTCCCAGCAAAAATAAAAGATGAAAACAACACACATTATTAGTAAAGTGGAAAGTTTAATCACTGCAATGAAGAAACAATAGATAATTTATTTTTTTGTAGCAACACCAAAAAAAACCTTGGTGACCTTTGTTTTTGCTTTATATTTCTTCTCTTTTTTATCCTTTTCTTTTTAACAAGTTCTCCTTTTATACGAAGAGTTGTTTCGCTTCTCCATTCTCAAAAATTGCAAAACTCAAAATTTATCATTTAACTAAAAGAAAGAATATATAATAAACAGCAAACAACATCAACAAAAATAGCTAAAGTGCGCAGATTGAACCTAATCAGTTGATGTGTTTAAAAAAGTGGGAAATTTTACAGCATTACGACGGTATGTAATGTACCACCTCAAAGAGAAAATAAAAAAACTAGAGAAAAGCACTGGTTCTCCCTCCTATAAATGCAACTAAAAATTACCTACATCCTAAAATTTAAACCATTAGAATAGATATAATAGATTTCAACTTTTGAACATATTTTGATAAACACTGGTTGGTTACCACCAGCTTAAAAGCCTGCTAGTTTCTTAGAATGTGCAATTCCAAACTGAGAAAGACATTTAACATAAGCTCATCGTATATATAATGTACTGAGTATCATCCCTCTGTCATCAAGCATTCCAAACACGCAATTATAACCTGAGAAGGTACAATTATATCATGAAAGTGGGAGAAAATGGACACAAAGAACGCAACAGGTCCTTCATGTCTAGCTTTAATCTGTAGCTCGCCCACGAGAATAACCTCTCTTGTCTCTAATATCTGCCATCCTCCTTCCAGAATTCTGTGAATGAGAAGACCAAGGTCTTTCTTTCGTATCAGGTACCACTCTCCCAGAATGCTGGGAGAATTCTGTAGAAGGCAGCGCCCATCCACCACCTCGACTGGCCTGACTATCAAGTCCACTGCTGCTAGCTCCTGAAATCAACTCGATAAACAAAGACTTAAATTCCAGCCATATACCCACCAATAAATTATTTCAGAGTACCTAGAAAGCTCTTTCATGCCCAGTCAGACCGTAGACCAAGCAATGCAATCAGAATCAGAACATCTGAATTGCTTCTGAACAATGTGATGCACTATTACGGTTTTGACATATTTAAGCATATATTTGAAACCACCCATACACAAGCCCAAAATAAAAGAAACTGGAAATAAAAATAATTACCAAGCAAATGTTCCTTCAGCTTGCTTGAACAAAGCTAAAACGAAATTAATAAAAATAATAATAGTAGTAGTAATATTTCAGAGAGTAATAGAATGTACATCCAGACAACAAGCACAAAGATGAACATGTTCATCTGCATTTATGGGCAAAGCAAACTCCCTAGCATGCTGCAAACTTTTACAGCTCTAATCATGAACGAGCAAACAGGAGTAACTCTATTTTTCAGCATGTCTCAACAAAAGAACTTAAGTGACTCTACATTCATTTGTATGAACGATTGCAGCCTTGTGGGTTGAAATCTCAACAAATAGATAAAGGGGAGAAAATCATTCAGCCAACACAATATATTACCCCTCATCCAAAAAAGCAATAAGCACAGATGATACATCATGACATACAAAGGGAACAATAGCATACTAAATCAAACCAAAACCTATGAAATGGATAACCAGCAGCTTATCATGACCAAGTAACATTGCATAAGTCAGATATAGCTTTGAAATCCAAATTTGGATCTCAATTAGTCAATTGCAGAACATATAAATATAAATTTAAAAGCATCTAGGCACCCATTTAACAGGACTATGATAGATGTGTCCAGATAAAAGACTAGGGCAAAGATCCACTGACCATTACCTATATTGCCAGTCCAACCAGGCAAATGTTTCTGAGCTTTCCCCTTCCAAGCTTCCTCAAAACCAGACAGCTCATCTAAAACATCCGGAACCCAGGAATCAATTTAAATAATTGGTAATGCACTTCCTGGAAAGAAATGCATAGGCCCTTCAAATAACATACCTTCATTAAGATTGTGCAAGGTCTGCATCGAATCCACCCTACCATCTGAGTTAAGCTTCCTAGTAACAGAATGACCCTGCAAAATTCTCAATTATGTTAGAGATGTGCTATAATAATGAAAATAAAAAAATGCTTCAAATTCAACTAAATACAGGTAAGTATCAAAAACACCATATTACAGAAGTACTACAAAATATACCTTATTATGGAGCCCACGAGATAAACTGTGGGTTGCTTGTCGAGTAGCAGCATCAGCTTCTTTGCTTTCTTCAATTGTTAGCTGTAAATGAAATGCAAGCACGTAAGACAAAATAACAATCAATAAAAACCCAAATTGCTGAAATGTTTTCAATGACTTACTCCATCACTTCCAGTCCTCCTTGTCTTCGATGTAGTATAATAAGCTCCATTTGATCCACCATAAGTAACAGAGGAGCTCTGAAATGTGAAATGGCGTGTTTGAGGCTGGAAATGCAAGTCACTGAACCTGCTATAATCACTTCTATTCTGCAAATTTTTACTGTTTCTCCCTGCAGAATGAAGGCAAAAAAAAAAAAAACTTGCTTTACAGCATGCACATATAAATTAAATAATAACCAACTGAGGAGACACACTCTACCTTCATCATCAGGATCCTCGACATATGGTTCATTGCCAGACCTTCCATGCTTCCTAGGATTTGATTTCTTCTCTTTGTCAGCAACTTGCGTTTCATCATCAGAGTTAATTTCCTCAATGATTGGCCCTCTTGACCTTTCAGGCTCTGGTGGTTGATCCTCAAGCATTCCAGAAGGGTGCATTTGTACAAAAGGATTCCCACTTGGACCAACGAAGCTGGAATCAAACATGCCTCCAAAGGGTCGAGTGAAGAAAGGGTCATCAAAAGGATCCCTTCCTCCAAAAAAGCTAGATATTAAACTTCCACGACCCCCAAGACCGCCAAAACCCCCAAAACCAGAAAAAGGGTCACCAAAACCACCTCTGCCCCTCTGCATTTTTAAACGCAATAAGCCCTGAAAAATACAACCATAAACATCATGCCTGCCATGTAAAAGTCTTCTGCTATCATACAGCTCAGAACAAAAACAAGCCACAGAATCTCGTATCATTTATTAGCCAAAAAATTCATGAAGAGATGAGCAAACATCAGATAACCATAATTTAATGCCATATACAGATCCAAGCTGTCTTAAGAAACTACGAACGAATGGCAGAAAATACACATAATAAGGGTTTCAAAACCCATACAAGAGTTTTGATGCATGCAAAAGGCAGAAAGGATTTTTATCAAGAAAAAATTTCCAACCTATCAGAAGGAAAAACATTGAAATTTTTCAGGAGGAGAAATATTTCTACACTTATAGATTGAATATCTAAAAACCGAAACCTCAGAAACATGATATAGACTGACATACCTCGTAAGAGTTTTGAAACAAAAGAAACCCAGTTAAGTCGATAGATCGAGCGATCAAAGCAATCAGAAAAACTTAATTTGAACGGTAGACGAATGAAATGATGCGAAAGGGTTTATGATTCCATTACAATTTTCCCTTTAACCGACTCCAGTTGCCAGGACTTTCTATTTTCCTTTTCTTTTTCGGGTCAGGGGCTTATTTTGGGGCGATAATTTTTTTTTGATGAATGGGGTGAGAAGGTTGATACTCGATAATTTATTTTCGGAAGATTCTAGTGTTCTCAGGACCCGGGCGTAGGAAGATATTTCGGGATTACAACATCGCATCTCATGGACGAAAATTACGAAATGGTATAAATTATACTTATTTTTTAAGTGTTGTAACAAGTTTTTTTATTTTATTTTATATAATAACATAAAAATAATAGATTCATATATTACTTTTTTATTTAATTATTATATTAGTGACGTAAACATAATACCGCATTAAATTAAATAATATTTCTCTTTGAAAAAACAACGATTTTTTTTTTATCTAAAATATATGAATTATATTAAGATTAAATAAAAAAAAAGTTAACAGTACAAATAAAGGATTATTTAAAAATAATAATTACAAAAATTATAAAGTATAATTTAATATAGGAAAAATGGGGAAATTTATAATTGAAAAAGTTAATGCAAATATCAAAAATTGTAAATCATGATTATGTATCACAAATCAAATTAGATGCATTATAACTTTTTCTTCTTCTGTTTATTGTACAAATGTATGTTCAATGATCATAATTACACATTTACTATTAAATTAAGTGTAACTTGTGACTTTTTTACCTACGTAATTATTGAATTATATGTCATAAAAATGATAAATTATGTATATATTTAATTCAATGAAATACTTTTTAAGGTTATTTCTTATATATATTTCCAAAAATTTAACAGGATTCTTAGCAAATTACGAAACAACTTAAGATACGGAATTATCAACAAGTTGGAATTTTTTTTTATTTATATTTTCATAAATTTTAAATATTGTAAAAGCTATTTTAAAAACGACATTTTTGTATCCTTTTCTTAGTTTTATATAAACTTTTATGATAAAATTAACTTATTTTTACTATCACCTCCTACCATTTATGTGTTTGTCTGTTTGTTGTTTATTAAAAAAAATTATAGAAATTTTGATAAAAATCTAAAAAAAGATTGCAATATTTTGATCCATGCGTGTATTTAGCGTACTCTACTATATCCAAATTTGTAATTAACTTATTTTTTTTTATCTTTGATCTATACACATGGTTGAATCAAATTATACCGAAGGTAAAGATACCATATAAACTTGGATGAAGAATTAAAATGATCTTTTTAATTATACGTGTTATTTAATTTTTTAGTTTATAAAATATATTTTTAAATCTATTTGTTTAAGAAAAATGTATTTTAAAGTCCATTTATTTATAAAAAAAATGTGTCAAAATGACAAAATTAATTTTTCATCTAATTTTTCTTTAAACCTAACAGAATAATACATGTGTCACATGAATATTTATATTTTTCGATAGATATATATCAAATTTTAAAAAATTTAATTAAAAAATTACTCTAATTTTTTACAATTTCTTTCGATTAAATTTAAATAAAATTTTTATTGTCTAATTTATAATTTTATATATTAAATAATGAAAACTCTATTTAAATTTTATTGAATTCGATTAAATTTAAATAAAATTTTCATTCTAAAAGTTGTGACTTTAAGTATTAGACAATAAAATTTTATTTAAATTTTATTGAAAATTATATTTAAATTTATATTGAAATTTTATTAAATTTTATTAAATTTTATTTAAAAAAAATTGAGTAATTTTTTAATTAAATGTTAACTTTTTTATGTGTGTGTGTGTATGTATATATATATCAAAAAACATAAATATGCATGATACATATGCTATTCTTTTAAATTGAATGAAAAATTAATTTTATTCTTGCTCGACACATTTTTTTTGAGTAGAGGGACTTAAAAAACATATTTTTTATAAACAAAATAATTTAAAGACATTTTTTATAACTTAAGAAACTAATAACACATTTTATAAAAATAAAATAATTTTTTATAAATAATAAAGTAATTAGAGATATATAATTAAAATATATTTTTTTAATTACAATTTTCATTCCCACTTGGACTGTGTATCTATTTAGTTGAACACTCTTTTTATCTATTAGTAATATTATATGCAACAGTAATCGATAGACATTTGTTTCGTGTACAAGTGTTTTTATTTGGGGCTGCCACCTTATAGTTTATTTTTTTATTCGTTATTTCTCAAATACTTAGATGCAGGTATACAAATTATTTTTATATTATTATATGTGTTTAGTTAGTAAATGCATTAATATAATTTTATTTATTTAACAAATATTACCTTTTCAGCCACTTCAATGTACTTATTTGCAATTTGCATATTATTAGCGCGTCGAATTACATACTAAATATTATATATAGTTAGATTCTATATAAATATTGAAGATACAAGTCAGCTACTAAAGCTGGTGGTACAGAAAGCAAAATAACAAAATTCCACACGCCACAGACCACTTGGGAGATAGAATTGTAGCCATCCATCGTCATTTTCTTTTTCTTTTTTTAATCCAATAATATAAAAAAAATACATAAACTTAAATATTTTTTTATCACATTAATTATACTATAATAAGTGATAAAATAAATTAAAATAATATATTTTTTTTAAAAATTTTACTCACAGCATAATAACTTGTAAAAAGTGTCATTTTTGCATATATACTGATTATATTTATGACCATGTTAAAATAATCATTTTTACTTTATATTTACACTATTTATAGTAATGATATGTAGTAAAATTGTCTTATAAATATATTTATTTTTAAAATAATTTTACTATATAATATAATATAAATAGTATAGATTGACATGATCACACCATCTTTATCTTTGTTACTCTGACATAATGAATCACCCCATGTAATTGGACGCAAATCTAATGTCCTAAATCTCTGTCCAGCCAATAAAATTATTAAATCAAGTTAGCAAACTTAATTAACCTTGTGCAAACAACAAATATGAGGGCATTTGAGGAAAATCAAAACAAAGATATAGTCATATAGAAATTAACAAAACAGAGTCAAAATGCCATAACCCCCCTTCTCTACTTTTCCTTCAATCTGTCGAAATTTACACTTTTTGCTTTCTGGATTCAGTAGTTTTCATTAGGTTCAGTACCATTTTGACGAAAAATTATTTTTTGGATTTTCCCTCCTAAGTGGTAAGGCTAATGGCACTTAAGCATCTTATTCAAGGACTAGTTTAAATCCATAGATGTCTTTTGCTATATTACAATTGAAAGTTTTTCTCAAATTATCTTAGTAGTTTACCTTTAATTAGCTAATGGTTAAACAACTCAATTAATTTTGGCTTCAATTTATCTGTATAATTTCAACCTCAATGGTTTGAAGATGGTGTGCAAGTTTGGATATTGTTGATAGCCGCATGTTCAAGTGATTATGACCCACGTGATTGAAACGCTTTTTATATGTGCGATGATCTAGGTTTCAAATGTATAAGCAATTTTATACTAGTTGCCTCTTTTGTAGTTTTACCTAAAATGGCAGATTATTGGGGCAAATCCATAGATTTTAGGAATATTTTTGCTTTATATTTTTTTAGTTTTTCAAATGCCCACATATGTGTAGTTTGCACATAATAACTTACAACTTCTCAAAGTTACTTTGTATAAATTTATAAAACTGAAAATTATGTTTAGCTCAATAAAGTTTTTATTTTTATTTTTTTATGTAGTTTAGCTCAATAAAGTTGATGATAGAATAAAGAGAATGATTTATATAAAATAGGTAACGTAGATAATTCTTCAACTAAAAATATAATTTAGTTGTGCATGATATATAATTTTAATTAATACACAAATAACATTATGCTAAGAATATCAATAAATAAATAATAAAAATTATTGTAACATGTATTAATTTATATGTCATAATTTAATTAATATTTTATTAATAAAAGATTATATAATAATTTCATTATACTATATTTTTTTTTATTTTATATTTAATCAATAATTAATTTAATATTTAATAAATTTATATAGCTCGTAAATACAGTGCACCCGTCCTACTATAATTTTTTTTATAGGTTAAGATTGCTTAGCCCCAAAAGTTTCTAGCGTGAGACTAAATGCGAATTTTCATTTGCTGATTCTAATTTTTACCGTTCTACGTTTACCATAAAGTCAACACCATCGGCCATCCACGCTCTGGTAGAAGTCACGCTTTTTCATAATTAAGTTAAATAAACTTGTTCAGGAGTTTTAAGCAAAAAATTCATTTTAAATATCCTAATTTTATTATATTTTATATTTTTATTTAAATTTTTATAAATTTTTTATGTACTAACTTTTATATTAAATACTTTTAGTCTAAATTTAAAAATTAAATTAAATCATAACTGTTGTAATTAAAATTAATGTATAAAAAAAATTTATTTGTAATATATTTAATTTATTAATTTTTAAAATTTAATTAAATTTTGACTAAAATAATTAAATATAAAAAATTAACAGTAAAAAATTTAGTTAAAAAACTATAAATGTAAAAATGAATAATAAAAAGGTAAAAGAATGGTATTTTCTTTTTTTTCCAACTTCTAATATTTTCCCTTTCATATCCTCGGTCATTATTGATCCTTCTTTTTTCTTTTCCGTTCGGATCGGAGGATCGGTCAAATAGGATAAGTGATAGAGAGAAAGAGGAAGAGCATAGTTTGTTGAACCATGTCGTTCTCCGATTCTGATTCATCGTCGTATTGCGGCGAGTACAAGAGTTTCAAGCAAATCAGCCGAGAACGTCAGTTACATTTCACTTTCTCTCGTTTTCATATTTCCTTTTTTAATACATACTCAGATTTATTCCATCTATCATTTATTCACTAAGCTATACCATCTGATAATTACTACATATTTTCTCTTAAAATAGTTGTTGAAGCCTTGTAGGTACTTGATTACTTAACTTGCAAGTAGATTAAGTTTCTATTTGTTTAGTCTTCAATACATTTAATTAAATTTTGTTTGGAATATTCTTTACGGATTTCCTCATGCTGAAGTTCCAGTCCTGTGCTATTGATCTTGATTGGCAATCGTGGCACATTTGTTTATGGGTGATCATTAAGACTTTTTCTGCTACAACTTCGTTAGCTTTGAGCTTGGTAACATATCTGGAATGCATATTCTGTGGCTTAGTTTATGCATGAGTTCAATTTGGACTTGTAAATTTATTGGAGAGGAAAAAGATGGGAGACGAATTGCTTGCGTGTATGAATTATGATTACTTTGAGGTATTTGTTGTTCAAATCAACAAACAGTTTGATGTAAAATAATTAGTTCGAGGTATTTGGGTTCTGTTAACTGGATAGTATAACCGTAAAGAAATTGCAGTCATTGCCAGTTTGGGGAGCTATGCGTACATTTTATCTGTTTTACATCTCCGGTAATTCTGTTGCTGATTACCTTTCATATAGGATTCCAAAATAGTTTTGGTGGAATTCTTTTATTTTATTCTCTCTCTTGGGAGGGGCAGGAAAAGGAGGGAAAGTGAAAGGGAGATGAGGATATGACAAAGTTGATCAGTACGTCAGGGTATGACCTGGAAGTGGCTTTGGTTCTGTAAATTTTCGTGGGAACAGCCTAGTTGAATTCATATATATAGGTCTGCGATTGATTTGACATATTTTCTTTCTCCACAAAGTTGGGGGACCTTCTTGGCCTTGGTATTATATGCACCAGAGGCGAAAATTCTACCAGGTTGAAGTGAAACTCAAGACTTTTGTTTTCACGTGTATCCAGCCAAGAGTAAACAGAGAAGCATTATCATGGCAGCTTTATTGCTTTTTCACATTTTATTGTGCTCTTTATTGTTGAGACTCGTCCTCCTTCTGTTTTTTCTATAATTGTGTCGTCAATCTAATGGTTTTTTGTTCTTGGAAATTTCATGTTAAAAAGCATTTTTCCTGATTTATTATTGTCATTTGTTTCAGGATTGTTGCATGAAATGCTTCGATCAGCAAAAACAGGAGACTCAAAATCTACCTGGAAGGTATATCTAGTTTTGGTGATAATGATATATGGAACCTGTACGGTTTAAGATTACTTCAAACTTTTAAATGCCTCTCTTAATCTCTATTTTTGTTGTATCCTGTTAGTTATAGACAATGCATGTGAAGGTTGAGGCGTTCACTGTTTAGAAAAAAATTATGGTTTCATTGTTCCTTTTTTTTTTTCCCCACATAGATGTTGATGAAATAAAGCTTGGGATCTTGTTCTTTGTTCAAAACAAGAAATTTTCCTAGGGGTGGACGGTCTCTGTATCCAATGAAATTCTTCTAGCGGGTTGGTTAAGGGAGTGACAAACTACTGTTAATCTGTTATCGTATGATCCCAAAGCAAGCAAACCCAATCTTGTGTTAGTGATCCAATATAATCGTTTGCAAATTCAAGTACAAAAGTTGAATTTGAAGAATACTTTAAGTTATATATTATTAATAGCAATCTAGTCATGATTTAAAATGTTGCGAGGCTTTTACTTTTATCATCCTGGTTGATGTCTTATCTCTGTCTCTTAACTTCCAACAAGTATCATAGCATTCATTTATTTGCTTCTGATTTCCATTGTTTATTTACTCCATTGAGTTTGTATTTATAGGTACTTATCATGGATAAGCTTACTGTGAAGATAATGTCTTACTCATGCAAGATGGCTGATATTACGGAAGAAGGCGTTTCGTGTAAGAATCCTAACGACTTTTTGAAGACCTAATCTTTTGATATGTGTCAGCACTTTATTTTAAACATGGAGTCATTGGTTTTATGCCGTGATATATGGATTTCCTTTTTTCTGCAGTGGTAGAAGATTTGTACAAGAGAAGGCAACCTCTAACATCCATGGATGCCATATACTTCATTCAGCCAACCAAAGAAAAGTGAAGTACTTTTTTGTTTTTAATTTTGTTGATAATTCAAGTTGGATTTTCTTGGTACATGGACCCTAAATATTTCTTTCTGCCATTATGTTGTTTTAGCTTTTTTATTGTGTCTCACCTGAGTTTCAATACACAAATTAATCTTGGAATTAATGCTCCATTCCCGCCCTTATGTTTGCTGAAAATAATCGACTCACCCGTGTGATCTCATTACTCATACAGACATACTTAAAATGAATAACTGCCCGATAATTTTTAATGATTTCATTTGAGTTGAACTTGCGCCAGGTGTTGTCATCCTGGAACATGGCAGCTTAGTTGCTTACTCTCTCTCATTTTCCATTTGCAGTGTTACCTTGTTCTTGTCAGACATGTCGGGAAGACATCCTTTGTATAGGAAGTATGTGGAGGATTTGTTCTTTTGTCCTAGTTATGATCGTTCCTGTGATTCTTATATGCTAAATTCTAAAGTTCAATTGCTTTGTAATTTAATTTAAATTTTTTTTTTTTGTGTGTGAAGGGCATTTGTTTTCTTCAGCTCACCCATCGTAAAAGAGTTGGTGGCTTATGTCAAGAAAGATGCAACTGTATTACCTCGGATTGGTGCATTGAGAGAGGTTATGGTTCTCTTATTTTGGAATGTCCTTTTCTTTAAATTTTTATGTATCAAAGGATATTGCTGGTGTACTCCTTGTCTATTCTGATATTTATTGAAAAATCTACAAGGAGACTCACTGGGGGTTGAAAAATGCAGATGAACTTGGAGTATTTTGCTATAGACAGCCAGGTATGTGATATTGTGATGTTATTTTACATCAGCTTGTTGGAAGCCGTTTGCAGTATATGTGATGGTTTTGTTATAGCTACAGCTTTCTTTTGATGTATTTGAAACTTATATTACTGATAATGGAGATTAATAATTGAACTCAAATCATCAAAAGATTGTTAATTTTGACTTCTGAGTTGGAAAGCATTTAAGTCTTAATATGAAATTTGGAATTTGGACCATTAAAGATGTGCTCATGCATATTTGAGTTTTATTTGTAATTAAAAATTAACATACTTGGTTATCTTTTCTTTAACTGTCTGCTATCTGATGGTGTCCTTTTAGCTTTAATGTTGTTATAATTATGTTCTCATTTGTGGTTTTCTGGCACAGGGTTTTGTCACCAATAACGAGCGTGCTCTAGAGGAACTCTTTGGGGATGAGGAGGATTCTCGCAAAGGTGTTGTATGTTTGAATGTGATGGCAACTCGTGTTGCCACAGTATTTGCTTCTTTAAGGGTATAGTTCTTTACTTTAAAAGTTGATTAAACATTACATACTTCTATGGATTTGTGATATTTTTAAATTTAGGAGTTTCCTTTGGTGCGCTACCGAGCTGCAAGGTCCCTTGATGCCACTACAATGACAACTTTTCGTGATTTAATTCCTACAAAGATTGCAGCTGGAGTGTGGGATTGTCTTACAAAATATAAAAAAACAATTCCCAACTTCCCAGAGAGTGAAACATGCGAGTTGCTTATCCTTGATAGATCTGTAGATCAGGTTTTTAGGTGCTTTTGTTGGTTATAAAACATACATAATGGTTACTGCTAGTCATTTACATCATTGTAATGGATATACTTTATTTGAATTTTCAGATTGCTCCTGTAATACATGAATGGACTTATGACGCCATGTGCCGCGATTTACTAAATATGGAAGGAAACAAATATGTGCAGGAAGTCTGTTTTTTTTTTTGTTTGATCATTACGCTGCTGAATTTTGTGTTGTGTGTTTTATCTGTTGTATCTAAGCTACTGTACTTTCAGGTTCCCAGCAAAACTGGTGGTCCAACTGAGAAGAAAGAAGTTCTTCTTGAGGATCATGATCCTGTCTGGCTCGAGCTTCGCCATGCACATATTGCAGATGTATGTCCTTGATGTACACTTTATTTTCGGGATTTTATTTTTTAAGATATATATTTGTATTTTTCAGGATACATGTGTGAATGATATTTTCCATTTGATCACAAACAACCTGTCAGGCTAATGAACAGCTGCATGAGAAGATGACCAACTTTGTATCAAAGAATAAAGCAGCTCAGATTCAGCATGGCTCAAGGTTGGTTATATTTTCTAAACTCTGTCATTATTACTTACGAACCAGTGGCCTGATCAATTTGTTCTATGATTTGGAGAAAACATCAATGACTTTTCTTACCTAGTGTGACTGTGAAAAAGCTTGCATGTTTAGCTTGGCTTATTCTCTCCATGGATTTCTTTATAATCAATAAGTGCTTTTGGTTTTAAATGGCTATGAATATTTCGCTATAAAGGTTATATTGGGGTTGCTATTTTCCAAAGCACATCTAGAAACAAAATTCTGAATCTGACCTCTGCTCCTCTTGGTCCTCTGGGTGCTGTTATTTCTCCCCATCTTCCGAAGAATGTCTTCATTCCTTTGTATATATGACACAAAAACTATGCCCCACCTTGGAAAGAAAGAAAGAAAAAGGAATCGATGTACTTAAATAGGGGAAAAAATGTTGGTGTTTAATGCAAATAAATTTTATTATGTTAGTTTGCGTATAAAAACTGGTAAGCCTACTTGCAAGTAATGGTGGATGTATATAGATATTTTTACTTAAATTTTAATGTCTCCTGAAAACGCTAGGATTGTTTTTGACATAAAAGCAAACCCAAATATGGTTCTGTATGTCTTTCAAAATAATAATAAGAAAATATAGATTTTTTTTTTCCAACTTTGGATCCGAAGCAAGTTTGTCTGGTTTAGTCACTGCTATTTCATTTCTCTTACAATAAAAGTTTCACTTGGTTATAGAGCTTCTGGTGAACTATCCACCCGGGATTTGCAACAAATGGTTCAAGCACTACCCCAATATAGTGAACAAATTGACAAGCTCTCCCTTCATGTAGAGGTTAGTTCTTTTGTTATGGGAGGAAGTGCTTTCTCGGGTGGCAATATTGTGGTAAATAAATTCATCGAGTCATTTCTTTTCCTGCCCTAAAAGTGAATTTTGTTATCTGCAATATATCTTTGTTGAAATTCTTTTGTCAATCAAAATATTTTGTTAGTTTAGATAGCAGGAAAAATTAACAGGATGATCAAGGATCTTGGACTTAGAGAACTTGGGCAACTTGAGCAGGATCTTGTTTTTGGGGATGCAGGAATGAAAGATGTAATAAAATATTTGTCCACAAAAGATGTAAGATATTTTATGATTATATATGGATGTGGTGAGTTGTGACCCCTTGTCATTATGTGTTATAAAATAGAAATATCACTTTTATGCAGGATACATCCCGTGAAAATAAGTTGCGCTTGTTGATGATTCTTGTATCCATATATCCTGAAAAAGTTGATGGTGAGAAGGGTGTCAATTTGATGAAGGTTGGTCCTTTTTTTCTTTTGTTAACCACAGAAAAGGTCTCAGTGGTTATTACTAGTGTTGATACTTTCTTGCTGGATTGTACAATTTTCATTTATTTGTTAGACCATTTGTTTTATTTTTTTTACTCCTTTCTGTAGCTGGCAAAATTACCACCGGAGGATATGAATGCTGTGCATAATTTGAGGCTTCTTGGGGGATCATCAGATGCGAAGAAAGGCTCAATGAGTGCTTTCTCTCTAAAATTCGATCTTCATAAGGTTTGTATTTATTAGATTAATTCTTCTTCTGATTGGTGAAAATTTCATGTTTGACCAAGTTTTCTGGTTTCAAGAAGAAACATGCAGTTAGGAAAGATCGTACAGGTGAACAAGTGACATGGCAGCTTTCCCGCTTCTATCCTGTTATAGAGGTACATTTAGTTAATCTAAGTACATGATTTATGTGAATAATGCATTATGCCTATATTCTTCTCATATCATTGAACTCCTCCATAAAAAATAAAAAATAAAAAAGAAAGAAAGAAAGAAACTCATTGAACTCCAATATATTTTTTGCTTACTGGAGCTTACTGCTGTTAGCCTGTCACCATTTTTTAGTTTTTACCAAGTCCTTTGTGGTTCTAAGTTAATATTACTTAATTGCTTCTGATGTTTGAACAAGAGTCATCAAGAAATGGCTTTTAAACTGCAACTACGACAACAGGGTTCCGGCGTATTCTAAATCAGTTGAAAATTGAAACATTTTTAGGTCAATTCTGACATGAGATTTTATACTTTTTATCCTTTTTGTATTTGTGGGATTTACTATAGGATAATTGTTGATGCCTATGTTGACTGATGAAGAACTTGTTACTCAGAGAAGAGGACTAGGGCATTATATGTGCTGTTAGAAACTTTTGCGTCACTAGTTTTAACCTTCTTAATAATTTTTTAGTACATTAATACTATATAATTTATTCATGTATTTCTTTTATGCTTATTGTTTACGCAGAAAAGGAAGACATCTAGTTCATTTTTTATGTCACATCATAGTCATTCTCAAACAATGCTTCAATGTTCTTTTACTTTTCCAACATTTTTAGTCCTTTGGACTACTGAACTGAAATCTTCCTCTACAGGATCTCATTGAAAGGCTAAGCAAAGGGGAATTGTCAAAGGAAGATTATCCATGTTTAAACGACCCGATTCCAACTTATCATGGTATGTCTCCTGGTGCATCAGTACAACTGCCAGTTGCTCATTCAATGAGATCAAGACAAACGCCAACATGGGCCCGGCCTCGGGGCTCTGATGATGGGTATTCAAGGTGCTTTTTTCACATTATTTGTGCTCCAGGGTTGTCTTTTTATCTGATTGGATAATATATACTATGACCTACGTTATACTTTTCCAGCTATTACTCTCTTATGGTCATTTGCTTCTTCTTTTTTCCCTTCTTTTGGAAAAAAAAATGCTACATGTTTCTTGGTGTTAATAAATTTTTATCACATCATTGCTTGTAGGACTTACTGCAGTGACAAAACTGCAAGTTATGTATGTTCTCTGTAATCTAAATCTTTCAAATAATAATCTGTTTCGTTCATGTTTCTGTAGTGATTCTGTATTAAGACACGCATCTAGTGATTTCAAGAAGATGGGCCGACGTATTTTTGTATTTATTGTTGGTGGAGCTACCAGATCAGAGGTGTGATAATATTTTATATCATTTATCACTAGATGCTAATTTATTGTAGCTTTATGTGACTTGTTTGGTCTGATAAGAATGTTCCCAATTTCAGCTTCGGGTTTGCCACAAGCTTTCAAGTAAACTGAGGAGGGAAGTTATTTTAGGATCCTCAAGTCTTGATGATCCTCCGCAATTTATAACAGTAAGAAATTAAATTTTGCTTTTTTATGTGTAACACATCCCAGTATCCAGGAGCAGTCCCCTATTGTTTTTTATAAGCGAAAAAGCCTTGATTAAATGTTTTACCTTTTTCACTTGCAGAAACTTAAGATGCTGACAGCACAAGAGCTCTCACTGGATGATCTCCAGATCTGAGCCTGGAAAGGAGAAAATATTCTTTTCGGAAATACAATTGGTAGTCAGCCCATAGATACATCATTTTGACCTTTTTTTAACTTGCAATTTAATTTTCTGGACATTATTAGAAGTGGCTTTCTGGTATTAGATGGAGTATCTTGTCTCCTGGGCTGTCTCGTAGGCTTGAGCCATGAACTGTGAATATGATGCATGTGTGTATAATTTTGCTTTTTTCATTTTATTTAGAAACATCATTCAAGAGCACTTCTGTCACATTTTCCATAAATACAAGTTGTATTATACAACTGATATGATAGATGATTTTCAATTATGTGATTTTATGGTTTTAGTATTTTGACAGCACTTGCCGATTAAATATAATAAAGCCTATAAAACAATCAGCGACTATCATTTTTTATTATAGGATCTTTTTTGAGCTTTATGCACAAATAGATGGAATTTGCATAGGTTTTATTTTCATGACTGTTTTGTTCAGGTTTCTTCAATTAAATAATGACTTTCATTTATAATATGTCATTAGATAAAATAGATGGTCATTGAAAAATTATGTTTGTAGGTAGAAATGTGATGGGTCGGTTTTGATAACTGGTTAACTGAAAGAAATGCACTGCCTCATTTCATTTAGGATTAAGAGGATCTGAAGTAATAGATGATACATCACAGCTAGAGTCCTTGTGCCCTGGAGTTGTTTCCTATGCTGGCTATATTAGCATTGACTGCTGGTGATTCTGTTGATTTAGTAAATGTAAATTGGCCAACTTGGCGATTAGAACTGGCTTAGTTATCGTTGATAGAGACAGGGGATAGGTAGGGGAACTGCAGTGGGTCGAGTGATAGTTGCTGAGCTCGCAATGGAGTTGCAACTAGTGAGGCGGTGTGGTGGCTGCCACTAGTGAGGGCTCAATGAAAACGATGAGATTGTGCTCTTTAATCAGGGCTATGAAGGGTTGGATTTAAATTTTTTTTTTTTTACATTATGCAGAATTACTAAAATATTTTCAATGTGATTTTTCTGTTATTTTTGGATGAAAAAAGTAATGGAATATCAATTTGAAACAAATTTAAGACAATTATAAGTAGTTTTAATAGTAAGTTAATAAAAAAAAAATAGTAATAAATTAATTCAAAATTAATTATTTTAGTATTAAATGAAACGTTTGTATTTAAACTTATATGGTGCCCTGCTACTACTACTCTACCACCCTAAAAAAAATGTCAAGACCGGTCGGTTCTAAAAACAGACTTTGATATAGGTGAGAATTCAATTTTTGTTATAAAAAAGCAAAAGAAAAGAAAAATAACATAACAATTAATTTACATGCATAAATTATGCAGTAACAAGTCAATGCCTATTAAATGGTAGTTTTCAATTAGGAAGCAGAAAGATCTGTACAAATTCCTTATGGAATAGCTCTCAAGCATTTTATTTATTTTCATTTTTTTGGGTAATTTCTAAGAACTTTCTTACAATCATGAAGCAGCATCATCCAACGACTCTGCACGAACCTCGTGAGGTTTAGAATGTTTAAAAGAGAAGTTACCCCCAGACCAAGTTTATTTGATAGATAACAATGACTCGATAATGTTTCTTGATTACTACCGAAGCTTGGAAAAAATACTTCCAATTTTCCTTCGTGGTGGGGCTTCACTCTCTCCCAAAGGGAACCAAAAAGAGTGAGAGATATATATACGAGCTAGAAAATAAACAGTTATAGAAAAGTGCTCCAGCTAGAAAGCTAATTTTATCTCTCAGGTCGATAAGAGATTTTTGACCCAAATTTTCAAAATTGGCTTTGCCAACCACCCAACCGATATGAGCAAGCTCTGCCTTTTTGCAAAACGACGTCAAATCCTTATTGGATCCTTTTGGCCAAATATCATGTTGACCTTTACTTGATATCCCACCATCTTAAAAGGTGGCCTATATAGTGCAACCATATCTTTGTCGACTGTTTTTTGTCACCACAAAGATCAATTAAGCACAATAATCATCTTCCCCATCTTGTTCTCTTTTCTCTGCAAACTCAGAGACTCCAAAATGATGATAAGGAGAAAGATTAACAGTTTCTCAAATCATGATGTCATGCAATGCTTATAGAGTTTAATGCCTAATATTTACCTCTTTCTCAATCCTTACATCCCCTAAATTCTTCTAAAATAGTAAACAAGCAGGTATAAAATAGTAGTGGAATGAATTGAATAAATCCTATCAAATTAAATTTTTACTAAGGAGAGAGGAAAAAAAAAAAAAAAGAGGAAAATTTGTTACACTGAGGACGTATCAATAAGAACCTCATTTAACACATAATCCTCACCATTTTCTAGGGCAAGTAGCTCTGCATCCTTATCCTCATCACTAGAAAAATCTCGTCTATCAAGTTTGGAATGAGCTGCAATGAACACCAGCTTCTGTGCCCTCTCCAAGCCAATCCTTGAATGCCCATGTGCTGAAGAAACCCATCTTAGTACAGAAAAGTTACATTTGAACCCACAAGAAGTTGCATGAAGGAAGATTAGCCTAACTGCAACTCTCCCTAGTGACTTGAATTCAGTAAGATAAGTTTCCCACACTAGCCTACTGCTTTGGGGGTTGACAATTCTCATCTTTCCGGTAATAGGGTCTCTCTTTTTCATTTGTACAGCTCGGGCATACACTGGATCGAGCCCTTCAGTTCTCCATTTCATGAGTTCCATCAATGCAATGTGAGCCTCCTCTCTCGAAACAAGCCGGGTTATTAGCTTGTCCACATCCTTCTCTTGCTCCGTTGTTAAGCATTTGAATGGTGGAAGGTACTTGCCACTGGTGTCCCTAATCAAGTAAAGAGGATCAAGTATAAATGCTGCAGCCCAAGCCGGATGATAATTCTTCTTAAATCTTCTTTCAATCACTTTCTCAACTGCTTCTTCACCAATATGAAACTTGGAACACCAGTCTTTCACATTTGCTCTAAGTTCATCCCAAAGAGGAAGGCATTGCCCAACTAATGGTCTCTCTGTTTCTATATCTTGAGCCATGTCTTTTATTAATTTTATCAAAGAATGCACTGCCCCTAGTTCATTCCAGAACCCAGCATCCCCAATCATGTCACCAACTTCCCTGGCAATAGGGTCATCCATAGATTCTAGCTTGTAAGACTCATCAAGCAGAACCAACTGAAGTGCTCGAGATGAATTCAGAATGTCCTCAAACAATGTATGCATATGTCCTGAGTGAAGATTGTCATACTCACGCAGTGGCACTCGTAATAAACTTGCAAAACCATATTCTTGTAACTGATACTTTTGAAAGCTATTTCGAACGTGGGACTTATTATTAACAAAATCTGCAAGCTTCAAGCAATTCTCAGTGACAGTCTTGCACAAAGGAAGGCCTCTGTTTAAGTCTTTAAGTAGACTATTGAACACCTGGAATTGACAAGAAAGATTAACCATCCACTGATTCTGATTCTCCAAATTCCTCAATGCTTTTGCTTTAAATCTGTCAGCTACTATTCCTACACATTGTTGCACAACATTCCCACAAATGCCTGTGACTGTCTCCCATAACACCTCCTCGGCATACTTTGACGGGGCGGATCCACTAACGAACAATGCCCTTCTGTACAAGCTAGTCCCATTAGGTAGATTCACAGTCAAATTAACCAAATAATCTTCCCCATAAACACCATAATTCTTGGGTTTCCATCCATCAGAAGCAATTTGAAAGAACATGGCATATCTAATTCTAGCTTCTGACTCTGCTTTTGCTTCATCAAACTTAGTATCTAATCTAGAACCCATGAACTCCATGCGAGAAATCGCAGGGAAGCCAACCTGGTTAAGAAAAGCTCTGAACTTGGGATGTTCAAGACTAGAAAAAGATACTGACCCAGAAGATTCATACACCCAATCAGCTAGAAAATCAAACGCACAATCAATCTGGGCCTTGCTAAGTGCTGGACCAGGCGAAGTTTTAGGATTTTTGAGCTTCTTAACGCTGTCTTCCAACATAGCCAAGGCTCCCAAATCCTCTTTACCACCAGATAACATCAAATGCGGCTGCTGAGGCAACAGAGGAACAGCAATGGGCGTCGTTGACACTGACGGCGAATAACTAAGCTCGCCGAAACGAGCCGGATCCACTATAGTAAGCGGAGATACATGGTATGACGAACCTGACCCACAACCAGAAGAACTACGCTTGCGGTGGTTACGATGGATGGTAGGAGTACAACGGGACGCAATATTTGCTGAGGGTGAAATTAACGAAATAGGTTTCGCTACAGAGTTGAAATTCGGGCAAGTCCCTGGCTTAAGATGCTCCGAGGCAGTGCGAGACGGGTTCGAAGCTGAGAAAACGGTGTCGCACAAAGAGCAACGAAGCTTTACCGCTTTGGGCAAGCCGTTATCAGTGTTGTGAAGTAGCATAGGCTCCAGGTGTGCCCAATACCAAGCACCTTTTCCCTTTATCGCTTTAGTCCGAACCATAACCAGCCCTTCGTATCGTTTACGAACTGCTTTGGCAGTGAGCTCGTCAGCTGAGTCCACGCCCACAGACTGTGTATTAGTGTTAGTAGCCGACATTACAGAGGAACCAAATGGAAGGAGTTCAAGGAAGTTGTGGTGTATAAAGATAATTCTGGGTCTGGGGGGTTTTAACGCTAGTCCCTCAACACCATCGTTGTTATCGATGGAGAACTGAATAGTGAGGTTGGATAGTCGGCGTTTTGGATGCATTTAACCGGGAAGTGGCGTCTGAGGTGGACGGAACTTGAAATTTGGGCGAGTTTCCATGCCGAGCCAACCGATCTGAGAATTTGGTGGTTTGGGTTTTGGTTTGTGTTTCAGAAACACTGATGATTCAGTTCAGCTATTTCGTGAAGAAGTTTCAAAGGAAGAGTAATGGAGTAGGGGGCGAATAGACAGACACTAGAGAGAAGCGCTTTACAACTGAGAGTGGAAACAAAAATGACTTCTGTGATAGATAGATAGATAGATAGATGCTGTCAAATTGTCAATAATACTACGATTCTAATGTCTATGAAAATCATTAATAAAGCATAATTTATTGTTTTTTGTAGTAAGAAATTTTATAATAATTTTTTTTATTTTATATATATATATAATATTATTTTAATTAAAACCATATAAATGTTACTAGTAGAATTAGTAATAATTTGTGGGAATCATTATAAATTAAAATGCTTATTTGTATGTAATTAATAGTAAAATTTATGTGAATATGAATGACTAAAATAATACCACTTGACCATTCAATTATTCCCGTATGTCATTTTTTTTCCTTGGTGAAAATTTATTTGAACAAGAAGTAGAGTTATAACTGAAAATAATTAAATTATTAAATATGAAATCAAAATTAACAAGCTATAACTCCATTATATACGTAGGTGAATATATATAAGTATTATGCAATAGTTTTATACTACACTCACTTTAACGCTCGTTTATAATAATTAAAATAATGATTTTTTGATAGTATTAAAAATTACATTCTGATTGCACTAATTCATAAAAATAAAAAACTCTCTTACAAAAATTTTAATGCCGTGTGCCTTACGAGCAAAACACGAAGTTGACTCTCAAAATTCCAACAAAAAATCACGCAAATAAAAGAGACAATGATAAATTACTGGAGTGAATTTTTTCGAGGAAGAAATTCTCCGTCTGGCAGCCTCTACGCTAGAATTTTAGAGAGATGCATGACAGAAAGAAAGAACGGCACTAGGATCCCGCATGTCATATTTAATAATTCTATTTATTTAGAGAAATCTAATTAATAATATAACTTTTATTCTTAATGATGTTGTTATCCCAATACAGAAAGAAAACATTTTGTAACACCACCGAATATAATTTAAGTGTCGTAAATTTAACATATTAATTAAATTAAATTTATAATCAAAGCCTATTTACCACAATTTTTTTTATCAAATAATATTTTTGTATAAATTAAATATGTGATTTGAAATAAAAAATAATCCAACCTACCATAAGATTATTAAATAAATTATCATATTCATCACGGACTCTAATTCTTCAATATAATTTTTGTTGTATTATTATATATGTTATTAATATGTGACAAATACGTTAATAAAAATAATTACAAGTGTGAATTGCATAAAATATAAACATTTTATCTACATATATACTAATAATTTGTCTAACATAAAATAATACACTAATAATAATACAAGTCATCACGGTAATTTTGCTATTATGTATTGAATTAATCTATCAAAATGACTTAAAAATTAAAAATTGTATCGTGGTAGATGTAATAAATCAGTAACAGTCGTCTAATAATGCATCCCATATGTGTTTGTATATATATATATATTAAAAAACATAGCACATCCCAAGGACGAACACCAACTCATGTCGGTCAATTAAAACTGTTGATTATTGTTGACTGGAGCGTGAGTTATACGATCCTTGCATGACACAATTGTTAAATTTCGTACAGTCCTTTTTTTTAAAACTTGCCAACTTCATGTTTGTTGTTTTATTAATTTTCTCTCTCTCTCTCTCTTTTTTTTTTTTTTTGTTGGTGACTTGTTTCCGGGTCTTGTGGTTGCGGAGTATGCTTTTATTTATTTTATTTTTTTATTCTTCATTTATTATTTTCGTAACTAATACAAAAAATTTTATGTCGTAAAAAATATAGATTTTTTTTGTCACTTGATCATGTGACAGAGATGGTAATTTTTGATATGATACGATAGCACGATCTAAACACGACATGACATGAATTTTTTTTTGTAAAAATTGATCAATAATTTTTTTATTTTTTTAAAAATTTTGTTATTTCTTACTATTATAAATAAATAACACAAAAAAAAATTTAAATAAATTTTTTAATGTATCAATTAATATAAAAATACGACATATCATGTGGTTCTGCAATTAAGAATGTGGACATAAAAGGGCACCTTAGGAATTTAATAAATTCGGTCTTTCTCTCTGTGGCAGTGTTGACCAAGACAACCTAGAAAAATTCCTTAGAGAAGTCAACCATAATCCAAATTTAAACGGCGTGAGATCGAGGAAATCACTTTATTTGTAACTCTTATGATAAAAATAAAACATTTTTATTTATTTTTAAAATAATAAATAAAAAATAAATTTTTTTACATAATAATAAAATAAATTTAATGAGCACAAATTTTCTATATTATTATAATAGTTTAAAACATAATTTAAATAATATAATATATATTTTTATTTTTCAGTCAACTTGTTTTATAATTGTTATATTTTATAAATTTTTCTATATTTTGTCATTTTTATATATCATATATTTTTTTTAACTATCGTATTTAAATCAAAAATATAGACTTTATAATATTATAAATAGGAGCTACTCAAATAAAAAAAATTACAATATCAATAGCATGAGAACTACATGAATGAATTCTCTCACATCCATCATCTTTATTGAAAGAGTAAATTATTCATTGTAAAAATAAAGTAACTAAAATATTTGAGTGACACAAACAAAGTAATTTAAATTTTCTTCAAAAAATGGGAAAACTTTGCAAGTTTTTCGCAATTAATTTTGTTCTTATCATAACAAAAATATTAATATACATTTATTTTTATAATAATTAGGATTTAATATCATTATTATTGGATAAATTAGTTATTAATAAACAATTATAATAATAATAATAATAATTTACATTATGATAATATTGTCACCCTATTATTTTAATAACTTTAAAATATGTTAAAATGTTTTACATTTTTCTAATATTTATATTATCTTCATTATTTTTTTATTTAGAAGTTAAAAAATTTTATTTTATTAATTTACATTTACTCTTATAACAATCAGGATTTAATATCATTATTATTAAATAAATTAGTTATTAATAAGCTATTATTATAACAATAATAATTTACATTATAATAACATTGTCACCCTATTATTTTAATAACTTTAAAAAATGTTAAAATGTTATACATTTTTCTAATATTTATATTATCTTTATTATTATTTTTTTATTTAGAAGTTAAAAAAGTTTATTTTATTAATTTTGTTTTATTTGTAATATTTTAAAATTTTATTTCTCTTTATATCATTGTTTTGATTCTATTTTTCAAATAAACATAAAAAAAAAAAAATAGTAATGTTGTTTATATTAAATTCATAATTCCAACCATGTTCACTTTGTGGACAGTGATTGGAACTTACAAAAACGTATTTTGAACTTTTGTGAAGTGCCCAACCATTGTGGAGAAACAATTGGTAAAACAATGGAGTCTTACTTGCGAGAATGGGGTGTGGATGGTGTTTTTACAATAACAGTAGATAATGCAAGTTCAAATGGAGCTGCTATTAGCTGGATAAAGAAAAGGTTTAAAACTTGGAGTGGATTGGTTTTGGGAGGAGAATATTTGCATGTGAGATGTGCTGCCCACATTCTCAACTTGGTTGTTTCTGATGGTCTAAAAGAGATGTATGACTCAATCAAACACATTAGGAATGCTGTGAGGTATGTTAGATCGTCTCCTTCACGTTTACAAAAGTTTAAAGAATGTATAAAGCATGAAAATATTCAGGATAAAGGGCTTGTTTGTTTGGATGTGAGTACAAGGTGGAATTCTACATTTCTAATGTTAGAAGCTGCCCTGAAGTTCAAAAAGGCATTTTACAGAATGAAAATTTTTGATGGGGGATTTATGAACTACTTCCTTGGCAGTGAAGAGGACAATAACCATGGTCCACCAAATGATTATGATTGGAAACAAGCTGAAGCCTTCGTGCAATTCTTAAGAACCTTCTATGAGGCAACTTTAAGCTTTAGTGCTTCATTGAATGTCACTTCTAATAAGTACGTTCATGAGTTGAATGATATACAAGTAGAGTTGAGTGAATTAGTAACCTCAGAAGATTCTTATTTGAGAAATATGGCTATTAGCATGAAGACAAAATTTGAAAAGTATTATGGAGACATTCATAAGATGAATAAGCTCCTATTTATGGCTGTTGTGCTTGATCCACGATATAAACTTAAGTATTTGGCTTTTGTTTTTGGAAAGATTCATGAAATCGAGGTTGCTAATAGATTGGTGCAAGAGGTGAAAGAATCATTGTTCAAGTTGTATAGCTTTTATCAAATAATATTTTTGTATAAATTAAATATGTGACATGAAATAAAAAATAATCCAACCTACCATAAGATTATTAAATAAATTATCATATTCATCACGGACTCTAATTCTTCGATATAATTTTTGTTGTATTATTATATGTGTTATTAATATGTGACAAATACGTTAACAAAAATAATTAGAAGTGTAAATTGCATAAAATATAAACATTTTATCTACATATATACTAATAATTTGTCTAACATAAAATAATACACTAATAATAATACAAGTCATCACGGTAATTTTGCTATTATGTATTGAATTAATCTATCAAAATGACTTAAAAATTAAAAATTGTATCGTGGTAGATGTAATAAATCAGTAACAGTCGTCTAATAATGCATCCCATATGTGTTTGTATATATATATATATTAAAAAACATAGCACATCCCAAGGACGAACACCAACTCATGTTGGTCAATTAAAACTGTTGATTATTGTTGACTGGAGCGTGAGTTACACGATCCTTGCATGACACAATTGTTAAATTTCGTACAGTCCTTTTTTTTAAACATGCCAACTTCTTGTTTTATTAATTTTCTCTCTCTCTCTCTCTCTCTCTCTCTTTTTTTGTTTGTTGGTGACTTGTTTCCGGGTCTTGTGGTTGCGGAGTATGCTTTTATTTATTTTATTTTTTTATTCTTCATTTATTATTTTAGTAACTAATACAAAATTTTTTATGTCGTAAAAAATATAGATTTTTTTTGTCACTTGATCATGTAGCAGGGATGGTAATTTCTGATACGATACGATAGCATGATCTAATCACGACATGATACGAATTTTTTTTATAAGAATTGATCAATAATTTTTTTATTTTCTTAAAAATTTTGTTATTTTTTACTATTATAAATAAGTAACACAAAAAAAAAATTTAAGTAAATTTTTTAATGTATTAATTAACACAAAAATATAACATAAATATAAATAAATACTATATAAATATAATCAATATAACATGATTGACACCCTTATCACAAGTGGACATAAAAGGGCACCTTAGGAATTTAATAAATTCGGTCTTTCTCTCTGTGGCAGTGTTGACCAAGACAACCTAGAAAAATTCCTTAGAGAGGTCAACCATAATCCAAATTTAAACGGCGTGAGATCGAGGAAATCACTTTATTTGTAACTCTTATGATAAAAATAAAACATTTTTATTTATTTTTAAATAAATTATAATAATAAGCTATTATTATAACAATAATAATTTACATTATAATAACATTGTCACCCTATTATTTTAATAACTTTAAAAAATGTTAAAATGTTATACATTTTTCTAATATTTATATTATCTTTATTATTATTTTTTTATTTAGAAGTTAAAAAAGTTTATTTTATTAATTTTGTTTTATTTGTAATATTTTAAAATTTTATTTCTCTTTATATCATTGTTTTGATTCTATTTTTCAAATAAACATAAAAAAAAAAAAATAGTAATGTTGTTTATATTAAATTCATAATTCCAACCATGTTCACTTTGTGGACAGTGATTGGAACTTACAAAAACGTATTTTGAACTTTTGTGAAGTGCCCAACCATTGTGGAGAAACAATTGGTAAAAAATGGAGTTTACTTGCGAGAATGGGGTGTGGATGGTTTTTTACAATAACAGTAGATAATGCAAGTTACAAATGGAGCTCTATTAGCTGGATAAAAAAGGTTTAAAACTTGGAGTGGATTGTTTTGGGAGGAGAATATTTGCATGTGAGATGTGCTGCCCACATATCAACTTGGTTGTTTCTGATGGTTTTAAAAGAGATGTATGACTCAATCTAAAACATTAGGAATGCTGTGAGGTATGTTAGATCGTTCTCCTTTCGTTTACAAAAGTTTAAAGAATGTATAAAGCATGAAAATATTCAGGATAAAGGGCTTGTTTGTTTGGATGTGAGTACAAGGTGGAATTCTACATTTCTAATGTTAGAAGCTGCCCTGAAGTTCAAAAAGGCATTTTACAGAATGAAAATTTTTGATGGGGGATTTATGTAATACTTCCTTGGCAATGAAGAGGACAATAACCATTGGTTTCACAAATGATTATGATTGGAAAAAGCTGAAGCCTTGTGCAATTTTAAGAAACTTCTATGAGGCAACTTTAAGCTTTAGTGCTTCATTGAATGTCACTTCTAATAAGTACTTCATGAGTTGAATGATATACAAGTAGAGTTGAGTGAATTAGTAACCTCAGAAGATTCTTATTTGAGAAATATGGCTATTAGCATGAAGACAAAATTTGAAAAGTATTATGGAGACATTCATAAGATGAATAAGCTCCTATTTATGGCTGTTGTGCTTGATCCACGATATAAACTTAAGTATTTGGCTTTTGTTTTTGGAAAGATTCATGAAATCGAGGTTGCTAATAGATTGGTGCAAGAGGTGAAAGAATCATTGTTCAAGTTGTATAGCTTTTATGATGATGGTGACAAAGATAATTGGTCAAAGTGATAGAACTTCAAAAAATAACACTTCAACATTTAATTTTGAAGGAAGTTCCAAAAAAATGCCAAAATTCAAAGAAAAGGGATTTTCTAAATCAGAGTTATTGTTTTACCAAGTGGAGGAAGATAATAACAATTCAAAAGATGAATCTGAGCTAGATCAATATTTGAATGAGGCTTGTGAGAAGAAAAATGAAGAATTTGATATATTAAAGTGGTGGAAGATAAATTCTGCAAGATTTAAGATTCTTTCTCAAATTGCACGAGATATATTGGCTATTCAAGTATCAACTGTTGCTTCAGAGTCGGCATTTAGTACTGGAGGCCGTGTGTTGGATCCATTTAGGAGTTCTTTGCGACCTAAAATGGTTGAAGCATTGATATGTTCTCAAAATTGGCTTCGGGAAGCAGATAAATCTCTTATGAATGATAAAGAAGATGAAGACCTTGCAAATATGATGGACGATTTGCATATATATGATGGCCTTGATACAGGTATGATATTTGTTTACTCTCAGTCATTACTTTTGTTAATGTAAATATTTTGATTTACTAATATTTTCTTCTTTCATTCTTCAGAATTATTTTTGGACAAATAATCACGGATGACATAAATTGAAAAATTAACAAAGATGGAAGCTTGAGCCATAATGGAGGCAGCAAGGAATTTTGGTTTTTTAGTAGCAACCAATAGCTTGTTTTTATTTTCTATAGCTGTTTTTGAATTTAATATGGACTGTTTTGTTATT
Organism: Elaeagnus macrophylla; assembly: GCA_029378325.1. Lineage (NCBI taxonomy): Eukaryota > Viridiplantae > Streptophyta > Magnoliopsida > Rosales > Elaeagnaceae > Elaeagnus > Elaeagnus macrophylla. Next base: position 27,623,068 of record CM055645.1, read on the forward strand.
TGGAATTGTGTTCGTACTTTTATAGTAATGTTATTGTAGTATGAATGTATGATAGTATAAATATTGTTCTCTGTTTGATTTATATTTAGCTATTATCTATGGTTTTTGGTTTTCTACGTTAAAACTTTAATTACCATGTGTTGTTAATAATACAACTTGTGAAGGTATGTAATCTTCTTTTGAATCTTTTTCTCAATTTCATTCCTAATTGAGTCTGTATATTACTATGATTGATGTTAGCCCATTTTCTCTGCAGAAAATAGAGTCTATCGATCTTCTTTGCAAGAAGTGGAATCCTTGTTTTACAAGGCCGATAGTGTTGTTCCAAAAGTAACTTATTTTGTTGGAGCCCTTCCATGGAGCAAAATACTAGTTTACATTTAAGCTATAAATAACTACCTATTAGTAACACCTTTTTTTTTCTTTATTTCAGGGAATAATTACTACAAGTTAAATGGACATCACTTAGTACTGAGTAGGTCATTGGAACAACAATGGTTTATCCAGGTTAGAACTTTCTTAACACAATATCATATTTGGAAAGCAATGTCTTATTTATTGGCTATTAGTTTAATAAATATACATGCATGTTATTCAATTATGGACCTTAGTATGCTTGAATTGATTGAAATTTACAATAAAAAAAAGTATTTTAAAAAAAGACAGAAACAAATCAGTTTATATTTAAATATATGTAGGTCCAAATCGAAAATCGAACTTAACCGAACCGATATTAAAAGGTTGGTCTGATGTCAGTAATCGCACTTTAAAAGGTCGGTTTTGGTTCTTGATTTAGCTAACCGATTCATGTTGGTTCGGTTAGCAATTTAAGCAAAAACCAACCAAAACCGAACCGCGCCCACCCCTAATGTTTACATTGCGCAAACTAAGTTTTGCAAATTGCATTTAGGGTTTTGATTATGTTTTTCCTCCCTTCTTTTTTCGATGGTTCTTTATATGGGTATTGTCTCTTGTTCTTCTTTCTTTTCTTTTCTTTTTTTTTTTTTCTTTTTTTTTTGAATTTGATTAAGGGTGCTCTTCTTTATTTCTAGAGCCAAATTAAATTTTAATATAAATTTATGTAATCTTAACATTTATTTTTACACAAATTAAAAAAAAGGAGGAAAAATTAAAGAAAATATTATTGTTTGAATAAACAAACTATGAGTCCACTGGTACTAAAGATATATGTATATAGGTTTAATTGAGGTCTAGTCCATTGATTATTAAAAATCTACAAGATAATAAATTCAATCCTATTATATTATATGAAGCTATTTGGCAGTTTAAAGTTAAACTAATTAGCTTGCAGGTCGTGAATAAGGGTGATAATATGTGTCGAAATTTGAATAAATGAACTAAAAAAACACGAAACGAATACTAACGATTCAAATTTGGGTTGGCCCAAAAAAAAAAAAATTTGATCCGGGTTCGAGCCAGCCATTTGACCCGAATTGAGAATTTAAAAAAAAAAAAAAAAAACTTGAATTTTGTGGGATCAAGTGGGATATTGACTCATGAACGTATAAAAATAGAGATTGTAATTCTATTATTTTATTGAATTAAATTCTCTTGAATTGTTTTGTAATATATCAGTTTATCATGTATGCATTTTCTTTTATATTTACTCTTTTATATTTTATTTGGTAATAATTAGTTTAACATATATGTCTTTTCTTTTAAATCATGTAATTTTATATTTTTTTGGATCTTTAAATAGTATGTCAATTAGTTGCTAACTTGCTATAAAATATGATGTGAGAAAAAAAAATATTTATTTAAATATTATGATTATTTTGATATTTAGGGTCAATTTGTGTCAGCCCAAATTTTAACATTTCGTGTACGGGTTCATAATATCAGACCAAATTACCGTATTCGTGTTAGGTGAATTTGGGCTAAATTTGTTCGAGCCAGCCCGAACTAGTCCAACCTGCACAAATTGTCACTCTTAATTATAATATCATATGACCTACGTACCAATGACTTTCATAGTCAACATGACGAATCATATTTCACGAATATATTTAATCATTTTGTGCAGGTAGCACCGAATCATTACATATAGACCTTTGACAATCCATACTCTATACATCAAACATAACATTGTGATCACGTCAAATCTTGTCAATCTTATTTTTAGAGATCAATACTTGATACGTGTATAATTTTATATATATATACGTATCTATGATCTATTATTGTTAAGAGGACCTAAATATTAATACACTCTCTTATGTTTTGCTATATTTAGACGGTTATTATTATAGAATAAAAAGATAACTCAATTGTAGCAATGGAATCAATTTGACATACAGAAATGGCTCATAATATTGTCATTTTCAGGACTTTTGAGTCCAAGTAGAATCTCATTTTCAACACAAAGTCCTTGTTGGAGTACTTTTGTCTATTATAATATCTTTCCAAACTTCATATTTGTTTTGCCCATTCCCCTTCTTTATACCGTCCCCCTTTTCGTTTGTCTAATTTAGGTTTTCTTTAGTGGGCTGGAAATTACTTCGTAAAAATGAGGTTAAACAAGATTGATGAACCCACTTGTCTATTTAAATTTACAACTACCTAAATTAAGGCTGCAATTAGAAAGTTGATGCTGTCTCCATTCGAAAAACAAAGTTGTTTTTCGTTTTTTAATCCTTTAATAAGCCTTTTTAGGTAATATTATTTGAAAAATACCCTCTAATGATTTTTATTTTTTGTTGTTGTTGCTTCTAAGAGTAATGTTATACCAAGTCATATAATATACATTCATTTATTATATATTTTGGTTTGGTTAACGTTATAGTTCAATTTATTTAGGCTTTATTTCATAACAATTATAATTTTTAATTAAATAATTTTTGTAATTTTTTTATTATTTTGTAAAAATAATCACCGATGTATTTAATAATAATTTTTATTTAATAATTTTCAATAAAAAAATAAAAAAAATCACATACAAGATATTTAGTAATGCTTTATTTATTTTTTTCAAAAACTTTAAAAAGAAATTATTTTTTTTGTTTTTATTTACAAATTTTAAGTTTTTAATCATTTTTTTCGATACTTATACAGATAAAAGTCACAAGACTTGATTTATTCTCTAAAAAAATACCTTGTAAAGGTAAAAAAAAAAAATATATGATTAAAAAAATATTATTTTTAAAAATTTTTGAATTACCCTAAACTTTGATTGTAATTTATTAAAAATATAAAAATTAAAATCGAGAATCGTTATCAAATATTAATGATTAAAAAATTAATTAAAAAAATTAAAATTAAAATTATTATCGAATGTTCTCAAAGAAACAAATTAAAATTATTATCAACAATACCATTAATGTATCATTTTCAAAGTATATAAAACACAATATAATCCTATCAAACTTATATCTTTTCCCATACTTAAACTGTGGTTATGAAGTGAAAAAAATAGTTTATTGACACGATAACACATGACTCACAAGAGCATAAATGTTTGCTTTTATTTCTGAACCGTGGTTTTACTTTTAATCCATACTAATTAATATATATATATATATATTTTATATTTTTATTTTTTAAGAAGAAATTTTAAAGTTTTTTTTTTATTAAAAAAAATATATATATATATACTCACACGGAAAGAGAGAGATCCAAGTGAGAATTAAAATTACCAAAAATGGATAAGACATTGTGTGTAACGAAGATTAAAATAAAAGAATTTAAATAGGAAAAAACTTACAATGTGGGGTCATAAATAAAACTCAATAGTCAAATAAATAAAGGTCATCTAGCGTACTTAATTCAGAAATAAATCATAATAAAAGAGAAGTACTTGGGAACATCGGCTTATGAATTATGCAATATAATTGAAATTTTCATGGTCAAGTTGTTCTATAATTTGCAAGGAAAAAGAATATTAAAGTAGCAGTATGCGAGAGGGGGAAATATTATAATTTTTTTTAAAATATTAAAGTAGAAGTACCATTCCATGTCCAATAACCTCAACGCTAATCGAGGGGGAAAAATCAAGGCTAAGGTCAAATTAATACAAATGTTAATATATATATAAATATATAGATTTTAATTAAAAACCCACCACCTCTATCACTTTCTGTTACTAATGGTAATCATAATAATTGTATGACACCATAAAAGAGGTTTATATTACACGGACATGATGATACAGAAAAAATCTAAAATTTTAGTTTCAATATAGTTTCGTTTTTTCCTTTGTACTTTAAGTAATTACTATAGCTATGAATAACATAATCAATTTCTCCGTACGAATCCAACTATTTTTAGTTCGTCTGGATATTAATTGCTTTGCGCTCCTATTTTTGTTGCAACAACATTATACAACTTATTTATAGCCAAAATAATAATAATAATATAATAATCCATGATAATTAATATATCTTATTCTCCCTGGGATTCCAATTAGCCAGGAAAAATAAGTATACGTTAAAAAAAAGAAAATAATTTGAAATTACCAAATAAAAATATTAATCTGAAAGGCTCTCCCACGGGCCCTTTTCTGAATATATTTAATTTAAAAGATGTACGTATAATACTTATTAATTTTATATATTCTTTAATGAACTATCGGACCATTTGGATTATAACCTAAAAGTTAGCTTATAGGTTAAAAGTGAGCTCAGTGATATAAGCACAACGGAAGGATCGTCCTTGGTTGATGTAGGACTCCTCAACACTCCCCCTTATATCGGCGGACACCGAATGACCGTGAGGGCGGCCATGTTGGGCACACCGGTGAACTCAGGTACCTGCTCTGATATCATGATGAACCACCGGGCCACCCGGATTATAACCCAAAAGTCAGCTTATAAGTTAAAAGTGAGCTCAGTGATATAAGCACAGCAAAAGGATCGTCCTTGGCTAATGTGAGACTCCTCAACACTCCCTCTCACATCCCAGGTACCCGCTCTGATACCATGATGAACCACCGGACTATCCGAATTATAATCTAAAAACTAGCTTATGAGTTAAAGGTAAGTCCAGTGATATAAGCACAGCGAAAGGATTGTTCCTGGCCGATGTGGGACTCCTCCACACTCTTGTCATCTAAATTTGTTAAACCAACTCCCAAATTTTTTTATGCTTTTTAAAATGTACGTCTTATATTTATTCATCTGATATGTTTTCGTCATATAAATTTTATATCTTTTGAAGAAAAGAGTACTCATAAATTCATTATCTTTCAATAAAATTTTAGATTAAATCTTAAAAAAATAACAAATATAACACCTCTAAAATATATAATAATAAAAATAGTACATCTAACATCAACTCAATATTATCTCATACCTATTTTAATTAAAAATATATATATTATTTTTGTTATTATAAATTTTATAAATATTATTTAGATAATTTTCCAAAAATTATTTCCAATACTTTTCAAACATTAATATAATTTTTCGCACATTGATCCAATTAAATATGATTTTTAAAAAAGAAAAATGATAATAATCATAATTAATTGATGGATTTGAAACTAGTTGTCATAATCTCATTAAACAAAATAAAATTTGTGTGGGTTCGTTCATATATTGTCAACAAAAAATTACATTCGACCACTTTAATTGAATAACCAAACCATCAAAAAATTGTAATGTCTATAAAAAAAAAAAAAGAGAAGGAGAAGAAGTTACATTACTATCATGCACTTTAGCATAAATATAAAATTTGAAATATTTTTTTTATCTAGAAATGATAAGGGAGTAAACTATCACTCTAGGTGGTCCACTTACTCTCATCTCATTTTAAATTATAGTTTTCAAGCACGTCATCTAACATCTGATAATAATTAAAAAATATATATATATCGTTTTAAAATTTAATAAATAATGACAAAATTACCGTTAGCATTTTCAGGAGAATCACGATAATAACATTGGCTAATGTTTATCTGATATTCACAAGAAAGTTGTAACAACCGAGAACATAATTATAAGCTCTATGCTTTTCTTTCACTTTTCTAAAATTAAGATATTGACGAATATTCTGCAAATGGTTTTGAATAAGGTGAACTTGAGCTTTCTTCAACTTAATCTCGTGGGATGAGAGTAAGACTATGAACCACTACCAAAAAGGGTGGGGAAAAATGAGCAAGGGAACAATTTTTTCTTCTTTTTTTTTAAAGAACAAAATAGGATGGGATAAATTAGCATATCATTGATCATGTGAAGGAGCAAGGCCCTGATTTTGTGCTTGGTTTCCATAATTAACAAAGGAATCAAAACCACGTGTATGGCAGAGATTAAGAAGTTGACATTCCCTCAATCATGCCTCATAAAAAGAAGAGGATTCTAGGAGTACACTTTTCACTTTCATACCCATTTTTATCCGGTGTTGTTTGAATTTTATTTTATAATTTTATTAAATTAATACATTAATTTTATAATTATTAAAATAAATATATTTAATTTTGTAATTTAAATTTTAAGTTAAATTAGTTCAATTTTTTTTTAAATATTCTTTTTTTAAAAGTAATATTAAATTTTTTTATTTGAAACAAAAAACCAAAACAAAACTAAAAATTCATATCTTCTCTTTATTCTCAATTCCCTCTCCCATTTTTTTTCTCTAATTTTTTTTTGTGTCTTCAAATTTTTTTATTATCTTAAATTTATTATAACTTTAATTTTTAATTGTTAAACAATAATTTATTAATTAATTAAAACTTCAAGTCCCATTCATTTGTATTTGTATATGAAATTAGGGCATGTTTGATTAACAATAATCGTAATCGTAATGAAAATCATTCACAATGTTACTGTGTTTGGTTTGACTGTATTATGTAATAAAATGTAAAGAGATTACAATAGTAGTAATAATCCTCATTACGCATGCAGCCCTCTGTAATCTTCATTACGCCTTCAGTCCTCTCTATTTTTCTCACAATTTGTATAATTATTTATGATTTTTTTTACTCATTATATCTCTTTTAGTAATAAAAAAATTTATTTTTTTAATTTTACTTCATTTATAATTTTATAATCTTTATTTTAATATTATTATTTATTTTGATAACACTTCTTAAACAAACATTGTAATAATAATATTATTTCATTTACATTCAATTACATTACAATTATTATTCTCATTGCTTTTACATTTAACGAACCAAACGTCACTTAGTGTTCAATAAGCTGCAACAAAAATAAATAAGTGTGTATAAATATCTTAACTAGATTATTGGTTATGAATAAGAGAATTGCAAACTCAGTATGATCATATTTAAAATGTGAAGAGAAAAAGCGATGAGAAAGTGAACTGAAAAGATGGATGAAGAGATAGAAATTTTTGTTTTTTGTTTTAAAAAAAAAAAAAGAGAAATCCAATATTGTCCTTGAAAAGAAATATTTTTTAAATTTGGATTAATTTAACCCAAAATTAAAATTATAGGATTAAATGATTTTATTTTAATAATTACATGACTAATATATCAATTAAGTAAAATTACATAACTAAATTGAATAAAAATCCCATTTTTATCTATCCTATTAAAATTTATGGATACTCTTTTTTATAATAAAAAAATTAATATTTAAAATTATTTTTTAAAAAATATAGGTAATAATTTTTTTAAATTTTAAAATAACGGTTATATATATTTAAAATAAGCTCTAAAGTCCCATTTTTTTTATTAATAAAGAGAAAATACACTAACACACTTAGGTGGGAGTCGAATTTGAGTTCTTAATGAGTGAATTGGGAGTCTTACCACTTGACAAAAAAAAATTTTAATTATGATTGTGGGTGTGGATGATATGGACTTGTTTAAAGGTATTGGTTTGAAGTTTTTAGCAATGGAAATTTAATTAGAGGAACAAGTAGGATTGAGAGGGAAGGTGGTTTTCTTGTGCTGACATAATCCTCTTTCAACCAGAGATGACATTATTCTAGCTGGTTGGCTTTTTTTCTTTTTGGGTCCAAACTAATGACATTAGAGATATAGTTTAGAGTTGGACAATTTCTGTTAGTTGTAGCAGTAGAAGGTGTACACGTGACATAGAATATCAATCTGTTATGAGTTGTTATGTGTATAGACTATATTCGTCCTTATTTTCTTAGTTTCTTTAAGTTTAGAATATTTGACTATATTCTATGGGAGGACATTGTATTGAAGTATTTATAAATGTTAAAAATATATAAATTTATATTTATATTAATTATAATATATATATGTGCTAAAATTTTATTTGTAAGATGATATGATATATGAGAATATAAAATTTAAATATGAATCAACATAATATGCTCTTTCAAATAAAAAGTGTATCTACGAGGCTCAACATTTATACAACATAAGGGTATTTCCAACCCAACATCCAAATATTAAATTTGTTGCAAAATTTGGTATTTTTTGCTCCAATTCAAACCTATTTTATTTAGTGTGATATTGTTCATTACACTATATTTGATGCGACATTGTTCACGACACCCAAAACACTATTTCACGCATTTTTTTTATTTTAAAAATTATAAAATTAGTATATGACATAAAATTATAATAAATTAGAATTAATTATATGATGCAAAATTAGTAAAAAAAAATACAACATAGAACTAAAAATATAATATAAATAAAAACAATAATTTAATAATTAGGTAAATTATTTTTGGATTTCCTAAGATTATTGAAATATTTGCGCTATTACAAGATCCTTCTCCTTGTTATTGAGAATTTTTTATATTAATTGAATACTTATGGAATTAACATAATAATTCGGATAATTAATACCTATTAATATTTACTTTTAATTGTGTATTTTAATTAAATATAATGTTTAATTTATATAATAAATATAATATTTTAATTAGTAAATTTTTAAATTTTTTTTCTTAACATTAAAATTTTTAAATTTATTATTATTAATTAATTAATAGTAACATATAATTAATTAGTTGCATATAATAATTGTTAAGAAATTAACTAAAAAATAATATTTTATTTTATAAAAAAAATATACTTTTTAATATAATATTTGTTGTTGTGTAATGGAAAAGGAAAAAAAAAAATTGGTATAAAATGTTGCAAAATGATACTAAGAATTGGAAATGATTTAAGTATTTTTCAATAATAAATACCTTTTACTTATATAAATAACACTATTTTTAAAACCATGTTTATTAAAAGTAATTTGCATTTAAATAAGCTATAATTTTATTATGGCTGATCATGAGATACTTTGGCTACTTTTATAATTTCAATTCAATTGATTTTCGTTTCAATTTCAACTGATTTTGATTATAAATTAGTAAGGACAACTAAAATTTAATAATATCTAATTAATACATGAATTTAAAGTTTGAAATTTAAAGCATGCATTTTGTAGTTAAATTTTTTACTATTGTCTTTCATTAATTTTGGACAAATATACATTTCTCTGATATTGAGTTCCATAACGTCGATATTTTATAATATGTGGGTGTAATATACAGATATTTGATGATTATCTTATCTTTTATCTACCTTTTTATTAGACATTATTTAAAAAAAAAAAAATTTAATGCTTATCATACTTTCGAGTGTCCTTTAATACCCAGATGGTTTGAAAAGAAAAACAAAGAATACTCTGGGAGAAAAGTTAAAATAAAATAATATTTAATTGCTAATAATACTGATATAGACTCAAATTTATTTAAATTTTTTTTTTTAATTTTTATTGATAAAAAAAAGTTATACTTTTTTTTTCATATATATATATATATATATATATATATATATTTTTTTTTTTTTTTTTTTCTCTATTTCAAATTTTCAATAATGGATAAGTTCCTTGTCTTGTTCACGAAAACCAAACAACCCTACAATTGCTTCAGAGTCATCTCTCATTCCCACGATTCAAACTGACTGAGCCCAAGTTTTTCTTTTTCAAATTAAAACATTAAATCAACTTTTCTTTACATTCAAGAGGTTGGTATGCGGAAGCAATCTCCGGCGACTGGAGGCCGGAGGAGTAGACCACCACATCCGCCTTCGTCTCCACGCGGATATTGAAATCCGTCGAAGCGTATTCCGATCCTAAAGCGGTACTCGTCAGTCCTCTTCTATCCTGACTCTGTCAACCGACAGTCGAGAGGTTTGTTCGTTAATTAATTTTTTTTTTCCATAACTCTGTTTCTTCCTTTTCCATTTTCCTTGTATTATTGGTAGTGTATTCATGGGTATTAATTTGCAATTAACGGCATGAAACTCATTTGAGATTCAAGAATAGTGCGTAAATAATGTAGTTATTTGAAAAAATAAAATGGAGACGTGATTTTTCTGTAACCATCGATAATAGTCAATTACCAAATATACGGGTTTTATAGTTCAGTGTCTTTTCTCTGTTTTTTGCCTTCTTGCCTGGAAAAACCACCTTGTTTGGATGAAACATGTCACGACATGCATGCGATATAATCTTATTGAACTACAAAACCCTTCGATCACAGCCTAAAAAATATCGCAAACCATTTTGGGGGTTTAAGTTTACCACTGCTTACGTTTATAAAATAAACTACTTAGTTCTCAAATTTTTAAAATTAGAGCCACTATTATTGTATTGTTTTGATATTGAATTTAGCAGGTGGGTCAAGTAGGTAAATTGTGACAAGATGCAGTTACAGGAATACAACAGAGAAGCAAAGGTGGTTGTTAATGTGACAGTAGAGGGAAGTCCGGGACCAATTCGGATGATGGTGAAATTGGGATCCAGTGTAGAGGAGACTATTAAGCTTGTTGTTTACAAATACAGTCAAGAAGGTCGAACGCCTAAGCTTCATAAGGAAGCTGCATCTTCACTTCAACTGCACCACTCCGATTTCAGCCTTCAATGTAAGAATTAGTCCTTTTTCTTCTGTCGGTTCTGTTATGGATAATCTATCGTTGTCTGGAAATTATAGAGAGTTTTTTTCACTCTTATTTTATGGATATACAATTTTGTCATTTGGTCACAGAAAGAACACGTTAATGTCACACGTGCCCAGTATGGAACATGACATATTGGGTGGTGGGGTTGGTTTTTACCATATCAGTTTCCTTTTATGCGGATAATAGGTTATAGGCTTTTCAGTTTGATATTAATAGATAGGTTCAATTTTTGCTAGAAATGGTGCAATTGTGCATGTTTACATTGTATGTGTTGGTTAGATGAGATCTAATAAATAAAAAAGAGAGAAAAAAACAGAATTGAATTCTTGTTACTGGCTTAAAAGGCTCCGTGACATGATACTGCGAAGCACAAATTACTGATAATTCAATAATAAATAATACGGATTATTGTCTTGGTTAATAGGTTCTATGCAATGGTCAGGATTTATTACGTCACTGCAAATTCAGAAATATTTTGTTGATAATTTATGTTTTGATTGGATAGGTTTGGATCGATCAGAAATAATAGGGGATGTGGGTAGCAGAAGTTTTTATCTTAGAAGAAGCAGCAAAAGTGAGGACTCAATATCATTAGTCTACGAAGTTTTTCCTCCAGTAAGAGCTACTCCTGCAGTAGTTGTGCCGATTCCAGCATTCTTACTTTCAGCTTTTATTGCTCACAAGATCAACAAAATTGTAAGGAGATGTCGTAAACTTTGGAAGGGATCAGGGGCGGACTTACACGGGGGCTGGGGGGGGGGGGGGGCTGAAGCCCCGGCGGCAATTTTGGTTTTTTTTTTTTTTTTTTAATATATATAATGTCGCGCCTCGCCCTCGCTGATGGGGATGGGTTAAGTGTTTGGATGATTTTTCGTTCTTCTGGGTATAATGAAGAAGGCGAAAGAGAGTGATTAGAGTATTAATGCATCTTAATTTAATGGGGGGAAAGAGAAGATGGTTTTGGCTGTTTATGGTTTTTAAGAATGGGAATGAGATAAGCGTGGCAGGTGAAGACCATTAAAGAAAGGGAAAAGGAAAAAAGTAAGAAGGTTGGGTTGTTGTCCCTATTCTGTTTTACTACTACTTTTACCAGTTTGTATTAACTGAACAGTAAATGAACTGTTTGTCTGCGCTGTCAATAAAAAGCCCTTAATGTTGATTTGAGAACGCCGCCACAGCTCCAGCCTCGTGCTCCCTCTCAGCTGCTCCACAGCCCCCCCTGAAAATAAATCCTGGTTCCGCCCCTGGAAGGGATTGGGTTGCTTGCAATGAGAGGCAACCTCAGATATATACCATTTGTTCATTGTTAGAGCAACGCAGCATATTTATTATGTTCTCTAACACCCTCTACCCTCCCTCTATTTGGTATAGAATTCCTTTGTTAGTAAAGTAATTTGTATATAATACCTGTATCATTGTCTCTGTTAACTGTTAAGGCTTCAACATGTAATGCAATTATGCAAAGTAAAATTTATAATTTTTTATTTTTAATTTTTTTAATCCGTAATAGTATTACTCATACTTGATTCTTTATTACTTCCTTTTATTATGTTAATATTTAAGGGTGAGTGCAAATTTAATAATTACGTAAATTTGTATTTATTTTTAATCATATTAATATATATGGTTATTTTTTTAATTTTTTAAAATAATTTTATTACTTGTATGATATGATTGATATTTACGTAAAAATAATGCAAATTTAAAGGTAAATGCTTGCTTTCTGGTAGAGTGGTCGGCTTGTATGTGAATGTGGGTCAGTATTGGGCTAGAAAGAGAGGCGTACGACATGGTCAACCATTTCAGATCTCAGACTTTCCGGAGCTAAACCAATTACAAATATTCCATTCCTCATAGGGAAACAGCAAACGAACGAACCAACTCTCTTTAATTCCCCCCTTAAATTTACATTAGTGAGTTTAAATCAACGCCCACTAAGTTATCTATAAAATATGTATAATTTTGTAATGAGACAACTGATATTTAAAAAAAAAAAAACACATTCAAAGGGTCTACACTTATTATGACTTTGCTATTCCCCTCCCAAAATCAATATTTATGGTCTCCAAATCATACTTGTAAGTTTTGCTAGATGTAATTAGAATGGGCCTTTGGGCAAAAATCACAAAATATGGGCCTCAAATATTTCTGTTTTATGCTAGTCAAGTGAAACTTGCCCATAAGCCCCAGGATATTAAATGGTAATTTGGGAATGTAGGTAGGTATCCAGACAAAAATAGAGTGCTCCTAAATTAACCCACATTTCATTTAAACTAGTCCACCCTTACGTTGCTGAGTATAAATTCTAATGTGGGTTTACTTAACCATAAGAGCATGTAGGTGAGCACCTACTAATTCAATATGATTAATTCAATATGGTACGATTGGGACACTAAAATTAGGTAAATAAATTTATAGTTAAAATTACCTTACATATTCAAAAAATAAAAATAAAAATAAAAAATATATATATTCAACTTTTAATGATACTAGTTAGAATTAGGTAAATTATATTTAAAATAATTTACTTATTTTATTTTATTTTTTAATTTTTATAACATATTTAAAATAAATAAAAAATTAAAATTTTTTATACTTTTAAATTAATTATAAGAATAAAAGAATATTCATAATCATCATAATTGGATTTGAATGTGATCTTTGTTATATTATAATGTTTAAAAATCATTTTTGAATGTAGTAATTATTAAATGATTAAATTCATTGTTAGATGTGATCTTTATCAATTATTATGTTTAAAGTCCTAATGATAATATATTCTAAAATGATAATTAACACCAATAGTTTAAAATATAATGATAATTTTGTTAAAAAATAGTAGATATTATTCAGATTTAATTATGAAAGTAAAATAATATTTAGAGTTCTTATAATATGTGATCTTTATTTCATTATCATGTTTAGAGCTCTTATTGAATGTAGTCCTCATTTTATTGTCATGTTTATGATTCTTACTTAATATTCAATGTGATAATATATTTTAAAAATGGCAACTAATACCAATAATTTAAAAGCACCGCACGGCTAATGCAGCTATTTTAGCTACTCCTTGTAGCAAGCGAGCAAAGGCGAGTAATTTTGTCCAAAAAATATTAGATGTGATTTAAAATTTTATATATATAATAGATACATTTTTATTATATACGTAAAATTTATGTCTAATTATATAAATACAATAAAAAAAATATGTAAGATAATTTTAAATTAATTATTGAATTATAATTTATTATTATTATTATTAGTGACACACCATTAAACAAATAAAAGGGTGCTTTACAAATAGAATTAAAGAATGGTATATTTTGCTTGTTTTTATTTTTTATTTGTTAAATTTGAACTTTACATCCTTCATACGATTTGATAAAAATGTGTAAATATTTTGAATATTAATTTCAGTTAATATTCTCAAATTCAACCCATATTAAATATAAGTAGTCATTAAAATTTAAAAATAAGCAAAAACTATTAACCTGGAGTAATACTCTGTATTCCGACTCGTGATTATTGGCCTGGTAATACACGAAGTTACGCATAACCAATTTATAGCGCATTAATTGATTTGATTCTATCAAATAAAATAAAATTGATTTGATTAGTGTATCACATTTGAAGATGAACAAAAAATCAACTCGATTGCTTGTTTAGGGTGCAATGGGTAACAGTCCTTCGAATCCTATTTCCGAATCTGATCCTTTTTTCCTGTAGCTCCAGAAAAGCAAAGACCAATCCATCACTCATTAGGCTCCATGGGCGTCCATTAAGAAACCTCCTAAAAGGGTTGCTGTGAGCGTAGTTAATCGGATGCAATTTGCTTCAAGTCTAGCTTCTAAAGTCATAGGAGAAGCAGGGATAGAGGAGGACCATGGAGGATCTTTATGTGTGGCTTCTCTCCTTCTTCTTCCTTATTGCCCTACTTCTTATTGTTGTTTACCAGGTTCAATTACCACAACTTTATATTCCTTTATTTGTGTTTTTGGGTTTTCTTTCTCGTCTGAAATTTTTAGGTTCATTAGCATTGTACTTGGGTATGCGTTGTTTGGATTGTTACCACAACTTTATATGATTTCACCATAACTCTGACAACCGAGAGACCTTTGGATTGCTAGCATGCGAGATTGCGAGTTCTTGAGGATGGAGGTGGTTTTCGTATGAAAGGGCTATTTGAAAATTATGGGAATTTCAATAGCTTTGGCTTATTTAATTTCAAATTTTTTTTTTTACTTGTACAGTTTAGCTATTTGTTCATCTCAAATTTATTGGGTTCTTCAACTTCATGATTGTGAGAAGACTTTTTATTTTTTATTATCTTCTAAGTTATTACTTTTTGCAGGATTTAACTAGATTTCCTTTAAAATTTGATGCAAGGAGTAGTGTTGTCTTAAGTTATTGTATGTATTGAATAACGTGTTAAGTGTTGATTAAATGTAAAGTGTGGATATACGATGATAAAATAATTTTGAGTCCATTTAGTTAATTAAATTATGTAATGTGAATTTATGTATGTATTAAATTGTGATAAAAATTATTTTTGTTTAACTTATCACAATGACCAAGATGTTAGTTTGTTAAAGCTCTTAGCTTGTTCTTCCCTTTGCATTAATTACAATTTCCAAGTGCTCCTTTAATCTAAATATAACATCGATATACTAGCTCAATACTAAGTTGCCGTCAATATATAATATTAAATAGCGCTTGGATGGCATAATATTATGGTTTCTTTTATTTTGTTTGAGGTTTTTACAATGTAGATTTGACATGAAAATGAAAATTGTTGCAGCTTATGTGCCTAGCGGATCTGGAGTTTGATTATATCAACCCTTATGACTCTTCAGTAAGAATAAACAAAGTAATTATGCCAGAGTTCCTTACACAAGGAGTCTTGTGTGCTTTTTTTCTTCTAACAGGGCATTGGTTTATGTCCCTGTTGTGTGGTCCTTACCTCTATTACAATTGGAAGCTGTAAGTTCTTTCTTTTCTGTTATGTTATTGATGCAAACCAGTGGCCAAGGGAGAAATATTTGAAGAGACAAAATTATTCAAAATTCATGTAACTAAACACGAACTGTATTTTTCCTTTTTCGATTATAATTCTCAAATTAAGCGAAAGAAAGCAAGCTACTCAAATGATATCAAGAAATATGGTAAATGGAATGAAGAAGCACCATCTGAGTAATAATGTATAGAAGGGGGTAGAATTATGCACTTTGTCAAATTTTGAAATACAAATTACATTATGTCAAGACTATTGGTTAGGCACATAAGCTTAATTGCATGACCTTTTTAGTTGCCGGACGAGAGAGTTTAATTTACTGATTCGTATCCTGGATGCAAGTTGGGCTCACTCTTCAGAGCATGAGCTCACCAAATAATTTTCATGCATTCCTTTCTAACCTGTTGGTAGGCTTATGTAACTGACCTTTTTAGGTGCTTGTTTAGAGAGTTTTAATTTGGAATGCACATTCTATGCCCGCATCTTGATGCGAGCGTCATCTAATTGGTGGGTTCATAAATTTATTGTTACTGCTGTGTTTGGGTATTAATCATCTCACATCTGTCATGTTTCTTTAAAACGTATCACTGATACTACTTGCCGAGTTAAGGATATATATGGAGTAGTTTAGTTTTTGCATTCTGGCTTGTTATGACATGTAAACTGCTGATTCTCGTGGGTTTTTAAAGTTTGTTGAATGTAATGATATCTTTCCCCTTTTTTTCTCATCAGGTATAAGGAAAATCGGTACCTGGTAGATGTGACAGAGATATTCAACATGCTTCATAAAGAAAAGAAGCAACGGCTCTTCAAACTCTTTTATCTTGTTTTTCTCCTGTTTCTCTCCATATTTTGGTATTATGATTTAAAAGAAACCCTTCTATTTTTTTCGTTGTTTCTGTCTCTTCCTCCTAATATGTTATGAATTATGACTCTTGTATTTTTATTTTTACAGGATGATCCTTACAGCACTGGAAGAACAAGAGTAATGGGGGATAAATGCTTTCTTTCTTAATGGGGTTCTTTACTGGAAAATTGATATTACACAAATGGCATAATGCATATCTATATCCGGTAATCTAGCACAAGCTGCAACATTCAAGCATATGACACTATGTAGTTTGTAGGATTTAAGACTTGTATTTTGTGAAAATGTAAGTTTCCTAATTGTATGGCTTGGTTTGTTTGCTAGGAGGGAACTCTGACATTCTTTTACTTGCTAGGACTAGGAGTGAACTCTGGCGTTCTTTTTGTTTCTATTTTTTCACCTTCAACATTCTGACGTTGTGGCTCAATGACAAAGAGGTTTGATAACTGTTTTTGCTTGGCTACTCTTTTATAATTATGGGATATGTTTTCAGTATAATATATCGTCGTAACTCAGCCACAACAAAAATGTGTTAAATGACTTTTTGAACTCATATTAATTACTTTTAATTTAATTATTGTTGGACAAAGTTATCATTAAAAAAAAAATATTGTGACAATAACAATTTGTGTTGTGATAATATGGTTACTTACCTATTTTTTATTGAAGTATATAATTCACTCAAATATTTTTGGAATAAAGTATCTTGAAAGTTATTTTGTTTGTGTCATAGAATATTTTAGCTATTTTGTTTTTACAAGGTATATTTGAGTCATTTATTTTCACAAAGAGCACTTAGATTAATCTGCCTGAGACATTTTATTTATTTATTGAATAGTAAATTATTATTTGATTAATAAAAAATATTATAAAATGAATTTAATGAGAGTAAAATTATTATTTTATATTAATTTAAAATTAAATTTAAATAGTATAGTTTATTTTTAGAATAATTATGTTTTTTAAAATGTAAGAGCCTCTTTTACTATGTTACTCAAAAATTATTTTCTGTTTTTTAGAACAAAATATTGTTCTTAAAAATAGTTGAAGTTGTTTGGCATTGTTTTTTAGTATTATTTTTGAAATATAAAGTGTTTTAAAAAATTAAAATTTAGAGAACAGTTTTGAATTGTTTTCAGATTTTTTAAAAATTTCGAAAACACGGGGAATAATTATTGGCACCTTTGGCATATGTTAGATCAGATCAGTCATTTATTCGTATATAACGGCTTAGTCAATATGTTATGCATGTGAGATTGTGTTAAGCACAAATAACGAAGTTTCTACAAACCTTTTTAATATGTTATGCATGTGAGATTGTGTTAAGCACAAATAACGAAGTTTCTACAAACCTTTTGATATGTTATTTATTTATTTTGCTAATCGATGACTATGATAGGCTGATATTTATAATGTAATGTGTAAGCACTTTTTTCCTAAGAATTTCGCTCAGCACTACATCATAGTATACTTTTTTTCTTTCTTATTTTATATTATTTAAAATTATTCAAAAAAAAAAAAAAACTTAAGACTTTTAGTATTTTAAATATATTTAATATAAAAATAAATTTTAAAAATAACTATTGCCAAACAACTCAATATTTTTTAAAGTTATAAATTTTTTTTATAACAATTTGAAAACAGTTTTTAAGTTAGGTAGTCAAATATGTCTTTATATTTTATGAATTTTTTTTTATTTTTTTGGCATATTTTTATATTGTATTTTCTAGGTATTGTGTCAGAATAGAAAGAATAAATAAAGAAATAGAGAAAGTGGAAGATTGATACGTGTTGGTGAGTCTACAAGTAGTGAAGTATTGGCCTGGTGGCTACATCTCACGGTTGCGGAAGTGTATTTGGACGGCAGCAATATGATTATAAACTGTTTGTCTTTTTTTTTCAATGATAAACTCAGTCAAAACATCAAAATAATGCATAATGCTTATAATGTAGTATGGTTATCTCTTATAATTTATTATGTATTTAATTTCTTCATTATTTTCAGATTCAATAAATTAATGAATTTTTTATTTGCTAAAAAAATAAACTTGCTGATAAAAATTATAAAATTGATTTTGGTTCTAATTTCATTTTGTGTAGTATAATTATTTTAAAAAAATAACATTCAATTGAATATAAAAAAGTGATAACATTCAACGGCAGGGATTAGTTTCGGAGGAGAGACTAAAATAGTTTCGGTTCTATGTAAACCTCCTCGTTAGGCAATCCTCGCCCTTCGTAGAAACATCATCATCCTCTTGTCGTCCGTAACCCGGGTAAAAACTTCGCACTCTCCCTGAAGAATGACAATCTCTCTTCAGACGACAACTTCTGCTTCATGCCTTCACCCTAGAGCCAGACTCTCCCAACCTTGTCGCAGGTACTCTTTCTTTCGTGGGTTTGATTTTTATTTTTCTTTCAATAATTAGAGATGTTCAAGTTATTGTTTTTAATTATTTGTTTCCCCATTCTGGCAGTTTTGCGACAAATCTTTATTATTCAGGTTTAAAGCTTCATTCTTCAGGTAAGTTTCTACTGCATTCTATGCTTTTATATGCTATTGTTTTTCTCTTCTGACAATCGTACATATTTCTAATCCTGTATATCTTTTAAAGGTCCTTTGGGAGGGGGAGGTACAAAACCCAATTTGACGGTTGAGTTCTATGGAAAAGTTCATAAGAGCCTTCAAATTAGGTAAATTCACTGCGTGATATTGTCTATCCTTTCTTAATTATGTAATTTTCTGTCTTTCTAGAAAATACTGGTATGTATTCCATATTTGGGTGTTGGCCAATTACTTCTAGCAGCATGAAGGAAATTGGACTTTTGGAAGTATATGACTAAGTAGATGAATCTATTTTGTCATCATTTTTTATGAGCTTGATTCAAAGTTTTATTCTTTGAATTTCATTAAAACAACAAATGTAGTACAGACATGTAGGTGGGTTGTTTTTTTCATTTTATGAGTAAAATGCTTATGTTATCAAACAACATCCCTGTGGAAACGTTCATCAGTTAGTGTGAGTACCATGGGAAGCTGTAGCATGGAGCTTTAGGAGTGAGATTTGTTTCTTTGACTATATTTGCCCCCCTTTTATTCAGTAATGTGTACCCAGGCTGTAATATATGTTTGATTCGTTTCTGGTAGGTTTGTTCTTTTTGCTGAATTAATTTCCATGCATGACAACATGTGTTCTTGCAGGACACACAAGCCAACACGGGCACAGTTTGGAATGATGCCTATTGGAACTCCAAGGGTTCCCTATAGAACTCCTGGGGAGGGAACTTGGCAATGGGTTGACTTGTGGAATGCCCTGGTATTAGAGTCTACTGACCCTAGAATTCTGAAATATTACTGTAACCTCACATGCATCAAGTTCGTTGACATGTTACTTATTAATTATTATCTTGGTTTCTAGATGACAAGTCAAAATTTAAAAGATGAAATTTTCCCAGATGACATGTCTCATTTACTGATTATTACTGATCTTACATGGACTATTAAGTCAATTTTCCCCATAACAAATTCACTGAATTCTGGGTACGCAGTACAGAGAACGTGTCATCTTCATTGGACAAGAGATAGATGAAGAATTTAGCAACCAAATTCTAGCTACAATGCTGTACCTTGACAGTATTGATAATTCTAAAAGGCTCTACATGTATATCAATGGTCCAGGTGGAGATGTGAGTTTCTTTTAACTCTTTTTTTTTTCCTTTTCCATACGAAAACTTCACTTAATATTTTTACGACTTTTTTCATATGAATTTTGTACTAAAGGTTGTACTTCTTGCAGCTTACACCTAGTTTGGCTATCTTTGACACAATGCAAAGCCTGAAGAGTCCTGTTACCACACACTGTGTGGGCTTTGCCTATAATCTGGCAGCCTTTCTTCTTGCAGCTGGAGAGAAGGTAAAGGTCTTTCACTCCAATCTGATATATTCCTTGGTATTGTCATTGAAGGTCCATTAAATGTTATACAGCTTAGTGATGCTAGAATTTTCAATTTAGCAAAGAGTGCATTGAAGTGTTGGATTAATATTTGGAAAATTACCAAAAATAACACCCCTAAAACTTATAGTAACAAAACTAACACCCCAATAATATTGAACGTTCAATATTGAACGTTCAATATTAAACGAGTCTAAATTATCGTCGTTCAATTCTAATTGGATAGATGTTCAAAGAAAAATGACATATTAGTCATTTTTTTAATTGTAAAAATATAAAGGGGTGCTAGTTTTGTTATTAGAAGTTTTAAGGGGTGTTAGTTTTGTTATTCTCCCTTAATATTTTGTTGTTCAGATTGCTGAACTTTAACATCTAACCTTTATATATTTTCTGCTTTGTTAAGGGTCATCGGTTTGCAATGCCTTTATCGAGAATAGCGTTACAGCCTCCTGCTGGCGCTGCTCGTGGACAGGTGATATATCACACATACTGTTATCACTGATTTAGATGCATTTCAGCTGCTTTTTGGTCTCCTGACCAGCTTCAAATCATAGATTTGTGTACGCTTATGGCAGGCTGATGATATAAGGAATGAAGCAGACGAACTTCTAAGAATTAAAGAGTACCTTTTTAATGAGTTGGCTAAGAAAACAGGCCAGCCAATTGACAAGGTTAGTTCTTTGTCATCAAAAACCAATTTTGCTTGTTGGGTTGCTTAGATATTTTTTTGGGTCAAAATTTTTCTTGGCATAATGTATGAGCTTTGGATCCGTATTGTTTTTCAGGTTAGCATGTGCAAGAGGCTTGAGTTTTTCTCAATTTTATCATCCTATTTAATATATCAATACATCATCTTAAATTTTCATGTGAAACTTTTTTCACTTGTTACCTCGTTTTCATTCCAAATTTCTCGTTTAACTCCTTTAAACATGCAGATTAACAAAGACTTAGGTCGGATGAAGCGATTTAATGCTCAAGAAGCTCTGGAATATGGGCTCATAGATCGCATTGTCAGGCCTCCTCGGATCAAGGCCGATGCCCCTCGCAAGGATGAAACAGCTGGTCTTGGTTAATGTTAAATTGAAAATGCTTCCGAAGATAAAATTAATACTTGGCTACATGGTCAGAAATTTTTACATATTATTCACGTGAAAAACTTCTTTAAACAACACACTGTTATTTTTTGGTCTAACTTCAAACAACACTTGTATGAAGGCTTTTGGGGGTAAAATGTATCTTTTGTTGAAACAACGCATTCTTATCCTCTTTTGCAAGTTTGCAACCAGCCACAGTCTATGTAGGATCATGTTTAGGTGGGATTACCTACCTGCATAATCCTATTCAGGTTTTATCATCAATGTTTGGTAAAAACAGAGGGCTCATTCTTTCCTAGTAAAAAGTCAGGTGATGACTCTGCCATTGGATCTCTTCCGCTCACATTCTTCATAAAAGATTTCCCCCCATCCAATGGTTGTAATTTCCTGTTTTTGAAGGCATTATTACTGTAGATTACATCCATATGAAGGTACAAAGTTATCAGATTGAAGACAGAGGTAGCAGTTCCTTTAGTATGTACTCAAGACGCGCCTATTTTCTTTAAATTTTAGAGTTTATGAAAAATGAAGAGTTCATGTAATTTATATCATCTCCCTTTTGTTTTGATATGATGCTTTTGCCTGAAGAAATTATGATGGTCCATTGAACATATGACATAGTTTTTGCCAATTTATCCCATTTCTTTTCAAAATTTTGCGTGATAACTCTAATGGCAAAACGGTTAGAAACTCTAATAATGCGTACCTAGAGACTAGTTTATTTACAGAATAACATTGGTAACAATTGATCAGCCAAATTGATCTGATTACAAAGATTTATCCTTTATTCTCTCTCTTCCCTCCATCCTTTGTTGACCTTATCAATAAATTCCTCAATTCTTTCCTCCAAGTAACCATCTTGTTCATAGTCCACATCTTGGCAGGTACAACCTAGATTTTCATCATCTCCATCGTAACCATCAGAATCATAATAAGGCTCATTGTTTTCGGAGTCATCGTCTTCAGAATCTGAAGAACTAGATGTTTCAAGACTGTTGTATCGAGCATTGTCATTTGGGCATTCCTCTAGTTGATTGGCTGGAGAATATATCAAAGTATAGTTACTGTCAACTTCTTCTACAGATGGCCAACTACTTCCTACAATGACTGCAACTATTATGATGTTAAACACCAAAAACACAATTGGAGGATTCAATGTGAATTGAAAATCTTGTGAATTTGATGGTGAAGAATTAGTGTGCTTGAGAATCACAACAGATGTTGCAAAAACAAAGAGTAAGACAGAGATTAGTATCCCAACAAAGCTCATGCTTTGCAAATTGCAAAAAATGAGGATACTTTTATCCTTCAAGCAATCCTCTAAACAAGTTTAAATAAGGGGATTAGCGTAAATCTATGTATTCAGAAAATTGGGGGTTTTCCAGGAAGGTTGATTATGAAGTAATCTAATTGTGTACCACTAATTTAACGTGGACCGATTATATTACTTAAAAACCTAGTTATTTCCAATTTGTCAAGTAATAAGAAACCTACAAGTAATAATATTACCCAGAAATTTCCTCAGTATTTGTTTTTTAAGAAATTAAAATGGTATGTTTATATTTTTACAGGCAATCATCTTTCCTGTTATTCAGCATGATTGAGGTTAAGCTACGTAGCATCCAAGACAAGAGCTGGCAAAATATATGTCCGACAAAAAGACAAATTAATAGATTTCTTATTCAAAGATCAAAACAAACATTAGCTATAGACCAACTTATTATAAATTTTAGTCCTCGTTTATAATTGGTTGGCGAGTCGGTTTCGGTCTTCACAAGAGGCGGGTCTGGTCATGTTCGTGTTTATCTTTCTAGGCTAATTAACATTACATCACCCTCACCGATCGTGTGGTAGCCTAGCGGAAAGGCTCCATGCAGGTATGTTCCGGGGTCCCTGTCCTCACACGGCAGGGCGTGGGTTCGAGGCACGAGGAACGCAACGGTCCTGACTTAAATGCGCGGCAGTCAGTGGGACTTAAATGCGTTGCTCGCGGCGCATCTCGGACACGCGCTCTGTCGTGTCGGGCTCCAGTCCCCTCGGAACCGCTACCTGGCCTGCGGTCGGTATTGCTACCAAGCATTGGCGATGATGTCCGGTGGGTAAGAGTGATACTTACCCATTGAGTCGGAGCCTTTTCTTACGATCAAAAAAAAAAAAAAAAAACATTACATCACCCTCTTCAAATAATTAATAACTTGTAGTATTAGTCCTGTATAAAATTGTAATCATGACTCAAGCAATAAAAATAAATAAAGCATATATATATATATATATATATATATATATATATATTAAATGTAAATAGTGTTAAAATTATTATTTTAGTTAGTAATAATAAATAATATTTTTTTAATTAGTTAGAATGATTTTTTAGTTGGTCGATGCTACCCTTTTAAAATATCTTAATTCTAATAACTTTCTCATACTTAACAAATGAACTTAGGAAAAAAAAAACTATTTAGTAAATGATTTATTCACTTTGGTGCATTCAAATTTTGATTTTAATTCAGAGACTGTGAAATGTAAATATTCCTTATTAGGGTTTGTCCCCATCGTTTTGTTGGTCTTCCTAACTTAGATTTTTATTTATCATGAAAATTTTTCATTTTTTTTTTTATATAATTATATTATTCACACATTTATTTTTTAAATAAATACACTACTCTTACACATACTTACACATTTATTGGATTTAAAACTCGTACATTGCAATAATTAAAAAGCTCTAATTAAAGAATATGACATTGAGCTAAAATTCCATGTTAGATTGAAATAATAAATAAATCAGAAATCATTATAAACAAAGGGGAATAAGAAAGAGTTGAAAAATAAAATAGGAGAATTGCTCTCGAACTTTTTTCTTCTTCTCTCAAACTAATATATTTAAATATCTAATCTAATTTAGCCACAACATACATTACAGAAAGAATATTACTTTTCTATTAAGCATATTCATTTTACTTTCTTATAGGTTTATAAAGAATATTATCTAAGATTTAAAGTTGTGATTTTGTTTAATTGAATAAAATATTAAAAAATAATTTTTTTCATAATTTACAACACAAATATTTTTCACCTTCTTCCATTTTGAATGATAATAAGTACAACGTATCATTAAAATCTCTTCTAATTCAGGTAGTAAGCTTCATAATTTATTTATCAAGAATCTAAGTTTAAATTTCATTCGTGTATGTGAGTGTATTTTTTTTTATTAAAAAAAAGAGGACTTTAGTGCCTTTTTTTTTTTTTATAAAAAAAAATAAATTAAACATATTACTGTCAAGTGTCAAGTGGTGGGTCGGAGAAAATATTAAAATCATGTTATACGTTACGGAATTTGTTATTCACTTCAAGTTCCAAGTTTTTTTTTTTTTTTTTTGTCAAATTGGGACATCTAATTAAATAAGGTTGAAATCTAAAATTTAAATCAGAAACAAAAATTGGGAGAAAGAGATTAACAACTAACAAAGTAAAATATACATGCTCATAAATTAAATAAACGGTTTACTTAATTTTTAAGGTTGGATATGGTTCACCTTACCGGTATGATGTAAAGAAGTTTGTTTTGATGTTAGATATATTCAAAAATTATACATGTTTAATTATATGGTATGATTTTTTTTTTATATACAGAGTTTCATTTTTGACTCTTAAAAAAAAAAAAATGTTCATTTTTCTTATAACTTAAATAAATATATATTTTTTAGTATTTAAATAAAATGATTATATTTTTTTTTATTAAATAGATTAAAAATTAAATTAATTAAATAATTAAATTATTTATAGTGATATTAAATATTGTTCAATCATTTTAAAAAACAAGTTGTGTGCGGTGAAGGTACAAAGATCATGTATGGTTTAATTTCATAAGTATTTTTTAAGTAGAATTTTATTTTTAGTTTTGTCATAAGTCATTTAACTTTTTATAATATGAACATATGTGTAACGTTTATTAATAAATGAGTTCGAATATGTTTAAATTTCGTGTCAAACGTATATTCATGTTGTCAACGTTTATAAAAATATTATTATTTTATTTCTATTTTATAAAAACATATTTATTTCAAAAAATAAAATTGAAAATATGTGTTCAACATAATAATGTATCAAAAAATTGAACATATGTTCAATTTGAAGAGACAATAAGAAATAAAATTGATCAAAAAATTGACTTATGAAACGAAAGGAAAATTTATTAAAAAAAAAATGAAGGCAATTTATTATAAAAAGAGTCTTTGAATTTCAAAATTATATATTAGATTCATATTTTGATGCATTTTTATACAATAGTCTGCTTGTAAACTTAAATTCCCAGATGAGATGGAGGGGTGAGCGTTACTGTCCTGGGTATTGTTAACTTGAAGTTTAGGATGCAGAAGTTTTGATAGAGTCCAGTCCAACCAACCAACGTCTCTTTAAGATGCTAAAACAGTACTAATCTTGGGTCTCTCAGGGACTCCTACTTATAATTATAAAATGATTCGTTCATTCGCTGTGCTGATGATGAATTATTGTTGCTGAGAATTAGAATATCTGACTTAAGCACGAGATCTCAAACCTTTTGCTGAGTTCCAATTTGATGACAAAAGGAAAGCGTTGACAAATGAATGACCACCATAAACTTAGGAGCTGTGATTGTCTTAGATCAGATCATGACTCATGAGGGGGGGAAAAAAAAGGTACGATATGTCCAAAGTAACCTCATAATCAAAATACAAGTGCCCAAGAATTCAAATTTCAACATTACATCAACCTATTCTACTTTCTACATGACATAGCATGAAGTCAAGAACCAAATCCTATCTTAACAGCTAAGTTGAAGTGTAAAATAAGATGGGATGTCCAGTGTATATAGACCATTACTATTTGTCCCAAATGGACTTATTTTATTTTTTTCCATTTAAAATGAAAATAATAAGTAAAAATACAAAAGCATGACGAAAGAAACATGAAAAGTGATTTAATTATGATGAAACAATGAACCCATTTGATCTGTTAAATGGGTGTACATCCAACTATACTGGTACTAAAAATTCAAGGTTACAAACAACATACTGACATCTGAAGTCTGATTTCCAATTTGACAGTGAAAAATCTCATGTGAAGACAACAAATATTGAGAACTTCAGATCAACCTCCAGAGAAAGATACGTTAATGTCAGTTGGGTTGATATTTAAATCTGAGGGCAGTGAAGACCAATTATCTCCGTTAAATGAAGCGTGAGGATCAGTGGTTGAAATTGGAACAGCTGCAGTAGGTGAAGGACTTGACATATACTCATGTTTATGTTTCTTTACCTTGTGCTCGTGCTGGTTTCCGGTCAGAAAGCTGCCTACTACAACCTGATTCATACCAAGGGAAGAAAAATTAGAATAAACTTTTCTTCATTTCTGACCAACATGAGAATTCCTCAGTGTTAAGCCTAAAGCAATGAATAAGCTTGTGGAAATAGGAGAAGCAATACCTGCACTGGACTTGCAGCTACTAATAGCCCAGCAACACCACCGCCTACAACGCGTCCGTTGGGACTTGCTAACGAAACACTCATCCCACCAGCTCTGCTTCTTGTGCCTCCACTTTCATTGGGCATAAATGAACCCGATAACGAAAGTATTTCAAAACGACCCTGAAATTAAAGACAAGTGAATAGAAAGTTAAAAGGGGTTAGTAGCAGAAACCTATACACCTTGCAATATTGGAAAAAATTATTCAAAGAATACTCTAAATAGTAAAAATAATAACTATCGGATTAATAAACAAGGATTTCATAACATCTTTGCCCCCAATTTTGACCATTAAAGTTCCCTTTGTACTGGCAGCAGCAAGGAATTCAAGACACTAGGATTATGAAATTAACTAGCATTAAATTAGTGAGATAAAAAAAAAAAAAACTAGCATTAAATTAGACTAACTCAACATGAACCACATTTTTCTATTTGTCAACAATCCTAGTTATAATTCTATAGAACATTAAGTCTGCTAGTACTTTTTTGTAAATGAAATATATTGATTCATTCAAGAAAGAATAAGGGGAATCACCTCATATGTCAATGTACCTCCAGAAGAGTCTGGCTGACGAAGTGTAACACTTGATATCACACCATTTGCAGAGAGAACACATATAGCTCGAGGCCCTTGTTGAGAAAATGAAATTACCTTCATTGTAACATCCTAAAAAAGAAGGGATATAAAGATCATTATTATACAAGTCAAATTAGTTGCATGGATATCACAAAATTCCAAAAGCAAATAGCGAACTTCAAAGATCAACTAAACTACAGCGAATTGCTTGTGGTAAAAATCAGGACAAAAAGGGCCAGAGGTTTGTGTTTACTGTTCACTATCTCCAGCTATTTGCATTGTTTCCAGAAAAAAGTACACAGAAATAACACACAACATCCACTTACCTCGCCAGCATTAACAGTGATGATATGAGGAGTAAAACTAGCACCAACCGAGCATCCAACCCATTCACCTACAAGAAAAGTTCTCATAAGTGAAAATGATAAGAGTTTGCCCTTGTATTTATTGCAAGTAATGGATAAAGAAATGCAGGTGTCTATATGGCCAAAAAAATCTTCCATTTTAAAGCAAGCATTGCACCAGTCAGTATAAAAAATTCCTCTCAATTATTTGCCAAGACTGTTTACATGGTTGCAATTTCATAGAACTTTTAAGTCGATGATGCTTGCGCACCTTAATAAATGTCTAACTCTAAAGTTACACAATTACAAAAAGGTTTGAGATCTAGATAAGAAATGTACTATTTACATACACACCTGTATGAAAAGTACATATAAACGTGCACGCAAAAGAAGCAATATTTTCCTATAATAAGCAATTTATACTTCCTAAAGATCACGAAAACATTTATAAATATAATTGTTTCTTCATTCTTATGATTAATATCAACCTGTTAATAAAAAACTGATTATTTGTGGTTCCTAAGTTGTACAATATTACTTTTAATGCAGCAACTCTGCAAAACTAAAATTATTGCAATAGTTGAAACTCTTTCAAACAAGAACTAGTGGTCACTCTGCTATTCCAGAACAAATGCAACATTACAGGGTTAAATAATGCTGAGTACTGTAGAAATCCACTTATGTGTCACTGTTGGGACCAGACGACAAAAATTAAGCAGTAACAATCATTTAAAACATTAACTGTGTGACAAATTTTAGTTATGTGAAATACAGGTACCTGCTAGCAGTTCAATGCATAAAAGCAATAGTGAGGGGGCCCGAGTTTTTTAGTTGAGCAGGTTACCAGATTGGAACCTTGAAATTTTTCTTCAGCCAAAAAGTCAAATAGTGCCAAAGGAAAGCCATAACAAGTAGATTCATAGAAATCTCTTATCTTTTCAGAACTACCACAACACCAAGATCTCAATAAATGCTAACCAATCAAAGGACCCATGCCTAACCAACAACAATCCCATGAATCCTAACCATATACCCTATTCAATCCCCACAACAGCAACATTTATATACCTATTATAAACAACACAACCTAATCTATAAAAAAATTTAACTTTATCCATTCGCTTAAACGTATATGCGTGAACAAGATAAGCACAAAGAATCGTTCATTACCTAAGTTCTCAAACTCATGTCTGGTCTTGCTTACTGAGCTAGCCGGCTTCACTTTACCACTTTTTTCCGCCGAGAAATCGATCACTGAAGGTGGCGACAAAGATGAAATGGGCTTTGGCGAAAGAGCCTTAGTTACAGCTCCATCTGGTCCATATTTCCTTGGCCTCCCTCTCTTCTTCTTCGCTGGCATGGTTGGAGCAGCTGCAGCCGGAGCCATCTCAACTGAATATGTAGGCGTTGATCCACCGGTCGGAGCCGGCGTTTCCGACCTTGGAGCTACATGATAGTCAGCCCCAGTACTATTGACACCTTCTCTTCCCTCCATAAACCACAAAAATCTCTATTTGAACTCTATCAAAAACACAATAAACTTTTTTAGCAAATAACGAAAAATAAATACCTAGAAATTATACTCTAAAAACTATAAAACCCAATAAAAATCTTAAAGAAAATAGTTGAAAAACTAGGATTGATATGTTGGAAAGCTTCTGAAATGTCGAAAGAGAATAAAAATAACGGGAAAAAAGCTAAGAAATTTGCTGCAAAAACTTTGAGGATGTTTACTGAAAATGCTTTTTCATTAGAGTAGAGTAAGCTGAAAAACGGAAGTTCAAAAAAAAAAAAAATAAAGATCGAAGATTGGGAAAAAATTAAATGATATTTTGACAACAGGATGGGATTGCAAGTAAAAAAGAACGAATTATTTGGTGTATCAGTGATTTTTTATTTTATAGTTTGCGCGAAAATACCCAAATAATATTAAGAAAACTGGAAAACCATGGTTTTTCTTGCTCAGCTAATTAGATGCATCATGCATAACTTTATTATGATTGTCCGAAGATAATTATTAAATAATTGAACATTATAAATAAAATAGAAAAAATATATATATATCGATTATTGGTCATCAATGAATATTGTTATGATGATTTAATATTTTGTTAAAAAATAATTTTCCCGTTTTTGGTTGGAATCTGGTGGACTCGGTGAGAAATAAGTTATATATTAATAATTGTGGGCAGAATAATTTGTTAGAAAAATGGGCAAAATTGAAAATGCAGTTATATATATATATATTAGGTGAAAGGAAAAGTAAAATAGGTTGAGAAATTGTGTAGAAAAGGGAAAAACATAATATAAAAAAAATATTCGATTATATATATTAAATGATATATTAATTATTAATTAAATATACAATTAAAATATGAGATAAAAAAATAATTGTGAGATCTCTTAATTAATAAAAAGCTAATTATATTATGTTATATAAATTAATATATAATTAAATTATGATAAAAAGTATTTTTTAAAAATATAAGGTGATTAAGGCAAGCATAATCTTTTTATTGTAATGGGAAAAAATAAAAAAAATTGATACAAGATAATAATAATAATAAATACAATACCAAATAATGAAAACATGATGCTTGTAATAAGAAATCATGAAAAGATAAAATGCATTTCTTATTTGTCATCATCCATAAACTTGCTTCTTCCACGTTAACATTACTTTTTCGTTAATTTTTAGTTCACCATTTGGATATATTAGTATATAAAGTTGGCTATGAGACTGAGAACAGAGAAAGAAATAGTGTTGTTCATGTGGGTAATTAATTATACTAATCCTTAGTCGTTACTCTACTCTACAAACAACTTTTTCATTGCACCTTTGTTTTCTAAGGCACTTAAATTTTAAATGAAATTTACGACCAAAAATGCTTCTTGCTGCCTAACTTTAACTTAAAAATAAATTTATCTTGGCGTATATATTATTCAATTATTTACATAATTTTTTATTTAACTCTAATAAAAAAATATTTTTTATAACGTAAAATAACATATATTTTTCATAAAAAAAAACCCATATATTTTCCTTAAAAAACATATGTTATTTATGTCGTAAAAAAATATATATTTTTTTTCTTGATAAAGGTTAAAAATAAAACTTAATCTATGAAAAGGATTATCATATAATTAAACCTAATTTTTCACTAAAATCACTAGGATTCATTCCATGAGGCTAAATTACAGCTGATACTTTCTTCATGTCCGATGATTATAGGGATAAAAGAAAACAACCCTTTCTTCTCCAAATGAGGTTTTTTGTGACAAAAAAAAAAAAAAACTACACAAAGTATTAAATAAATGATTTTTGGTGTAAACACAACATATTTTTCCCTTCAAATTTTCAAATGAGGAATTATTTATCTATTACTCTAAATTAAGTAATAATATAATACTTAAAATTATTAAAATGCAAGATTAATATAGTTATTTAAAAAAAAAAAACATATATTTTTCACAAGAAAGAGAGCAATTGATCTAAGAGGTCACTCGATAGGTCCATGTGTTTATAGTTTAATTTTATAAACAAAAATAATATATATCAATTTATGTAATATAATTTAATTGACTTCTTATTAGTAATAAATTTCACAATTATTTTATCATTTTATATTTTTAATTTTATATTTAATCAATAATTAACATATCACTTCATGCATATTATAATTTAATACATATAATAATATTCTCTTATAAAATTAAACATGCCCGTGTTTTTAAATTTATAATAAAACTTGATTGCATATAAGTGATTCATCGTAATTAAGTAAATTAATGATTTTTAACTACTCAAAATTAGGTAATTACTTGAACTGTTTGAACAAAAAAAAAATAGATTTTTTTTTCCTTTCCAAATTCCTTTTCCTTCAAAGGGAAGATAGAAAAGGGTACGAGGAAAGAGAGAGGAGATAATAAGGTTCAAATTTCAATTTTATACACAGTATATTTTTTAATTTATACAATAGAAATGGATTATTCGTATAGGCCTTAGAAGTTTATCGTTTTGATTGTTTTGTTACAAATTATATATCTTTTCATTCAAAAATTGACATAACTATTATTATTTTTAATGTCAAATAACTATACTTAATTTTTATACTTCAACTTGTTACATCTTCCTCTTAATCTCAAACATCTATAATTATGAATGAAAAGGATTTATATAAAAATGCAGAATGATAGGTATAACATCTAAATTTGATATTTATCAACAACAAAAAATCTAAATTTGATATTTTTTATATATAATTTTTTTTTCTTTTTTAATCCATATATGCTTAAGGTTAAAGGATTATGTATAATAAGTTAATAGGTAAAAAATAAAATTGTTTGGCTAAAAAAAGCTAACACTTATAGAAGAGATTAATATTTTGGGGCAGAATATTGTACTTAAGTTTATTATGGAGGAGTTATATTTATAATATGAATAAAATTATGCTAGAAATAAACTCAAATTTTTTTTATCGGCATAGTTTTTAGGTTTATCATACATTTATATCTCCTATATCAATTATTCATGTATTAATCTCTCCTTTAAATAGTACATGCGGCTGTATTGAAATTATTTTCCTATTCCTACGGCCCAGACTTTCTTTCTTATTATTTTTTTTTTTTACAGTTTCACAAATAAATTGCTATTTTTTTATTAAATTTTTTAAACTATTTTTTATTTTTTCAGAATAACTAAATAAAAAAATCTAATAAATAAGGGACCACTAACATTGACCAAACAAATATAAACTAAAAAATTAGGCACCTTGCATAAATAGAGGAATTGGTTAAATAGTAACAAAAAATAACAATTAAAAAATTTAGGATAGATAAGCACAAAATATATATATTTAATTGTTTCCGCGAATTATAAATTATAAACAAGGTGGCAAGTTCGATGCTAAAAAGGAGTACTCTGTCAATTGGCCTGCTAACATGGCGTAAGTTTCAATTCACATATTTAAAATTTGTAATGACCTTATTAAATTATACTAATGAAATTTGGGAAAGCGAAAGAGCGAAAATATACTTTAAAAATAGAATAAAGAAAACAAATAATGTAGGAAAAATTGAATATTAAATTAATAATTAATTTTTTTATTAATATTGAATATTATTATAATTAAAATATTAAATAATTATTTTAATATTTTTTTATTAGTTTAATAATTTTATTTAGAGTACTATTAAGATTTTAGTTTATTATCACTATAGCTATCAATGTAATCCTTCAATATTATATATGATGAAAATTAGAATGTCTTTAATTTTTTAATTCTTTTTTTAATTTATTTTAATTATCTATTATTTAAATTTTTATATTTATTTTTTAATTTATTTTATATTTATATTTAATTTTGCTGGAAAAAAACCCATTGCATGGCAAATGAGAAGCTAACACTTAAGGTTATAAGATGGGCGAGGCCCGTAACAAGGTTTATAATTAATGTGTAACATTTGATTTGACAACGATTTAAAGTAATATTTATAGTAGTCAAGTTTTCAATAGTTGAATTGATTGAATATTACTTGTAAGACCGTAATTTTATTAGAAAATAAAACATAAATTCAAAATTTAGAACTAATTTAAAGTAATATTTATAATAGTTAAATAGTTTGTAGTCATAAATAAGTAATCTAATTAGTTGGATATTTGCGTGTTATTGTTGAGGTAACCGTGTGAGGTTTCATTATTGAAAATAAAAAATAGTTTGCAACTCCTATTCTAGTGAATCCTTTTCCAATTTCCATTCCTATTTATAATTCTGATTTCTACGTACATTGGGATCAATGAACTCCTATGTAGTGCTGCTCTCTTGGTTCATGCCAAGTCAGTTCCTCTATTTAAAATAATAATAATAATAATAATAATAATAAATAATAAATAAAAAATGCATATTTAAAAAATAAAATTATTTTTTATTATAAATATTCCTATATTAATTAAAATTATAATTAATTCATTCAACTATCACATAATTAAAAAATAAAAAATATTTTTATTTCCAACGATCACTATTGACGACCTTACTGAAAGTCCAATAACCACCACTAGTAACCACCTCTGATATCTATATTTTTTCTATATTTTGTACGTAATAAAAATGTCATTTTTATGTATGGTATAAATATAATTTTTTTTATTATGTACATCTTAAAAAATATATATATAAATCATAACAAAGAAATTTTGAATATGAATTCAAAATTTTATACATAGTACATAAATAACATTTTTATTATGTACATATTACATAATAAATTTGAAAATCATAACAAAAAAATATAAATATCTTAACAAAAGAAATGGATGAATACAATATTCTTTTACATGTACATAAATAATTTTTTCATTCTATACATGTTATAGTAAAAATCTATAAATCATAACAAAGAAATTATAAATGTGAACGTAAGATTTTATATATGGTACAGAAATAACGTTTTCATTATGTACATGTTACATAATTTTTTTTTTGAAATCATAAAAAAGAAATTTTAAATGTTTCAATACAATAAATGTATAAACATAAGATTTTGTATATAATACAGAGAGCATTTTTATTATGTACATGTTACAAAAAAATAGGAAAATTATAACAAAAATTTTTAAATATCTTGATGCAACAAATGTATGAACGTAAAATTATACACATGATACAAAGAAAACATTTTTATTATATGCATGTTACATAAAAAATCGTTGCAATTTGATTATATTAGGCCCTAAATATATCTTCAATTCATATGTTGTAGTAGGTGCAACAATAATATTTTTATTATGTTCAAGAAATAAAAAAAATCTATATTAAAGAGGTAGTTGTCGGTAGTAGTCGCTATAGCTCTAGCAAGATTGTCAGTGATGATCGCCAGAAATGAAAAGATTTCTTAATTATGTAATAGTGGAGTAAGTTGGTTACGATTCTAAGTAATGAAATAATATTTTAAATAAAATAATAATTTTATTTTTTAAAATATGTATTTTTTATTTTTTAAATATGTGATTCTTTTCTATTTTATTATTAATGTAAATACCCGGTCTTTATTCCAAAGGAGAGGGCCTGCCTAACAAAATAAAAATGGGCTATATCATTAACCATTGGACTACTAACACGAAAGCCCACTACACAATTATAGTGGGCGGAGTACACTTTTTATTTAAAAATTTCATTCTCTTTTTCCCCTCCTCCTTTGAGTAAACAAAAAGGGCGAGAACATTTCTGTATTTTTTGGCGAGAAAAATATAGAATCTCTGAATTGTGCTCTCTTATAATTTTGTGAGATATATATATATATTTAAGAAAACATCTTTTTACTGAGGACTCCGCTTTGAAACAATTTATGCTCTTCAGTTGCGTGTGTGTTTTCCTTTAAAACTTATTTGTTTTGTTTTCTAATTCGTTTCAATAAGAAATTAGAAATTCATTTGGTGACAAAGTTATGTATTTTATTTAACAACAAAAATATCAATATAAATATTATATTTTGATTATATATTTGTTAAACAAGAAGAAATTAACAATGATATTTTTTTAAGTTTGTTTTTCAAATTATAGTAATTATTTTTTGACAATTATTTTTTATTTATCAAATGAGCTCTTGACTCTTGAGTTACTCATAGCTAGCTCATTTGAGGTCATTACTTAAGTTAATTATAATTTTTTTAGCTCACAAAACTAATTATTTGACACCATAATAATGCCGTCAAAGATTGTTAACCATAATTACTTAAGGTAATTGTTTTGACTTGAGACTTGGGATTGTTACACACCAAGTCAAAACATTTATTAATACAAAAACCAAACACATTTCCACTTTCTATCAAACATGTTACTGATTTATAAGCTAGACTTTTTAAGAATATAAAAAATCATTTGAAGTTTGAAGAAAATGGCCATAAGTTTCTATTTAAGAGGTTAGACTTCTATTCCACCCATTTGACATGGTTTATTAGATATTCCAGAAATTTGTGTTGACCTACAAATAGATATTCCAGAAATTAAATTGATTTGACTATCAATTAAAAATAGAGTAAAAACATGCATTTACAAATACTCAAAAAGTTCTTATTAAATTAGTGAGAACTACCTAGTGACTCCTTTCGATGGATTCATACAGAGTTTGTTTTCACATGAACAGCGATAGCTTCAATTCAAAGCTAGCTAGAAAAGCACTTAAGTGAAAAGGCTACAAACATGCATGAGGAGATTCTGCATGCTAACAAATGAAGATAGTTGAAAATACAATGGCACAAACAATTCTGTTGATGAAGCTTTTGCTTTTGTTAGATTCTTCATTTAAGCTTTTTAATATTGTAGATCTATTTATCCCCATAAAAAATTGATCGATTATGTACCGTTGGAGTTCAATAATATGGTTGCTATTGTGTTTTTATTAGAACATGAGTCATCTTATAACTACACGAACATACTTATTCTCAAATTAACTATTAATATTTAAAGAAAAATACGTTGATGCTTAATATAAAAAATAAAAGGTTGTACAAATTCGTTTTAAATTCTATTTATTAGATGAATCTAATACAAGTTAACTACATTTGCAAAAAGGGTCACCAAAATTCATCATAGCAAAAAGAAAGTGGGTCAGCACAAATCATAATCTTTATAAAATAAATTTTTGCAATCTTTTTTTGTAAAAGAAGCATACTTAAATTGCCTCACTTTTAATAGCTATAGATCTAAAATGTATTTTCCTTAAAAGTGTCATTATTTTTTTGTCAACTTCAATTCATTACTTTAAATATCAAATTAAAATATATAATTTTAAATATAAAATAAAAATATAATAAAAAAATAGTCTACGCTAAATATAGCTTGATATTATTCATTGTATTATTTTAATCCAACTAACTTTGGATCTGAATCACACCCTATTCTAATTCTAAGGGAATATACTTATGATATGATGTTATACTTCTCAATCCAAATAGGGGTACATATGCCAATGGCACCATTTGTCAACTTAGAGGCACATTTTTGAAGGTTAATAGTGTAATATTCAACTGTTCTTCATTTAATTTTTTTTTCAGTACAACAAATTAATTTAAGGTGTTCTTTCAATAAGTTCCGACAACTTTGTTTTTATTAATATATGTATAAAAAAAAAAAAAACTTTTGAACACGTGTTCTAAATTGTCAAAAATGAAAGCATGATGCTATATTATGCAATATTCTTTATGTTATATAAAATTATCAAGTGAACAACAATATTCACCTTGAGCTCCAAAAGATAAGTAAAATAATACTAACTTGTTTAAATCAAATCTCATCTTCAGTGTTTTAATTATATATGGGTGTGATATTAAGTGAGAAACAATGCTTATCACATTAAGGTGAGCACTTGATAATTTTCACATAAGATATATAATTGTTGATTTTTTATATGTTTTATTCTTATTTTTTAAAATAAGACAAATTTATTTACATAACGCTCTTTTTAAGATGAGCAACAATATCTACTAATCCATATATATATATATGTGTGTACGTGCACGTGCTTACGAAAAAATAAATAAAAATAGTAACTTAGAAACTTACATAAGCTAACAATGACCACAGCATAAAACAGATTCCCACAGAGAAAAAGAATGTAGCTCATTTTAAAACGTTGCGTCTCCAAAGTATAAAGCCAGGAATTTATTTGGATTCTATATTCGAACAAAATCTCTTTTAAATGACTCATTGAAAACATACGTTGGATTTGTTTAATTCATTAATTGTTAGTGAGGAATTTGCTTAGCTATGTGACTTATCTTGTGTATAAGACAAGGGTGCATGATAAACACTACATAATATATACTAATATAATACGAATATTATACCAATATGACGCAATCCACCTTAACATGATTTCGTTTGTATTTATTATTGTTAATTTTAACGGTTATATAAATATTTTTTTAATATATATATATATATGAAGATTTTTATTTTGAGAAAACCTAATGTTTTTCAAAAAAAAAAAAAATATATCCGCAAAAAAAGATATCATTGCATAAAACAGATATATTGACATATGGTGGAATATTAGCCCTTTGTTTTTCTAAAAATGAAAAATGTGTAAATAGCGGGAACGAAATACATGAGCATACAATAGGTACAACATAAATGAAATGTAAAAAAAAAAAAAAGATGTGAATTGTTTTATTAATGTGAAATTATAATATATTTAGTTAACAATTTTGAAAAATATTCTTGAATAAAAATAATTTTTTGTTGGTAATAGTTATTAAAGGATATACAGTATATATTGTTTAATCCCAGCAATTTTATCAAAACAAACTTCAATCCCAAACAAAAAGGATTCAATATTTTCCTTTCTTTTCTTTTTTCAGGTTAAAGTTAATGAAGAATTTAAACTAGAAACCTATTTCACATTTCTTTTAAGGGTGGAGATGCTAATTAATTAACAGAAATTTTCCCTGTTTTTGTAGGGAGGAAAAAAAAAAAAAGCTTGAACAACTTCTTGCTGCATTACATACATTCAAACTACTTTATTAGCTGGGGGGCAAGTATATAAGGACCAAGAGGGGTGGGGGCCTTTGTGGCTGACACTGCATTTTAAAATTTTACCACAAATCAATAATTTGAATATATTTATAACATTTTTTTAATAAAAAAAATAAGAAAAAAGCAGTAATATTTTTTTTATGGTGTTCTCTTGAATTCTAATCCTGGGTCCGCCATCAATAGTTTGCCATCATTATCTTTGGAATCCTATGCATCTCAGGCTCGATCTGATTTATCCATGGCTTAGTGTAATGTTATTTTTCCTAAAAAAAAAAATTGTTTATTTTTATTTCGTTTACAGCTTTACTAGCTGAAATTAATCAGTTTCATAACATCAACGCTACAAGAAAATTATGAATTTATTCAATTAATAAACAAAGAATAATGGACATGAATCACACTGTTCGGGGCTTGTGAATATATTAAGGACGGACGGACTGAGGGTGTCACTTTAATTTCTTATTGTCTATATGTGAACACATGACCATCTCACGCTATCCCTTTTAATCGCCGCACTTCCCGGCCCGCCACCGACCCATGTCTCCAAAACAACGCACATGCTCACTTTTATTTTTATTTCTTTACTTGTGTTATTCTTAAGTTTTATAATTCTCATCTTTGCTAAGTTTTCTTTTAATTTCAGTTACACACTTAAATACTCATATACAATGACAAAATTTGACAAAGAACAAATATCATTATATTATAAGGTAATTGTCTCTAAATTTTTAGAATAAATAAAAATTTGAAAGTTTATCATATTCATTCAAATCATAAAAAATAATATTAAAAAGTAAAATAAATATAAAAATCAATGGTGATGAGAGAACCACATTGCAAAACATACTCTAAAATTTGTTTTTCCAAAACTTAACTTACCTAGGCTGGTAATGTCTACTTCAAGAGCTAGCATCTCTTTAGTTCAGTTGGTACTAAGTCAAGTCTTTCGTCACCACGTTATTCTCTATTGAATAATTACTGTGAGGTTGTTACTCATGTTTTGAATGAGATTCTAATTTAAGATGATATAGAATATTTATTTTAATCGGTGCCCCAT
The DNA here is from genome assembly GCA_029378325.1 of Elaeagnus macrophylla. Lineage (NCBI taxonomy): Eukaryota > Viridiplantae > Streptophyta > Magnoliopsida > Rosales > Elaeagnaceae > Elaeagnus > Elaeagnus macrophylla. The sequence continues at coordinate 27,662,873 of CM055645.1, forward strand.
AAAAATTAGTAATTACTCGTTCAGTCAATAAATTCAGTTCACCTGTATTACATTATTTTTGTGTGCGATGCACATGACTAGTCTTAAATATAGCTGTTTATTGAAAAGGTTAATTACTGCACCACCCACCTCAATATATTGGATGGGAAGAGAGGCGCATATATGTAATAAAGTTATTGCAAAGGAGTGTCAAATTTAAATAACAATAAATAGCGTTTTATCTATATATTTCCCGGAGTTATGATTTTTTTTTCTTCAAGACAATATCACAGGCAACCCTGACTTCTATTATAAAACTACGTTGTTATATATTATTAAATAATTTGATTTTATTATTTTTACATAGTGATATGTTTGGTTATAAAATCAAATAATATTATACAGTATAAAAATATAACAATCTTGTAAAAAAAATTATGAATCTAAATACTTAACTCAATCTATTTAAATTTTCAATTATAAAATTATGTGTTTTAGCTTTTTATTTTATCTCAAATTCAAATTAATACTTTTAAAAATATATATATAATTAGAATATACAAATGAATTGAATATTAATTTAAAATTTTACAAAAAAAAACTATATTAAATATAAGTTATTTTATTTAAATATTTATAATCAATTTTATCTAATTATATTATACATTTTATCACTAAACAATGTATAAACTAATTATAATACAATTCAATACAATATAATCAAATACGACTATCTTAATCTATCCCATATGACATGCCAAATATGCTGTATTTTATAATCAGTGCACTGCATTTTTAGAAACTTGTAATCACAAATTCATCAAGATGCGAACCAAACGTCAAAAAAGAAGAATGTATTTTCTCTTAAAACGGATTGGTGCTTGGTGAATTTTTTATTTTTTTAAAATGCTTCATATTGTTTTTTAAAATATGGACGTAAGTTTTCCAATTTTACCATACTAGAAAGAAATCAATGGAGGGTATATCTCACGTTAAAAGCGGTGGAACTCTCCTTATAGCATGTGCATTTTACCCTAAACCAATTTACACTATAAAGATGCATATTTAGGATCAATCCTAAGTTTATTTGAAGGTTTTAGCATATTTTATTTTCCTAACGTTTTGGACCTATAGTACGTTTATTACCGATGTTTAAATTATTGCAAATATATCCCCAACTTTTATTCCATATTACATAAATACTATTTTAGACATTTTCATTAAAAGCATTAGATTTTAAGTCACACTTGACACAAATATGCAATTTTTGGAAGGATAAAGTAGGTATTTTGAAAATTGGAAAAACAAGGAAAAAAGGGAATGACAAGGGATGCCAATGGATGGTGATGAACACTAGTTGGCTAGCAAATCGTGATGTTGATCAACGTTGATGAAATCCCACTCCATGTCAAGGCCTAGACTGAGATGGCAAAACATGAGGTGTTGCAATGGCAGGGCATGAGGATAGGTTTGGAGCATTTTCAGTCGCCAATCGCGCCCGTAAAGGAAAGGAGAACAATGTTGGTAATTTTCGTTAACAGTCTTTCTGTGCCTTTTTTTTTTTTTGCAATTTTGAAAATACCAACTTTTTCCTCCAACAAATGCATGTGTGTCTCATATGTGACCCAGAATCTAACTATGTTAACGGAAATATGTAAAAGGATATTTATGTGACACAAAACAAAATGTTAGGGCATATTTATAACAACTCAGATATTATAGATTTATAACCGACCTCAAACATTAAAAATATGAAGTATATTAAAGCCTTTATTATTTGAATATTGTCTCATATACTTCAGAAATTTTGTTGGCTTTTAACTTCAGATAATTAGTAGATCAAAAGCCGCCTTTGGAAGAACTAAAGCAGAAAATAGAAAATTCTATATTAATTTTATTTATATTTTAATCCTTGCATTATAATTTATTTACATTATAATTTAATACATTATTCTTTCATAAAATAAGAAAAATCATTCATTGTTATTAGAAGTAAGAAGATGCTTTTGGTAACTAACCAATTGAAGCTGCAGTCTATAGGCTGTGGCTGTAGCAGACCATCATGTTGGTTTCCGTTTCTTATACCAAATTACTATATTCTTGCTGTAAAGCATCAGCCAGCAGATACAATTTTCATGAAAAAAATTTCAAAATGAAGTTGGATAAGGATCAAAGATTATATAAGCATCAAATAATAAAATAATTGTCTCTATTACTCACCCAAAAATATAATAATAAAAGAATTGGAATCAACTATTAAAAATAATACATAACAAGTCTATGTACAAATGCATTGTGCTGTATATAACCAAATATCTTTTCCCTTCTACCTAATCTTTCTTCATCTCTGAGCCCGCCAGCAACAAACCAACATATTAATATCTTCCACCAGAAGCTTTTTAAAACTAAATCAAACAAAGGCATTTTGAATGGTGGAGTCCATTCCCCCATCTGTACTCAACGGCCCAACCAACCAAACTTAACTATAACAACTACTATGACAAAATTCTACCTTTTTACCATTTCTCTATGTATACAATTTAGAAATCTCAAACCCTAAGCAAAGAATCATAATGCCCTTAAAAGGTCCCCTTGCCGTTTGGACTTCTGCTCAAGAATACGATTTGATTAATCCCAAATTGAAGAGATTCCTTCTCAACAAGTCTCCAAGTGACAACAACACTGCTCCACCAACCCCTACTGGTTCATCCTCCCTTTCTGCCTTCGAGGGATATGTCAATGGCAACTCCTTCACTTTTAAGTGATTCGATCCAACTTTTTGTCTGACGGATTCAATGATCTTTGGATCTGCTGGGTTTCCAATAGCATCGGTCACGTAGAAAATATTTAAAGCCATGTCACTTGAGGTAGATATCTCTGCCCTTGTCACATTAAGGCCATTCTCGCGGAAAGTCCTTGTCACTTCTGCTAAAAGACCCTGCTTATCCGCAGTGCATAATTCTAACTTCACGCCCTGTAATCACGCAAATAACATGTGAGCATTTGAACATCAAACAGAAATAATTAAAAAGAATTCAACACTTGAATCAAGAATATGAAGAATTGGACTTAACCTCAGATGCCCTTCTTTGAATAGCAGCTTGTAAACATTGGATGACTCTTTGTCGTTCGGGTTCTGAACTAATTGGGGTTCCATCTTTATGCCTAATGTAGAATTCCTGCTACAATAAGATTCAACAGTCATAAGATTATTGCATGTTTTAAAAAGTAAACACGTTTTTTTATTTTATTTACAGAAATCCTTTTTTCATAGAAATACTTACCAAGTAAGCCATATCATCTGTTGTGTTTATAGTCGCATGGAAAACCACATAATCCATATCGGTCAAATTGGAAACAACATCAAACAAAAGCTTTGCTCTATCTTTGCACTGCACATTCACAACAGAGTAGCCCCTTTCTGCCCAATTCTGCACTGTGACCACCGGTGGGTCCGAGCAGCACTGCAAAACGGGCTTTCTTTCGTAATCACGATCTGCAAACATCATTTGATGCAGTCTTCTTTCAGTGTGGGTGACAGCCATGGAAACAGAGGTTTTGGCGCTTCGAATATCATTGTCTCCTTTAAGAACGTTCCTTAACAATCCTTCAATCTTATCAATTTTCTCTGAGTCCTCAATTGGGCAACCAGAATCACACTCCCTCACGTACATAAGGCAGGCAATTCTGCCATTGTGCGTCCACACCTTGGCCTCAACAACGTCGCAATGCAGGTCAAATAATACTGCAAAGACCTCCGAAAGAAGACCAACTCTATCCGTTCCCGTCAGTTCCAGTGCAGTCAAACCGTTGATGCTGTTTGGTCGTCCGAAGTGAATAGAGCCAAGGGACTAAATAAAAGAAAACCAGCTCAATCAGAATTTTGAATTAGAGCAATAAATTTACCAAACAAATTATTCACGTTTTGTGAAAAATTACCTGCTCAATGTAACTAATGACGCTTTCATCCGTTAATTTATTTCCGTTTTGATCAGTCACATGGAAAACTGAAATGAATCAAGTGAAATCCCAAATCTCAAAACATAGATATAATATTTCCAAAAGTGAAGACAAAAGTAGTAGTTAAGTTTCTCACCATCCATGAACCATCTTCCATCAGAAGAAATATAGGCCTTCTTGATAGAAAGGTTCAGATCGGTGAGAACCTGAACAGCCTCAAGGAGAATTCCATGCCTTCGGGCGCTATCAACCTATAGACCAAACCAAAAGAAAACAGATATGATTAGTCATTCTACCGGAATCTGAAAGCTCCACGGCTACTGGTAAGGCAGTAATGGTGAGGGTTTTCAACTTCGTTGAACCTAACCTTGACCAGAGTCGCAGTGGGGCAAACGGCATTGTCGATCACGACCCTGGAAGATAGAAGGGAATAGTCAAGTCAGAGGGTTATTTTTTCTCCGTTCCAAACTTTTAACTACCAAAATGTAGAAAAACCAAAACAGACCAATTTAAAAACGTATAAAGAAGAAGTGCATATTTCTAGAAAACTTTGAACAAAAGAAAACGCCAGAATGAAAATATTTAAATTAACAAATAGAAGTCGGTGAAAAATCATTATTGTCGGAGCTGAAATTAAATAAATGAATTTAAAATATAGGTAAAAAAAATACACACACACACACACATATACGAGATCCAGGCGCGGCGAAGAAATCGTTGGAAGCAGGAATTTGTGGTATGTTGGGAAGAAAAGGCAAAACCATAAACGAAGGGGGAAAGCAGGCGATAAATTCGAAAAACGTAAGAAGGAAAAAAAAAATCCAAGGAAGAAGTAAACTGTAAATAAAATTTGGAAAAATGGAGAATAAGAAAATTGAAAGAAGAAGAGAATTTCAAATGAAAAATCAAACTATAAGAACCTTGGGGTATTCATCCTGAAAACAAGCTTCTCATACTCATCCAGACAAGCAGGCCACTCCATCTCTCTATTTTTCTGTGTTTCCTTCAATTTTCAACAGAGAGCCAATAAAAAGCTTTAAAACAGCTGGCGATATTCAAAATTAAGCCAGGAAATCTCCCTGCGACCGATAACAAAATCAAACAGGCCAAAAGATACCGTACTCTTTGCCTTATTATGAAAACAGAACCCCCCAATAACAGATAGACAAATACCAATCTTTTTATGGCGTACGCAACACCCTCGACGAAATCGCTAAAAACACTGCTCAACCAACACCACTCTACTCTCCCTCACTCTATTTCTAAAGGGTTAATCACCCCTTGTTCTTAACTCACTTCACCAAAGCCGAGGCCAGGGGCTCTAATATATAATTATTTACCCTTTGTGCAATATTTAATTATTTTATTATAATTTCAAAAACCAAAACCTACACGCAAAGAGCGAAATATAGAGTCTCACATGGATGAATAATACCTGCCCAAGTAAAATGCTTATTATAAATGAGGTAATATGATTTTGTGGTCAATTTTTATTAAGTTAATCTCATCTTATATCTCTTTCGCAATGAAAAAATGTTTTTTTTATTATGTTTATTATAATTTATATAATAAAATTTAATTAATATTTTATTAGTAAGTTATATTATTATTATTATTATTTTATTTTTTATTTTTTATTTTATATTAATTAATAATTAATATAATATTTAATATATTTATAATTTAATATATATAGTTTTATTTTTATAATATGTTTTATTAATATGCTATGAAAAAGTTATGTATAAACTAAATGCATAATATATAGTATATTTGAATAATTTTAACATGATGTCTCCATGCAATTAAATATATTCTACACGTATAAAAATCTCTCAGTGTGCTATACCCTAGAAGTCAAACACACATTTCATCTGCATGTCCCTATAAAAAACAATCGTTCGGCCACGTGTTCTCCAATCACATCCTCGTTGTCACCTGTCGAGCATGTCTCTACCGTAGCGGATAACTATCTTTGCCTTTGCGTGCATTTGACTCAATTCCAATGGGGTTAGGTCAGTAAAGGAGAGTGTAGTTGATTCTTTGATGAACGGGAACGGTCATTCCACGTGTAGTATACTGCCACTGGGTCCACTCCATAGACATGACTTGGCATTTAAGTATCGTTTTATTTACGGTAGGAATGAGAATTTTATCCGTACTTTTAAGTATATGTAGATATTCCATGCGAAGAATCGATTAATATCTATTAATTTTGAGGATAAAAATTGTTTTAAAGAATACGGGAATATAAATTATAGTAGACAAGACAGAGACGATAATATATAAAATTGTATTTATTCGTATTCAAAATATACTTTTTAATTTAATTTAATTTAAATATATATAAATTTTTTTAAAAAAAATTATTAAAATATACAACTATTTTTTGAATATTAAAATATGCACGTATTAAAATAAAAAATTATGATAAATTAATTTTTTTTATTAAAGAAATTGAATATAGAGTAGTTATTTTTTTGTACCCATCCCCACCCCATTATACCCGTCTTCGAATTAGAATAATTTTTGAATAATTTTAAGTACATAATTACTTGTTCGATTTTAGAAATGAATATAACAAAAATTGTATTTGTCCGTTCCAGTACCATTCCTAATTTACAACAATTAGGGGTATTTATCAATTAGGCTTTTAGAATAAAAAATAAAATAAAATAAAAATTTAAATTAGATTATTTATATGAAATAAATTAAATTAAATTATAAAATTTATTTAATAAAATTATCTATTCAATTCAATTTAATTAACGATTTTTTATAGTATATAAATTTTAAATTTTTTCCTCCAAATTATATTAAAATTTGACATTAACATAAGAAAAATAATTATAAATCTAATCAAATTATTTAATATATATTACAAATATAAATAATATAATATATCATATAAACTAATAATTTAGTTAATAAAATTTATAAAATTTATAATCATCATAAATTACATATAAATAAAACTGTAAATTTTATGATAAAGAGTTTAAATGTAATATTTAATAATAAATAATATAATGTATTTTTAAAAATAAGATTTTATATATATATATATATATATATATATCTTGTCTTCTTTATATGGTTAAAAAATTCAAAAAATTAAACCGAACGGTTTAAAAAATAAAAAATCAATCTGTATCATTTGACTCACATAACAGTTCAAAACGGTCCGATCCAATCCCATTTTTTTTTAAATTTGATTTAATCCGGTTCTTTGGCACCCCTAACAACAACAGAGTTGGCCTTTTAATTTATTTATTTTTTGAAAATTAAATGATTTAATTATATATGATTTTTATTTTATATATAAATAATTGATGATTTACGTATAAAATTGAAATTAAATTAGGAATTGCTTACTAATAATATAATGTCCGTATGTAACAACTAACCGTTAGTTGTCACATACGGTTAGTTCTAACCGGAACGTTTCGTTTTTTTTCCGTCATTGTTTCGGGCCTGTCGCCAGTTTTCTTGTAACTTTCGTTGCTTGTTTTTCTATTATTTTTTTTAAAATAGTAAATTTCGTCGTTTGTTATTTATTGTGGCTGTGTAAAAGTTGTCGTAGATTCTGTTTCAATAATCATTAAAATACAAGGTATAAGAGCTGGAAGATCCGTATCTTATGCGTTAAAATACTAAGTTAATAACGCTAAATAAGGCTAAATTCGTCATTGAAAAAGGACGTGGCAATCGTTTATGGTGGAATGGATTGTTGACCGCATGACTTAGACGCGGTAGTGGATGCACGTTTTGACTTATTATGTTACCCCCTCCCAACTCCTAGAGGCAATTGAAGAAATAATTTAGGGAAATTACCAAAAATAGCACCCCCTAAAAATTATAATAACAAAACTAGCACTCCTTGTGTTCAATTAGAATTGAACGTTTAATATTGAACGTTCAATATTCAATTTGAACGTAAAATATTGAACGTTCAATATTAAATAGGTCTAATTATCGTCATTCAATTCTAATTGAACGGATAATATTGAACGTTCAATATTGAACGAGTCCAAATTATTGTCGTTCAATTTTAATTGAACACAGGGGTGCTAGTTTTGTTATTATAATTTTTGGGGGGTGTTAGTTTTGTTATTTTCCCAATAATTTATGAACATTATAGTAAGTAATGATTAATAAACTGATAATGTGATGTTTTAAATTAATAAAATGTAATTTTAATGTAATTATTTGTTTAAAAGTATAATAGTCACGACTTAATAAAAGGATCATTGGTGAGTATGCTCTAAAATGAATAATAAAAAAGAAAAATTATTCATTAATTATGTAGGAATAATTTAGGTAAATAATATGCTATTATTATTATTATTATTATGAATAGAGCATATAAATTGTGAAACTTTTCCGAACATTTAAACAAATATATAATTACCTTTGAATTTATGAAAGCTCTACACGTGTCGGCGTTCGAGACTTTTGCCTTGTTCCCATCGCCATCTTTGTTTGACTGTCACGTGTAGGATTCACAGAATAAACGTTCATTTGCTTTCTGCCGTCTGCGACAGAGTCTTTTAATAAGAAAAACTGTGAACTGGTTTTTGTTGCATACTTCTTCTTTATTGTACTTAACTTTCTGTCTTGGTTTTATAATTTCAATTATTCATATTTGTTTTCGACATTTCAAACTATTTTTTTACAAAAGTAAAATAAGAGATTTCAAATTTTCAAGAGGGGATACAAATTTTCTTTTTTCCTTTTCCAATTGATAATTAGGGTGAGAGATTTAAACTCAGTCATTGAAAAAGAAGATTGTCAAAATAAAAAAAAAGAAAAAAAAAAAAGAGAAATTAAAATAGAGGATTCAGGATAGAGAAATTAAGGTTGATCTGCATAAGAGAAGACTGAAGAGAACAATCCATTAGATATACGTATAATTGATTGATACGAGATTCCATTACGAGAAAAGCACTATTATATGCTAAGAAAACATAATTTAAAATTAGAAATAATAAAAATTACACATTTTTTTTTATATTCAAATAATATATTTTATAATTAAAAAATAATGTCATTTTTTAACTCCAGTCCAATTAAACGCTACTCAAATTAAACTGCTGCAATTTAAGTTTGTTAAATATTGAATCTTCTATATTATATGTTTAATATTGAACATTTAATGTAATTGAAGTATTATTTTTATTGTTATAAATTTATACGTGATATTTTTGATAATTTTTTATTTTTCATTCAAAATTAGATGATAAATCCTTTAACATATAAATTAAAAATTAAAAATATTAATTATTCGACGTAATTTTATTTTATTGAAGAACTTAAGATTTAGAAAATGTAGTTGACCTAAGTATTAATAAAAACTTGAGAAAATTTAAATTAAATTATAAATTTGAGAAAAATATATATTTTAGGGCACTAAATAAATCTTATAAAAATATTATTACGAATTTTTTTTTGGCACAAAAGTTGAGCGATACTTGCCCCTCTGAAATGCATGTGTCTTCGTCCATATATACCATAATATTATAATTATAATAATTTAAAGGCACATCGGTTGTAGGCAATAAATTTTTTTAGCACAATTCTTATAGTATCCTTTAATTTTATTAATTAAAAAATAAAAAATATAAACGCACTAATAATGTACGATTATTGATTGTAAATAGAGTTAACGCGTTGGAAAAAAGTACAAACATATTGTAGAATGGTCCTTTTAACTAGTATATTCTGTAAGATAACTTTTTATTTTGAAGAGGTCATATTATTACAATAAGTATTTACATTTAAAAAAATAAATTTATCTTAATAATCATGTGTATATGACATAGATAGTTCACTGTACAGGAGGAAAATATCAAGATCGCAATTGATTGGGACAAGTAATTATTAAACAAGACAGTTCAACTTATTTTTTTAACCTGTAATTACTTAGCCCATTGATTATTATTGAAAAATAATTTGATCGTAAAGAGTTTTTGAAAATATCAACGTCAAATAGATTACAAATGAAATATAATTATCTTATTGACTTTGACTTGTGTAATTGACTGTTGAGGCCACTAATTAGCATCTAATTATAAATTAATATTAAGCAATATTATTTATATTAAATTATTATATTAATTTATTAATTAATAATTTAAAATAATAAAATAATTGTGAAACTAATTATTAAAAAATTAATTAAATTATATCATATTAATTAATATATATATAAAATTGTAATAAAAATTATTTTTAATTATTATTTTCCTTGTTTATCACACTTTTTTTTTATGTGTAATTAGAGGTGTTAAATAAGTTGAATTGAACCTAACTTAAGTTCAATTTAATTTAAATAAGTTATAATTCAATTCAATAAATTTAAATTTATCTCATGAATTAGTTAATTCACTTTTATAAAAAAAAATAAAAAATATTACAATTTTATTTATAAACAAAAAATTTAGCATACATATTATATAATTTTTTAAATAAAAATAACATATTTTAATTATAATATTTTATAATATTATTATTGTAATTTTGAATATGCTTTTATTAACAAAGATAATTTATCAAATAAGTTTACAAGCTGAATTAATTGAGCTAATTTATTTAAATGTATAAAACATAATTTTTTGGTCATTAAATATATTTTAAATAAGTTGAATATTACTATAATATTACTCATAAATTCATATTAAGAGCCCTTTTTGTGATAAATTAAGTTTATTTTTATATATTAAGTATTGATTATTTATAAATTTGAGGATATGAAGTAATGAAATAATTATAATTTTTTTTTTTAATAATTACACGAGGCAAAAGTCAAATAATGAAGGAACGTAAAACACGTGCCACGGAAAAGAATGAAACTATGGTAGGGGCAGAGTCTTAGAAGCATATCAGACTATACCTCCGTACTTGTTTCCTTTTCTTTTACGGACAAGGATTAAGTTGAAGATAAAGAGAAACTTACCAATTTGATCATCCTTTCAGAGTCTGATATACACTGTTCGTCTTTGGCTCTCCCCTTGATTGACTGCACAAATGGTGAAATGATCAACCGATTTTGTAGACAAAACCTATGCAGCTATTCTAATCTAAGTGGGCACCACCTGCTTGTGAAAATTACCGACCAGGAATATTGACTCGTATTCCTAAAATTGGGTCACAATTAGGTCTCCCACCTGCTGCCAAGTCACATGGCACAGCCCAGTATTTGCAAATGAGTTGGCCCCTACTTTTTCATAGTTGGACATTCCTCATATGGAATATAACTTATCCCTCCCTTAATCTTACACAAATACATACTGCTGCTGTGGTTATATTTTCCGCAAACTGAATACTTTACATAATTACCTGCATCACCACCAGTACTGTATAAAGTTATTGATAATGTAAGTCATATATTATATATTATTGGTGTCAATAAACTATCATCCAGAGCACGAATGAACGCAAAACAAATCCAACGAAAATTATTTTTAAGTTAAATTTAACTACTAATTTTCTTCGTGTAAATATATTAAAATTTCTTATTATAGATAAATTAATTAAATAATTTATATTTTTTATAATTATAGTAGTCATATTAGTGTAACTATGACTTAGAACATTAGGCTATACATTATTTTTTATACAATATAATATTAAAAATATGTTAATTTGAACTTAAAAAATATAAATGCACACATGCATAGATTAATCAAATAAATAATTCTTGACAAATATTTTCGTTATTTCTATTAGTATTTAGAATCACCAACCGTTGTATTTAATAATGATAAAATATCATGAAAAAATAACAAAATTAGCACTACTTAAATTTATAATAACAAAACTAACACCCCTTATGTTCAAATTTATATTTTCACAATTAAAAAAAATGATTACTATGTCATTTTTCTTTAAACACTCATTCAATTAGAATTGAACGATGAAAATTTAGACCCGTCTAATATTTCACGTTCAAATTGAACGTTCAATATTATTGAGGGTGCTAGTTTTATTACCATAAATTTTAGGGGTGTTATTTTTGATAAATTTCCAAATAGTCATTTTTCTTATTTTCAGATGTCTGCTGACTACAGGCACATGATTTTTCACTCTCCCTCTGATTTTGATAATGGCAGCATGTATTTGCCCGAGTTTGAGGAAGTTCAACTCAATAAGATTTATTTTTCCCATAATAGATCACGTGATTCTTTTATTAGGATCACGTGAATCCAAATAAATCAAGATATAAGTAGTCGTTCGTAATTTTTTTTTTTTTTAATATTTGTTATATTTATTAAATATGTTAAGTACGATTGTTTTAAATTTTATTATAATTAATTTATACAATATTTATTAATAATTAGTATAATATAGTTTAATAAAATTGATAAATAAATATTTTATTAAAATAATTATATTTAAAATAATATTTAATTTATTTTAGTGACAACTTATATAATATAATTAGATAAAATTGATAAAGAAATATTTTAATAAAATAATTTATATTTAAAATAGTATTTAATTTATTTTATGTAGTTTGCTTATATATAAAAATAATTTTATTGTAAAAATTTATTTAATTCAATATTTGATTTATTTTTATTATATTTTTTAAAAATATTATTTTTAATTTAAGATAAAAAAAAAGTTAAAATACATACTTTTATTATTAAAAATTTAAATAAACTAAGTAAACAAGAATGTATCCAATTCTTTTAATGATTTTTTTTTTTAAGTTTTAAAATTTAGGAGTATTCAATTAGGATTTTTATAGACTCCATAAAATTTTAGTAGTATTAAACTATAATTTTATAGAAGTCTTTAAAATTCTATAAACATTTAGATTAATTCAATAATGATTTTGTATAAAATTTTAAAAATCTAATTGTATTGAAAAAATAGTTGATTTTAAAAAACTTTAAAAATTGATGGATTTTTAGGTATTTTTAATGAATTTTTAGTTAAAATTATAAGTAAAAAAAATTTATATTCATTCTTCTCTCTACTCCTAAAATTTTTATGAATTTACAAAGATTTTTATTACAATTCAAAGCATTATGTTAAAATCTACAAAAAGTACTTAAAAATTCATAATTTTTTTTCGAATTTATAACTTTTTAAAAATTTATAAAATTTTTAATTGAGTACATCTTCCTAAATTTTTAGTATAATTTGGACCAAAAATCTTTAGATTGTAATAAATTTTTTCATAATTTTATTATTTTTATATTATAGGATATATATTGATTTTATAATCAAATAAATGGCTGGTTAAAAACTATACAATCAAAATTTTCCATACCGTCTAACAAATATGCTATTTCGCTTCATGTTAATCTACGTCTACGGGCATGAATATCAAAGTTACAGGGCCTGACATTTTTTTTTGGCCCATGTAATAGAGCCTGACATAAAACTATATGTCAATAACGGGTAATATACACAATGTTGTACGAATATAAACGTACTATATTTAAACACAAAACTGATGTTCGATTAGCAGATTATAAAAATAATAAAAATATAATTATAATGAAATTGAATAAAAAAAAAAATTATTATTATAATATTTGTTTAAGTAGTATAATTAAAATAAATAATAATATTAAATTAAAAATTATAAAATTATACATGAAGTAAAATTAAAAAATAAACTTTTTTTTTTTTTACTAAAATAGATAGAATTAGCAAAAAAAAAAATCATGAATGATTATACAAATTGTTAGAAAAATATAGAGTGTTAAAGGCATAATAAGGATTACATAACGTTGCATACGTAATGAAGATTATTGCTACTGCTGTAATCCTTTTACATTCTATTACAGATTATAGTCAAAACAAACTCAGTAATATTTTGAATTAATTTCATTACGATTACGATTACTGTTAACCAAACATGTCTAAAAAATTAACAAATAGTATTTCTTGTATATTTGGGAATTAAAAAAAAAAAAACTGCTATTAATTACAAATATAGAGAATAATTTCATTACATTGATAATGCATACTACGTTGGAGAGAAAGACATGTGAATCCAGGAAGAAATGCAAAAAGAAGTCTTCAATATAAATGACAAAAAAAATATTTGAGTTTATATATTTTCTAAAATGTACTCTTCTTATTATGCTATTATACTATATAAAGTACCATATTAAATAATGTTTTAAAAAAAATGTCATAATTCAAATTAAATCATGAGTATATATCTGATCAATAAATTAATAGTTAATTTAATTTATATGAGATTCGGATTAAAATAAATAATATTTTAGAGAACAGATCGGATAGAATTCTTTGACTTCGAAAAGCTCATAGCCCAAGTGTTGGAGTCTTTCAAGGCCCAATTATACAACCAAGCTTTGGCCCATTAGGAAAGCAAGACAATCATTACTAATCCACACGCACTTCTACGAGAATCATCCTATCCGTCCAACCCACGTATTCAAGAACTTTTTTTGAACAAAGCATCCAAATAGAAATTTGCTTTGCGTTTTTCGGAAATGGCTGCTCGCGGCGTCTCCAATCTTCCATCGACACCCTGTGTTTCGCAACTCAATTGCGGAAGAAAACCCGACCATTATTCTTCAAATGGGATCCGAAATCTCAAACCCATTTTCTTACGTAGCCCATGGCTGGGTTATTCCCTCTCGATTTTGTCGGCGAGTCTCAGAACACAGGTGGTTCGAAAAGTCCCTCGGGTAGTTGCCCAACTCTCTCTCAGCCTCCCAACCGCGTAAGTCTCATTCTCAAATTGCTAAGGTCCTCTGTTTCAGATAATTTATTTTCCCTTTTTAGATGAATACGCCCATTGCTTCAGATGCTTTTGATTTGGAACTTGCAGAAAACCAGACAGAGTTTCATCCACCGAGAAAATTCCCAAGTGGGTCTTACTTTCCATTGTTTGCTTACTTATTATTTTTTTGGAAAAATGGCTTAATGTTGGGCGATTGGAAGCAGATGGTCTAGGAAGGCAATAAAGTCATTTACTATGGCTGAACTGGAAGCCCGAAAGCTCAAGTACTCAACTACTGGGACTGAAGCCCTTCTCATGGGGATTCTAATTGAGGGTAACAATTCATTTGGTCCTGTCATACTTGTTATTTGTTTCAATGATTACTTCAATGAAATTTTATATTTATATTATCATTGACTTTCTTAGTTTTTTTGTTATGCTCAATGTAATTGGTGAATGGTTGGTTTGTGCAACTGAATTTCTAATTTAAGCTTCCTCGTAAATGATTGTTCTAAATGGGTAAGCGCTTGTGTAGTTGTGTAGATAAGTAAGCACATTATGTTACAGAGATGGACTAGGATATAAAAATATTGAGAAACCCTTGTTATCTCAACTTGAACTTGATACATGTCTTTCTATTAAGTTTTGTATAGTACATTACATAAGCACCATTTGTTGGCACAATCCAAAAGGGTAAACCAATGTCACTTTTACCTCTTACACTTTATTTTTAGCCTCTTCTCACAACCGCATAAATCGTAATAAATCAGCTGAGATATATTTCAACTTCAGATGAATAATATTAACTCTAAGATTTAATGGCTGAATAGGAGTAGAAGTCTCAGTTAAATTTGCGAAGTTTAGGAGCGGATATCCCAGATAGTTGGTTGGAAAATTATTGTTAGCTTAGTTGAGATTTTTTATTTCTTTTTTCTTTATGGAAAAAGCTATTAGAAAAAATAAATGTTATGCATAGACCCACTTTGGGATGGACTAAACTTCATTCCCATAATCTATGGTTAATATTGTTCTGTACTAGCTGAATAGTGAATAGCATTATAAATAAACTTGAGTTATAGCTGATAACGTAGTTTATGGTGAATCTAGATCTAGATTTTCTAGTGGATTTTTCTCCCCTTATTTTTGTGGGATTGACAAATGGATTAATGTGATCTGATGTGGTTGGGACTTAGGACTAGATTGCATTGAGTGGAAGGGTTTAAAATGTGGCTCTACTTATGCCAATTGTATTATTGATTATGATAGTGAATGAGACTAGAAAAGATGTGGTTTGGTGGAAAGTGAATATTATCATTATGGAATACCTACTGTACTAGATTGTCTTTCTTACTGGCCTTTTCTTACAACCACATAATTACTTGAGGCTTAAAATCATATATCTCAACTTGAGATAAATAATATTATTCTAAGATTTTTTGACTGAGTAAAAGGTGGAAGTATCTATTCAGACTGAGTTTTCAAATAAAAGTATCTGTTCAATTTTAGTTTATTCAGTAAAGATGATGCATTTGTACTTAGTCAGCTTATCCACCGACTGTAGGTACCAGTTTGGCTGCAAAGTTTTTGCGAGTAAATGGAATAACACTCTTCAAGGTGCGTGAGGAAGCCGTCAAGTTGCTTGGAAAAGGTGACCTGTATTTTTTTAGTCCCGAGCATCCTCCATTGACTGAAGAAGCTCAAAGAGTTCTTGATTGTGCTGTTGACAAAAAACTAAAATCTGGTATCATCTCGCGTCTCTCTCTCACTCACAAAGTTTGGGCTCTTCTTTTTCTCTTTTTCTTTTTGTAGTTACTGATTCGTTATAAATCAATTTCATGTCCCGATAACCCTTTTGCTATCTAGTAATAGAGTGCTTGTGACATCATTCTTATTCATCCATGGCGCCGTTGGATTGGACTGCTATTGTGCATTAACACCTTTTTCTATGGTCAAATCATATTCCAATTCTTCTGCTGCAGGCCGAAAGTTTATTTACTTATTTCATTTATATGTCAATTTCAGGTGATAGTGGGGAAATTACTACAACTGACATGCTTCTTTGCATTTGGTTAGAATTTGAATCACCTGGTCACAAAATATTGGCAGCCCTCGGCTTCAGTGATGAGAAAGCCAAAGAGCTGGAGTCTTCAAGTTCCGAGCCAGGATATGTCGATGATTGAGGTCCATCTTTGATATTCACCCTCGATACTTGATGTGTTTTTCTTAGCCAAAGATGTAAAGTGAACATGTTAATGGGTTTTCCATTGGATATATCGGGATCTTTCAAGCACTAAAATTTCACGTGATAGGTTCATTATGCTGAGCCTATTAAATTGCTTCTCATTTTCTGTTTCTAATTTCTCTATTGATACATGCTGAATCATGAAAATGATAAATGTAAAAAAAGTAAAGGACCTTCAACTTACGGAGAGGATTCATATATTGGATTCAACAATTTACAGTTCATGCATACACGAGTAAATAAATATTGGGTTACATTGTGGTTGCACTTATACTCTTTCGATGAGCAAAAGTGAGAGATGGCGTCACTACTAGAGTTGAGAGGTTTCTAACACATATTTCTTCATGGTGTACTCACTGCCTCTCCTCATCAAGTTCCAGAACATGAGTATGACAGACGTCTGAGGCAAGTATCTGTGCCTTACCAACTTCTTCATACCAATTGATCCTCACAACAAACACTATCAACAACACCAGGCATGCAACCGTGCCAAACAAGAATCCAATTAACAAACCAGCAAGACCAAGTGCAACCTTGAAGGCTAAAACCACTCCCAATGGCAGTGCCAAGAGGTAAAACCCACCAATATTTGCATACATCGCTAACCAGGGTCTTGCCGTTCCTCTTACAATTCCTCCACTAACTATCAATGGGAAATTTACCACTTCCACTAAACCCATCAGCAGCAATATCTTCTTTACACCTTTTATAATTTCTTTATCATGGCTAAACAAAGAACCCCAGCTTCCTCTGGCTGCTAACATCACCAAGCTGCCTATTCCACCACAGATCACACTCATAGAAAGAGAAACACAGGTAGACTGATAAGCAATGTCTGGGCGGTTTGCACCCAGTTCATTTGACACACGAATTGAGGCACACGTGGCCAGAGAAATCATCACTGAATAAATCAAGTAGTCAAAATTCAACACAATTGCCAACACTCCAACTGCCACTGTGGCGTTTGCAAGCCTTCCTGTGAGTAAAACTAAAACCTCATAGCACCACCACTCAAGGCATGTAGTGAGGCAACAAGGTCCAGCAAGCTTGAGTAGTTTGATCCAATCTCGGTAACCTTGTGTTAACCATCCCCCTTCCTTGGGCCTACTTTGTTTTCCAATTTCTACAATACCAACATAGGTAGCCAGTAGAATTACAACTATGAGATCAGTAATCCAGACGGCCATTGAAACTCCCACCAGACCCTTTGCTTTTGAAAGCAAGATATTGATAGGTATATGACAAGCAAGTGCCAGAGCCGAACTAAACATGTTAGGAAGTGTTATGCTTTGTGAGCTCAAATAGGATTTGAGAGGACAGAGAAATGAAGTAACAACCAAGTCAGGCAAAAGATAGAGAAGATACGTCTTTGCTACTGCAGAAATATCTTGTTGTTGACCAAAATAGATGAGGATTTTGTCAACATTAAGCCACAAGAAAGAAATAGGAACTGATACAAGCAATAACAAAACGATTGTCATAAGAAGAGTCTTGTGAAGGAGTTTGAAATTCTTAGCACCATAAGCTTGGCCACAAATTGGTTCCATTGCAGCACAGAGACCGCTCAAGACAGAGAAACCGGTGACGTTAGCAAAAGTGAAGCCAACAGTGGCTCCAGCCAATGTGAGCTCTCCAAGTCGGCCTAGAAAAGCTGTTGTGATTGCTATTTTTACAAACCATGTTAAATTCATAACTACCAATGGAAGAGCTATTCCCCTTTGTATTTTCAGCTCTGATAGTATAGTTTTGGCAAAGTTGGCTTGGCATGGAGAGTTGGATGAGTATTCAAAGGCTGGTGTTGTTACTCTGGTGTTCTCTGATACTTCAGACATGACTCTTGTGAAAAAAAAATGGTAAGATAAAAGGTGACTTCTTCCTAATATAATTCTGCTTTGTTTTGTTTTTTTCAAGAGAAATGAATGTTGGAATCTGAGTGTAGTTAGATAATGTTGATTCTGAATGAGTCCATAAGTTCCGTGGGGGATACAAATTTTAAAAAGGAGAAGCAAATTAATTGGAAAGGCTTTTGGAAACGACCAATGAACAAAGAGGGAAAGTTGATAAGGTATTTATAGTGCGTGATGAGAATGTAAAGCCAATAATGCCTTACATATCAACTCGTAATGTGGTAATATACTTTAATGCCTCAGTGCTCCTACTGATAAAATAAATTAAAACAAAGGTAAGAATAAAAAGTCTTATGGCAAAGAAATTCAATGCAAATGCTAATGGACAATCGATACTGGTAAAAAAAAAAAAAAAGCTCTTTCTCTAAACATAATTGGAAGAAATACTCGAGGACCGGATTTTCTAATTAAATAAGGCTTCTTTAATTTAAATATAAGCCAGCATCATTAAAATGCAGCTCATTCATAATACATGATTAGTAGTGTCCAACAATATTAGATCAAGTTGTTAACTTTCCAACATTATATTAATTAGGAAAAGAAACGCTAAAATTACTGGAACTTTCTTTATAAGGTAGACAATTTTTACTTAGTTTTTTTTTTCCTTAATTGATAGCACATATTGTTGTTGTCACTACAATCAAACACACATGATTGTATTCAACAACAACAACAAAAAATCATGTAAATTTAATTATTGTGACATGATATATAATAATGCTCATTTTACTATTTAACTTTTGTTATTTTGGGAATAGTAGCATATCAAGACGAATACTAACTGTTTAGAGGAATATTCTTTTAGGTATTGGGTAGAGTTCACACAGATAAACTTAAGAGAATTTTCATGTCAAAATTCTTGGCAATATGAATGTGAAAGTATATATAAAGCAACAAAAAGAGATCTACGAAGATTTGGTTGCACAAGTCTGATGGATATAATTTTGCGATTTTCAGGCGCATGGTCGTTAATTGCGAGATTCTGATGAGCTCATATTTGAGGAACCATAACATTAGAGGCTATTAGGGCCACCTATTGAAAAATTGATCATCATTGTACGTGTGGTAATTTTCGATAAATAAAATTTTAAGTATACTATTTATAAAATTATAGACAAATTACATGCAAAATTATAACTGTCTTATCTGAATTTAAAATTTTAGACTTTTATATACAATAATTCATTACAAACTCAATAATTTGTACACATTTTTATTAAAATAATATACATATAATATCTTTTTTAATTAAAAATAAATATTAGTTAAAAATATTAAATATTATTTTTTTATTGTATGTATCGTAAATCCACCACTGTTACCTAATATAACTAAGTTGGAAGCTAAGGAAAGTGAATCATATATGACAACAACACCAATGTTATTAACGTTATTATTATCACAAGAGTCGAGATCGTAAAACACTATGCTTTCCCTTTCTAGTGGAACAATCTCTATCTCCCTTTCCTACGTAACCAAGTAAATTGATTTGGATCCCCATAATTGTCAAATAGTTTCAAAATAATATTATTTAATTTATGTAAACATACGTTATATGTATATATTATGTGTAATTAGGAAATTCATTTATAGGAAAAAAAAAATATATAGCTAAATTAGAGATATATATATATATTTTTTTAATAAATTATAGTTAAGGCAGGAGAACGAAATAAAGATGACATAAGTAGAAGTTAACAAGATTCTATAATATATATATACAAGTAAACTTGCTTGAAGAAAAGGTATAAAGACAAGGAAATATAATCTTCTTTTTTAAAACGAGGAATATAATTTATCAGGTAAACATGAATTAGTGTATATATTCAGTAGAACCTATTGTATTTAAAATATAGCATTTTGAGCAATTAATATAGTATAAAATCAAAGATTAGGGAATGTATGAATTACAACTATTGCAACTTTAACAAAAACACAATCAAGATAGATGCTCTGGGGCATGGCATGCTACCTTTATCTTGAAAAGGAGAGGCACATTATTACTTTTTTCCCACTTTATCGATAAATAAATATAGACATATATATAACTAAATTTGTGACAATATTTCCATACTATTATAATAAAGTATACTTGTTATATATATAGTTTTTAATTTCCCATATACAGATTAAATATCAATTTTCACAGCTGATAATTGGTTATGCAGCTTCATTTCTTATAATGCAATCTCGCATTAAAACCTTCATTTTGATGACTATTTCTCTATCTGGCTGACAAGCAGCAACAATTAATTCAAGTACGGTAACTCCATTTCATATCTAATCTTCGTCATTGGGTTCTAAATTCACAAGATTGTTCATAACTCCATATTTTCATTTGTGTGTAATAAGAAAAAATTGCGTGCGCAATAGCATTATAGCATTACTCTTAGTTTAGAGAGAGGGGGGAAAAGAACTCGTAGGATCAAGGATGTAACATTATGGGCTTTGATGCCGGCTAAATGGTTATTTTACCCTTTTTGGGCTTTCAATCAAAGAATATGTAGTTCAAATTTGTAAGATGATTGGCCTCACTCAGTTTCTAACTATATTCAACCCTCTCAGAATACTGTTATGAAATTATCCAACTCAGCTATTAGAAAAACCAAATTTCTATAAATTTAAGCCTTTGTGGCTGGGTGATAGTCCAATCGCATAACATAATTGACTTCTGATTAAGGGTCTCATATCACCGTCACACATTATAAAGTGCAAGTCAATCATAATTTCCCACATACTTGTTTAAATAAATGACCTTAACTTGGGATGATTTATCACTACTTTGTCTACTTACTTTTGTGAGTACTAATTACCCAATTATTCAATATGTTTCATTTTTAATTTTTTAGTAAAAAAACATATGATTATTTTCTTCTAATATTAAAAAATATATGTTTATTTTTTTTAATATAATTTAAAAATAAAACTCTATACATGAAAAAAATTATATCATCAAAGTCACTACTTCACAAAAGAAACGAGGTGCATTACAAAGGATAAAGGTAAAATTATGAATAGCATCTAAACAATGTGATTATTAACAGTTAAGTAAATGAATTAAGGAGTTGACATCAAATGGATAAATGATGGAAAAAAAGGTTCCATAACAACTCCCATCAATACTCACATGGTCGGGTTCTTCAATTTGTCGGTTTCCTTAAGTTTCAATTAAATAACATTTACATTGCTGGAGTAGTTTTTGCTTTAGAATTAATTAATCGACAACATGTGAAAGGGTTGTTGGTCTTCCCTGGAGAACAAAGAACAAAAGGCCTCGAACCCGAAATTTAGGGTTAGCTAGCTACCTTAATTGCCTTGTTTAGAGAAAGCAGAAACATGCAACCCCATGCCAGATTCGAGGCATTACATTAGCCAATAATTGCCTTTCACGTGGGCCCTCTTTTTTTTTTTCATATATATTTTTATGATAATAGGGCTTTCAAAATTATATTTAAGTAGCTTATGGTAAATATATATATATAGATATATATATATAAGTATAATTTATTTTCTTTTCGCTAACTTAAGCTTCTAAAAGTGTTAATTTTTGATTTGCTGTTAGAGTTGTAAGTCACAACAATCTCAATTATTGAATTGTAAATATTTAGTTTGCATGATGTATGAAGACAATACTTATAAAAAATAATAAATATATAAAAACATAATTAATCATTCTCCGATTAGTTTAAATTTTTGAAAGAGTGGGCTCCCAAGAAATTTTAATACCTGAACCTCCATGGACCTGCCTGGTAGAACTAAATATCAATTTTTTATCCATATCAAGACTCAAGATGGTAATGGATTGGTTTTTTAATTGGACTATTTGCAGCTCATCAATAAGATATTAATGCTTTCTATTAATAATATGTATTATTATTAGATGATTGCTATTAATTAATGTCAGAGCAAAAAAAAACTAATTTCAAAGCAAATTTAAAAATTTATCTTAACATTGAAATAACATTCGAACATTTTAAAAATATATAAAAAATGTATTTTTGGCTTCAGTGTTTTTTTTTTACTTTTCTTTTCTTTTCTTTCAAACAATAGCATCAACCTATTATTAAAGTCACTATGGGCATTAATTCTTTAACAGTTTCTAGTTAAGCTTTCATATTTTTCACCAACATCATTATCAATATCATCATCATCATCATCATCATCTAAGTATACTTATCCCTCAACTTCAGAGCTTCCTTTCTTGAAGATCCCAACTTGGTTAATTTCCATTTTAATTACCTTTCAATTAGTCAATTGACTTATGCTACTTTGACTTAGTTTAATTAATTACATTTTGAATAAATGGTTGGTTACTCTAGGTGTGAATTCATAGAAATATGTTACCTTAACTGTATAGAAAATAACCTCAAAAGTTTTGATATTGACCACATCAAATGTTCAATATCATACGTAATTACATATATATATACAAAATTTGTGTTTGATATATAATTAAAAAATATTTTTATTTTACCTAATCAACCATGAAGTCACTGTCACTATGACTTTTGTGCATATGAAAGCGATTTTTGGGATATTTTACTTAAAAGATAAAAAAAAAATATGTCCAAATTAATACTCCCATTCCCCTGCTTATACATTAATTAAGTTATGATGTTAAGGTTTATGTAATAAGACATACTTATTTAACAAGTAAGGTAGAAATTAATTAATGTGAAAACTAATTTTTATATTAAACAAACATTGCTATTTGCTACATACAGGAAGTTGTTGTAAATCATTTATCTCATGACACGTGCCAGATTTATTTAAAAAAAATAAAGAAATAATTAATTTGTTTAAATAATTTTATTACATATCACGATATAATTAATTTAAGTGTAAGAGTCGGAGCAATTTTATATATCCTCAGCATTACTCACACCGAATAAGATGTAAAAAGCTGAAGTAATTGTTTGATATCTTAATAATAAGAAATCAATTATTTTGCTGAATATATCTGAATTGTTACGTACATTAAATAGTAATAAATATAATTTTCCAAATAAAACAGAGCTATATTCAATTTAATTGCTGGTATGGACTTGCCATGGAATACGATTCCATTTCAAAAATGTATTTTAGAAAGGCCAATTGCATTTAATAATTGATGTGTTTTGTCTTCTTTATGCAATTACAAACAGTCTAATTATAATATAGACGCGCAGTTAATCCTTCAATATAAATAATTGTATAAATTGGACAGATACAATTATGGAGAAAGACGAATGTAGCAAGTAGCACGATGTTGAACAAGCCCTAACGTACTGTCCTGTCTTACAAGTTTGCCTAATTTTGAGAATATATTATATATATTGGTTAAAATTAATATTAAAAAGATTTTCCTTTTGAGTTTGGATGAAAAATGGTATATATTGATTATCGATGACTTTTAAGAAATAATATGCAGAGCTTTTCGTCGTGACTTTAAGGTTATATTTGGATAAAATAATGCATATATATATTACTGTTAGATAGTCGTCGTCGTTAATTATAACTCTATTATTTTGGCTATAAGAAAGTGTTTGACCTTTCATTATCATCATAAAACATATATGATTATAAAGAATAACATATATATATGCCTATATTATTAGCACCTACCAATGTGGAAGCTTGAATCCTCCTTCTTCCTTTCTCATCTTTATTATGTCCACCAATATTCATTATCTAATTTTGTATGGTATTAATCGTAAAGAATTGATAATTTTTATTTTATACTACATCAAATAAAAAGCCAATAGTTTGATATATATATATAAAACAAAAAAAATTAAAATAGGCACTAGGTTCATGGGTTCAAATCTAACGATTACCATCGATCATATTTGTTAAATGCATAAATATGAATAGAATATTTGTTGATACGGTTGGAAATTGGTATAAATTTTAAGAGAAAAAGATTCGTAATTTATTCTCTTAAAGATTTTTGTCCCACTTTTTTTTTTATACATATTTTAGGAGGTGTTTATAAAGAAAAAAATTTAAATTTAAAATTGGCTCTAAATGACACTCACTTTTGTGGAAGGGGAGATGACTTAGACAAATGTGAGTTCACGTCGGCTTTTCCAACAGTCTAATGAGATCATCTAACTTAGTCAGATTTTTTTTTTATTCTTGTCCAAATCGAGTCAATCCTCATCCACAACTCTTAGGATGTGACATTTTCTTTTTTACCGTTACACACTCACCTGATTCAATCTTATCCTCCTGTTTTATTATGCCCGTTGTGCATCATTTCTCTAGCTATAAATATAAGCTCTCGCCTCGGTTCATTTCACAACTCACAAAACCAATTCAATTTTCTTACATACATAGAAGTTGTTTTCCAAATAGAAATCCAGTTGAAAATACCTCCTATACAAAAACTCAGTGTTTTTTATTACAAAAATTCAAAAAATATTTCATTTCAATTTCGATTATGAGTAATAATTATTTTTTAGGTATATCATTTTGATATTTAATCAGTGCAGTAAAGGTCCGAGATAAATTCAAATTCTGAGTTGTTTTATCTTAGAAATGACGAGACTTCAAATTGCTTGCATATTTTGGACAAAGTTAGGGGCTGGAGGGCCAACTTTTTTACAAAAAATTAATTACATGTATATTTTTAGTATTAAATAAATATTTTATTTGTAGTAATATATTGTGTCTAATTTTTATGTAGATATTTGGTATATATTAACAATATTTAACATATACGTGAATAAAAATTATATGAATTATAAGTAAAGTAGTTCAATATATACTTTTTTTTTTATGTATTTAGTAACTATTAGTAACATAAATAAAATTATAGTCATATATTATATAAAAATTCTTTTTAAATGTGATAATCTAATTTTTTTTTTTAATATTTAACTTTAAACTCAATATTATAAAAATAAAATTAAAAAATAAGTATATGATATTTTAACCCAAATTTTAACTTTATCTAATATTATATTATTTGACATTTTATTTTAATAATCTTTTAAAATTTATTTGAAATCTTTATATAAAATTTTTATTATTATTAGTAAGTCTTAAATTTTTTATAAACATATATTTTTAAATATAACCTCAAGCTTAAATTTCTAAATCATATTTATTTTTTATATTCTAAATCATATATGTATTTGCCTAAATTTTTTAGTTAATAAATTTATTTTATTCATGAATTATACTAATGTTTATTAACTTATTATATTTTTTTTTAATTTTTTTTATAAATTAATTGTAATATGTTAACTCTATATTTTTTTAGTACTTATAGTTTACTGTAATTCCTATTAATTTTTTATTTTGTATAAAAAAAAAAAGTTCTGCCCTCCTATTATTTTTTTTCTGGCTCAGCTCCTTGATAGAGTTGATAAAAGTCTTAAAGAGAGCAACCTAATTCATGACTCAACCCAAGCAAGAATATTTCAGTATATTAATAATTTTATTCCTGTCTATTTTATCTACCTGTTGCAAATACATTTATTTTATTCCTGTCTATTTTATTATAACTTATTAACTGTTGATATGAACAAACCTTTTTGTTTTGAGGAACTTCATTTTAAAAAATGAAGATAAAAAATGCTATTTTTTCTTACCATGAAAAATGTCTCTTTTGTACTTATTATTGAAAAACCAACAATATTTAATCCACTTACTAAAGCTACAAACAAAAAACTTAAATACTTGAATAAAAAATGATTTTTTATGCAAAAATTTTATTCTTAATAGTTTAGTTGATGATTTGTATGACTATTATAACTTTGATAAATCAGCTAAGAAAATATGTGATGCACTTAAAAAAAAATATGACACCAAGAAAGCTATAACAAAAAATTATGCTATCAGTAGATACCTTAAACATTAAATTATTAACGATAAATCTGTGGAAGCTCAATCATATGAATTTTAAAATATAACATATAAAATAACTTCTAAAAATATGACTTTAGGTGAACAATTTTATAGGTTTACTCTAACGATCAATATCGATCATATTTGTTAAATACATAAATATGAAAAGAATATTTGTTGGTACATGTCTCTCCATTTAATTTCATTATAGTCATGACATTTGTTTACTATACCAATTATATAAAATTATGAGATAAAATAATTTCTCTTAGTTAGGAGTCTTTCAAAATGAAAAAAAAAATGTACTTAATTAATCCAATATTTACATCAAAAAAATTAGTCCCATACTTTGATTACGTGAACCTCGAAAAGATATAATATCATAACATTCTTGAGAAGAAGCAAAGGTGTGATAAATGAAACTTTTGATATATTTTCCCTTTCATGACTTGATAGCAAAACTTTCAACAACATGTGAAAAGTAATGGAAAGATGAATAGAAATTAAGAAGGTCACATATTGGCTAATACATGTTTTTGGTGAATTAATAAGAATAACAATCAAAGCTAATTTCTAAATCATAGAATTGTATCAATTGCATTCTAATTGGAGTACTGATGAAGTATAAGGAAGTTAGCTAGATTTCGAAATTCCACATGGAGCCGAGCGATATGGTTGTCTTATATGCACTTGGTTATGTGGGGGATAAGAATGAAAGGAATTGGAAGGACCGACAAAGAGCATCTTTTTTAATGCATTGGGCTTGCATCCTAATTGTTAGAGTTTTTTTTTTGTTGGGGGTAAGAAGCAATTCAGTAGTACTGGTCTGGTCCAACTGAAAGAGTTTGTCAATGATGATGTGTGCAGCAAAGTCTCCTGCGCTCGTGTAGTGGCGCTGTTGTGTGCGTGTCAGCGCTACCCACGCGTCTTTTACTCTCACTCCCACGCCCCCAACACTCTGGATTATTCGGTCAAACCAATTCCTTCTCCCACTAACCATTAATCATCCTCCTCTCTCTCTCTCTCTCCCTCCTCTCTCCCCTATTTTTGTCGTTTCTACAAGAAATTAAATACACAAAATTTTATTTTTAACGTGAATGCAAATTCATTTATATCTTGTTTCATGACCATTATTAATTTATCATCTCCTTGCTGTGAACTTTTTTTTTTTGAATATTTACATGTAACGTTTTCAAACCCACTAATCTGTGTGAATTAGGCTACTGGCTAAGAGGTGTTATTTACTACACTAATTATAATATTATTATTTTCTATTATTTATTAAATATTTGAGTTTTTCAAAAAAAAAAAAAAATATTTATATTAATTTTAAATTTCATATTACTTGAATAATTTCTCATAACTGTAGTTGCAACGACTTAAACTTCAAGACACCTTAATTAAGTTTGAGGGTCTACATTACATCTGCGCTTACTACACATATATGGTTCTGTAACATTAGATTTAATGACTTGCATTTTATTGCTCGTTGAATAATGAAAATTTACGGGATAAATTAAAGAAAACTTATAAAGTATTCGAGCAACAAGTAATCAAATCAGACACACATCATGAATTATTTTTCAGCTATAATTAACAGTTAATTTTTTTTCCCTTGAAAATATAATGATTTCTTTATCATTATAACTAAAATAATTTTTATTTTTCATAATATTAAAAATATATAAATTTGAACTTAAAAACACGAATAAGCAAAATGCAAATAAATATAATACAATTTTATAGACGTCCCAAAGGAAAAGTAAATAGAAAAAGGGTAGGGAAGGGAAGAAAAAAACGTACTGAATAGGTCCGAAATAAGCGGGGGTTGAGGCATTTGTCCTGCTTGCAAAGTAACAGGACCACAACAACGTTAGTGTTTACCTTAGTTCAGAGATTCTGATGGGGCAAAAAAAAAAAAAAAAGTCTTTTAGATATAAAGATACAACTTTGCAGTCCTTAGTGGTGCATGTGGGTCATAGAAAATTGAAACTACCCATCTCCTAGCCACTTCTCCTTTGTCCACTAGTGTTGTAACATACGACGGCTCCAAAATGTAGTGCCTGATCTCTAGCTATGTTGAACAATTGTTAATAATCCAGTTTTAGGTATAATTACCGGTAGCTACTAGTACAGTTACGAGTCTTAAAATAAATACAAAATAGGCTATACTATCTTCATGAGTATCGACTTCATTGTTGTAAAAAGCAGGGTAATAATTTCCAAAACATTTGGTTTTCCATTGCTTGAATAGCACCGTAATAAACACTCATTTTATGATGGTTTAATTCTGGAAAGTAAGTATCATAAACTACTTATAATGTATTTCAAATAAAGTTGTAAAATGTAATTGAATGTTTCTACACAGTACCAATGATATTATGTTAGGCTTAATTATATATGTTTTATTTCTATAATTGAGTCCGGTAGTAAAAATGCTACCGGTTAGAAATTGTATTAAAAAAACTAACTTTTATGTTAACAGAAATGACAAAAGAAAAAAATGTTATGTAATTAATATTAGAGCCGTTTTACAGCAAGTTAAATATTAAACCCATTTTTGTAACAAATTATATATTAAACATTAAAGGCATTGTTATTACCTGCCTCAAACATTAGATGATAAACTAGGAGTTATTCTAGTACTGGTTCTACTTAACTACAAATCTTATATCAGCAAACAGCCCCATGCTATGTTTTTTATTATCAGAAAAACTGCAAAAACAGCGATAAGCAATTGAAGGAACTAGCTAGAATCAAAAGTATCCAAAGAGCAATGAATGAAAGCATATATATAAACAAATAAATATTGTTTGGGATGTATTGGTCATATATATTGAGTTACCCCATTATATTACTCTAAATATATCTATATCTATCTATCTATTTGAACAAAATTATTTATATATTTTAAGTCATTAACATTAGTTGTTAATTTATGATTTATCACATTAAAATAAGGACTCCAAATATGATATATAATAAGAATCGCATTCAATAATAACTTTAAATATTTTTTTCATAATTAATTTAAAAATATAAGAAAATTAATTTTATATTTATTCAAATATGTTGTGTAAATTAATTATAGAGAAAAATTAAGATTAGTAAAACAAGCACATATTTTCGGTTAATATATATATATATGAACAAAATTAATTCTATATATTTTCGCTAATAAATTAGAAAAAAAAATGCCTTAATTAACTAAGATCATTAATTAGTAAAACTTAAAGCATGCATACAAGGAGTGGGGGTGGAGCAATAAAATGCCATATACCTTCATCGGCCAATAATGGGAGAATATTAAGAGGATTTACTAATTTTTATATTATCGAAAAATAATAATTTTATTGAAAAACTAGGTGGATGTTTAAGTCTTTAAGAAGCAATAAATGACATTTATTTTTTGGGAATATCTTTATAAGAATATTGATTCATAGAATAAGATGATTCCTTTCACGATATGCTCTTCTTCTTTTTTACATAGATTTAAAATTATAAAAATTATTGGAGTTGTTTTAATAATTTTGGCAACAAATTATCCTTAGAGCATCAAAATAAAATTATGTATCCAACAAAAATTTTGAACTATATATATTGTTATTGAACATAAGATCAAATGAATTTTATATTAGAACACATATTTTATTTTTATTATAAACTGATTTTTTTTTTAATAAAAAAAACTAGAATTAAAAACTGTCGTTAAAGGATCTTAGTAATTATTATATATTTTTTTATCTTTTGAACCTATAATCTTGTATATGTAATATAATTATGTTATTAATTGAGCTATCTATTATTCAGTAATGTACAAGAAGGTAAAAATAAAAAACTCTATTTTTATTTATATTTTTAGTTACAATATCGATACGTGTATACTAATGACCGATGACGTAATAATTGTTTTAGGAAAACATAATAAGTTACACACTCCAACATAACTCAAAATAATAATAATAACTACTGTAGTATTTTGAATGCTACCATTGTACTAATTTAGTTTTAAAATATAAAAGACAGACAAAAGATTTTATCCGTGATATGACTGATTTTATTAATGAATTTATTTGACAAAATGTTTTGTAATATTATAAAATGAGACTTTGTGAGAAGATTTTTTTTTTTTTTTAAAGAGTTTGGTGGATGGGTACGTGATATATATGTAGTAATAATAATATAAAAAAATTATTAAAAAATAAAACTATTAAAATTTATAATAATAATGTTAAAAATTGTTAGTTGTCGATTCTTCTAAATAATTAGAGTTGTTAAGCCTTGAACACGTGACTTTTAACTCTGATATCATGTTAGAAGTTGTGGGTTACCGACTCTCTTAAAAATTTAAGTTGTTAAGAAGAGGGTTAATTATACTTTTATACATTCATCAAATAAGACTAACATCTTAATAATATTGAATGTTGAACATTGAAAGAGTTTAAATTATTATAATTTAATTTGAACGACGTTTAATTGGATAAGTGTCGAAAGAAAAATGATGTAAAATTTATTTTTTTAATTGTAAAAGTATATAATTTGAATATAAAAAAAATTATTTTTATTATTATAAATTTTAAAAATGTTATTGTCTTCTTCTATTTTTAAAAAATATTATTAACACATACATTTATATGTAAGTATGCATCAATGTAAAATAAAATGATTATAAGGCGAAGAGATTCTCGCATCATTTATGAGTCTCATTTATATAAAAGATTTTAAAAATTTACTACAAATAATACTATTAAAATTTATAGTAATAAAAATAGTATAATTATTTTAAATTGAGAATGATATAAAATAATATTATAAATTTATGGTGTTATTTTTATTATTATATATTTTAAAATTATTAATTTTATAATTTTTCTTAAAGTTTTCCTGGTGTGAGAGTGGGGTGGGAACCCATCCACCGCCCATAAAGCGCGCAGTCCTACCAAAATGAAACCCATACCCGATCTATATTTCTGAAATCTAACCCTAACCCAACACTATCCCCTAGAAAGGCCAGAACAAGGTTAAAGGAACCCCTCTCCTCCTCACTTCTTCATTCCTCTCATCTCCCAAATCCTCAACTACTACGTTGTCTTAATTTACAGAAGCCTTGATTAATTATACCCTTTAATTTTGCAGACAGAAGAAGATGGTAATGACTCATGACTCATGATGATGGATGGTAAGTTCAGCTAGCTCTCAAGAATTTGGTGTGGATGAAGCCAAAACTCCCACTCCTATATACCATATAATATATATCCTCCGGCCTTTCTGGTACTACAGGCTAGCTAATTCTCTTCTCTAATTATTACTTGAATTAATATTAAACGAGTCCTAGAAAGCCAAAGTATAATTACTAGTCTTTAATCTCCTTCCCACTAATTTATTCGTTTCTTTTGAATTTGGTGTACAAAACTTTTAGCTCCCACTTCCCTTTGTTTTTAATTCCGTTATTTCTTTTAATTACTTTACTATATAAGGTATAGCTATAGCTAGTTAGCTCTAGTGTCGTCTGATGTAAATCAAAGTTATCTATTTCTTTATTTTAATTTAACATAAAATGGATGCCCATTCTCTTCCTCCACCATTTCATACAAGAGATTTCCAACTCCACCAATTTCATCATCAGCAACAACCAAAATCAGAAGATGAACAAACTGGTAGCAGCAGTCTCACGACTGGTCACAAAAGAGATGGTGATCATCATCACCATCTTCATGACCCAACTAACAACAATAACGAAACTGAAGGCGACCAAGATCAACAACAACTGAACATGATAGTTGGAGGTGAAATGTCAAGAAGACCCCGAGGAAGACCAGCTGGATCTAAAAACAAACCCAAGCCACCCATCATCATAACTCGTGATAGTGCTAATGCTCTTCGAACTCATGTCATGGAAATCGCGGATGGTTGTGATATTGTAGAAAGCGTTTCTAATTTCGCTCGTCGCCGTCAAAGAGGTGTTTGTATTATGAGCGGCACTGGTACAGTCACTAACGTAACACTTAGACAACCAGCTTCGCCAAGTTCGATATTGAGTTTAAATGGAAGATTCGAGATCTTATCACTAGCTGGTTCATTTCTACCACCACCAGCACCACCAGCTGCAACTGGATTAACTATATATCTAGGTGGCGGACAAGGTCAAGTTGTTGGAGGGAGTGTAGTTGGGACTTTAATAGCTTCGGGTCCAGTTGTCATTATGGCTGCTTCGTTTAGTAACGCTGCTTATGAGAGACTTCCACTTGATGAAGATGAACCTCCTTTGCCGTCACTGCAAGGAGGAGGTAGCAGTATTGGGTCTCCAACTCAGCAACAGCAACTTTTGGGTGAAGGAAATTCAAGTGTAGCACCACTATTTCATGGTTTGCCACCTAATCTACTTAATTCCATTCAAATGCCGCCTTCTGATCAGGCTGCTTATTGGGCTACTGGTCGCCCTCCATTTTAATTTACAAGCTGGTCCATATATATTGCATGCTCTAATATTCATCAATTACTATTTCGTTTTACACCAAATTTGCAGCCAACTGCTAGCTGTATATATGTTTATAGCTAGCAATTAAGAACAATGATCTGGGTTGTTGAGCTTTGATCAGCCGGTTTTTCTTTTCTTTTTCTTTTTGTGTGGGGGGGTTTTGATCATTAATTATCTGTATTTTATGATGAGTTCACTTTATATGTACTTGAGTGAATCACATCCGAATTTATGGATTAATTGAGTTTAACTTCTGCTTAATTAATTCGTTTTAATGATCAAAAAGAATAAATATGAAGGAATCGAACAAATGCAATGAAAGTAGAATAAGAATATTGTATTTCTTCATTAGTTTTTTTTCTCTTCTTCTTCCAATTATATATATATATATTATTGTATGCATGCTCAAGCTTTAAGTTGTTCTACTATATATTGCTTCCTAATTTAGAGAAATTAATGTTAGCTGCTACACTGCTTGCGATACTTAATTTGTTATGTTATCGTGTATTTTCAAATATACCAAAGCTTATTCTTCATGCTAGTTATGAGATTTATATAATATAGGTAAAAACTACAAGTCTATTTTCAAATATTTATTTATTTATACAGGTCCTATAAAACTTTGATTATATATTTACGAGCTTTCACACTTTTTGAACTATAAGCTTACCCTTGGTACATTTTATACATGAGAACATATATACTATGTGCCATCGAATAAGGAGACAGCATTGAACATATTTAGCTGAAGTACTTTTCTTTTACAATTAATGATCTCGTAGTTTGCTAATCTATTTTCCTTTCTTTCTTAAACTCTTTTGTTATGCTGTGGAAATTGAAGCCCATTATTTGTTTTTAGTTTTCTTTTAAATAAAAATCGTGACGTAATAATTTGAAGAAAACCATTAATTAGTTGTTTGTGGAAAGGATGACGTAGTATACGAGCTCAATTATTTTTCATTTGGATTCAAGTATTTTTATACTAGTCAAACACTTTGTAAATGGTTTGTTTTTTTATTTTTTGTAAATTAAAAAAAAAAAAAAAAAAACAAAAGAGAGTACTCTGTGAATAGTTTTACAATATATTTATTTCAAAATTTTGAAAGTTTTAAGAACAATAATAAATAAGTAGTTTTGAATACACTTTTGTCCTAAAACTTGGCCATAAAAACCAACTTCTAATAATTTTATAGCAAAGACTTGTTGCTTTCATTAAAATGACTTTTGACAAAACCAAATCTATTGAAAAGCACTTGTAAAATTTAGAAACACATTGCAAACGAGTTATATAAATCTGAGCTGGTATCCTTCTGAAAATTACAGTGGGAGCAATTCGGAAAGAGAAGCAAAGAGGTATGGGGGGTTAGAGAGTTTCCATAAGTTCAGTTTCTTTATTTGTATAGAGAACATAGAGATATCGTCAGAAAATTTATAAGGAGACATGAAAATATTTGGGTAACTGGCATACACGTGCACTGCTCTGATGAAGTTCCTTTTCGAGGCAAACATCAACCACAAACAAAACTTCCATTAAAACCCCACAACTACATCGACAGTGTGGCTTCAACCCAAGCTTAAAAGCTTTTCCAACTCTCTCCCTTTTTCTCTCAACGAAGGATTGGAAAAAATTATTTATTG
Source organism: Elaeagnus macrophylla (assembly GCA_029378325.1). Classification (NCBI taxonomy): domain Eukaryota; kingdom Viridiplantae; phylum Streptophyta; class Magnoliopsida; order Rosales; family Elaeagnaceae; genus Elaeagnus; species Elaeagnus macrophylla. The sequence goes on from CM055645.1 coordinate 27,697,621, forward strand.
CTCCTGGAACGGAATAAGTAAGTGATAATGTAGTACTTCAGACTAAATTCAAAGATTAGCGTAAATATATATATATATATATATAATATATATAATATATATATATAATAAGTAATATGAAGAGAACAATATAATTGATTGAGTCTCCGAGAGCAATGGGTGGATGCTAATTTGTAAACAATGTAGTAGAAGCTCGAGAGCTTATCCGTTCTTACTTTGGACCAAGCCCCTATCTTCAACTTTTTGTCTTGTCAATAAAAAAGAGAGAGATCTCCTTTTGAAGCAAGCACAAAATGGCTTTATATCCTCAATTTGGTTCCTTGAATTGTAAAATCCTAATTAACTTTAACTTTGTATTAACATTACAAAATCAAAGAATATTCTCTAGTGAAATTAACCTGCAGCAGCACGTATCCAGCCATATTAATGTCCCCTGTTTGGTGTAAAAATTATGATGCATGTGACATTGATGACCATCATGGATCTAGTTGCCGTTCAAGTCAACATTTTTCATAGATTAATCAGTGACATATTTTGAGTATCCCCAGAAGGCATTTTTTGCCATACATGTTGATTTCTGCTAAGAAACAAATCAAAACCTAATGTGTTATTTACAGAAAAAGTCTATTTATATCAACTAATCTTATGTGGCAGTCATTTATTGGTCAAGAAAAAGCAGGCCCTAACTGCCTTCTTTTTTTTTTTTTTACCAATAAATGACTGCCACATAAGTTGTGAGGCAACAAGTTGAATTAAATAGAAGTGCTCTATTTTACCGAAGATTCAAGCCTTGGTTTGTCCTTTCATTCCTAATCATTAATATTATTCAATTTTATACAACTAAGTATATTTACAAACTGATTCAAACCTACAAATTTAGTTTAAACAAGATACAGATATATGTCATATGAAGCATTAAAACCCGGGTGAAAACTTAACATCTAACTAATCCTAAAAGGAATGAGCTGGTAGCGTCAAACCTGGTATGGCCTTTAGAAACAGTAATTAACAACATCAACTAATAATCAATCCTTAACCGCCTCAGTTCAGCTCGGAAAGCAGGGCTTGAAGTTAGTGTTCTATGTGCAAGAGCCCTTATGTCTTCCCGTGTACAGTCTTGAGAGATGCGAACCAACTCCCATAGGGCACCTCCATTTATCATGTCTTTTGCATTTACTTCTGCGTTGTGGAAATATGGGCAATTCAGCCAACATCCTAAACAAAACAGCTTTTGGTTATTTTTAAGAAAAAGAAAACTTACCATGTTGTGACAAGTGACAAAGTGCAAGCTCAATGTGCCGCCGGATGTGTGCAGCTTCGCTGTTAGCATTCTGTACAATCCATGGAAGTGCACCATCTTGAATCAAAAGAGACTTTCCAGTCTTAATCCCTGTATCATTTAATCACTGTAAATCCAACCCAAACATGTTCACCTATATATGACATATAAATCAAGCAACTAATAACAGTGCAGAATATTGTGGTTTAGTCTGTATCACATGAAAACTAAGAAGACCCTATGAGGTAGTAGTAACTCTTAAGTTCTGAAAAGTCCCTCCCAAAGGCCTTTTACCTTGTGTAGATGCTCTAGACTCGCATTTAGCAAAATTTGCTATTCCACGAGCAACTTGAGCAAGAACATCAGGGTGGCCACATCTGACCATTCCCAGCAATGCATTGATACCTCCTTCACCCCTAAGCTTTATCTGTAATTTATCTGCATAATGCAATTGTTCTTGTTAATTAGCTAAAGGCACTGTGTTTAAATAGACCATTCATGAATTGTTTTAGGCAATATCCAATTAGTAACAACTTCTTCAGAGGACAAAATAAAATTAATACTATGAGGGAAAAAAGTTATCTGAGCTCTTTTGTCATTTTCAACTTCCTAAGTTAGGTCTTATTCGAAAGATGTAAATATGTAGTCCTCCAATGCCCCATATTTCAAAGAACTTGTCTATTCATCTAAGTAGTTAGATCTTCAAGTGTCGTGAAATTATTGTATTTCATATTTTAGGAACTTTCACCAGAAGTTCATTAATGCAGAAGAAGAAAAGTTTCTAATGTGCAAAACTATTAAATATCTTTGTTTGACAATTTTATTACCATTTCCACAAAGATTAGCAATAGCCCCAGCAACCATACGAAGGGTCTGTGGATCTTCAGCATTGGATGCAGTAGTTGCTAACAACTCAATTCCCCCTTGAGACATTATAAGCTCCTGGTTGGTCTCTGATAAGAATGCATAGCAAAATCAGGAGCCTAAATTAATACTTTCATCAGACAAGATATCAATATTTTCTGTGAATCTCATTTACCAATGCATATAAGCAACATCTTACCTTTCATTGCTAGATTGGCAATTGCGCCTGCTGCAACTCTATGTATGGTCTCATCCCCAGAGATTTTAAGCAGCTTCAGCAAGGATGTCAGGCCACCAGCAGCTACAATCTTCTCCTGATTTGTCTCTACACATTGAGAGGAAAGCCAAATTGCCCACTAATGTAAACGATAACAAGTAATTTGAACTATGAAGTAAACTCAGAAATAAGACCTTGTTCAACATATCCTTAGAAGTTAAACATGACACCAAAAAAAGAACCACACAGGACCAAAAAAGAAACGAGGAAAAACAGATAGTGAGAGAAATGATTAACTTCCTTCCTTCTCGTATGGTACTGCTTAAAAGCAACATATATTCATTTATCAGCTAGTAATTGACAATAGATCAAATAAGCCATTTTCCATAGTCCAAACAGGTTGATTAAGTCGCGCAGATCTTCCAAGAGAAAATAATTGATTCTCAACAAATATAGTTCCCTCACAGTTACTCCAATCTTGAATCCAAATTTAAACAGCTATGGTAACAAAAATGAGCACACATGAAGGTGGGCCAAAAAAAAAGGTGATGTAACATGATATTAATATAAGCTGAACAAGGTAAAGAGATCTGATTCACCTTCTGCAGCAAGATTTGCAACAACTTTAACAGCATGGATTTGAACATCCGCATCTTCTGCTTCTAGCAAAGACAAGATCTTTTGCAACCCAACTATAACAGTGTTTGTCGTGACAGTAAGGAAAGTACTTGTATATCATTCAAATGATCACCTTCAAGTGAATATTTTATCCATCACATGGAAAAAAGAAAAAGGAAAAAAAACCTTGTTCGAAGAGTTTGGCTATTGAGGCTTTCTCTCCATTGCCCGAATCTCTTAACTGTGGCTGCTGAGTTTGAGTCATAAGAGAGTCTACATCACTATGGACTTCCCCTGGGCCACCCTTATCAAGTTGTCTTCTTGTCTACAAATTGCATCTGACATTTCATAACTCTAAAAACAATAACAATTTTCTCAATTTCAGACAGCACAAAATTGATGTTTCATTATGCAACTAGTATTTCAATCCAGACCGCAGGTCTCAACATTTTCGTATGACAGAATCAACAAATTATGGATTGCCACACCAGTTGTCGCTGTCACCACTTAATTAAAAGCCATCTTCCTAAATGTAAATACAATGTACCTCATCAGCCTCAAAACTTAGCTGCAATAACTGACTTTGCAGCATTGCTATTTCTCCTTCCAGTTTTTCTTTCTGACGTGCCTCATCTTCCAGCATCTCACGAAGCTTTAAGATTTCAGAATTTCCAGCTGCCTAAGAGAGGAAAAAAATGTGTTACATAAAATGAAGAAGCAACAACAGCAAAAGACTGGAAGCAGGTAAACTAGAGGACAAATAAAAATAAAAGACTTGCTTCAAAAGAGAGTTATAAACCATACCTCTGACCTTTTACAATGAGAGAGTTGACTTTTAAGATTACCGACTTCCTCTTCAGTAGCCTTCCTTAGAAGATTTTCTTTCTGAAGCAACTCTTTTAGCTCATCAATTTCCTCAACAGTAGATGAGTTCTATGGAGTATAAAGTAATTGGTACAGCTTAGGATGTTATCAAAGTTTACATTCTAAATCTTACCAATATAATAAAATATTTCTATCTTTATGAATAGACATGGTTTATAAATAGAAATCTTGTCCATGTTTATGTTCCAACGGACAGAATACCCAACATATGAGGCATGCAGCCAAATGATCATTCTAATGATTAACATAGAAATGGTAATAATATAAAATATTATCCTTTTCTCCAGAGTCCATTATGAGAGAGCTGAACATAAAATGAAATGAAGAAAGCAGCAGAATGGTTTTCAATCAACAGCACAAGATTTCATGATAAATGAAATACAATTCGATAAGTACGATACCTCTTTGCCCGATGCCACAACAGGGCCACCATCCTTTGGACCATTCATTATTTTCCCACCACCATATTTTTGCGGATTTGCCATTAGTTGCTCTTCAAGCTTTTTTATTGATTCCATATATTCCTTCTGGTATTTCAATTTTTCCTTCTACAAAATACAAAGATGAATACAATAAATTATGATTAATTAGTTTATATTAAATATAATCTTGGATCATAAATGAATTCATTATATTTATTGCTTATGAAATATAATGCTAATTAGATGACTTCGAGCATTAGGCTTAGATAATTTTTCAAATCAACAAGTTCCTCGAAACCTTAAGTCATGTGACTTCCGGTTCTCTCTCTCTCTCAAGGAACCAGTGCAGCATACATGCTTAATATAATGAATGGGGCATTTACCCCCAATGCATCTTCATATCTCCTTTCAGCCTCAGAGATCTGATATTGAGCATCCATGGTAATTCTGTCAATTTCATCCTCAAATGCTTTTTGCTGCCTTTCATGTTCTGCAATGAGTTTGTCTAACTGTATATCTAGCCTTCTGGCTAAGCTTTTGTAGTCAAACTCTTCCTTCAATTTCAACATATTTTCCACCTTCATGGCCTGAAGGGTGAGAATTTAGCATCTTTTAGAGAGAGGGCATCAAATTCATTAGGTGATAACATTATTAATTTTCGAAAAATTCAGCAAAAAGTAGCTTATATCACCACTAATTTAACAGTTGCAAATCCCAACATTCAAGAATAATCAAGAAAAAATGTCACTGGCATGCGATATTTAACAGAAAAATGGAAAAGTTCATCCTGCACATGATTATATTGACCAGTCTAGCAAGTCATCTTCACAATTCAAAGCAACAGATGATATTTAAACTCACCCGCTGTCCAAACATAATGGTGCTATATGTCTCTCCTCGATGACGTGGGGAAGGACCTATGGTGATAACGAGGGAAGTCCTTGCAGTGCCTGTAAAAATTTTGTCAGCCATTTGAGGGGGAAAAAAACAAAACACCAGCAAAAAAGTGTTTTTTGTAATCTTTATATTAAAGCCGTGTTTCTAGCATATTCTAGCATATACCAGACAAAATTAGTCCCACTACAGATTCTCATAAACAAAACATAGTTAAGAAAAAAAATCTCAAATTATCAATACATCATTTGTAGTCATCAAACACATGGGGAAGGAGAGTACAAGCCTTATTAGAGAAAACACCAATTTCAAATTTGTATACATCTCACCACCAAAAGAATCTCGAACCAATCTTGTAAGCTTTGAATCACGAAATGGAACATGGGCACTGTTTTCTGCCAGTGCATTGATGCACTTTCCTAATGCACTTAAGGAGAGATTAATAGACTTGGCTTCATCTAACGTATGTCCTTCACTTCCTGTAAAATGAGAAAAAAAACTTAATATGTGCCTATTATTTTTATTTTTTACATTATTTATTTTAAATATATATTTATTTTATTTTTAACAAAACAAGAAGTATCAGATACATGTATTTCAAAACATCCCCTTCCCAGAAAGATACCTAGCAAAGGGTGCAATACATCAATTTTCTTTTCCATATTCTTTAAGAACCTATGGTAAAAAAAAGGTATTTATTTTCATTATTATTTCAGCATTGCAAATACTAAAATTGTAATTGGCATTGCTAACTACTTTCATTATACAAATAAATGTCATAAAGGCTAGTTTTTGCAAACATTATACAGATAAACATTTTTGCCAGTCTCTTGATATTTCAGAGCACAATTTCATTTGCAACTTTGCCACCAACATCAGGATATTGTTTTTTCAAAAGAGGTGTTAGTTTCTCAAGTACGCACCTGACTTGTGAACACGCTCTGAACCGGCAAGATCTACTACAACGAGTTTCCCCTTCCGAACAACCGGAGGCTTAAGAGTTTTAACCGAGTGGGAATTATTATTATTTTCGTTCAAAAGAGATGCATCTTTTTCCTTCACAGATCTCTTGACATGAACCTATAGCATCATATATGTATATATATTTATCAACTTTAATGTATTTACAATCCCTAGTGAAATGTAATGATTATAAAAAGAAAATTTTACACATTAACAATACCATCAGAATGGCATGACTACGAGAAGATTCAGTATTTAATTTCGTATTTGCAGCAAAACGATGGGTCTCTCCAAATTTCAGCAGCTCCAGAAAACTATGCTGGTCCCTGATTTCAACTAAACTAGCCCCAGGTAGAGAAACATCTCCAGTTTTTGGGTCTTCCACAATTGAAATATTATCATTTAAAGGATCAAGAAGGTCCTGCAATGTCTCCATATAAAGCTTCATATATGGATGCAAAACCAGGGTTTTAGACATATTTTCAGGTGTACTGCAAGTGAAAGTGTATGTTCAACAAAATAAATCTGAGATTAAATAAGTTTGGGTTAAGCCAAATAACTCTAAGGGCCTGCTAACAACCTGCAGATAGGAAACTGATATAGAATCAGTCTCTAGAGATATATCTGCTAAAATATCCTCCATAGCGCGCACCATTATACCACGAGCAGCTGTGTCTTCCTCTCCAAGCCGACCAAGAGTATAGGTTTTACCTGTACCAGTCTGCCCATATGCCATGATTGTCCCATTATACCCATCAAGGGCACTCTGAAGAAGAAATTGAAAAGTAACATCAGGCATTTCTATTCAAGGAAGTTCCACAAAGTTTAAGTGAACATACCTTAATTGGTTCCACCATCTAGGAACTTACATGCTTATTTCCACACAATAAAAGTCAAAACCCTTATTAGTAACAGTCTAGAAAGCCAACAAGTGGAAGAGTTACAGGATTTCATATATCTATACCTCCACAACAGGCTTTGCCACAACTTCATACACACGCTTCTGCGATGCAAACTCAGTGAGCACCTCATCAAACTGAAACGTGTCAGAATCCCAATTGTTTTTCCGAAGTTTCAACCTTTTAAGCTGAACAAGAGAGAAAAAAAGATGTACATTTTCATGTCCATAGAAGATAAAGTAAGTAATCAATAAAACATCTAGTAGAGCAGGATACCTCTGGCTGTAGTTCTACACAATCAGCAAAATCAGCATCTGCTTCTAACTCCTCTGCATTCCGTGGTCTCAACCTCACAGCAACTCGAACTCTTCCTGGCACTGAATGGAAGTAATGCAAAGTGAAATGAACAGTGATAAACTATAATTGACAAAGTCGGATCATATGACACAACCACAAAACATAAGAGGTGTCCCCTTGTCCCGGAAAACAGTCTTGGGGCAAGATGGTCACAGTCATAAAACATAAACATCTATGATTTGTTTCAGAAACTTCCATTAATCAAAAGTTTCCAGTTTAAAAGAAAAGGGTTTTGGATCAAGTAATGATCAATTTTTAAACCTGAAATATAAGTTTTATGGAGAAAAAAACAAAAGATTCACTGCAGTTCTTCATCTCAATTTTCCCGTGGAAACGAATTAATACAAAATTGTACAATTACTTCACATCAACGGAGAACTCAAAGCACAAAACATGAATCACCGAGGTAATGACACCATTTTATGCTGATTTAGGATATCGTTTGTACAGTCACTTGCTTGCATGACAACGAAAACGAAAAATAATTAAAAGTAATAATAAAAAATGAACTTAAAATAAATACATAAATTTTAACAGAATGGCTCTGTTGTTATTCAAACAGTGAGTTAAGGAAAACAATATTCACAATTCAACCACTTCCAAGCCAGAAAGCAGGAAGTAGAACTCCACTTCAGTAGAATGGCTCTGGTGTGTGTATTTGGTTTTTGATCGATAAAAATCTCTCGGTCTAAATTCAAATGAAACCCATAAAATTTTACAGAACCGATTAGGCATTTATATTTCTTTCAAAGGAGAACCAACTTCAATTACACGGAACGGGTCATTTGGGATCTCAAAAGGAAATAAATAAATAGCAAAAAATCCATATTAAAAAAGAGAGAGAGAGAGACATAAACAAACCTCCAGCATTATCCTTGGAAGCTCCAGTAGCAGCACCCAGCGAGCCAGTGCTGTTGCGGCGGAGCCCAGAAGTGGGCAGAGGCTTGGACTTAACCACAGACTTGGGATTCGAGTTGACAGAGATAGGCCTATCCAATTTGAGGGAACTCCTCTGAGCTCCATTACGGTAATTATAAGCACCAAAAGTAGCCATTGCAACAAGAAACGAAATCTAGGGATGGTTTCACAAGTTGGAAACACCCATAGCAAAATAATGAAAAGAGTAAAGTGGATGCGAACCCAGAAAGATCGAGGTATTTTGAAATTGAAGGGAGGAAAATGCAATTTTGGTAATTGAAAGTTAAAGTGAAAATGAATGCCAGAGGTAATGATAGTTGGTTTGAGAGGTAGGAATGGCTTAAAGAGGAGGGTAGTGGACCTAACTCCTAAATCGTGTGGAATGTGACTCAGATAAATACGGGGTTGGGTTCTTCACTTCTTCCTAGCTCAACTGGATTCCTAGACTTCCACTCCAGACCAGAAAGAGAAATTAAAAGGTAAAACCAAAAAAGAAAGAAAAGTGCCATTTGACTAATTAGCTTCTTTGTTACACTACTAGAGTGATGGTCACGTCGCAGCTCTAATGGGTCCGGATATATCTCTTGCTGGCTTGTTACTCTGTTATTGTATGATCTTTTTTGCTCTCTACTGTTTTTCTTAAAGGTTAAACTTACAAAACTAACCTTCTTGTTCGGTTTCCTTTGTTTGCTGATGGAAATCACATTTTTGCTTACTCTAAAAAGAATTAAATTATGAGTAATATATTATCTTTTATTTATTTACTTATAAAATAAATTTTAAATAATTAGGTCTCACATAAATATATAAAAAAAAAATTTAATTATTGATTTTTCAATAACTTTGATTATGTTAAAAAAGTGGAATTTTTTTTATTTTATCTTTCCTAAATTAACTTCTTTCAAAATAATTAATTTTGAATTAAAAATATATTTTAATAAAATAATCATTTTTATTTCAATTTCACAATAAAATAAATAAACATAATTAAAAATAACTTAATTTTAATTCATTTTGTTTACAATTTATTTTATTTTAATTTTTTTTAAATTATATTACAGATTAATAAATATCTTGAATTCTTGATAGATTAGCCAATTTCACTTATCACTAACATGATAACATTATCTCATTTTATATATTTTTTTAATTATAATTTTCAACTGTGTTAGGACAATTAATACTTTTTTTATTGTCTTAACAATGGTAAAGCGTATAAAATGCTTATTTTAGTATGTAATTAATTATATTTTAATATTGTTATTGTTAACTAAAATTAGGGTGGCAATCGTGTAGTGTTAGTTGTGTTTATGTCATGTTCATTTTGTGTTATTTATGTTAATATTGGGTTTATTTCGTGTTATTCTTTGTCAATTTTTTGTATCAGTTAACACATGAAAAAATTTACTCGATTTTTTTTTCATGTTGTCTATTTATAATAGTAAGAAATAACAAAATCTTTAAAAACATGAAAAAAAAAAAATTATTGATCAATTCTTGTTAAAAAAAAATTTATGTTTTGTCATATTTGATTTATTTTATTGTATTATATTAAAAATTATCATTCTTAATTAAAATATATCATAATAATAATTTAAATTGTAATAATATACTGTCACTCTTTTCTTTATAGGTTTAAAAAAAAAACTTAATAACAATTACTTACCATTATATTAATATGTGAATTTTACTTGTTATATTAATGATTTGATTTAGTATTTTAATTAATTTATTTATTTCAATTTATTACCCATATTGAAACATACAAATTTATCTTAAAACTTTTATGACATGTATAGCATGCGACTAAAATCATAAATTGAATTTCCAATTCAGATAAAACTAAAACTATTTAATTGAGGTAATAAATTTGATGAAGTTAATATTATAAAATATAATAAAAAATTATCGAAAATAATACTTTTAAAACTTGTAATACCAAAAATAACATTCTAATAATATTGAATAATGTTCAACATTTAACGTTTAATATTAAACGGGTCTAAATTACTGCTGCTCAATTTAAACGACCTAAACTTAAACAGGCATTTAAAAAAATAATATAATTATTATTTTTTTAATTATAAAAATATATAATTTTAATACTAAGTGTGTTATTTTTTTTTAAATGTAATTAAATAGTAGTTTTAGAATCATTCATTTTAAATTATTGGTTCAAATAATATCGAGTCTTGCACTTGTAATTTTAGAAGAATATAGGTACTATTTGTGCATTAGCCCTTTGCAACATTATTAAAATTGTTAATATTGGTCACCAATTTACTTAAGAATTTTAGTTGGAAAGAGAGAGTCAACAATTATCTTATCGATCCTATCACTAACGACCTAAATATTATAGATATATAACTGCAGTACTATTTAAAGTCTATTTAAATGGGTAGAAGTTTGACATTACATAGAATGTAATTTATATATACATTAACTCACAATTCATTAGATCCAACATGAATAATGAAATACAATCTCTACGCTTCTTTTCCTTTAAATCTGAAAGTAAGACTTTGAGCTCATTTATGATTTACAATATCCAATAATAACTTAAGCATAAAAGGATCACCACCACCTTATGATAATTCGAAATTCTAACAAGTTTCTTTTATAATTTCAGGATGATAAGAATAGAGAACAACAGATAATCAATTTTGACAAAAATCAACAACCACACTTAATATTTAATAATTTATTTTACATAGGTTTAAATACAAGATCACTCTAATATTCAGATAGCATGTAATAATTTACCGATAGTAATTATTCTGTTATTGTTATATTGGCTAACAATAGTAGACAGTATGGTCATATGATGGGAAAGAGCTGAGTTTCAATCTCGCTATGTAAGTGTTGATCAATCAGATTGTATTAGTATTAGTGAAATAATGGGTTCGAGCTCAATGAAAATTTGGAATGCAATAGGTGTCGATCGCACTGTCGATTGACTTCCAAGTTTCCGCAAGGTTTCAATTCAGCTTATAGGCCATACGTATCAAGAGAGAGGACACTCAGTTGAACTCGAAAAAACTATAGAGCATAAAGTACATGTGTTAATGAATTAATGGTATTAATGTTTGGGTAAGGCAATTAATCCCTTAAACAAATGATTGAAAATATTACCCACAAAAATAATTTCCTCCTACTTTTAGTTCATGTGTTTTTATTTTTAACCCACAAAAAAAATATTAATTTTCTTACTATATCAAGAAAAACACCACACACACACACATAAATATATATATATAAAGGTTAAAAATAAAATTTTATACATAAAAATTATCCCATATAATTAATAATTGCACAAAACATGATAAAGACAGTAGAGATTTAGGTCACGTTTGGTTCAATAAATGTAATCATAATCGTAATAGAATGTAATGTAAAGAAAACAATATTACTATTACAGTGTTTAGTTTAGCCACTGTAATCAAAAAAAGAATCAATATTACAGTATTTGGTTTGACAACTATAATGAAATGAAAAACACATTAATATTACATTAATACCCCTATTCAATGAATTTTAAATAATTTCATTTTACAGTCCCGCTTCAGTAAATTATTTCACCCACAGTGAATTATTAAAGATTATCAAAATTGATAGTAAAAATCGACCACTAAAAGTCGGTGAGGTGAATACACGTTCAAAAAGAGCTTGAGACAGATCTGGAAATGCGTTCGAAAAGATTACGTAAAGGAAACGCGTTTCCTTATTCTCCCTTATGTAATCCTCATTCCTTATTAATTTGTAATTGATTACATTACATTATATCTCTTTAATACAACCAAACACTGTAATATGCAAAATCAATTACATTTTCTATTCTATTACAACCAATCAAACACAACAAATCCAAATTTGTTGTATCTTATTAGATATCAACTTTCTTAATTGTTGCATATTTAAGACAAAAAAAAAAAAACCTTAAAAGGATGTTAATGTCATTTACGACAAAGCTAGTCCATATGGCGCTAATAATTTAAATTCGTAGAGCAAAAGCAAACTCCATGAGTGTAACTTTTGCATAAAAATCATCAAAAGATATCGAAGAAGGGACCCTACAGAATTCAGGCCATTTTTCGAACTCAAATTGATGGGGGAAAAAGGAGCACTGAGCTACTAATCTGTAACTTCTTCCATCAATATTTGAAAAAGATGCCGCACTTTTCTTTTCTTTTTTAATTACCAATTTTTTTAAATTGAAGAAGATTCATAGGGATTTTCCAGCATATAAAGCACCTGCAATCAATGCTTTTTACTTTTTCCGAGTTGGGAGTGAGAATTTCTTCTTCTTCTGTTTTATTGTATTTTGTTCTTCTTTTAAGGGGGTGTGAGATTAAAAAAAATAAATTATTCTTTCTAATTTCCTTAATCCTTAATTAGGTCTTATAGTTATTGCCAAGATCAAATTTAGTAACTTCACGATATTTCACCTCATCACTCAGCTGAGTAGTTAATACTTGCTGTCATCGTTTTATCGTTTTCTCTTTTCTCTATTAATTAATATTACAAATTTGGTAGATAAAATTAAATTTTAACAACCTTACTATCTGGCCTCTGATATATAAATAACAGATTAACAGATCATACCTTTATTCAATAAATTACAAAGAAATTGACATTAAACACACACATATGATCTTTGATTGATCTTGTTGATAGTTTAGTTTAATTTAGGATTGTAAACGAGATAGGACAAGACCGATGATCTCTTCTCCGTTCCTGTCCACAAATTTGAATCTGTCATCACTCATACTTGAAATATATTATGGATCAATAATCTAAATAATATTAAAATTATTCATTTTTTAGTAATTTTTTATTTTTATTAAAAAAATTATTTAATAGTGAATATATTTTGATAAAAACAAAAATAAAATTTTGAGCTAATAAATAATATTATATGCAATAATACATACATACAATTTTGTTACATACTATTTTTGAATTAATAAAAATAAATTATAAAATAATTATATAATTTTAAAGATAAAATATATAATATATAATACATTAAGATTAATTTGAATTATATATAACTAAATTTATTAAAAAAAAAGAAATAAAATAAAAAATGTAAATAAATTTATATATTTATTAAAATGAGGTATATAATTTTGCGGAACAGAGAAAAAATACAATATTCATTCTCTTCTTGTCTCGTATTATAAAATACGGATCTCATTTCCCATTCTTCAAAATTATTGTCTTCGTTATTGCCTCTAATTGAATAATTTTCATAGAAATTTATCTTGTAAAGAAAAAATAACAACCCTAATTTGATTCTATATATACTAATTAAGTACAGATGTCGTGGAAGAGTGTTGTTCAAAATCAGCAAAGCTATGAAATTTTAGCTAACCACCAAATTAAAATGGTGAAAGTGATATATAACAAGTAGCCGTGCCATTTAGAATTAGAAGTGACTAATCCAGTTGGTATATGTATAATTAAAGATGAAAAGCCCAAATCAACTGGAGAAGATAGTGACTTGCTATCTTTATATGGTCGGAGGATGTGTTAGGTTAGTTTATACCTTTTTGAAATATTATTATTATCATTTATCATTATGAAGGTTTCAATGGTGACAACTATTATATTGAAGTGACAAATGAGGAAAAGCGCGCGGTTAATCTATTCCAGTAGTTAACATGTCTAACTATGATCCCGACCCTTTTATTGTTTGAAACATTTTTTTCATTTATACTTGCATTTTCGCGCTAAGTATTTTTTGTGTCATATATACAACTCTTTTTTCAATTTAAAGTCCTAGAGTTACATATTAATTATAATTAAATCGGTCATGGTACATAAAATATACAAAACATTTTTAAAAAATTTTAATAACTGTTTTTATTTTAAAAAAATTGAATTTTTTTTTTTTTTTAAATTTGTAAACTTTATAATTTTAAAAAATACCAACAATTATTTTATTTTTAAAATTTTTGAACCATTGTTTATTTTTTTTTAAATCTTCGATCAACTATTTTATTTCTAGAAGGTTGAGAATTTTTTTTAGCTTTTGGATGATTTGCACACGTTTTTATTTTTAAAAAGTTTGAAAAACGTCTCTATTTTAAAAAAGTATGAATAAGTTTTTTATTTTAAGAAAGATTGGATAATTTTTTTATTTTATAATTTTTTTTTACTTCAAGAAAGATTGGATAATTTTTTATTTTAAAAAGCTTTGAAATTTTTTATTTTTAGAAAATTTAAACCGTTTAATTTTATAAAGTTTTAACAATTTTATATTTTTAGAAAATTTTGACAATTTTCTATTTCTAAAATTTGAATAGTTTTTTATTTTTTGAAAAGTTGGATATTATTTTTTTTTTTTTTGAAAAGTTTAGAAAACATTATTAGAAAACAACAAAAATAACACCATCAAAACTGATAATAATAAATATAACACCAATTATGTTCAAACTTATAATTTTACAATTAAAAAAATAATTGATATATCATTTTTCTTTGAACACTCATTCAATTGAAATTGAACGACTACAATTTAGACCCGTTCAATGTTAAACGTTCAATATTACACATTTAATAATGAACGTTTAATATTATTAGGGGTATTAGTTTTATTATTATAAATTTTAAATATGTAATTTTTGATAATTTTCCAACATTATTACATTCTTGGAAAATTGTGACTATTTTACATTTTTGTAAAATTTGTACAAATTTTTAGTTTTGAAAAGTTTGAACAATTTTATATTTTTATAATATTTAAAAATAAATATATGTTAAGAAATTTTTTACAGTTTTATTTTTGAAAGTTTGAGAACTCTACTTTTTGAAAGTTTGCATATTTTTATTTTTATTTTTAAGAAGTACGTAAAATTTATATTTTATAAAATTTAAATAAATTTTTATTTTTAGAATGTTTGAAAATTTTTTTTCTTTCTTTTTTTAAACTTTTTTGAAAGTTAAGGAAAAACATTCTATTTTCATACAGTTCTGAATTTTTTTTTTGTTGCTACATTTATAGAAAGTTTGAATAATTTTTTCATTTTTGAAAGGTTGTACAACGTTTTATTTATAATTTTGGAAAAAAAAAATTGAAAAATTACCAAAAATAGCACCCCTAAAACTTATAGCAACAAAACTAACACCCCCTTGTATTCAATTAGAATTGAACGTTTAATATTGAACGTTCAATATTCAATTTGAACGTAAAATATTGAACGTTCAATATTAAACGGGTCTAATTGTTATCATTCAATTCTAATTGAATGGATAATATTGAACGTTTAATATTGAACGGGTCTAAATTATCGTCGTTCAATTTTAATTGAACACAGGGGTGCTAGTTTTGTTATTACAAGTTTAGGGGTGCTAGTTTTGTTATTTTCCCAAAAAAATTATATATTTTTTATTTTCTATTTTAAATATGAAAAAAAAAATAAAAAAAAATCTATCTTTAAGATGTTTAAAGAATTTCCCTCTTTTTTCCTTCCCCTAAATGCTGGGACCTTTGAAAGTAACATGGGCAATTGAGCATCAGTAAATTGGTAAAGAAGATTCAATGCATCTGAAAGTAGAAGTTGAGTGGTTTTCGTCGAAAAAGCTATGGAGGAAAGTAAGGAGGGAAATAAGAAGACGTACAGTGTCATTTCTTCCATCTTTGGGCCCGTCCTGCTTGCCCCCCCCTCCCCCCATCAATCTTTCATCCCTCTTTTTTTCCTACGTATACCAACCTATGCACTAAGGAGATTTTAACAAAAATTTTTTGCCTACTCATCCCTTTCTTTGTATCGAATATATATCAAACTGAAAACACATTATCGCATTATTAAAGTACAAGGAATCATTAAAAAGAATAAAATATATAAATTATAAAAGCAAACAGAAGATATATACAATGTGAGTGCATGAATTGGTAAAGGCAGAACGAAAGCAAATAAAAATGGTAAGCATGAAGATTTAAATTCTATAGCAAATTAAGCACTACGACTTCCCATGTCCTGTGATGCTGCAACAATAAGGCAACAAGATTAACAAAGATTTCAAATACTACGAACATAAAAGATCATTGACATGGTTGAGAAAAAAAAAATTGCCAACATAAGAGATACTTGAAGAGGTGAAAGATTCTACAGTAGTATTTACTTTTGACACTGTCCAAACAAAACATATATACCTCACTATTAATTTGGTCACTTAATGTAACCCTAGAGACCACATATTGATATCTTCATCTTTTTAATTTTTGATTAAATATAGAAGTATACATATAGAATCTTGAAAGAATTGTACTTGTAGTCATAGTTGTTGACGGATGACTCATTAAAATACTGTGTACTTATAATATGAGTTTTGTTCACTGCTATATATATCACAATTAATACTCTCAAGTTATTTTAGATATGCATCCAGAGACGTACCTGTTTGGTGGGCTGTACCGGGCTTCAGTCCGGACAGCTTTTTTTTATAATTTTTTTTAATAAATTTTAATAATATAAATATAATTTAATATTTTATATTAATTAA
Source organism: Elaeagnus macrophylla (assembly GCA_029378325.1). Classification (NCBI taxonomy): domain Eukaryota; kingdom Viridiplantae; phylum Streptophyta; class Magnoliopsida; order Rosales; family Elaeagnaceae; genus Elaeagnus; species Elaeagnus macrophylla. The sequence goes on from CM055645.1 coordinate 27,714,445, forward strand.
AATCTTAATTATAAATTATTATTTTCCACATATTTTGCTGCCGCGCTGTTTTCATTTTTCTCTCTTTTTTTTTATTATTATTATTGGCTTGTTACTTTATTCTCTAACTTTACAACGATGTGTATCTGATATTTTTAAAAAAAAAATAAAATTATTATAATTATATATTCTCTTTTAAAAATATTAAATATTAAAATATTTATATTTTAATTTATACTCATATTAATAATTATGTATTATATATTTCTAAAAATTATAGCTTTTAAATTTTTGATTGATAAATATTTTATAATTATTAATTTAAGTGCTTATTTAAGTATAAATTTATATGTATTTAGTATTCATTTTTTTCATAATAATTCACCATTATTTCATTAAATATGTTATTTTTTATTCTTTAAATTATTAATTAGAATTCTTTATTTTAAAATATATATTATCTCATTGCTATATTAGAACATTAAATTTATTTTAAATTTCTATACTTATTAATTACTATTAATAGGTAAAAAAAATGATTGACATATAACTTTTTGTTTGCTTGTTGTTAGGTATTTGTAATTTTTAATTTATATACTTTAATTTGTATTAAATTCTTTTATCGTAGGTTATAATAGATAAAACTTACTAAAATTCTAAATCATTTAAAACTTTTTATTCATTTTTTTAAAAAATAGATGATCAACAATCAACAAAAAATACTTCTATTAAGGTTACCAATAAAAAAAGTAAGTGATCTCAAGAACCACTTATTGATGATAATGCACATATTTTAAAAAAAATTAAATTTTTTTTTTAATATATATCAGCCCTCCTAGAAAAAAATTTCTGGATACGTCCCTGTATGCATCATAAAATCAACAATAACAATTTTCACTGCTCTAATCAGTATCTATCATCCATGTTTTATAATGTCTAAAAGTTGAGCACTCAAAACCCTGCCATTTTGTAACAAAGAAAACAACATGGTCACATCTATGATCTATCCCACCCTAACCATCAAGAATCTAGGTTCAGCAACACAAAACAATTGAAATATCTATATAGAACAATTAAAAAAGAAACAAGAATCAAAAGGACTGAGAGTAAATCAGCAGAAGCAAAAGAAGAAGGTTAATATATTTCTTAACAAACTGTAACAAACAATAAAGTGCTCCATATTATTTGGAACAACCCTCAACAATCCCCAAGATTCAAGCTCAAATTTTACACAACTTTTCTATTATTGGAAATTTTGGAAGGGATTATATTATTAAAATTTTATATTTTTGTAAAATTTTGGAAAAGTTATATTTTTTGAAAGTTTTTGCAAACTTTTTATTTTTAAAAATTTGAAAGAAAAAAAAATATTCTTGAAATTTTTGGAAAAAAATATAATTTTAGAAAATTTGAAAAAACGTTATACCTTTAGAATTTTGTGAAAATTTTATTTTTGGAAATATTAAAACATTTATAATTTTAATACTTTGGGAATTTTATATATTAGAAATTAGGTAAAGTCATTTATCGAAATATTAAAAAAAATTATTTCTTAAAATTTTGATAAACTTTCTAGTTTGGAAATTTACGTAAGAGTAATTTAATATTGAAATTAAAAAAAAAAAAAAAACTTCTTATTTTTAAAAATTTGGGAAAACTTTCAATTTTTAAAAGTTATTTAAAATTTTATATTTTTAAAAATTTTGGAAACATTTTTTTTTGAAAATGATTTCAAATTTTTAAAAAAATATTAAATTAATAGAAATTAAAAATGAAACGTAATTTTAGAAATATTAAAAAAAATACAATTTTGAAAATTGAAAAAACTTTATATTTTTAGAAATTTTATAAAACTCTAAATATTTAAAAATTTTAGAAAACTTTCTATTTTTAGAAATTTTATAATTTTTTTTATTTTAGAAAACAATACACTTTACTTTAAATTTTTAAAAAATTTGGAAAAAAAAATTATTTTTGAAAAATTTATTATTTCTAGAAATTTTAGAAAACTTTCAATTTTTATAAATTATGGTCAATTTTCTATTTTTAGAAATATTGAAAATTTTTATATTTATGTAATTTTTAAAAAACTTTCTATTTTTCATATTTTGGAAAGTTTATAAACTATAAATCAATGAAAAACATAGTTAAGATACAAACCTACAAATAGAAGATAGTGGAAAAACCACCACGATGAGATTAAGAAGATGATACAGCAATAAAATGGAGAAATGGGTAACAATCTTAATGAAAAAATGGGGAATGAGAGTGTTTTTGGTTGCCTAAAATTGGATTTTGTTTACCAAACATTAGACGTCGGTATCGTTCTTTTATATATATATATATATATATATATATATTGAGTGGGTTTTGAATTTAGGCTTTGAGGTAAATAACTGTTTGAGTTAAAGACGAGGATAAAATTGTAATTTCGGGGAGGATAAAATTGTTGTTAAGTTAATTTTGGCAAAATGTTAGCAATCCTAGTTGGCCTCTATTTTAAGTCAATATAACACCACTACGACTCACAACAGTCAAATATTCAATAGAAGTTCAGGATTGATATATCACATTTATACACGGGCGTTAGATATTCTAATAAATAACGTCTTTAGATTACATATATTAAATCATAAATTTAAAAAATAAAATAATTTAATTATACATAAAAAAAATTTCTGACAATAATTTAAAATATTAATTATTGTTAATATTATCAAAATAAAACATTGACCTGAATAAATTAAACATAACGAGCATTATATCATCTTCTCTCGAAAAACTCTGTTAAAAAAAAAACACACACTAAAACAACAAATATGAGCAGACACACTTATACAGCAAATATGTGAAAACAGCTTGAATTTATTGTTCTCCTTAATTTTAGCACTCACCAGTTTGAAAACAATCAAACTATTATTATAAAAAATAAAATAAGGATGCAAAGGCTGCTCATGAAGAAAGCAGAGAACGAAATGTACATACATAGAAAACAAACAGGGGGTTGAACTCGTATAGTCTTTAATTAGAACAAAAGCGTTGCAAATAGGTGGGAGGTGTGAAATGGAAGCTCGCTGGATAAGAGAAGGTGTGAAGTCATGATAGTGGGTCTCCTTTAGAATTGAAAACTCGCTGGACAAAACAAAGGTTGAACGTGAACCTCACTGTAGAAGATGTCATGGGAATTCGTGGCTCGTAGGTCTCGTGGGTGAGAATAGAGGAGGCGGATTTTGGAATAGAACATATTCCTCTCTCCTGATCGTGGATGAGACACAGTTAGAAAGAGAAAGAAAATGATAGAGAGGAAAGGAAACATGAGGAAGATAAATATTAAAAATAAGAAATAATTATATAAACCTTAAATACGAATATAAAAATAATAAAATAAATTGATTGAGTTGATTTGATTTGATTTAGATTTTTTTTTTAAATTTAAAGAATTAAAAATTAAACCAACAATTAATTTTGTAAAGGAAAAATAAACTCAAACCAATAAAATTCTCAAACTAAAAATGTTACGTTGGTTCAAGTATGTTAGGTGGGTTGGTTCTATTACGTTTTGGACATCCCTAAAAATGTTACGTTGGTTCAAGTATGTTAGGTGGGTTGGTTCTATTACGTTTTGCACACCCCTAACTAACCACATATAATTTATTATATAATTTTTTTAAAAATATAATTATTTAATATTTATTAAAAAATAATATAATATAATTGATAGATAATGTAATGAGAAAGAGGATGACAAAAGATTGATTATGTAGATATAGACTTGTAGATGGACTCAAGACTCTTTAGGAAAAGCTAAGTATAACATAATAGGACATAGGATATCTTCACATAGAATATGGAATATAGGATATTAGATGTAGGATATGTAACTTTAGGATAAGGGACTCGTAGCATATATATATAGATGATATGGTGAATAGTAATTAGGATAAGGTAAGTATAAAAGGTAAGGCTACTTTAGAATAAGTAAGCTCAGAGTAAGTAGGCTATTTTAGAGTTGCTAGGCTCAGAGTAAGGGTATGGCTCTGATACCATTAAAAAGAAAAACACAATAAACAAGCTATAAACTATATAGCTCTGATATCATTAAAAAGAAAAACACAATAAAACAAACAGTCTATAAACTATATAGCTCTACTACAGACACACATATACAGGATAGATGGAGTTGTACCGACACACACATATATACAAACGGTAAAAAAGAAAAAATACAATAAACAGGCTATAAACTATATAGCTCTGATACACACACATAGGATAGATAGAGTTGTACCGACACACACATATATACAAACGGACAACTCTTTATTTATGTACAGTGAGACTTGTATCATACAAACTAGAGAGAGAGTAGCTAGCTCTAGTGAGAAGACCAAGTATGCCTTTCTACTACTGAGACTACCTCTATTTATAGATGAGGCTTGCCTTTACTATTCATACTATTCCTATTCACTATTCACAAGACACTATTCACTATTTGTCATTTATGTTATTAATGCATCCTTATCCTTTATGGCTTATCCTTTTCCATGTTCTACGTAGGAGGACACTTGTTCCTAATGGGACATGTGTCACCTTCTGCATAGTTCCAGTCCTAATATTACATGCGGGCATTATTATAGCCACACACGTATTACACATACAGATATATATGACACTACAGACATTATTACAAATAATTATGACACAAATACTATTACAGATAATTACAGACACTATTATAGATAACTACGAAACACACTTAATTAAACACAATTTTTTTTTTTATATTATGATAGTATTAAAATAGTCTGTATAATAGAAAAGATAAAAATACATAATAATTTAATATAAGGGAAACAAATTTGTTAAAATTTAAAAAATAAGGATAAATTTTTTTTTGAGTTTATTTATTTACTACTCTCTTTATCCTACCATAGAAAATTTTGTTAAAACACAGCTGTTTCCTCTAAATCACAATTTTCTTTTGAGCACTTTTATATATATCAATTCTATCGTGTCAATTTTTATTAGGTAAAGATATATAAGTTTGGTTGTAACTTTTAGTAATATTGTAAAATTTAATAAAATATTTATTTTTTTTTACTTTTTGTGCCAGCTCTTTTCAACGTGTCAAATTTCAATTGCATTACTCGGTCAACCTCATTCCCCCATCCAACCGCGAACCAAGAACACTACCACTTTCAAGTTTCACCTTCAGTTAGCACGACAGTGAGCGAGTCAAATCATCAACTCCTTCACGGAAGCGAGCTCAGTTTAGAGGACCCACGATACGTACCGTGGTGTTGAAGCCACGACAAACGGAACCCCGCTAAATCATTATAACGGTTATTACAGCCTTCACTCTAATTATTTCTCCTTCGTCCGCGTGTCCCTTTTTGTGAGAAACGGTGTCGTCCCTAAGTAGCAGTTTTGTCATTTTGTGTACCTTTCTTCTCCACCAATCGGTTTAGGTTTCTTTTTGGGCTTGGTTTTCGCATATGAAGCATTACCAGTCCTCTTGGGTTTTAATTCCTTTGAAGGTTCTTCCATTATCTCCGGCTTCCCAATCCTTCCCAAAATGAGAACTCACAAACACATTCCTTAACGTTTTCGATACCCGTTTCTCTCCATCAAAGCCGTTGATACACATTTTTTTTCAGTGGAGGGACAAAAGGGGTTTCTTGGAACCATAATTTATCTGGTTTTTCGATGACATATTGTGGGGAGGATGGTGACCGAGAGGTGGTGCCGGAGCTAACATTGAGAATTGAGAGCGATGGTAACTGTGGAGATTATTTGAAATTGAGACAGGATCGGGATGACTGCGGACCTTTTCCTTGGGAGGGGTTGGTAGAACCACTTTCTCCTAGAATAAGAGGGTGGTGTTTGTGGCAATGGCTTCGGTTGGTTTTGTTGTTGGGATGCTTGGCAGTGTTGGCTGGCGTTTTTATCAAATGGATTGGACCCTTTTTTATGGATAAGGTCAGAATTCTTTTCAAGCGGATCTTCTTTGTCTCATAAAATGGTTTACCTTCTTTGTTATTGGGTTTGTTAAAATGCGTTTGGCTTGCCAATGATTATGTTCAATTTCCATGTTTTGTGAGCTTATGTCTGGACGTTCAACGGAGTACTGCGTTTCATGGTTCCATCTTTGGTTTTCTTATTTGGTCTTCTTTTCTTTTATAATTGTGATAATTGATAAATGTTAAAGAAGAATTAGAATAAGAAAAGTTTGATACAACTTTGATACCATGGAATTAGGGCTATTAATCCATATGCGTTGGTAATGTTGATTGATGTGAGTAAATTGTTTTCGTTTAGCAATGTCAACCTGTAATTTGGTGGAACTCTTGACAATATTTATTCCCTGTACTATGGCACCCTATTTGGCATCCCTATTAAATGCTGCTTTGTTACTTAGCTTTTTTTGGCTTTATGGGCTTAGCTTAACTTCACTTATTTAAGTCAAGATCCTTGCTGCGATGAAAAGTAGAGCTTATTCATCCGTTGAAATTCAACTGTTAAGTGCTAACCATACATAAAGCTCCAAACTGGTGTTTAACTATGTTACATTAGCTTATCGATCGGTATTCCTCTCCTTCCCTCAGTACGTACTACCAATTTGGAGGGTCCTGGTTTTTTATTTATTCACATCTTTTTAACATATGTTTGCATACAATCTAAACCTGTTCTTACATGCCAAGTCTTTTTGATATTTTATAGGAGATTATTCCTCTTATAAACTGGGAGACAAAAACATTCAGCACTCCAGTGCTTGCAGTTCTAGTTTTTTCTTCCGTGGCAATATTCCCCACTGTGATTCTACCATCGTCACCATCAATGTGGGTAGCTGGGATGACTTTTGGTTATGGACTTGGATTCTTATTGATCATATCGGGTGCAGTTGTGGGCATATCTCTTCCATACTTTATCAGTTTTCTCTTCTATCATAAAATTCAAGTAAGTGCCTGACTTTAAATTATAAAATAAAACACTCTGCCACGTGTGCTCACCTACCTACAATTTATATTCTTAATTTATTCAAATAATTTCTTGAATTTATTTTGTAGGCCTGGTTGGAAAAATATCCCAAGAAAGCTTCAGTTCTAAGATCTGCTGGTGAAGGAAACTGGTTTCATCAGTTTCGAGCTGTAGCATTAATCAGGATTTCTCCATTCCCTTATATTATCTATAATTACTGTGCTGTTGCAACAAGTGTTAAGTATGGTCCATACCTCTTGGGATCATTGGTTGGAATGGTGCCCGAAATATTTGTGACTATATACACGTGAGGAAACTCTATCTTCCTCCCACTTATCTGTTCGTCTATGGTTGTTTTTGTTCTTCTTCCATGCATGTGTTTTTGTTTGTTTGAGTTTATGTCTTTTGCTCAATTGGTATAACTTTTGGCTTACTATATTGCATATTCACACATTTAGATGCTTGTGCTTTCAGCTCTGTAAAACTCGTTTCGGGTGTGTGTCTATTAAGTGATTGTGTGAAAGTATGTCTCTTATTGCATTGTTACAACTTTTGGCTTATTATTTTGTATATTTTACATTTCAACATGTATATAATGCTTTTACCTCTGAAGACACGTTTCATGTGCCTTTTTTAAAAGTTTGTGTTTCTTTGGGTGTTCTTTGCAATTCAGGTGTTGTCTAATTATTCTTTGATGTGCAAATTGACTTGTTGCACTGGTCCGGACTGGGTTGCACTTCAAACATGGTTCTTGAATTTCTTTTATGCTTCTAGAATTAGGTGAAACATTATGTCTGTTGTTTACAAAGTTTCTGATTTGAGCTAATCTCCTAGTCGCATTTTAGGTTTGTTTTTATATTATGGTTACCAAGCCAGGTTCAAACCGATTTTGGTGGATAGCATCATGTTTGAATATTTACCTTGTTTGAATCGCTAGTTGTTTTAAAATTGGAGCACCATTATTTATCAAATGTTTTGAATATCAGGATTCTTGTTTAATTGCAGTGGGATCCTGATACGGACTCTAGCAGACGCAACACATGAGCGTCATGGCCTTTCAGCTCCACAGATAATATTCAATGTCATTGGCTTTTCCTTAACTGCAGCCACCACAATTGTCATCACAATGTATGCAAAAAGGAAGCTTACAGCACTGCAACAGGAAGATGAACCACTCTTGCAGTAAGAATCCATTCATGGTTCAATTCCAGCTGACCAAACCAGACATATAATGTCTAGAGATGTCAAATGGGTTGTTGTCCCATCCCATCTCATGTCTTATTTGATGTTCTTATTGAGTTCATGGGTTAAAGTTGTCATATCTCATTTAAATCTCGTCTCATTCCATTTAAAGTTATCCCTAATAGGCTCATCATTATTATAGATAACCATATTATCTTTTTTCATTATTTTTATAATTTTACTTGTCCCAATTAGGCCCCAAATGGGATATCCCATCATGTACCATTCCAACTTACCAAAAAATAAATGAGACAAGTTGAGATAAGTTCACAAAATTCATGGGTTGTACCGTGAGTTAATGGGACATCTCATCCCATTTAACACCTCTAATGATGTCCAATTGGGGTCCATAATTCAGCGCAAACTGTTGGATGGAGTTTCATTATTATTCAAGAACTTCATACCTATTTGCGGGAGAGGGGGACATTTTGGAAGACAGTCACAGACGAAGCTGTGACATCTCCAAACATTGATGGCCTCCATTAGAAGTGTTTCTTACTCTCATTCATAGTACACTGCATATTTCTCTGTTTCCACTACCCACCCTCTCTTTTTTTTTTTTTTTTCCTCCTCTCTCCCACAAATACCACATGTAGAGATTGAAATGCATCAATTGGTTTTTGTACAATATTCTTGGCTGTAGATAAGGAATAAAAATTGATTCCTTTTTCTTTTGAGTTTTTATAACTGATGTAAAGTTTCTTCTGTCTTTGACAACGTCGTCCTTGTTAAATGTTAATTGCTCTTTCCATTGATATATAATGTTCCAAGGAATACGTTGCTAAAAAACAAAATTTAACTGCAAGAAAGTTGTGTGTATTAAGTTATTGCTTAAACGGTGTGAAGATTTTATTAGGTTTCTACTCTCATGCTCATTCTGGTTCATGCTTTGTAATTTAAATAACTTCTGGAGAAAAATGTCGTGAATTTAAACCCAAGATAATAATTTAATTTCTTAGTGGGAAAATTTTACGGCTTAAACTATTTTGAATGCACAAACAAAATGGCATTCCTTAGGCAATGAGGCAAAGATCACGCAGCTTTAAATTATTTATGAAATTATTTGGTTCCAAAATAAAATTGATATTTTAATTCAGAATAAAATAGCTGTTATCGAGATAAAGAAAGCGTTAAGCAATGAGATCAACGTATGGCACAAATGTGTTAGCAACATGAGTTGTATTATTCGTAATTTTTCTTACTAGTAGCAATAAATAATGATTAACTTTAATAGAAAAAATTCATATTTTCCGTTAACAAGTACCATATTATTAGTATCATATTTTCATATTTGAATTATTGAACTAAGTTGTTATACTAATTAAGATCAATTAATATGAGTTAGAGGATAATTGATGGTATAAAGGGAAGTGTCTTGTACATCTGTTTATCATTTCTCTCGTATATTAATTGATCTTGACTACTATGTTATATACATTTATAAATTTAAAAAAATATTATTAATATTTATATTAAATGAGGGCCATTTATATAAGTAAAAGTGATATATTTTTATAATTTTTTTTAAAAATATTATTAATATTTATATTAAATTAGAGTATTTTATATAAATAAATATATTCATGTAAAATAATAAATAAAAATATCATCATTTTCATTTAGACATTTAATGCAAAAAAAATTTAAATAAAAATAAAAATAAAAAAGGTTGTGATTCATGTTTGATACATCTATTTGGGACCATCAATCACCAAAGCAATTGGCTAGTGTTATCAAATGCTCATCATTTAATTAGTTTTGTTTTTAATTTTTTTATTTAAAAATTTGTATATTTATTTTTTTATAATATTAAAAAATATATATTTATGTACATTAAAAAAATTAATAAACCTGTATATATATATATATATATATATATATATTTAAAAAAAATTAAAAATAAAAATCTATCCTAAAGAAAAATTATATCTTCCAATTACTCCTATCAAATATTCAATATTAAACGCTGTGCATTTATAGCATTTTCTTGATTGATAACCAAAGCCATTTAATATGCCATCCAAACGCGGTATATATAAGTATAAAAACAACCAAAGAAGCCCTCTACATCACGTCACGTTAAGATGTATAGATGATCAATCAGCCAGCAATGCGGTCCAACGGTCATTATAAAACGCAATTGTCTATTGTACTTTTCCCGATCCAATTTTAACCCTCCTTACCTTCTATTTTTACTCTACTTTTTTATTTATTTATTATTATTATTTTTAAGATTTGTTTTGTTTCATTGGGTTATATGGTGTTCACTGCAAAGTAAATGTTCTTCCACACTTATTAGTCAAATGCTAAAAGACAAAACGAAAAAACCCTACCAGGAGCGAAGGGAGTCACGTTAATGAAAAAATAAAGGAAAATATATGACCGAATAAACCAACTAATAATTCTAAAAAAGGAAGGGGGGAAAAAAAAGTTTGAACCACGTGGCAAAATCAGAGATGTGGTCTTGCACCTTTTGGTCAGTGCAGAATCTATTTCTTTCTTGTCTAATTTGTTTTTTATAATGAAAATTATCTAAGCGATTTTTTTTTACTGATCATTACATAAATAATTAAATTAATTTTATTTTTAATATTAAAAAAAATATATATATATATATATTTTTTAAGATTAAAAAATTTATGTTTATTTAGGATATAAAAAAATAAACATTTTTTATAGAGATTAAAAATAAATTTTATACATAAAAATAATTATCTAATATAATTAAATTTTTTGTTTTTTAACAGACCATTGGCATTTGTCTTTTCCATTTTCTATTTAAAATATATAATTGTCGGTCAAAAAAAGAAAAAGAGCAATCACGTGGTATATATAATAAAGAAAGCAACGAATGTCTTCTCAAAGAAAGTTTCAACATAAAAGCGGAGAGAGAAGAAAAACAGAACAGACCCTTTGTTTTCTTTATTCGGCCAAGTAAAAAAAACATTTTTAATTTTTTTTCTTCGGATTCTTTACTCCATTTAAAATTTCTGCCTTCTGGGATAGTAAATGCGGTGGAAGTGGTGATGGTGAAGGTGGTAGCTTGGTTGGTGGGAAAGAATAAATGCTGTGAAAGAGTAAGAAACCAAACAATACGTTGAGGCACAATAGATTATAAAATGGGCTCTCATTATTAATTTTCATATCGTTGTTATTCAAGAGAGTCTGTTTGGAGGATAGAGAGACGCACATGCACGTGGATCCGCTTCACCTGGGTGGTGGTGCCACACTGCTGTGATTCTAGGCTTTTTATTTTATGAGCGGTTTTATTAAATTTGACGTTGGTTCTCACTATCTGAAAAGAAGCCAACGCAGAAAAAGCCTCCAATTTTACTAATTTTCTTTTCAATTCAGTCCATACCTGCGTGCCCTCCATTTCGTCTCTCTCTCTCTCTCTCTATATATATATATATATTTCTCTATACTCAAGCTTCAATTTTGAGTGTTTTGGAGTCAACCACAAGATATACGCATCGTTGGATCTCCTGATTCTAAACTGGGAGTAACCCAGAAGCTTAAAGATTCCACCAAGTAGAAATTCAAAGGCTGCTTGCATCCTGTTTTTTTTTTATACAAATGTATGTGAGTTCTAAGAGATCGCTCGTCAATTCCAATGATCCCGGAAGATGAAGTTGCAACAATCCCAGCGGAGTAGCAGAGGAACTTGGATCCCACCTCATTCGAATTCAACTGCAATAATGCCAAACGGGTAGACCCTTTTTACCTCGCCCGTGTTTCGAGCATGAGAAAGTTGAATAATTTTCATCTTTCTCATGCTCTTGTCTGTTTGTTTTCTTGTTTTGTTGGAGTCCATATGGTTCTAAGTCTAACAGAAAAAGAGATTTTGCTTCAATTTAAAGGGAACGTCACAAACGATCCATACAATAGCTTGAGATCGTGGGTTCTCGGTGGGAACCATTGTGAAGACTATAGTGGCGTGTTCTGTAACCCTGCAGGCTTTGTAGAAAAGATACTTCTCTGGAACACTAGTTTGGCAGGAGTGTTATCTCCTGCTTTGTCTGGGCTAAAATATTTGAGGATTTTGACATTGTTTGGAAATCATTTCTCTGGAAACATCCCACTAGAATATGCTGACATTCAAACATTGTGGAAGATTAATTTTAGTTCGAATGCACTATCTGGGTCTATCCCAGATTTTATTGGTGACTTACCAAATATTAGGCTTCTTGATTTGTCAAGGAATCGTTTTGAAGGGGAGATTCCATCAGCTTTGTTCAAACATTGTTACAAAACCAAGTTCATTTCCTTTTCTCACAATAGAATTTCTGGTTCCGTTCCTGAATCAATTGTGAATTGCTTGAACCTTGAAGGATTTGATTTTTCTTTCAACAATCTAAGTGGTGGCATTCCTAGTCGAATGTGCGACATTCCCAAATTAGATTATGTTTCAATTAGAAGCAATGAATTATCAGGAAGTGTTGAGGAATTGTTCTTGTCTTGCCAGAGTTTGAAACTGTTGGATCTTAGTAGCAATTTTTTTGATGGGTCACCCCCATTTGGCGTTCTCCGATGGGAAAATCTTACCTACTTTAATGTATCAAATAATGGATATACTGGGGAGATTTCTAATATTACAACTTGTAGTGAAAGAATGGAGATTTTTGATGCTTCAGGAAATGGTTTGGATGGGGAGGTTTCTTTGATGAGCATTACAAATTGTAGAAATCTTAAGGTTCTGGATGTGGGGTTTAACAGGCTAAATGGAAATATTCCAGCAGAACTTGGGAATCTAAAGAAGCTTTTGGTGATTCAATTGGGTAATAATTCACTAAGTGGGACGATTCCAAAAGAGCTTGCAAGCATTGAGCTGCTTCAGGTTTTGGATTTGCACAATCTACAACTCGTTGGTGAAATCCCCAAAGAATTAAGTAATTGCATGTTTCTTCGTGAGCTGTAAGTCCCAAAACGATCTTTAATATCCCCTTATATTTGACACTTGCTGTAAGTACACTTTTTCTTTCTGGGTCTAACCTGAAGAATTTCTTCTTTGTACTGATGCTGCAGGGATGTTTCAGGTAATGGCTTGGAGGGTGAAATTCCAAGGAACCTTTACAACATGACTTACCTGGAAATCCTAGACCTACATCGAAACCAGCTCAATGGTAGTATCCCTATAACCCTAGGGAACTTGTCAAACTTACAATTTTTGAATCTGTCACAAAATTTACTATCCGGGTTAATCCCTTCTTCTCTTGGAAATCTTAAAAAGTTATCTCATTTCAATGTCTCGGTTAATAATCTTTCTGGCCGTATTCCTTCAAGTATCCAGGAATATGGCCCCTCAGCATTTTTAGACAATACCTTTCTCTGTGGTGCTCCTTTAGACAAGCCTTGCTCAGCAAATGGCAATGGTACATTTCCTTCTTCGTCGAGGAGAAACAAGGTTCTTAGTGTGTCATCCATCGTTGCAATTGTTGCTGCTGCTGTTATCCTTACAGGGGCGTGCCTAGTATCTGTCATGAACATCATGGCCCGCCAGAGGAAAAAAGATGAGGAGACAATGGTTGTTGAAAGCACTCCACTTGCTTCCACTGAATCAAATCTTATAATTGGGAAACTGGTTTTGTTCAGCAAAAGCTTGCCTTCAAAGTATGAAGATTGGGAGTCTGGCATAAAAGCTTTGCTTGACAAGGAATGCCTGATTGGTGGTGGTTCAATTGGTACAGTCTACCGAACTAATTTTGAGGGTGGAGTCTCAATTGCAGTTAAAAAGCTTGAGACCTTGGGAAGAATCAGAAACCAAGATGAATTTGAGCAAGAAATTGGACGGTTAGGCAATCTTCAACATATCAACTTGGTTGCATTCCAAGGTTACTACTGGTCCTCGACAATGCAGTTGCTTCTATCAGAATTCATCCCAAATGGGAACTTGTATGACAATCTACATGGTCTAAATTATCCAGGCACCAGCAGCAGTGGTGGCAATAGTGAATTGTATTGGTCTAGGAGGTTTAAGGTAGCCCTTGGAACAGCGAGAGCACTTTCTTACCTTCACCATGATTGTAGACCTCCAATTCTCCATCTAAATATCAAATCCACCAACATTCTCTTAGATGAGAAGTATGAGGCCAAGTTATCTGATTATGGGTTGGGAAAATTGCTTCCCATTTTGGATAATTATGGTTTTACCAAGTTCCACACTGCTGTTGGATATGTTGCCCCAGAGTTGGCTCAAGGTTTGAGATTAAGTGAGAAATGCGACGTTTATAGCTACGGAGTGATTCTATTAGAGCTTGTCACAGGAGGAAACCAGTTGAGAGTCCAAGAGCAAACGAGGTGGTGGTATTGTGTGAATATGTTAGGGGATTGCTAGAGAGTAGCTCAGCTTCAGATTGTTTCGACAGAAGCTTGAGGGGTTTAGTTGAAAATGAGTTGACTCAGGTTATGAAGTTGGGACTAATTTGTACGTCAGAGGTTCCTTTAAGAAGACCAAGCATGGCAGAGGTGGTACAGTTTCTTGAATCTGTTAGAAATGGTTCAGAATCATAGTACATAACATGAAAATCAAGAGTTATTTGTCACCTCAGAATTATATTAGTGATGCATTCTTTTAAAAGAAATAGACAAATGGTAGTCTAGTTGGAAACTTGGAACTGAAACTTGGGTTGATTTTGAGAGAGAGAAAATCTTTTAAATAGGAAAAATAAAAAAAAAACACCACTCTTTTTTTCCTTTTTCTTTTTTCTTTCAATGTTTAATTGATGATGTGTTTACTATAAATCAATTTTTTCTGGATCGAATTTTTTGCAATAAAATTCATTTGTTCATTGAATCGAATTCATTGGATAGATGTTGATTTCATTTTTGTGCTTTTACGTGCACATAAACATGGCACGCTGCTATAAAAAAAAATCTACGTGGCACGCATTTATTTGCTTTGAATGTATGTAAATTTATACGCACTAAGAAATTTTCTATAACACAAATAAAATAAGCATTAACCACCATCGAAAAATACATGCCAAATTATCAAAAATAATATTTTTAAATTTTATAATAATAATATCTTAATAATATTAAACGATATTTAATTAAATAATATTTAATATTGAACGGATCTAAATTGTTCTAGTTTAATTTAAACTATGTTCAATTGAATGGATATTAAAAAAATAATAATATAATAGTCATTTTTATAATTATAAAAATATATGATTTGAATATAAAGAATGTTATTTTTATTAAAATATATTTTAAGAGTGCTATTTTTATTATTTTTTCAAAATATAAATAGAATTAATCTCACAATTCATTAACTACCATTTGACTAAGCACATCAGCTACTAAAACATGAGGTGTTATTTATTGTTTTTGAAGCATACATTCAACTAATTATATATTTTTTTTTCTCTATTATTTATTGAATATTTATGTTTTTTAAAAAATATTTACACTAATTTAAATTTCAATAATTTAAAATATTACATCAGCTCAATTTTTTTTTTTTAAACAACGTTGTAAAATTAACGTTAGTATTTTTTTTTTTTTTTTGGAAGATCATATTATCATATAAAAGGACAAAATAAAATAAAATGTGATCCACCAAATTAGCTATATAGTGAAATGATAACAGAAATCATTTTTGCAGAGACCAGTCGCTATTAGATTATAAAGTTCAAGAAGAAAATTACACCGAACATGAAACTTAGGTTCGCATGATTATTTATTTATTTTCAACAAAGTCAGGATATTATATTAATAGATAAGAACATATTGTTCCAAGATATTAAAGAGCTAGTAACTTAAAGAAACCAGCAAATCAGTACACTACACACATTCATAAGAAAATACATCAAGGATGTAATATGACCCTTATTTAAGCACTAGAGTCTAACGCATGATTGCTTACCTTAGACGAGAGTTATTATTTATTATTTAAATAACATATTCTCCACCAATAGTATTATTTTTTTTCTATAACAAATACTAATTACTTTGTATTTTTTCAAAGAATAATTTTATTAATTTTAAATTTTATTGACTTAATAGTAGTCCATTAAATTTTTATACACTAGTAAAAAAAATAATATATTAGCGTTCACGTGCACGTATACAAATGTTGCCGTCATGATTCTAATAACCAGTTTACCTGGGAAATCTTTCAAAAAATAAATAAATAAATAAATGAAGTCCTTAACAGTTGAATGTTAACTAATAAGTTTTTGTGATTGCGCCTAACTTGGCAATTTCACATATTTCTTAAAAGAACTGGATATGCATCTGACCCTTGTATTGTGATGGACATAAAACAATTTAGCTATGAGATTTACAGGTTTCGGTTATTTTCCGAATTCGTTCAATAACAACAGGAATATCTCTTTCGGTCAACCTAGTGAAACAGAAACGGAACCATCCAGGTTCAATACAATGACAAGAAGATCCAGGAGTTACATTGACCTTGGCTATACTTAGTAACTTTTCCCAGAGCTCAAGCTCCCCTTTCTCACTGTAAGTGGGAATCAACCCACTCATGTTGGCCCAGCAGTAGAAGCCACCATTACTCTTTGTGCACTCTATGCCCAATTCCTTCAGTCCAGTAACAAATTTGAAGTACATTCTCCGCAGTCGCTCTCCATTAATCTCAATGAACCTTTGAACAAAGTTTGTGTCTGAAAGCATAGAGACTAGCAACCGCTGGGATGGCACAGAAATGGATGAGAACCTTGCCAACTTTTTTGCAGCAGCAATGACATTCTCATTGAAGGAGTAGATAACACCCACTCTAAACCCTGGAATAGATAGGTCTTTTGATATATCATATACAATATGAATCCTGTCTTTGTCAACATCTTCCAACTCACCGATTTCAGCCATGCTTACAAACTCTCCACCCCCACGAGTAGACCCAGCAAATATTTCATTTGATATTATATGAATGTTCTTCTCCCTGGCAAAATCTAAGAGACCATAGAGTGCTTCCCGATTGAACAAAGTGCCAACAGGATTTGAAGGATTAGAAATTAAAATACCACGAACTTTTATGCCACGCTTCTTTGCCTGGTTGAATGCTCGGTCCAGAGCGTTTATATTTAAATTGAAGTTATCAGTACTCCGGCATGGGACAGGTATTATCTCCACTCCACTTCTCCATTTTACATCCCTGTCCAAACTGGATATCATGACAAGCTGTTAGCTTCCTCAAATAAAATCTAGTTACCTGCACTAGCTCTAGAGTCTAGAGGAGTAATTAATGGTTACCCAAGGTTATATGGTGTTGGAACTAGAAATGCATTTCCACTGTCTGCTACGCAAAAGCTTAGCATTTCTATTGCGGCAGATGCACCTGACATCAATACTATCAGTGACGGGTTGAAGGAGACTGAATTTCCCATAACTTGAGACATGAAACCTGCCACAGCCTGCAGGAACAGAAGAATTAGAGCCCAAAAACCAAAATAAAAAATGGCTGAGGGATACGTCTTTACAAAAAGGGAAGGGGGAAGAAGAAGAAAATAAAAAAGGAAACATTCTGTTATTGACATAAAATTGCAACATTTATAAATCTAAAAATCAACTTCATATCTTCTAGGTTGCTTTCTGACGAGAGATGCCTACATTAATCTCAAGAGAGTTAACAATCTGATGCCATCCCAAACTGGTAAACAGCAGTTTCAACCCGTTTACTAGTCATTATTCACATGTAGCATTTTCAAGTGACCTAATATTTTGATCCAAACAATAAAATGAAACTTAAAAAATGATAATCAGATTTCAACTCATGGAATAGGTTGTTCTCTGAACCATCAAGAATTACTATTTCACACTACTTGCGCGAAGAGCCTAAGAGTACGCTCCCAGATTAGGTAGATCCATTCAAATTCAAATTTGATCAGGTATGCAAAACGCCAAAACCTATGCACTCATCACATAATAGAAACCAACAAAAGCGGGTTTCATCTCAGGACTTCATTACATGTCAAATTGAGCTCAACATGTTCAACCAAAGCATATTTCAGCTCCTTGCCACAACGTCATACTATCTCAAATTCATATAAACATAAATGAAAATTTTCACACATCTATTGATGTACATGCTTCAATGCAGTTCGTGTCGTTGCAATTAAATTAGCATCCAAAGGTCCCTCAAACTCCATAAACCATAAACAATCAGAAAGAATAAGATGTAATATTAAAAAGTTAAATGATGTCTACCACTTTCAACTCTTTCAACCCATCCAAAGGCTGGTAAGTTGCAATCCCACTTATACTCAGGTCCGAACAATTTCCTCCTCCACCCCATATACAGTTCCCCGCATTCTCTACAAGCCAATCTTGAACCAAATCCATCGACAACTATTATCAGGAAGGAAAAAAAAAAAAGAAGCACCGTAAAATCAAAACGCTTATATAAAACCAGCTCAACACACGTGCAAGTAGAAACAAGAAACAGAAACGCACCTTGTTTTCGACTAAACCAAGCTGAATAACACCGTCTGGATTACCCAACTCATCATACGGATCCTCCGAAATCTTCCTCAACGCAATATAGTACGGCGAATCACCATCCTTCGCAATCGAGTAAGCACGACCCGATACATAAGCCGGCCCACCGCCAGACCTCGGAGACAAATGGGTCCGAGAAAATGACCGAAGCAGTGTGGGAACTTCCGACAATTTTCCAACCAGTTCTGAAGAAGATGAGCTCCCTTCCGGTGATGGTGGAGGATTTGGAGGGTTGGGGTCAGAACGAGGTCGTCTGAGATACAGCTGCAAGAAATAGAACAAAGCACAGGGAATAACTGAGCCCAATACAAGGCCACCCCTGCCTTGAACCACACCTTGCAATGGCACTATAACTCTCATGGCGGATCTTCCGCCAGAACTAGTGGTGGGTTTGGTGTCTTCGTCGGGTTCAGAGGACTTGGTTCGATGAAAAGTTTGGGTCATTATAGATTCATTGGGGCTGGATGAAATGAAACAATTTTTGGGTAAATGGGAAATTGGATATTTGGTTCGTCGGAGAATACGAAGAAGGGGCCAGAGAGGCCTCGGTGTCTGGGCGTGAGTGGTAGGTGAGCTGGAAATAGATGAAGTGCGGGAGTGTTTTGTTGGATTTTGATTTTGGATTGTTCTGTGCGCGGCGAAAGATTGGATCAACTCTTGACATATTTTTCTTTTTGTAATAATTATATTGTTCGAAAATTTACATTAATACCCCTTTATACTTATAGTGGGTTGTCAGTTTAATTTAGTGATTAGTGGACAAAATAATATGAATAATGATATTATTATAATTATTTTTATTTTTATTATAATAAATATGTATAATATTATTATTATATTTTTATAATTAATTATATATTATTATTATTTTTAAATATTATACATATTTATTATAATTAATTATATATTATTATTATTTTTATTGATAAATTTATTATTAATAAAAAATAATTTTAATTATAAAAATATTACTGCTGTTTAATATATATATTATTTTTTTGGTTAAGGAAAAAATTAATAAACGGTTTCAAAAAGTAATACTCAGTTAAGAAGAAAAGAAAAAAAAATTGGAAAATTACCCAAAATAGCACCCCTTAAAAATTATAATAACAAAACTAGCACCCCTTGTGTTCAATTAGAATTGAACGTTTAATATTGAACGTTCAATATTCAATTTGAACGTAAAATATTGAACGTTCAATATTAAATAGGTCTAATTATCGTCATTCAATTCTAATTGAACGGATAATATTGAACGTTCAATATTGAACGAGTCCAAATTATTGTCGTTCAATTTTAATTGAACACAGGAGTGCTAGTTTTGTTATTATAATTTTTGGGGAGTGTTAGTTTTGTTATTTTCCCAAAAAAATTCAATTACAATAATCAATGTTACAAGTATTACTTTTTGAATTTTTATAATCAATGTTCAGTTAGATTTGTTATTAATTTGTGAGTATATTTCGGTAAAAATTAAATAGTATTTTTTATTATTTAATTAAATAATTTAATTTGTTTCTAATTTTATTATTGAATAATGTGAAAGAGATCCTTCTCTTTCGCGTCTCTCCAATTCTTTCGATTTTTTTTTACACGTATTATACTTCTGTTTTCATGATTTTTTACAAGACTTTTGTTAATTGAATGATAGTAAATAATTGTTATCAAATATCATATGTGCTTTTTGGAGGATTTAAAAATGAAGGAATTATTTGATTTTCAAGCATACAATATTTAACCAAGTTTCATTCTTCAATTGGTGAATTTTAATATTATTTAAATTAGTTTAACTTTTTGTCAGTATAGTTGATTTCTTGCATCTTTCATGCTGTTGGTTATGTTATAATTATTTTGTCCATTTTATTATTTGATTATTAATTGAACTAATGCTGCTCATACACTTTTATATTATGAGTAATTTTTATTTAATAATATTAATATTCTATTGTTTGATAAATAAATAAACACGCCTCGATGCTAAGGATCGAGGTAGTAGAACAACAGTTACATGTACATTTCTATAATTCCATTATATCTTACAGACATGGTATATATATTAAGAAAATAAAAAAATCGTAGCTTAATTATAATTATAATGAATAACCAAAATAAATATAACAAATAATTTATAAACATGATAATTAGTTTTACAATATACTCTAACAACTAGTACCACATTTGCACGACAAGTTGTATAATGAAGCCTTTAGGTTTATGTTTTTGAACATGTTTCAAAAAAACAAAAAAAGTGAAAATAACACATATAATATTCTTAAAACTCTAACATTAATTCAATAATAACTCATACCCATTTTAATTCAATAAAATTGTGATATTTTATTATTATAAATTTTAAGTATGTTATTTTAAGTAACTTCTAAAAAAAAAAAAAAAAGTTGAAAGAGTCAAAAATAAAAATTATTTTCAGGGTTATAAGTCTTAGACAATTATTCATGTAAATAATTGGTGCTCAAATTTAAAGCCATGAGAAAAAGAAAACAAACATCTCGTTGTCCCTTCCCATGTTCACCACAACCATAAGCTATGGAAACAAAGTCCAATAAGTTAAGGTAGCGACCCAATATCAAATGTAACATTCAACGTATAGCAGCTAATACCATAAATGAAGATTTAGGTTTGCATCATTTATGGTTTCTTCTTTCCTTTAATTTTATTTGTATGTATTATGCAGCTTCAATCTAATTCTCTCAATCCTCACTAGCTTCCCAGGCCTTTGAAGAAAGTATCAAAAGTATTTTTCAAGCATAATAAATATATAAAACTAATTAGGCAAAGTTGTAATGTTTTGTAGTTGAACCATCTACGAATAAAGTGACTAAACTTGAATTGATTTTATGGGCTAATAATTAAGAAGCTAAACTACTATACTCCACCTTTTTTTAATTTATTTATATTTTATATAGAACCCAAGCTAAACTACCAGCATCTTTTACAGGAATTGGCTAATACTCTCACATGCATGTAGTATTACTATTAAGCACATCATAATTACTTCATTATTTTGATAGATTTTTGTGCAATCATTTGCTAATAATTAATGATATCATCCTAATTTATAAATCATCTTCTTAATAGACCACAAGTAATTGTATAATTATCCTTGACTGTATGATTTAAACATATATACACCGATATATATATGAATTCATGTTGAACAAATATTTAAATAACCAAAGGTTGACTTAATTTTTTTTTTTTTTCCAAATAAATCGAATAATTAGGTAATTGTTACATATAAGGAGCCTTGAAACAAGTATATTATATTTGGCTTAGCTAATAGTTTTCAGTTTATGGGTGAGATATTACACACTAGAAAACAATATTCATCCAGAGGAATAGAAAATGAAATGAAATGATACAGAGAAAGGTGGTCGATGGGGATGTTTGGGGCTTCCATGCAACGTTATTGCTATAGTTAGCCAAGTTGAATAAAAGACACGAGCATGTGGGGTAGGCAGTAGGCTCTCTTGTTAGATTGTTTCTATATATCTTCTTAATCAGTTCATATCCTTCCAATATTTGTCATGGCTATCTTTCTTTTTTTCTTTTTTTTTTTAATATAAATTGACTTTACAAATTAGACCGCAAAACATATTGGGCCATTGACCCAAATAGAATGTGTATGTAATTTATCGAAAAAAATTCATGCCTTTCAGGTTGAGTATTCAGTATTCTCAAGGAAATAGGAGTATCCAAGTATGTTTGGTGCACGAACAGGTTAACTACAGTTAATATTATACTATAAAATTTAGTGAAAATTTGTATAATTTAATTAGATAAAATTAAAACTAATTATTTTAGTAAATTAATTATATTTAAAATAGTATATAAAGAGTTTTCCTTCCTTCAAACAAGACAAACACATGAGGTGACACAAATAAAAATCCTTCAAGTTTGACAAATTAGTTATAGTGGTAATCCCACAAAAAGAGAAAAACGTGAGTTGGCAAACTTTTGGATGTGCCCTGACCCGTGAGGCCTGGGGTATCTCATTCGTGGCAATAACTTTAGAGAAGCTACTCTGAAATCTAAACATACATACAATCCATCGTTCACTTATTTTTAATGAAACTCGTCATTCTTTAAATTTTTTTTTTTTTTTTTAATATTTACAAGTAGTCTTCATCTTAACTGTGCTTCTTCAGTAAGGATTTATGGGTCATTCAGATATATTGACTTTTTCGTTGACTAGCATTCTATATCTTAAGTTTTAAACATTAATTGTTTCTTTTTGTTATAAATTTCAAAAGCCACACCAGAAGAAGTCAACATATTTAGCGGTGAAGGAATCCATGAAGCTTATAAATAATCGATTTAATTATAACAAATGATGTGACTGGTAAAATATTAACATACATAAATCTGATAGGTTTTTAACCTCTCTTGTTTATAGGAATTTATGTTATAGATCATCCCACGACCATTAAATCATATATTAGATAGTTGTTTAGGAAAAATCATACGTTAGATAGTTGGAATTCATATTTGCACACCTTACACGCACCTCACAACTCTTGTATGCCATGAAAGCCCAAAATACGTTCATTTATATGAATATAACTTTTCCAAAGTGAGCTGATACAACAAAAGTTGTTTGTTAATGTAATGTTTGATAACATTCTAATTTATAATTTATGATTGTAAATGATTTTTTAATTTTTGATTCTTTTGTAAAATTAATCTCTAATGTATTTAATAATAATTTATACTTAATAAATTTTAAGAAAGAAAATAAAAAATCATTTAAAAATTGTTTGATAATGCTTTTTTCTTATTTTTTTCAAAACTTAAAAATAAAAATAAAGAATTTTTTTTTGTTATTTTTCACAAATTTTAAGTCTTTAATCATTTTTTTTATAATATTTTACATATACAATAGTTACATTAATACTTGATTTACTATATAGAAGTGAAAATTAAAAAAAATTCAAAAATAAAGAATCAATTTGATTCAATTTTTTTAAAAAAATTTATTAATTATCTCATATTTTAGTAGTAATTCTTTAAAAATATAAAATTAATATAAAAATTGTTATCAAACAAACATAATTAAAAAATAACATAAAAAATTAAAATCGTTATTAAAATACACCTAAGGTGATAAGTAAAAATTTAAGCTTCTAAGTTAAATAATATTATGATTTACGTAATAGTCTGATAGCAAGACTTTTTTCCCTTTAATTCAAGTGATATATTCAATTCACCATTTAACAAAAAGTTAAATAAAGTTAACATTTTAATAAATAGATTTTGCAATGCACTTTGTAGGCTAATATTTCAGACTATAAGATCTACTGTAACTCGTTTCTAAGTAACAAGTTACAATTGAGATTAAAAAAAGGTATCTACTTTATTGGAGTAATGGTATATTTTAGTTGAATATTTTTTACATAGTATTTTAAAAATTTCTTAGTTTTTAAACTTAATTCACTATTAATATATCATTTATATTTTTAATAATTTAAATATTTATTTTATTACGTGAGAGACGATCAATTTCTTTTAAACTATTAAAAAAAGTTTAGCAGGCAAAATCACAGTTTCGTACTGAGAGCAGAATTCTTCTATGCAAATGGCCTTTTTTTTTTTTTTTTTTTTCCCTTTCTCCAAACCAATTAAACATACCAATATATTGCAGATCGAATTTTTCCAGCTAATGTAGCTTTTAGGATATTGCAAGTGGAATGAATAGCCCTTTGTCTTCCTCTGTTGAATAACACTAATGTCTCTTCAATGTTCTTAATTTATTTTGCTTTGGTTGAATGTTGATTTTTTTTAATTTATAAAATATATTAATTAATTGATTAAAATGTCATCATTTAATTTTTCTAATTTCATAATATATTTTTCCACATATCACCACCATTTATTAATTTTAAAAATTAAACGTTTGAAAGAGTTTTTTAGTTTAAATATTCACCCCTACAATATATAAAATAAAAAATTAAACCTTTAAAGTAGAACTCAAGCTTCTTACAATAAATAAAAACTTTACATTAACACTTATTTTGGTTATTTTGGCCCTTCAATGTTGAATTTTTGTCCTACTTTTTGTACAACTAATAAAATCTTTTATTTTCAAAGCTTCCTGGTTAAAATCCACATTTATCCGCAATATATTTAAAAAATAACAGGTATAAAGTTTGATTTAAAGTGAAATAAATTTTTTTGTCATTAAGTTATGATGAAAAATGAACTCTATCTCACTCTTTTTCCTCTATTAAAAAATGAGAATTTTTTTATATTAAAAATATATAAAATTATAGGTATAATTTAAGAAAAATAAATATAAATAAGAGATAAAAGTATTAAATTTTAAAAAATAAGATGTTAAAAAATTTAAATTTATATTTCTTTTAAAATATATTTATTTTTTAATATGTCTTTTGTATAGGAAAAAAAAATCTAAAAAAAGGATAACTTTGAATCGCCTTTTACCGTTTGTTTTCATTCTCTACTTTTTGAATATCTAGAACGGGGCCCGCTGTAAGTCATAACGTGTCAAAACTACCACGAGCACTAGCACGAGGGTTCAGGACAGTACTGCAATTTCAATTTCATTAAGTCATGTTTAATTCACTAAATATAATTATAATTATAATCGTAATATAAAAAAATTTAAGATAAAAAAATATTATTAATTAAATTTAATTATATAATATAATTACTTTTATACATAAATTTTTACTTTTAATCAATATAAAAAAAATATTTATTTATGTTTATTATAATATAAATAATATATATTTTTTAGTCTTTAAATATTTATTTTTTTATTGAAAAAATTTAAAATAAATTAATTAATCTAAGTATAAATTTATTTAATATTTAAAGATTAATAATATAATTTAATTTATATTATAATATAATTTTTTTTTTTACAATTTTAGGATGCAGTATGTTCTAAATGGTTTAGATATAAAAATAAGTTAAAATTTGTGTTATATTAATATTTATTATTATCAATAATAACATATAATATCGTTTAAAATGTATATGATACTCCTTTTATCTTAACTTTAGATAATATGCCATTGAAGTGACAAAATATAATTGATTTAAAACACTTTATACCCAAATTTATTAATCAATTAAGTGAGGTCACTTAAATGATATATTTTCTTTAACTTTAAACAAAAAAAACTTTTTCATTTTTCTAAACTGAGGATTGTTTTACGCACATATATTTATATGCATATAAACGATTAATTTTAATGTAAATATTAATAATAATTTAATGTATGGTATTAATAAAATTTGAGAAAATATTATTTATAATATATTTTAAAATTTAATAGGGTTTTTGTCTAAAATAGGCAAAATCTTTAAGATAGTTTAAAAAAGAGCAGAGTTGTGTTATTTTTTAAAAATGGGCAAAATTCTATTTACTCTCCCAGTAGCCGGTTTGGTTGGGTTATTTAGTTTCCCACCAAAGTAATTTTCTTTCTTCTTCTCCCTCAAACTACGCATCCTCTCTTTTTTTCTTCAGTGATTTTCTCTCCATTGTTGCGTCTTATCCTGAAAAAATTTCAAATTAATCAATCCTGAACATCTTTGTCCATTTCGTTCGAAACAAAATGATTATGAAACTAAGGTTTCAATCTCTTATGAGTTATGTGAGTTCCATTAGTCTCACTATATTCACAATTATAAGTAAACGGGTACTTAATTTTTGAGCTTAGCCTTATTTTGTCTTTATTGCCACCCTTTCTTTAAACATCACGAGTCATGACAGCATAGAACAGAGGACCACTGGCATTTTCTCTATTTTTCTTTCTGTGATGATTATATGGTGTTTGACACATATTAAATAATATGCCACAACTTGCTGAAAGAGACTTCTGTCCAGGAGATGATACTTGATTTACTTCGTATGACAATAATTCACTGCTTGAAATTTTTGAATAGGCATTTACGATAAAAAAGGTTCTTACACTCTTGAGCATTTCCTTGCTCATAGCTTAGCTTCCAAAATGAAGAACATGAATACAATTTCCCTTTGCGTTCATACCTGGATTGTCATTACATATATTATACTTAATAGATTGAGAAAGTGAGATAATGATATATTATATCCTAGAAATTATGTTGCTAATGTATTTGATACGTCTTATGACATAGTAACAATTTACCGAAGGTATTAATTACTTGTACAGGAGAAATTGCATATTTTATTATGATTAGAGATTTTGAGAAAGTAAATAACTTTTAAAATACTGTTGATGAAAGGTGATGATTAGAAGTTTACCATACATATTCCATCCCAAACTAAAACTTAGTAATAAAAAATAGAGAAAAGGACAATGTTTTGGCCATGTGTAATGAACCAGATATACCAGATATACCCTGAGATATACCAGATATACCAGATATACCATGAGATATACCAGATATACCAGATATATCCTGAGATATACCAGATATACCATGAGATATACCAGATATACCATGAGATATACCAGATATACCCTGAGATATACCAGATATACCATGAGATATACCAGATATACCATGAGATATACTAGATATACCCTGAGATATACCAGATATACCATGAGATATACCAGATATACCCTGAGATATACCAGATATACCCTGAGATATACCAGATATACCAGATATACCATGAGATATACCAGATATACTAGATATATCCTGAGATATACCAGATATACCCTGAGATATACCAGATATACCCTGAGATATACCAGATATACCAGATATACCATGAGATATACCAGATATACCATGAGATATACCAGATATACCCTGAGATATACCAGATATACCAGATATACCCTGAGATATACCCTGAGATATACCAGATATACCATGAGATATACCAGATATACCCTGAGATATACCAGATATACCCTGAGATATACCAGATATACCCTGAGATATACCAGATATACCAAATATACCCTGAGATATACCAGATATACCCTGAGATATACCAGATATACCAGATATACCCTAAGATATACCAAATATACTATGAGATATACCAGATATACCCTCAGATATACCAGATATACCAGATATACCCTCAGATATACCCTGAGATATACCAGATATACCAGATATACCATGAGATATACCAGATATACCCTGAGATATACCAGATATACCATGAGATATACCAGATATACCAGATATACCCTGAGATATACCAGATATACCCTGAGATATACCAGATATACCAGATATACCCTGAGATATACCAGATATACCAGATATACCCTAAGATATACCAGATATACTATGAGATATACCAGATATACCCTCAGATATACCAGATATACCCTCAGATATACCAGATATACCCTGAGATATACCAGATATACCAGATATACCCTGAGATATACCAGATATACCCTCAGATATACCAGATATACCAGATATACCCTCAGATATACCAGATATACCCTGAGATATACCAGATATACCAGATATACCCTGAGATATACCAGATATACCATGAGATATACCAGATATACCCTGAGATATACCAGATATACCAGATATATCCTGAGATATACCAGATATACCCTGAGATATACCAGATATACCCTGAGATATACCAGATATACCAGATATATCCTGAGATATACCCTGAGATATACCAGATATACCAGATATACCATGAGATATACCAGATATACCCTGAGATATACCAGATATACCATGAGATATACCAGATATACCAGATATACCCTGAGATATACCAGATATACCCTGAGATATACCAGATATACCAGATATACCCTGAGATATACCAGATATACCAGATATACCCTAAGATATACCAGATATACTATGAGATATACCAGATATACCCTCAGATATACCAGATATACCCTCAGATATACCAGATATACCCTGAGATATACCAGATATACCAGATATACCCTGAGATATACCAGATATACCCTCAGATATACCAGATATACCAGATATACCCTCAGATATACCAGATATACCCTGAGATATACCAGATATACCAGATATACCCTGAGATATACCAGATATACCATGAGATATACCAGATATACCCTGAGATATACCAGATATACCAGATATATCCTGAGATATACCAGATATACCCTGAGATATACCAGATATACCCTGAGATATACCAGATATACCAGATATATCCTGAGATATACCAGATATACCCTGAGATATACCAGATATACCATAAGATATACCAGATATACCCTGAGATATACCAAATATACCCTGAGATATACCAAATATACCATGAGATATACCAGATATACCCTGAGATATACCAGATATACCAGATATACTAGATATACCCTGAGATATACCAGATATACCCTGAGATATACCAGATATACCATGAGATATACCAGATATACCCTGAGATATACCAGATATACCTGTTTGATATACCACACTATTCATCTTCTTCCTCAACAATGAGATAATGCAGAGCTTCATAATGAGATAATAATGGTCGAATTTTTTGTGCATCCTCACTATTCATCTTCTTCTTCAACAAAATTTGTGGAGGATTCGATAATAGAGAGTGGAGAGGGAGAGGGAGAGTAATGCTCAGAGTCGTGTAAACGTTTGGAACTGTTCAAATTCTTCCAAACGGTTTACAAATAAGTTACCGGCTAATAAATGAGGTTTTAGGTGGGCGGTTAAAAAAAGCCCATTTTTAAAAAATAACACAACTCTGCCCTTTTTTAAACTATCTTAAGGATTTTGCCTATTTTAGACAAAAACCCAATTTAATATAAGATAATAATTATATTATATAATTAAACTTCAATTATTATTTTATGTAATTCTGCAAAAGTTTTTCCAAATTGATACAGTAAAACATCCAAAGGTCCCCTCTGACGCTCCAAAGCTTGCCATTATTGGCTTAAGATTGCTACAGTGCGCCGTACTCTGCTGAAAAACGGAGCTCGGATATCCACAGTTAGGGTTTTGTAGGGTCATATTCGGAGCTCCAGAACACTGTCAGTTATCAGAGACTGAGAGAGAGAGTTGGTGATTCATTCATGGTCTTGTGTTTGGGGTGGTTTCGGTTCATTTTCATGTGAATCTCTGGCATTGTAAAGGGAGAGCGAAACTGAATAATATTCTTCGAGTTAGAGGAAGGGAGAATGGAATTGGATGAAGATATGGAGATTGAGCCAGTATTTGAGGCTCATGAAATCGACCTAGATTACGAGTTCGACGCAGCACGCTACTTTGATTTTACTCGGGAAGAGACTCCAGCTGAGGCTTGTCGAGCGGAGCTTTGGTTTGAGTCTGCCAAGAGCTATCCACCATCTCGTGAGTCTATCTTCCTCATTTTGTTCCATTGTTGACTTTTACTTAAGTTATACTGTTACAGATATAGTCTCTGGTCGAACGATTTAAATTTTTGGTTGCTGTTTGATTGAATTTGACATTGACTGGTCTGACTAATGTTCAACATTGCCTAACCCTAGCATCATTGTTGTTTGTAATTATCTTTTGTTTCTGCTGTTGTTCTCTAAGTTAATCAAACTGGATTTAACTCGGTAATAGTGTCACGTTAGTTTTGTCCTCTGTTCAATTTTTTTTGCACGAGCCCCTTTTTTGACATTTTTGTTTTTGCAGCCTTTGTGGCAAAATTATTTCTAAGAGAGGAGGCTCTGTTGGAAAGTGCGGGCACATCTCCAAAATCGGAGGACATGGATGATGATGATGATAGCACTAATCCGATCGAAAGTGATTATAATGTTGGCATGGGCCCAGAATTTTATGCCGAGGATGTAATTAATAGAGGTATAATTGAACTCAAAGAAAACATTTAATTTTTTGTGATATCTGACCTCTGACATACTACGAACTTCTATTCCTTTTCCTTAAGCCATACATGGTCCACCACTCCATAATCTGTTGTTGTCTGCTAGATTTTGGAGGAATAAGTAGAGGGATCTTTGGTAATTTACAAAGCGTTCTGAATCAATCACATGGATTAACTACAGGTGATCACTTTGATGCTTTGGTGTTTTTCTATAAATTGCAGTGTGGCAATATAAAGATTGCTGAAATTTTACCTTCTATTTATTTAAGTTATGGGTTCTCTGGACTTTTATTACTAGATGGTTTCAAATTGTACATTACTACTTAGTTAACCAATGCGTTTTTCTTCTTATTTTGCCTTTATAGGATTGACATTCAACAACTTTTCAAATTACGTGTCTAAAACTAAGGTTAGCTCTTCTGTCAAGCCTTTTTGCCCAAAGAGCTCAACTTTGATGAAGCCCACAGTAAGTCAGCTGGCTAAGCAGAATCAACTTCAGCAAATTAGTAGTTCCAGGTGCCTCTTGCAATTGCTTGGTTTGTGTTCAAATTCTGTATATATGATGTGTTTTTAAAAAATCTATATCATCATTCTATGCCTTGAACTGCTGAGACAGTGGGTAGCTAACATATGTGGAGGATAATGACGTTGACCTTCTTTTCTAATATATACTATTGTACTCTGATTTTTAGATTTCAGATACCAGCGCCTCAAAACAACAAGAGCTTATGTGATTCTTCTGGGGTGGAAAGTCAAGCTCCTAAGAGGCAAAAGCTAGAGGGAGGACACTTACGCAAGGTAAAAAGGTGGTGACATTGGTAAATTGCTTGGCCAAATTGGATTTTTTTCTCGCTTCCTGAAAACCGAATCTCAATGAAATAATGATATTCGGACTTACCTGTAATGATTCAATAATAGATGTTGTTATTAGTGTACTTATGATTTTCCCTTGTTATTCTTAATTTCTGTATTGTACCTATTAGCAAATTTAAAAATGTATAAAAGATGAATTGAATAAGCATAACTAACCTAGATGTACTCATCCTTGCTGTGTTTTCCACGCAGGCCACAGATTTGAAGCAGCAACCCACTTTAGTCCACAAGTTGCCTAAAAAGGTATGTCTTACCACTTAGGTGTATGTTTGGTTATTACTTAAAAATACTGCATTTTTATAGTAGATATGCTTTTAATATCCTCACAAGTGTAATCCATTTTGCCGAATGATCATTCTTCTATGATTAGTTGCCAACCTTCAGCAATATTAAATTTTATACACAAGAGACTAAGATGATATTTCTTCTCGTAAAATTTCAGTGCTTGTAATCTTGATTTCATTTTGCCAAGCCTTTTTCGTCTACAGGGGAATAAATATTAGTTTTCTTCGTTTGAAACTGGGTGGCATATTTGTAAAGAATTATTTATTCATGATGAAGTGTGTAACATATAATTAAAGTATACAATTTAGTTTCATACGTTTAACTTGATAAAATTTCACGGAAGAGGGTTTGTAAAATATGCACATGAACTTATTAATTAATTTTATTTGACAATATAATTGTGTGACAGGATGGAACTGTTGACAAAGGCTCTTCACGTGTCAAGTTAAAACTTACTATACCAAGAGAGCCTGAACTTGAAACGGCTCAGCGTGCGTTAAGGACAAGGTTGGATTGCTGTTGCTATTTTTCTTATACTCTGATATCTAATGAAATATGCATTGCTACCAATCTATACGGACAAGTTTGTTCATTTTTCAGGCCTAAGGGTGCTAAAGAACCTGAAGAAGTTGCATCAACTGCTTGTAGATTTAAAGCACGGCCATTAAACAGAAAAGTTGGTACTTTCATTCATTAAGTTAGGATTTTCCTATTGATTTACTGGGTTTTCTCAGTTTACTTCTTTGACTGCAGATGCTTGAAACTCCGTCATTACCACTACAGAAAAGGAGCACTCCGAAATTGCCTGATTTTCAAGTTAGCATTTTTCTCTTGTTTCTGGCCTTTTTTCTTAGCTTTAATCTTGCTCTTTAGGAAATTTGATTGTATGAGGTTGTGAAATTGGATGCTTGGATTGTGACTAGTCATTTTTGGTTGGCATGCTACTTTCTAACCTTTGAAGTTATTGAGATTTTTGTGGGTTCTATGTTTAAGTGTGGGTTACAGCCCTCTTCTCCCTCCATTTCTTATGATTCATGAATCTTAAACTTGTTTTGTTACGTGTTCAATATTTAATTTTTCAAATCTTAGATCCTTTTCCATTCAAATTTCATTTGCTGTTCTTAGGTCTTTCACCTGAAGACAACAGAAAGGGCTACACAAAACACATCGACTGTTACATTATCTTCACGCATCCGTAATGAGGCTGACACGGTGTGTATTTTACTTGATTAATTTGAATTTCTGTATTCTTAGGCCAGGCTCAGGCCAATTCGGTTTCATTGTTTGTTTCCATAAGTGATATATTTTATTATTATATTACAATACATTCGTTGCAGGGGCTGGACAGACCAACCACTTCCATTGTTGCAGAAAATGAAAGCAGAGAGTCCAGAAGGTAAAAAAGCCTGAAGATTCCATTTGAAATTCAAATTGAATGAGGATATTTGATATCATTGAGACCTTGACCTATTTTTCCTATGGAACTTTAAGTTTAATGGTTAAAGCAAAAATATGTTGCTTATTTTCTAACTTTACCTCGTATGCATAGACCAATTGCCATGGATGCTCTGAAACATAATGGAGGAGAGGTAATTCACAGATTCAAAGCTCGTCCTCTTAACAAGAAGGTACTATGTTTACCATTTTGTGTCTAGTTTATTTTGAAAAGATTGTAGCTGCTGCTAAATAGGCGCATTTCCTTTCTAAATGCAGATATTTTTCAGTAAATGTGAAATAGGTGTTTGCCGGAACAGTAAGCAAGAAGCCACAGTACCACTGGTGACCTGGATTTTATTTATTTTCTAATCCCCATTCAGTATGGATATAGATTAATTTGGTATAAAATCTATAAGGGTGCATTTATATGCAGGAATTTAATTTCCATTCCAAAACAAGAATTCAGCATAATCCGCCTACAGATTTATTCAGTAAGGTAAGCAAAAGCGACACCCTTTTTCTGAACTTTTGCTGAGTCTATATTTCTCCCATTTCAAGTTTCTTTAGGTCATGCCACTTTGTGTTAAGCTCTTATTAGTTATTTGTCATCCCCTGGTTGAATATCGTAGCTCTCTCTGTCATCTGAACTCCGGTCAAATAATCGATCTCAGTTGAAATTGCCTCGGGCTACTCCTCTACATCTAAAGGTGACCTTTGTTCATTATTACCTCCCCCCCAACAGATAAATTTCACTATCCCTGTTAGACTTTTGCATTATTTCTTTTTCTTGGTGTTAGGGCTCTAAAGAAAATAGATCGAAATCTTTCCAGCCAGAACGGAAGGTACATGATCAAACTCTATTTTTTTGTTTTTCAAATTTTTAAAGCTTGCATGTAAATGATGTAATGTAGCCTTTTGTTTTTTTTATTACTATTTTAACCTTATTGCATATTTGATTCATTCTCACATGTTACAACAGGTAACAAATTCCGTGAAAGAAAAACCTCCTGTCTTTGCTGGAAAGCAGATCCAGGGTGCTGATACATGCACTTTCAGAATTGGCACTAATGTGCCCATGAGGTATGCGAAATAATTCGTATGATCTTTCTTCTACCTTTTTTCTTTACTCACTTCATGGTGTTGAACAAATTGAGATTGAAACAGGAACAGAAGTTTGGGGATCCGCTGAGATAGCTGAGATACTTAAGCTGTTGATCTCCATTGGCATAAGTGTTGGCTATTGGATTGAAGATTGGATAGTACGTTTATAATTGTTGATTGCCGAGATAATGCTCATAATAGTCTCATACTTGCGGCTTGTAATCTATGGAAATCCATAGTTATATACCCTTGAACTTATGTGCTCTCAACCCGATTTTTGTGTCGTCAACAAATCATAGGTTTTCTTAGTTCTTAGTTCAAATTCAATAAAATGCTGAAGGCCAGTATTGTATAGCCATTAAGGCCACACACCTTATATAGTATCTGAATATTACGAGTTTCACTTGTATTCAACCCAAAGCATGTGGTGGTTAATTACAATAGGTTTTAGCTGCAGAATGTTGTAGAACTTTTGCAGCGATTTCCTCTTATTCTTTTTTTAATCCTTCTAATTTCCCATGTTTTTGTAACTAATGAAAAATTTTCTAAGAAATTTGGTACTCTACTTATCCTTGAATTAATATGTTAATACGAATTTTCATTACTAAGGCTGAGGAAACGAGTTGCTGAAATTATTTAGTTAAACTGTAGATCTGAAACTGTGCACACCGTATTGTCCCTTGTATATAACGTACAGAAACCATACACATTCTGGCAAGATAGCGAGCCCTAAAGGGTGAACTAAGTTCTGTTCATTTGTTTGTGTTTTTTTAGTTCTCTCCATCTCTCTCTCCCCTTTTTAGTTTTAAATAAGCAAATGTTAACATCAGCAAGTCTGGAGTAAGATGATTAAAATCCAAAGCCTATAGAGAAAGACGGACATTCCACGGTATTATAGTCAGTTAAGTTTATGAGATGCAAATTAATGACAAAGTAGATGATTCATAGCATTATCAGTAATCATTTTTTTTTTTTTTATCAAAATTCTTTTTGGCTGAGTTGTGCTTGGTGAGAGCCTGTTTTGTCCAACGCTTAATATCATAAGCTTTCTTGAAAGGCTTTTTCTCCTTGCCCTGCCTTCTCTTTGTTATGGCAATGGCTAAGTCATTCGGAAACAATGTACACCAAACAAAGGCATGAAGAAGAGTGGACACAAACAAACGACATGAAAGATAGAGCAAGTGCAAGTCCCCTGCCTGGGAATGAAGGTACATTTTCTGCATGCTTTATTGTTGCTACTGAAACTGTTGTCATTGGAAATGTGTAAGACCACCAGGCCACTGAAAACCTGTGTAAAGTTGTATCATATTTAGCCTTTCTATTCAATATCTCATCTCAACTCTATATGAGAATACTTTTTTAACATAGTGGAATGACTTACCTAAACCGTGTAAAGAAGTTAATCCGTACAACCAGTGATATATAGAGAAACAAAGCAGTGAAGTAGCAAGTCCTTGAAAGTCCATCAAACTCTCCCCATATAGTTTGCCAGGCAAGACTTGCTGCTGATGGAGCAGCAATAAACATGGAGTAAACTGGATGTAGTTCCTTAGGCAAAGCTTCGCTGGTTGGCAATCTCTGATACCTAGTCACAAACAATACAAGATAGTGTGCAAATCCTATTGCCCAAAAGAACTTGGCAGCCTCTTTCAACCCAACTTTAGATGCTAAAATTGCTCCAACAAAGTTTCCAACAACTGAAAGATGAGAAGATGGATTAGCAACCTTACAAAAATGTCTCTTCCCACCAGAAAGCCACTGATCATACATCTTAAGTTCAAGAAAAAAATAAGGAGCGATAAAAATGCACCAAATAGCAGGGTGAAGAGTGTTAGGGACTATCATAGTTGGTGCACCAATTGCTAAGAACATACAGACAACCCAAGGTGCAAAGAAAAAGTTGATTCTCAAAGGATGGAAATACTCTCTTTCGACTGCTTCAAAATAGAATATGCATTTGATAATGTAGTTGAAAGAGACAGAGAGCAACACTAACAGGGCTAGTAGCCAAAGGGCAAGATTTATAAAAGGGCTTATATGAAGAAACTTTGTTACAGGGCTTGTTGCGAGGGCATGCCAACAAACTGCTTGGCTGCTTAGGCCTGGACACATACCAAAACACCCAATTGGGAATCGGAGAAGAAATGGCTATTTCTCATCTTTGGGTAGTAGAATATCCTCATAATCCTGAATATACATTTAGCAGAATAATTTAGCATCTTTTTTATGTGAATATTCTAAGTTTTGTGTTTTGATCACTATAACATAGTTTTAAAAGTGATTTTAGTACAAAGCACATAATTTGTGCTTCTGTTAGAAAAAAATGTGTTTTTGGAGCTATAAAACACTTTTGATAACTTCTGCTATTTCTTTCATATAATTTATTTACTGTTAGAAGTGCTTTTTTATATTCTCATCTTAGTGTTTTATCCAAGCAATGTTAAAAGAAAAGAAAAGATACCTTGACTTCATCAAGCTCAGGTCCTCTAAGAGCAGCAAAGTATCTTTCAGCAGGAACACTTTTATTAACAGATTCATCAAGCCCTTGAGAGCCTCAATATTTCTTTGAGACTCCATCTCTTTCTCTAATTTTTTGTTTTGCAACACAGTTTTGCTTGCTAAGACCTGCCTTTGTTTTGAACATACTGAAGGCTGCTTTGCGTGCTACTTCAATGCCAATTCTATTAGTCGAATCAAAATCACCAAAACTTCTTCCACTTCTTGGAAGTTGCACTTTCTTTTCATCTTTGGCCTGGAACTCTCTATTAAGCACAGAAAAGCCTGTCTCCAAAGAAACTTGTCGACTGAAACTTCTACGGCCTCGGTTCATGTCTCGTTCTTTAATGGGTATGTGAAAGCGTTTCTCTGGTTTATCAACTATTTTGGTAATGCCCTCTTGTTGTTGTTGTTCTTCTTCTTCTTCATGATCTTCATGTAAGACTTCATGGATGTCAACAAAATGAGACCGATTAGAACTTGGAGAAGTTGATATGTTGTCCATATTTTGCTTCTTCTAAGGTTATTGTAAATTATAATAAGACAAGATGGTGAAGTTGGTGTAGTATGTGCTTTGGGTGTATATAAGCTTCCATTTAAACATATTTAGTTGCATTTTTGGTTTTTTTTTTTTTTTGTGTGTGGTTACGAGATACAAAGGTTTCACAAGCAGTGGGAAGGTTAATTTAGAGCCAATGCTTTTTTCTTGAGAAAAGTAAGATTTTGGCGGATATCACGTGACTGTGGTTGTGGTTTATGAACTGAGTCTAGTACCACAACAACTTGAAAGAAACAAGTTTGCAAAAGAAAACAAAATGGCAACTTTCAATATCTTACGAGTTGGGTACAAGTAGAGAATAATTCGGAAAGTTCTACAAACATCCAACTCTATAACTTTAGGCATCCAATTTTTTTGATTTTAATATCATAATATATAATGGGGAATTTACTCCCCTACATCTAAAATTTTGAAATTTAAAATTTCCCTTGTAACAGGGGTTTTTGGGCTTGATTAGATCTTTCAACAATGGAGATCAAATTAATTACTCAATATAGAAGCATATTTATTAAACTGATCAATTTTTACTATATTGTTGCTCGTTATCCTTATTGTTCTGCAGGGGCTAGGCTAACATTAGAAAGCCATAAATAAGTTATGGTTGCTCATTAGCCCCCCATTTTAGGATTCGAATTGAGGGTCTTTTGTCTAGCATTCGCTTAGAGATACTATGAGTCCTCCATCCTAGATTCATTTGCCAGGTATTGGTTCATCGATACTACCAAAAAATCTCATGCTTACCTATGTTACTGTTATTGATGTTTATCTGAAGACCCTAGTCGTGCTTGTGGTTTCATCATTCAAATTGATCATTGTGCTCTGTCATAAATAAGAACTTGGAGTCCGTACTGATCATGGTGAAGGTAATGATGTGATTCTTGCTCAAAATGAAAGACTGAACGCATTCGAGTTATTGGCTCGTCCAACTCGACAGCATTCATGAGCTCATTCAAGTGTCCCTTGAAAAAGTACCTACCACGTTCCATATTTTTAAGTTCACAACTTCACACCTTACAAACTTTGTTAGTTTTTAATGCCTTTAATTAATGCATTTTTATCTCGATCCCAGCATAATACGGCTTTGTTTTGTTTAAATTTTTTTACCCTTTTGTCCTTTTTTGAAGATAAAAGCCATAAATCAGCCAAGAATATCATATTCAAAATGCAGTGATTGTTGAAAAGGGAATTAAAAAGAGAAGAGCTCAAACCTGAGGAGGAGCTAAAAAACCCAGGTGGTACAGAGAGTGTTGCTCTACTTTTTCTTTTCTTTTTTGATTTCTCAAGTTTTCTTTTATAAGAAATCTCTATAATCTCAATGGTGATAGTTGAAAATTCGTTATTATTTATTACACATTTTAGTTCTTTAAAAATGTATTTAGCTTTCTTGGATGATAATTTTGAAATTTAGTATCTTCATATCTTTTTTCTGCCAAATGCTCACCATGTATTCAAACAAATGTCTGAGTGAGTTATATTAACATCTGTCATTGTATGTAAATTTACATATACTTTGTTGTTGTATGTAAAATCTTACATATACATTTGTTGTTGTAATATATTACATACATTTTTGCTGTTATATGTAACATGTTACATACATCTCTGCTGAATGTTATATACATCTTTGTCTTGTATGCAATATATTATATACATATTTATTGTTGTATGTAATATATTATAAACATTTTCGCTGTTGTTACATACACTTCTGTCTTGTATGTGACACATTACATACACATTTACTGTTGTATGTAACATATTATATACACTTCTGTCTTATATGTAATACATTACATACTTCTTTATTGTTATATGTAACATGTTACATACTCTTATGTCTTGTATTACATACAAATATGTCTTGTATGTAACACATTATATATACCTCTAACATAGTATGTAAGACATTACATACTTATCCAGCAAGGTCATTGGAGCTCCAGTAAGGTCGTCGAAGCTCGGATAATGTTATCAACGGAGTCATCGAAAATTCGATGATAGCACATCTGTTTTGTATGTAACACATTATATACACATCTAATATAATATGTAAGACATTACATACCCATCTAAAAAGGTTGTTGGAGCTCCAATAAAATCGTTGGAGCTCTGATAATGTCATCAGTGGAGTCACAGAAAATTCGATGATATCACCAACGAAGTTGTCGGAACTTCTATGTATTTATTTGTTAACTCTAAAAGATATTTTTATAATTTATTTAATTTTAATGTAATTGAAATATACAATTTTAATCATATTATTATTAATTTTAAAAAAAATATAACTTGTAATTAAAATGTAGGATCTCTCGTGGGATCCTATTTAACTAAGGTCCAAAAATTCTCAGATTAAAAACAAAGGCCTCAGATATTGTCACTATGTCGGTCCAATAATGGGTATAAATAAAATAATAGAAACGAAAGCATGTCATAGTTTATTTGAATGAGAATCTATACTATTTTTACTTTTTTTTTTTTGGGACCAATCTGA
Source organism: Elaeagnus macrophylla (assembly GCA_029378325.1). NCBI lineage: Eukaryota > Viridiplantae > Streptophyta > Magnoliopsida > Rosales > Elaeagnaceae > Elaeagnus > Elaeagnus macrophylla. The sequence continues at coordinate 27,754,186 of CM055645.1, forward strand.
AACGAAATTTCAGTGATAACAAAAGCTGAATAATACAAGTATAATCTTACATGTTACATTATCTGTACGTATACGAACCTGGGTTTCGCCATAGCTCTTCAACTCAACAGATAATAATAATAAATTCATAACTAACAAAAGTGGTTACAAAACACACATTTAGTTAACAAATAACATCCATTGTTCATGTTTTCTTTTAATTATGTTCACTATGAACTGGAGGTGAAGTTTGATAAATTGAAATTCAGCCTCATTTATAGCCTTCCATATTCTCCAAAAAGTGATTATTAGTCACTATGTCGGTCCGACAATGGGTATAAATCAAATCATCGAAACGAAAGCATGTTATAGTTTATTTGAATGAGCATCTATACTATTTTTATTTTTATTCTTTTTGGGACCAATCTGAAACGAAACTTTCAGCTGATAACCCAATTGCTGACATCAATCCCAAGTATAATCTTACTTGTTCAGCAATTATCAGTACGTATACGAACCTGGGTTTCGCCATTGCTCATGTGAACAATCTACAGATAATGGATAATGAATTCGGGAGTATATCTAACAAATCAGTGGGTCCCTACAAACACACTTATTGTAGTTCCACAAATAGACATCCATTGTTCCTGCTTCTTCAATTACATTATGTTCACTATGAACTGGAAGTTGTCAGTTTGATAAATTGAAATTCAGCCTCATTTATAGCCTTAAACATATTCATCCAATAATTTCCTTATTAGCCATGCTCCGATATAGATTGTCATCATCCGAGAACTCTTGATTAATAGCACACTTTGAAATATTCTCCCTTCAAAAACTTGCTGATACCCAATTGGACATCAATCCCAATAAATACTTGTTCAGCAATCGGATAGAATTGCCCATTGCCATGTGAACAATCTAAGTTTGGATTGAATCGGGAGTTTTCAAATCATCTTCCCTACATTCCACTTATTGTTAATCAAAAACTACAACAGTTTTACAAGGCAGGTTTCTTAATTCCCATGTTCTTCGGAGATAACATTTGCTAGCTAGCTAGCTGGAAAGGAAATAACTAGACTTGTTCACTGGTATTAATATGACCTTTTTTCTAAGAGAAGTGTCCACAAGCTTTCTTGAACTCGTACGTTGATGACCTCTATTCATGTGGCTTTCACAATACTTGTGATCTCCAGCTGCTTCTTTGCTACATCTCCATTTTTTCCCATCTGTTCATCTATATCTCCATGGTTCTGTATCCATTCCTTTCCTAGAATCCATAAACATAGAACTAATTCCTATTGCTGAATTACCCAAAATAACAAGGTTAACAGAAACCCAATTAGTAAGATTATTAATACGAGCAGAGCTGTTACAAAATTACAATTAATCAATAATCATTTGGGGTACTTACAATTAAAAACGTAAGGATAAAACCCTTCATTAAGATTCCTAAGAGAGGCAGCCACACTCTTCCAAATTGGGAGAACCAGATAAGGTACAGGAAGTCCTGACTGAATGTATTTCAAGATAAGAGATTGTAACTGAAGCTCTTGAAGTTGAAGAATGGTAAATCCATGGCCAATTCGGTCAATTTTCTTTCCATACCCACAACCAAGCTCCAGATTTAACTCGATTGAAGATGAATGTTCCTCTTCAACTAGACAATTTGTCTTCATGTCACAAGAGTACTTGTTTCTTACTGGTTCGTCTATTGTTTCTTACTGGTTCGTCTAGAGTCTCTTAACCCTGTTCCTATATTAAAAAAACAAGAAAGGGTTAGAATTGGGTGGGACATTATTTATTTTATTTTATACTATTAGAAAAAGATCGGGTTAGTGTGAGACGCTGTTCAAGTAATTTTTATGGCTTAATAAATTTTAACGATTAATAATTTATATTATTAATAATTAAAAATATTCTACAATTTACGTACGTATTAATATTTATCTCTATAATTATTTATTATTAAATTATCTATAAATTATTTTGATAATTTTTAAGTTAATTTACATAAAAAAAAAAAAACAATAATGTATTCTAACATGGCATAATTGTAAATTTAAATATAATATTATATGATTCATTATATTTTTAAAAGAATATTATATTTTGCACAATTTTAATATAATTATGAAATAAAAGTTAAAATATTTAAGAAATAATAAGTTAAAAATTAATTTAAATTTTTGTTAAATAACATTATTTTAAATAATTATATAATTAATATTTTTAATAATAGTATAATTAATTTCTTTTTAGTTTAAAGCCATATCTTTAAATTATAAAGTATTATTTATTATAAGATTTAAATACATAAAAATTATATTATATTATTTTTATTTTTAAAAAACAGTCAAATTAATCAACGATTAATTTTTTTGAAAAGTTGATATTACTCAAATTAAATTACTGACTGAAAATAATTTAATTTAAATTAATAAATTAATTAAAATAATTCAAGTAGAATCTGAACCATGTTGCCATCTTTAAATGGAACAGCTTTGACAACTAATTATCATATAATTGTTAAACAAATAATTTTATATAGTAAAATGGGCACCAAAAACACCTTCTATTCATCAGATAAAATTTGATTAATATGAAGAGAGAGAAAAAAATTGATAGTTTTTATACACAAGTAGTGTTTTTTATTATGTATAGATAATTTTTATTCAAAAATAAATCTATGTCTGAAAATTAAACTATAGTATAATTATTCAAAGTTTTTGTTGGAAATATATTAGTATTTTTGTATAAGTCAGTCGTTAAATTGTTTGATTTTTGTGTTTCTGAATATAATATTAAAAGAAAATAAGTTAAAAGTTAAAAATAATTATTAAAGGAATCATCTTATAAAATATTATTTTATTATATTGACTCGTATATTTTTTTACAATCGTCTCGACAAAAAATATTAAATGATTGTTATATAGTAATAAAAATGTAAATTTTATTCTCTCTTAAATAATATGTGATTTTTGTATAGATGCGTGGTGCGACTGCAAAGTCTTTCGACTTGTCATGATTGGTCGCAGTCATGGTTGAACCCAATGTGTTGTCAGATCGTGGCTGTGCCAGAGTTCAAACACCCTCATTTATGGCTGATGACAAGAGAAATGCTACTTTCTTATTTCAGATTTTCCGTTTTTTGGTAACACTCAACTACGTGTTTCGACCAAAAAAAAATAGTTAAAAAGCGTTTGGCAAAACAAAACAAAAAAAACATAATAACTGGCTTCGCCAGGATTCGACCAGATACCTTTACTGTGTTAGACTCACCACGAACGATGCTATTTTTTATTTTTATAAAAAGTAACTTTTTTATTATAATTTAATAGATATATTAAATTATATAATATAATATAATTAATATTAATATTAATATTAAATAATTTTATAATTATTTTATAATATCGTGTAATTTTATATTTAATTTATAATTAAGTATATTATTTAATATATATATATAAAAACTACCTGGTCAAGATTTGTACACGATCGAAATACCTACCTACATGGTTGCCCCATAATAGGGGTGACAATTTGTGCTATAGTTCGATTGACCGAATCGAAAAACACGAATCGAATTAAATTTAGGCTTGTTTTGGCCCAGCTCAAATAACACGAACAAATTTGGGCTGAGTTAGGGCCAGCCCATTAGCCCGAACTAAAATAAAATTAAATTAAATTTTAAATATAAAAATAAAAAATACTATATTAAAATTAAAATAATCTTTCATTTCTTTTAGTACTTCTCTTTTATAATATATTAGTTATTTTTTTTCTTTTTCTTTTGAAAAATAAACTGATAATGAATAAATAGTTATAATTTATTCATTTTGTCACAATATTATGCTACATTCTTTGATGTTAATGCATTTAGCATTTAAATCTACCTAATTCTTTAAACAAAAAAAAATAATATTTATATTTAATTTAAATTAGTATTATGAAGTTTCTATTTTTAAATTGATACTTGTGTTATGTTATTCTCTTTTCTACTTGTTCCTTGTCTTGAGACTTAGATATTATGTAATAGTCAAAATTTTGTTTTTGTGTATATAAAAAAAGTTATGTTATCGTGTAACATTTTAATTTATTTTAACTGTTCAATTTTTAATAAGTATATTCATTTAATCTACTCATCTCTATTTATTTTGTTTAATAACTAGAATAAATTTTATTTGGATTTGATAACTCTTTATTCTAAATGTGAGTTTTTATGAGAGTATGACGACTTCTAACTTTTACATGAGTATGGTTTAATGCATTTACTCATTGCCAAATTAATTTAGTAATTGACTTTTTGCTTTAATAATTAATTTTTTATTATATTTATATATATATTTTTATTGTTTTATGTAATTTTATTTGAGCTTTAATTATTAAACATATTTTTTTTAATAAAAAAAGTCATATTAACTAAAATATATATATAATTAAAAATTCGGACTAGTTTGGGCTAGTTTGAGCCAGCTCGTTTGTGTTTGGTTTGGGTTCGAGCTCACATTTGCCAGCTCAAATTAAATTTGAATTGAGCTAGGGTTGAACCAATTTGAGCTGGGCTAGTTTGGGCCGGCTCGAACTAGCCCAGATAATTACTTATTCACTAACCATTGCAGAGCTAATAATTATCATTTACAAGACGTAATTTTTTTGAGAGAATTTACGTAGATTTTTTTTTTCTTAAATCTTTTTTAGTACACAAAATAACTAATAAGTAGGGATGAGCGTAGGTCCAATAGATCTGTTATAAAGTTATTTTACAAGCAGATCTTATTTTGACGGTTTTAAAAAATCTAAAATTTTAGTCGATCTATAACTCCTAAAAAACTAACCTTCAAACCGAACTATAATGTCGGTTTGGCGATTTTGGACCTATAATTTTACTGAAAAATTATTATCATAATAAAAAATGTAATAAAAACTACAAACAATATTTTACCCTACAAACACTTTTTTTAAAGCTAAAGCATACATATGTGTTATTATCGGTTATAAGAATTATTATCCTTACTCATATCTAATGCTTGATAAATTTAAAGCTATCAATATGTGTCATATAGAAATGATATCTTATTATTGACACTTCATGTTTGATACTTCACTACTCACCCTCATAAATTTAAAATCATGATTTCACACGCTAAATATTTATTTAAGACTTTCACATTGTATATTTGTATAATATTAATTAATACTTCATTTTATTTTTTTATAACATTTATTATATAATATTTAAAAAATATATTAATATATAAAAATGTAAGTCGGTTCAATTTTGTCTGTTTTTATTATTGACGGGCCTACAATCGAACCAATAAAGTCAATTTTTTAATATTTTGGACCTACCAGACCAACAAACCTTCAAAAACAAAAAAAAATAGGCTCAGGTTGGTTGGTCAATTTTTGAAAAAAAAATGCCCACCCCTACTAATAAGAAAGAATGTGAGAGAAAATTTTTAAAATTTTACATAAAATCCTAAATTTTTAAATCATACAATTTATTTCATAAATTATTAAACTATATAATTTAGTCTTTAAATTTTTAAAATTTTTGTTAACAAATATGTATTTTAGTAATTAAACTAAGACTTATTTGTAAATTTTGTAATTAAATTATAAAATTTTAAATTTTAAAGACTTATGTGTAAAATTTTAAAAATTAAATTGTATAACTTAAAAGTTTAAAAATATATATGTAAATTTGATAAAAGTAATATTAATAAAATAGTTAAAAGTAAGTTATATACAAATAATAATGAATAATATTAAAGACACATAAATTTGCCTAAATTTTTATACTTAAATTAGTTATATTATAATATGTGACAAAATTTTTAAAAAAATTAAATTACTTCTTTATTTTCTAAAAAGTGTATGTAAATTTGTATGACTTTAATAAATAAATTTTTCATTATTTAAGAAATAAGTAATTTAGTGTTCTCATTAATTTTATTAGTAATTATTTTCATAAAATATTAAATAATTATATTTTTTAATAAAAATTATTACATGTATATAATTATATTTTATTAGCTTGTAATATAACATAAAGCAATGACATGGGTTAATGAAGAATTTATTCATCATTTTTTAGTTTTATGTATTTTTTAATTAAAAATAAAGTTAAAGATATAATATAAAAAATAATTTTGTAATAATTAATTATATTTTAGAGAAAAATGTAACAATTTTTTTTTAAATTAAATTATTTATATTATTTAATTTTTTAAATTATAAATAATATTATTTAATCTTTTAATTTTATAAAAAGAATTAATTAGGTGACAACTCACCTTATGTTTTATTCTGTAAATTAATATATATATTAATGGAAAATATTTTGTCATCGTATGCATCAACAGCCACGGGCCACGGCCTGAAAAAAAAAAAAAATAGTACAGCACAATAATAGACACGTGTACGGAGAGTCGTTGTAGAAGATGAGTATGGCGAAGCTTGTACAAGCACCAATGTGTCTACCCCTTCACTGTAGATTCAGCTTTCTTTCGCCAAAGTTATTTACAATTCCCAATTTAACCTTCCGTCGGAGGATGTCTACTAACCCCTCGTCCTCGTCGTCCCTGATTCACTCTATTATGCTCCCGACTCAACCGGACATACCCGTACATCTCGTTGCTGCCCCTGGTATCTCCGATTCTGACTTCAGGCTCGTCTCTAAACAAACACTTTTTTTTTGTTCTTTCCTTCTTCGTATAATATTTTATTATTAATAATTTAAGACAAATTATTTCGTTAATTATGTGATAACAACTAAATAAAGAAAGGAGATGATGTATTAACTAAATTAATAAATGTTGTAGGAATGCCATCGATTCGTCTTTGTTCAAGCAGTGGCTAAACAACTTACAAAGTAACACTGGGGTTTTATCTGAAGGTGCCTTGTCTCTTCAACGGGTACTTATTCAGGTAATTTTACGAGAGAATAACAAAACTAACACCTTTTAAAACTTCTAATAACAAAACTAGTACCCCTTTATATTTTCACAATTAAAAAAATGACTAATATGTTATTTTTCTTTGAACATCCATCCAATTAAAATTGAACGACGATAATTTAGATTTGTTTAATATTAAACGTTCAATATTTTACGTTCAAATTGAATATTGAACGTTCAATAACATTCAATATTATTGGGGCATTAGTTTTATTACTATAAATTTTAATGGTGCTATTTTTGGTAATTTTCCTAATTTTATTTGTTACCCTTCCTTCCCATACTATTTACAGGTTTTTAAGAACTCCTATTGTTTTTTCAATTTCTTTTTGGGTGCTGAGTAGGTTTGATCTAATAGCTGGCCAAGTCCAGTACTTTTTGGTTACAAGTCCACTAAGTTTGAAAAGTAGCATCTGTGATGTGAAAAATTGGACACTACACCAGGACTTGTCCTAGTTTGCAAATTTAATCTGGTTCTAGTATTCTGTATGTTTCAAGTACCTGGAGATAGTGTGAATTAGTTCCTTAAATGCAAGTAACGCAGCACTGAATGTATCTCAGTCCTCATTGTTTCAACTTAGATGTATTCCTTTTTGTGATCTTAACCAATTCAAACTTGTATTTCGGTAACAGGGAGTTGATATGTTTGGAAAGCGCATTGGATTTCTTAAATTCAAAGCAGATATTTTTGATAAAGCAACCGGAGAAAAGGTATGTGTTAACTCTTCTATCTATTTTGTTCTCTTTGAAATCAAGTCACTAACAATTTAACTTTTGATATTTGTTTTTATACTCCCCTCCATTTCTCTGTAGGTGTCTATTGCTCACTAACTGCTGTTCTTTTTTCATTGCATTCTTAAAAACTTGATTTCACTAAATTTACAGAAATACTTGGCTTGGCAGTGACACATTTGGTTTTTAAGGACTTGCTATAGTTTCTTAATTTCTTTTATGCATTGATCCTCATTATTTCTGTTGGAACTAAAACATGTTTAGGTTCCAGGCATTGTGTTTGCACGAGGACCAGCTGTAGCCATTCTGATCCTTTTGGAATCAGAGGGTGAAACTTATGCTGTTCTCACTGAACAGGTAGGCTCCCCTGTTTCAGTCTTACCAGTATCCTTTACGATCTTTCCTTTATAAAGAAAAAACGATGACAATAAGAGCCCAGTGATGACAAGTAGAGTCTGACTAAATAATTTGGTCTACTAGTGTAATACCGTCACTTAAAAACCTGGTTCATATGTCTTAGGTCAGAGTCCCTGTTGGCCGGTTCATTTTGGAATTGCCTGCTGGGATGTTGGATGATGATAAGGGTGATTTTGTCGGCACTGCAGCTCGTGAGGTATCTCTCTTCCCCTCTAGTATAAGATTATGCATGCATGTATTTAGATTAAGTGTAAATGTGTATGATGCATGAAATTTGGCAGTTTGAATCACTATTGTTCGGAAAATGTAGCAGAATTCTAAATCTATGGTTTTAATTATGATTGTGGCAGGTTGAGGAAGAAACTGGTATTCATTTAAATTTAGAAGACATGGTAGACCTTACAGCCTTCTTGGACACATCCACTGGATGCAAAGTTTTTCCCTCTCCAGTAAGCTTTCATTTTATCCATTCAATAAGTGCAGTTCCAAATTGGTTTTTAACATAAGAGATTGGACCATTGGAGGGAATGTCTAGAAGGAAATTATGCTTCGTTTTCATTAGAAAACAACATAAAAATGGAAGAAGAATAAAAATTTGTGGCAGTGATATGATACCATTGTTTTTAGAAGAACTTGAAAAGGCATTGCATAAACCTAAACGTGAAGTCTCCTCCAGAATAAGTACTTTCCAGTTTCCAGTTTCTAATTATGCTGTAAGAGAGGGATGGCCACAAATACCAGTAACTATTCCTAATTAATTAGTTTTATATTTTGATTTGAACCATTCCAAATTATGTTTGCTTCAGATAATCTGCAGCTTTGCAGTTGATTTTATTTCACGTTGCCTTTTTATGTATAGGGTGGATGTGATGAAGAATTAGGGCTTTTTCTGTACAGAAAACTTGTTGAGAAAGAAACTATTGTGCAGCTGCAAGGAAAAGAAACAGGTCTTCGTGAACACGGTGAGCTGATCAAGATTTCTGTGATTCCATATGAGAAACTCTGGCGTATGACAGCAGATGCAAAGGTCTTGACTGCAATTGCACTCTATGAAATGGCCAAGAGAGAAGGCCTTATACCTCCTCTCAAAGTCTAACTTGCAGAAACCTACCTCTCGTATACTAGTTGTGAATCTCCTAACAATTTTTTTTTTCGTTTCCCTCTAACCATTTTCATCATTTGAATAAATATTAACTTGCATGAAAACAGGCTTTTGAAAATAGAATTGCACATTGTTTTTTTAGCTGTCAATTTACAACTGGTTGTTGATAATATGGTCATTAAGCTCCTATAAACAGTCATCTACTATCTTTCTTTTTATTCGACGAACATGGTGGAAGTGTTTATTCATTTCTGCAATACATCAAATACAAATCAATTTTAAATGAAACAGCTCAACATATTCAATTTCGTCCTTGTGTATTTGTCCAGAACTCTGCTCTTGCTTGAGATATTAGACCTTGTTTGTGATAAAGTCATTGTTTCTGGACTCCCAAAGGATGGTTCCATCACATGTGCAAACTCTCGCACATGTGGCAATGACTGGTGATGTGATTCCAAATCTGGCTCATCTTCAGTACCCGGACCACAATAGACCTTCCGATAAGGTCGCCAACCCTCAGCTTCTGTTTGACGTCGGAGAAGAATGTCTCACCCTTCTCGTCAGCATTCTAATGTTTCCAGGGTCACTCACCCAGTAGTTGAAAATATAAAGACATTCCAATAAAATTGTGCCAGGTCACTATCATCATCAACTAAAACAACAGATAAAGATATGGATGGGGTTCACTACCGAGTGCTTCGAGTGAGAGAGGGATCTTTAGTGTTAGTTGAATGCTTCAGTGAATCTGATATCTCCAATATCTAGACATAAGGTTGACAAAAACACACCTTCCCAATAATAATCTTTAAATTGCTTAGAGAGATGCTATCCATCTTATAATAAAAATCTCAGATTATGTTTTTTTTGGGTTACAATATCCTTAGTTTTTGAGTCCTCTAGTTGACCTGAATATGTTCATTTAAGTTTTAATGGTAGTGCTTCTTTCATAAACAAAAAATTATATATTCTAAGTCACTGCCATTGTTTAGTCCAAGGAATCAACATCAAGATAATACCTGCCATTGGTCCTTAAAAGGAAAAAAAAAAATGAAAGAAAAAGCTTGCCTTTGGCTTTTGTCCTTTCTATTCCAGGTCATGCTTGTAGAGAGTCACTAAGATCAGCAAATTTGCCACGGCACTAACCTACAAATTAAGCGTAGAAACCAATTAAGAAAATAAATCATATAGCTGTGCTGCTCAATCATGTTATGTCCGACTAATTATATTATATTTAACCTAAGCTCTATCGACTCTTTTGTTACAGCTGCAGCCTGATGTTGCTTAGCGGGCTTTACCAAGTAATAATCCAAAAACCAAACGTCTTATCTTCTATTTATTTTGGCAATCTGTTATCAAAGTTCCAACACAAATTATATTCCTCACTACAAAATAAGCAATAAATTATATTACTCACTAGTCACTTTTCTCTATATATATGTGCTTTGATTGTTGTGTTAAAATAAAGTATTCACCTTTTTCTAGTTCTAAAAATATGGAGAACAAACAATGCATAGTTTTTCTTTTTATATGTCTCTCTGCATTATTTTCCTTTTCTCCTTTTGCTTTAGAATCTGTGGAAGCTGAAGATCCACGTAGCTTAAAAACTTACATTGTTTACACCAGAGCTCTAGAAGATGGAGTTTTCGGACAGCAGGTCTAACTTGGTATCATTCGTTTTTGGACGATACTAAGACAAATTCAAATCAGAAGTCATCACGTATAATACACACATACAAAAGTGTGGTCAATGGATTTTCAGCTAGATTGACAGATGAAGAAGTAAAAGGTCTAGAGTCAAAGGAAGGCTTTTTATTTGCTCATCAAGAAAGAGTGTTGTCTTTACACACTACACATAGTCCTAACTTCTTGGGATTGAACAAAGGAGTAGGACTATGGGGTGTCAAAGATTCAAACCAAGGTAAAGGTATCATAATTGGACTTCTTGATACTGGGGTTTCGCCCAATCATCCTTCGTTTAGCGATGAAGGAATGCCTCCTCCTCCAGCCAAATGGAAAGGAAAGTGTGAATTTGGTAAAGCAGTGTGTAACAACAAGTTAATTGGCGCAAGAAATTTCATAAATGGTGGTAAAAATGGAACTTTGCCTTTTGATGTGGAGGGTCATGGTACTCACACATCAAGTACAGCAGCAGGAAGTTTTATCGCAGGAGCAAATGCTTTCGGAAATGCTAAAGGAACAGCAGTTGGAATGGCACCTTATGCTCATTTGGCCATGTACAAAGTTTGCTCTGAGGAAGGTTGTGCAGAAAGTGATATATTAGCTGCAATTGATGCTGCAGTTGAGGATGGTGTGGATGTTCTTTCGCTTTCCATCGGTGGTGCTTCGGTTCCATTTTATTCAGATGGAACTGCGATTGGTACATTTTCTGCCATGCAAAAGGGTATCTTTGTTAGTGCTTCGGCTGGGAATGATGGTCCTAAATATAAAAGTTTAGCAAATGAGGCACCTTGGGTTCTCACAGTTGGTGCAAGCACTATTGACAGAACCATAAAAGCAACTGCCAAGCTTGGAAATGGGAAAGAATACGATGGAGAATCTCTTTTTCAACCTAAGGATTTTTCTTCAGCATTGTTACCACTAGGTTCACGCAGGCTCAAATGCAAACATTAATTCAAGTCTTTGTGCGCCAGGCTCGCTCAAAAACGTTGATGTAAAAGGGAAAGTAGTATTGTGTGAAAGAGGTGGTGATATAGCAAGAGTTGTTAAGGGAGAAGAAGTGAAACAAGCCGGCGGTGCTGCTATGATTCTCATTGAACCAAAAGGTAGAAGGATATAGTACATCAGCAGATGCTCATGTGCTTCCTGTAACACATGTGAGTTATGCTGCTGGATTAAAAATCAAAGCCTATATAAACTCGACTTCTAAACCAACTGCCACAATCTTATTCAAAGGCACTGTAATAGGAGACTCAAATGCTCCAGCAGTAGCTTCCTTCTCATCAAGAGGTCCAAACTTGCAAAGCCCTGGAATTCTGAAGCCTGATATAATTGGTCCTGGTGTGAACATCTTAGCAGCATGGCCTTTTTCAGTAGACAATGCCACAACTACAAAATCAACATTCAATATGATCTCTGGAACTTCTATGTCTTGTCCTCATCTCAGTGGAATTGCTGCTTTGCTAAAGAGTTCTCACCCAAATTGGTCACCTGCTGCTATTAAATCTGCAATTATGACAACTGCTGATATGTATAATTTTGGAGGTCATCCTATTGTTGATCAACGTTTGGTTACCGGCTGATATTTTTGCCACTGGTGCAGGCCATGTTAACCCATCTAGAGCAAACGATCCCGGGCTCATTTATGACATTGAACCGGAGGATTACATTTCTTACCTTTGTGGATTGAACTACACTGACAAACAAGTAGAGGTCATCATAAACAGGAAAGTCGAGTGTTCTGAAGTCAAAACTATAAGCGAAGGAGAGTTAAATTATCCTTCATTTTCTGTTATATTGGGTTTTGAGACTCAATATTTTACTAGGACAGTGACAAATGTTGGTCCAGCCAATTCAAGTTACACATATGATCTTCTTCTTCCACACAAAACAGGAATGAGCATATCACCACAAACTCTTAGATTTACAGAAGTTAACCAGCAGATAAGTTTTAGGGTGGAAATTACTCCAGAATTTGGTGCTGGCAAGGATGGTCATCAGTTTGCTCAGGGATATCTGAGATGGGTTTCTGATAAGCATATTGTCACAACACCAATCTCTGTGATATTTGGCAAAGAAGAGAGTGACTGAAATTAAGAGCCAACGTCCAGGTTTAGGAAGCCATTTACTTTTCTAAAGTACTGTTACGTTTTTTCTACCACTCTCGTTAAATAGTTTCATCCATTATAAGAGTTATGTTTCTTTAATAATTTGAATTGACAAATATAAAAATAACAAACGTTCCTGATGCTTACAACACACTCGTGTACAATTTCGTAACTAAATCCTCAACCCTGCTGTATTTTTGCAATGAATCATCATATAATAATGTATGTATATATATATATATATATGCGTACAACATTTGATTATTATATAGTGATTACAACAATGGGGATGAGAACAGCTCCCATCGTCCAGAAAAAGAACCCCTGAAGCTTCACAAATCAATGATGTGATTATTTCTGATACGAATAGTGAGCCCTGTTCTTTGAGCAAGGTCGATCAGTTCCAATATCAGAATACCTGTTCAAAATATTATCAAGCTTCAACTTGCAAGTCAGCCAAAATAAAAATAAAAATAAATAAATAAATAACAAGGCTTTTTGTGTGAAGAACTGTGTAACAAAGTTGTAGCACAAAGTAAAAAAGGCAAGGAACTTACGAATGGTCATCCCGTTTCCTACTACTTGATGAGTCCTGAGATATTTGAGATCGTTCTGAAGCCTTTCAAATAAGGAAATGACTCAGTTTTGTTCTACAAAATAAAATTGCACTAAAGAGAAAAGTCAAATCTGGAGCACATTAATAACAGACTTCCTGCAGCATCTATACAACATATATCTTTCTTGCTTTATTTACTTTGCAACATAGTATATAGAACTTTAGCTTCCTGTTATCTTTCAGCACATGTGCACACAAACACAAAAAACACAGCAGGAGGTTCGTCACACATTTTGAGGCGAGGAGGACTTATAATTAACTCTACATGTTCCACATGCATCCTTCACCTATTAGTTTATCTACAAAATGCATTAGGATATTGAGAATAGAGTTGCCCTCCTATCTCTACTAACAATTCATCAATCCACGCACCAAAAGAGAGGGGTGGGGGGGGTTTAAGAAACAGAAGTACAAAACAGAAAGCAGAACATAGAAAACACAAGCGGCTCAACAGCATACTCATCCAAACTTAGAAACAGACAAGCATGAAATGAGTTTTGTTGAGAATAATCTATATGACTTAAGAGGCTTATATAGAGAAACTCTAAATCAATCACATGATCCGGCTAAAATTCATTGATAGCAAACTCACAGGTGGACATGATCCTTTACGCCTTCTACTATGGAACTCCAGGTATTCTTCATAAGACTGCATTAATAAATCAGGAGAAAAATAGTTATTGTGGCAGGGATTTGATGATTAGCTATCAAGTTTTTGACAGATGAATGAATGTTAAATCGTTGGCTAAAATGATATTTTAAAAACCCTTGTTAGAATCTTGCCTATATACACACAGATACATTCCTAAGTTTTGCAAACGTCATCAGTAGATATACCAGAGGAATAAAAAGAATTAGAATAAAGTCAGCTACTAAAAAGAAAAACTTCAAACAAAATACATGCTAAAGAATATATTTGACCGCTGCATCCCATGGCCACAAATCACATATTTGAGTTACAATGGTTGATCCAACCTTTCACCACAGTTAGTTGTTATGTATACGCAATATTTATAACAATAAGGGAAATCAAAATAAGTAATATGAGTTAATGAAAGGTTAAAGAATCAAGGGACATTATATGTGTAAAAAGTTGACTAATTACAATATTTTTTTATTATTATGTGGTCTTTTAGATTTTAATTAGAATGAAATAAACAAATAAACAAAGTCAAATTAACTGGGTTAGGAGCCTAACCATTTCTAGAAAGTCATCCTCAGTTAGATCACCATCAAGAGTGCTTTCTGCATACAAGGCCCACTCATTGACTTGAGGATATACAACTCTATCCATCCGTGAACCAGAAAGAGACCCCTTAAGGTGAGACTCTTTCGTTCTCGTTAGTTTTGAAGCTGCAAATTTGCCAGGTAGTTTTTCTGGAAATATAATCCCACTACTTCTCTGGGACGCTAAACGGTATCTACTTGAATCAGCCTGATGCTGGTAGAATAGGGAAGAATAAAGCTTGGGTGACAGAGACCATGATAGATGCATTGGGGGATCGTTACAGGCCTCATCCCCTAAAGCACTTAGAGGTTGAAGACAGCGCATTTGAGAAGAAAAATCATTCCTGGGAAAGTTACTCCACAATCAAAGCCACAAAACCAAACGCACATTTAGAATTATGAGAAAAATTCAATTTGGGTTGTTTGGAGCTATTACCTAGCCTGCAGACCATCAAAATCACTCTTTCCATCAAGAAGTTCACAAAGGGCTTCTCCAATACCTGGAGATAACTCCTGGAAATGAAATAGGAGGCAAACTTTCCCATTTAACAATCTTCTTAGTTGTAAGGCAGAAATAAGAAAAGACTAGATAACCATGACACCTGGCAATCTCTGCTAATTTTGACAGGTTTAAAATCATTCAATGGATTCTTCAGATGAAGAGTCTTTTGAAAAGGTAGATCATTTAACCGCGACCACTTGACCTTAAAACTGCGTCCCCAGGGATTACATTTACCTCTTTCTTGGCTCCAAAGATCATCTTGACTCCATCCAACAGATGACATCATTTGGGCATATCCTTGAAAGAAACCACTCATGTTGACACTAAATATTAAAATCACTTTGTCAGAACTCTGCAAGACAAGCACATACTAATTATAAAATACATCAAGATTTTGAAATAATGCAGATGTAACAAAACAAGGGATCTTACACGAAAGGCTTCCTCCAAAATTGGCTCATTCATTACTTGAGTAGCCCAAATTCCTTTATCAATTGATAGTTGGATATTTTGATAATTTAAACTCTTTATGATGAAATATCTGGTATTATATAGTTTTCCACTGGAAGTTGCATTCCCCACATGATCACGGAATTGACCCACTTCTTCTGCTCTACAAGGATCCCCATCATCATTATCTTTGTAATTCAAGCTCTCTGAAAAGAAACTTTTTCCATCAATCATACACCACATGAAAACTTAGAAATTGATCCTTGCGATGAATATTTGAGAAGTATAGATTTCAAGAATGTTACATGCTAGCATACACTAAAGAAATGAGGGGACTATAAGCTGGTGAATAAGTATGAACATAATGTGCAACAGTATAAGCCCAAATGGAAAAAAGTAAAGCAACTTAGAATTAGCACCAAAATAAAGCTCTCGTCATGCATTAAGTCTTCAAACATTAAACCCATTAAACATTCCAAGTAGTTATACTATTTATGGCCGCATCCACAAACATGATTCTGAGAAAATAGTATAATTCTATTAATCAATTAGCACAACCATACACACTCTTACTTCTTTATTGAAATTATTATGAGGGATAGATGCCACAATGCATGGGATAATGCATCCCAACATTGTCTTTGAGTGCTTCCTGGATGTAGTTGTCATTGGCCTCATAGCTTGCTTCACGCTCACAACATTCCGCGGTGTTGAATTAATGTACCAAAATATTGGACTTGGGCTTGATCAAAGCCCATTATGTTATAATATATATATATATATATTCCATCAGCGACAGTGTGAAGATATATATATTAATATAAGAAGCGGCAGATAAAGAAGCCAGCCGAAAGAACTTCCAGAGCAACTCGTGCAGCAACTGCGGCAACAACACTTCAGCGCCAACAACACTCCAGCAATAGTTTTGAGGCAGCAAAGGCAGTCAAGAGGAGATCCATTTAATAAACCCAATTAAGAATATAAATTCTCTCTCTCTATTTATTTGGTAACAGATTTATAGTTACTGTTTCTCTTTAATTTATCTGTTGTTGCTAAACTGGTAAAACAGATTTATTTATTTATCATTTTGTGAGAGAGATTAATTTGGGTGTAATTGGGTATTTGAGTATTTGAGTGGTTTGGTCAATTAACTGTTGACAAATCTTATTGTACTCCTCTTTGACAAGTATAGTGAAATTTTCGGTGCCGGCCTCAGCAGTGGATTAGGTAGTCACATTGACTACTGAACCACTTAAATCTTTGTGTCCTTTGTGTTGATTATTTTTCTTATATTTTGTGGGTGCTCGTTATTATTATTTTATCGCTTCCGCATTATTATCTGATCTTGGGTACAACAAGTGGTATCAGAGCTTGGTTAAAGATGACGAGCACAGAGTCATCCACAAAGGTTGAAAGATTTAATGGAGATAATGATTTCTCGGTATGGCAAATGCGTATGAAAGATGTTTTGATTCAACAGGGAGTTGCAAAGCCATTACAAGGCAAAGATAAAAAGTCCGCTGATATGAAAGATGAAGTATGGGATGAACTTGATCAAAAGGCAGCAAGTGCAATTCGTCAGGGACTCTCAGATGAGGTAGTTCATAATGTTTTTGATCAGAAAACTGCTTATGATTTATGGAAAACTTTAGAGCAGCTTTATATGGCCAAAAATATGACAAATAAATTATTTTTGAAGAAAGAGTTGTACACTCTTCGTATGTCTGAGAATACAAACTTGTTGACACACATGAATACCTTCAATAGGTTAATTTCTGAACTTGCTCAGTTAGGGGTAACATTTGATGATGAAGATAAAAGTATGTTGTTATTGTGTTCTCTGCCATTATCTTATGATCATTTGATTACCACCTTATTATATGGAAAAGAGACCATTGTTTTCAAGAGTGTGAAGGAAGCTTTGTTGTCTTACCACAAGAAGAAGAAAGTTGATGGTGAGCAATCACAAGCAGATGGTCTCGTCGTTATTAAGAAAGATAGTAACAATCACAGTTACAGGCGTGGAAGAAGCAAGTCTAAAGACAAAAATTATGATAAAGGTAGAGGAAGATCAAGCTCAAGACCTAGACAGTTTAATAGAGACATGGAGTGCCATTATTGTCACAAAAAAGGTCACATTCGAAAATATTGCAGAATTTTAGCCAAGGAACTGGAGGATAGAAAGAACCAGACACAACCCACTAATTCAGCTAGTGTTGCAGAGGATAAAAGTGAAGACAAAGATGATGATTTGTTATCTGTCTCATCAGGTATTGATTCCTTTGCCAATTCTTGGATTCTTGATTCCGGTTGTTCCTATCATATGTGCCCACATAGAAATTGGTTTGATACTTATACTCCTAAGAGTGGTAATTATGTGTATATGGGCAACAATGCAAAATGTGAAGTTGTTGGAATAGGAACCATAAAGGTTAGGATGTTTGATGGTGTTGTGAGAACCTTAACAGGTGTAAGACATATCCCTGACTTGAAAAAGAATCTGGTTTCTCTTGGTGGGTTAGATGAGATGGGCTATTCGTATTCTGCAAAAGATGGAGTGCTCAAGGTGTCTAAAGGAGCTTTAATAGTAATTAAGGGTAAGAAATTTGGCAATCTCTACCAGATGATTGAAAATACTGTTGTAGGTGGAGCTGCTTTAATTTCTGAAGATCCTACTTTTGATGATACTATGCTTTGGCATATGAGGCTTGGACACTTGGGTGAGAAGAATATGTTGGAACTCCATAAGAGGAACTTGCTAAAAGGTGTGAAGACCTGCAAGCTTGATTTCTGTGAACATTGTATTTATGGTAAGCAGAAAAGAGTTAGCTTTAAGGCAGTAACTCACTCTTGTTCTGGTATTTTGGACTATGTCCATTCTGATGTTTGGGGACCCGTGACTATTGCTTCTGAAAATGGAGCTTACTATTATGTTACTTTCATCGATGACTACTCCAGAAAAGTTTGGGTCTATTTTATGAGAAGTAAAACTCAGGTATTTGATATCTTTAAGGAATGGAAGGCAGAGGTAGAGAACCAGTCCGGCAGAAAGATAAAGATCTTGAGAACTGATAACGGTACAGAGTACAAGCACAAGGCATTCAGAGAGTTCTGCAAGCAAGCTGGTATTATTCGACATTATACAGTGAGGAAGACGCCTCAGCAAAATGGAGTTGCTGAGAGGATGAACAGAACCATTGCAGAGAGAGCAAGGTGTATGAGATTGCAAGCAGGTTTGCCAAAGAATTTTTGGGCAGAGACTGTGAGCACTGCTGTTTTCCTTATTAATCGAAGTCCTCATTCTTCCATCGATTTCAAAATTCCTGAAGAGGTATGGTACTCTAAACCTGTTGATTATTCTATACTAAAGGTTTTTAGTTGTCCTGCTTTTGTTCATATACAGAGTGACGAGAGATCAAAGTTAGATGTCAGATCCAAGAAGTGCATTTTTCTTGGCTACCAAAAAGGTGTCAAAGGTTACAGGTTGTTTGATCCAGAAGCTAAGAAGTTGGTTATTAGCAGAGATGTAATTTTTGACGAGAAGTCTATGCTGAAAAGTGTGACGGTAGAGCCTATGTCAGAAAGTTCTGGTGAGAAGGATAAAGCTCCAAAGAAGGTGGAGTTTGCATTTAAAAACTCACAGGACAAGGTTTATCAACCGGTCATTAGAGATGTTCAGCAGCAACCACAGGTCCAGGATCAAGAGCAACCACAGGCTCAGGATGAAGAGCAGCAATCAGACCAGTATAGTATTGCTACTCATAGAGAGCCACGCATTCGTAGGGCACCACAGAGACTTGGGTTTGAAGACGACACAGTTTCATTTGCTTTGTTCACTGGTAGTGATGACCCTAATTCTTTCCAAGATGCTATGAGCAGAAAAGACAGTGAGAATTGGAAGGCTTCAATGAATGAAGAAATG
The DNA here is from genome assembly GCA_029378325.1 of Elaeagnus macrophylla. Classification (NCBI taxonomy): domain Eukaryota; kingdom Viridiplantae; phylum Streptophyta; class Magnoliopsida; order Rosales; family Elaeagnaceae; genus Elaeagnus; species Elaeagnus macrophylla. The sequence goes on from CM055645.1 coordinate 27,773,883, forward strand.
AAGTCATTACACAAGAACAAGACTTGGGAGTTGGTTCCACTGCCTAAGGGAAAGAAAGCTATTGGTTGCAAATGGGTTTATCGAATAAAAGAACTGAAGCAGTATAAGAGTCGATTGGTAGCAAAAGGATACTCACAGAAAGAAGGAGTTGATTATAATGAGATATTTTCACCTGTTGTGAAGCACACTTCCATTAGAGTTGTTCTTGCCATGGTCAATTTGTATGACTTGGAGTTAGAGCAGTTAGATGTCAAAACTGTCTTTCTTTATGGAGATTTGGATGAGGAGATTTACATGCAACAGCCAGAGGGGTTCATTGAATCTGGTAAAGAAGACTATGTCTGCAGTCTGAAGAAGTCATTGTATGGGCTGAAGCAATCACCTTGCCAATGGTATAAACGGTTTGACTCCTTCATTGTTTCTCATGGTTATTGTCGTTGTGAGTATGATTGTTGTGTTTACTTTAAGATCTGTGATGATAGAACATTGGTATTGCTTACTTTATATGTTGATGATATGTTAATTGCTGCTCAAAGTAAGGAAAAGATCAATGATTTAAAGAATTTGCTTAAAAGCGAATTTGAGATGAAGGATCTTGGTGTTGCCAGAAAGATCCTTGGAATTGAGATCAGTCGTGACAGGAAAGCTGGAAAACTTTGGTTGTCCCAAAAAGGTTACATGGAGAAGATCCTGCATAAGTTTAGCATGATGAATGCTAAGCCTGTGAGCACACCCCTTGCAGCACATTTCAGATTGTCCACGAGTTTATGTCCTAGTACAGAGGATGAGGTAGAGTACATGGCTCAGGTGCCTTATGCCAGTGCAGTTGGATGTCTAATGTATTTGATGATTTGCACTAGACCTGATATTTCTCAAGCAGTAAGTGTTGTGAGTAGATACATGGCAAATCCAGGTAAAGAGCATTGGAATGCTGTTAAATGGATTTTCAGATATTTGGCAGGCACACGTGATTGTGGCATCATGTTTGATAAAAATGGTGCTTCTAATGTTGCCATGGGTTATGTGGATTCTGACTATGCTGGTGATCTTGATACCAGAAGGTCGATGACAGGTTATGTCTTTACTTTTGGTGGTGGTTGTATTAGTTGGAAGTCAAATTTGTAGGATACAGTTGCATTGTCTACAACAGAGGCCGAATATATGGCTATGACTGAGGCAGCAAAAGAAGGCATATGGCTTATGGGTTTGTTGAAACAACTTGGTTTCAAACAAGAGAGTGTACCTCTTCTATGTGACAGTCAGAGTGCTATTCATTTAGCTAAGAATCAAGTTTTCCATGCGAGGACTAAACACATTAGTGTGAGGTATCACAAGATTAGAGAATGGATGAATCAAGGGTTGATCAAGCTGTCAAAAGTTCATACAAAAGAGAATGCAGCTGATATGTTGACAAAGCCAGTGCTAAGGGATAAGTTTGAGCATTGCTTGGACTTGATCCATATTAGTTCTTGTTGAGAACCTTGAAGAGGGTGGAGCATTCCTACCCATAAATAGAATGCTGTTTTGGTGCCTATCAATAGGTACCTTGAGATGGTGACAGTGGAGGCCCGACGTTTGAATACTTGGTACGAGTTTTTTGGTCCAAGGTAGAGATTGTTGAATTAATGTACCAAAATATTGGACTTGGGCTTGGGCTTGATCAAAGCCCATTATGTTATAATATATATATATATATTCCATCAGCGACAGTGTGAAGATATATATATTAATATAAGAAGCGGCAGATAAAGAAGCCAGCCGAAGAACTTCCAGAGCAACTCGTGCAGCAACTGCGGCAACAACACTTCAGCGCCAACAACACTCCAGTAATAGTTTTGAGGCAGCAAAGGCAGTCAAGAGGAGATCCATTTAATAAACCCAATTAAGAATATAAGTTCTCTCTCTCTATTTATTTGGTAACAGATTTATAGTTACTGTTTCTCTTTAATTTATCTGTTGTTGCTAAACTGGTAAAACATATTTATTTATTTATCATTTTGTGAGAGAGATTAATTTGGGTGTAATTGGGTATTTGGGTATTTGAGTGGTTTGGTCAATTAACTGTTGACAAATCTTATTGTACTCCTCTTTGACAAGTATAGTGAAATTTTCGGTGCCGGCCTCAGCAGTGGATTAGGTAGTCACATTGACTACTGAACCACTTAAATCTTTGTGTCCTTTGTGTTGATTATTTTTCTTATATTTTGTGGGTGCTCGTTATTATTATTTTATCGCTTCCGCATTATTATCTGATTTTGGGTACAACACGCGGAGTATCTAATCAAAGGACAGTATGTGGTCCCTAGTGCTACATTCATGAATGTATGTGGTATAAACGAGAATAAGGAGAAAGGGGAGGAAGAAGAGAAAAGCTGCAACTCCGCCAAGCAGCAAAAGAATTAGCTTTCCCAATGCTTAATAACTATGAAGAAATTTGCAATGATATATCCAGATCCATCAGATGCAGAGGTTACTTAGTGCTTTGGAAAAACACTGAATTCTTGAAAATCATTATCTGATTACATCTACTAAAGAATAACTTGTGCACAATTCTATTGGAAACATAAATTTTATTACCAGGATCATCTGTATTTCCCATTTCCTGTTTCCAGACAGTGGCTGATGAATCAACTACAGAGGCACTGTCCTTTGTTGTATCAGAAGACATCCTGATCAACCCACTACATTGCAAACGCAGTTAAAAAAGTAAAATATGTAAGTAACATAATCAAACAATAAGGCATAAGAAAAGAGAGAAGAGAAAGGGGGAGTGGGGCAAGGGAAGTGAAGTGAAACATGCTAAATGAAACAAAAAAGTAAACTGTTGAAAACTATAGCATTTGTTTCCTATTATCAAAGAGGAGCAATTCGTTGACACACACAATAAAGAAAAAGGAAAATAGTATAGGTAAAACTCATGTACTAAAAGAATAAAAATTGCAATATTCAGTCTAATGTGAAACCAAAAGGCAATATTCTAATAGTTCCTAGTAGAGTATAAAGGTAAATCTAACCATTATTTAGCACATTAAAATAATCATTTACATTTTTAAGGTAACAGAATACCTAGTTCTGAAGCGTAAGTTTTATTATGGCATGAGAATGGAGATGTTGGTCCTTATGGGAATAAAAGTCCAAATGACTTCGAATATGTGCCCTAAACTTGTTTTAGTGGGCTACATTTAAGAGCAAAAGTCATGCATTCATTCATCTAAAGCTTAGTTTTAATTTAGGGAAGTAAAACTATGTTCAAGAAGTTGTGTTCATATAATCAAACAAATGTCTAAATTTAATGACATATGTAAACGTTGAGTAACTACATTAGTTGCGTTTATATCCTTCATTTCATATGTCCATTGGGAATTTGGGACCACATGCAGAACTTTTCAAGCCATGAAATTGTTATTTTCTGGTTGTCTGTGAAGAAAATCAAGCCTAGCTGTGATGGCAGGATTCACTAAGAGTGATTCCTAAAATTTCACTAGCATGTTACTAGTAATCTATCCCTTTTCTCCTTCATATCATTTCTTTCATGCACCCCTTTATCACTTAATTAATAAGAAGGTTATGTTACCCTCTTCAATAATCACATCAAGTTCCAGACATCCTGATCCTGGAGGAGGTTCCTAAATTAACCAGTTATGATGATAATTGCCCCAAGAAATTTATTATTTATCTAAGTATCAGCTTTTTTTTCGTATGTTTGAAATTGCATACAGAGGACCAAGACATATCAGAAACTCTGTATAACTGTGAAAATTTCAGAAATTCAACTAATAGCCCAGTTAGCTGAAGCAAGGTCATAGAAAAATTCTTCTTAAGTATGGCCAAGACATGTACCAATAATCCATTCAAACTAGCTTCTAAATCTAGCAAAATTTACAATCAATTATCACATTCATGCTAAAAGAATCCTATGGATGAATAGATGATTATGCATATGAATCTAGAGAGAAACCTACTGAGCTTTAACTTTCTCAGAATATAACCATGCAGCATTACAGTTGACTCAGTACTCTACTATAGTTACTTAACGAAACCCACATAACATAAAATTCTCGCTACTTCCAAAAATAAAAAATAATGTAATTCCGTCCTTTATCAACAAAATTACGGCAAGTTTTGTAAACTGAGATTTAGACTGTATCTCAGTTTGATGAACTAAACTGTTTTGAATTGTATTATAATTAATTGTATAATGTTTGAAAATTAAATATAAATATTTTAATAAAATAATTTATATTTAAAATAAATTTTTATTATAAAATTTATTTGAATTTTTAGAGAATCATATTATTACTGTATGTAACAAACATGCCATTAAACTACTAATGTGGCACGCTGCTCAGTACAAATACTCAAAAAAAAAAATTCCGTTTGGTATCTCCGAAACCAGACTCAAAATATTTTCTGTAATTTTAATTCTACAGAAGAGAGAAAGGGAAAAAAAAAAATGTTAAAAGCCACTGAAAATAAATAAACCACATAAGTGTAAAACCGATAAAACACCCTCAAATATGAAACACAGAGTAACAGTTGCAGGCTCTTACCTTTGGAGAAGAGGAAAGAACAACGTCCAGTGGAAGAATAGGAGAAGATAGTGTGCGTTTTACTTGGGTGTGTTTGGTACACTGTAATGGAATCAGTAATGTAATTGATTCTGCACATTACAGTGTTTGGTTGGTACAAATACATGTAATGTAATGTAATTGATTACATGTGGAGAAGGAAAAAGGATTACATCTGCTGGAACAATGAAAGAGAATTACATTACTGAATGTAATGAACAGTGAAATTGCGAACCAGCGTTCGGTGCGCTCGCCGCCGTTCGTCGTCTTCTCTGTCCCGTTCGTGCGCCAACCATGGGAGTTGAAGACGTCGCTCTTGTCCGGTGCCATTCGCGGTCTTCTCGCAGCCATTCAGGTCTTGTTCTCCAGCTCAGCCGCACCAGTTCTCCCCCAGCGCTCGAACCAGAGTTCTAGCGTTCTCTCCGACGCTTGAACCATCGAACCAGAGTTCTCCCCCGCGCTCGAACGGTCGAACCAGGACTCGTCGTCGCCCTCCATGTGTCGTTCAGCCGTGCGCCATGCTCGAACGGTCGAATGTAATCGTTCTTCCCGTGCTGAAATTTCTTTTTTTGTTTTTGTTTTTTTACAGCTGAAATTGTATTTTTTTTAATTGATAAAATATTTTTTTGTTGAAATTATTGTGATTAAATTTTATTAATTGTTGTTATGAATTGGTTGAAATTGTAATTTTTTTGTTAAAATTGTTATGATTAAATTTTACTAATTGTTGTTATGAATTGCTAAAATTGTATATGTTAAATTATTTTTTTGTTATGATTAATTTTTTATATTGAAATTATTGAATTTAAAATAATTATATAATTTTATTAAAATATTTTTTATTTAATTTAGAAAATAATAGTAAAATAAAATTATTTAAATTTTACTGAATATGAGGTATTAATCCAATATTATTTTGTGTTTTTTATTTTATTACAGTGCTCAAATCAAACACTATATCCTTATTTGATTACAGTGACTAAACCAAACATTATAATAGTAATATTATTTTTTTTACATTATATTCGATTACGATTACGATTACAATTACGATTACGATTATATTCAATGAATCAAATGCTACCTGAATGATATTGATAAGATCAAGTTGTTCTCCAGCCCTTGTGTTTTTTTTTTTTTTTCCCTCTTTTCAATAATCCGGTTTATGAAACTCCCTTTCTGTTAGGTCTACTGCCGGGTAAAGTTATATCACAACAGTCCCCTTGCAACCTGCTACCTACGGCCTACGGCCTACGGCTATGGGTCCTACACTTTGTCTTGCAAGTGTAGAGCGGTGTCGACGACAACGTGTCACATGTTCAATGTTAAGATGTAGTAAAATTACTTAACGTGTCGTGTAAAAATACTTATATATAACCAAAATCAAAATATAACTATCACTTTTATAGAAAAAAATAATTTAAATATTTTTATGTAAAATAATTTTATTTTTATTTTTAATAAAAATAATATTAAAATATAATTAATAATAAAAATATACTATAATTATAATTATAATATTTTTGTTTAAAATAAACTTAAATTTGAATACATATTAATAAATTTACCTATAATAAAAATAAGGAAATAGAATGTAATGTATCTAATTTAATATTTGTATTCGATATATCCCTACTTGTATTTTTAATCATAATTCTAGTTTTATGTTTTTTAAGAATTTTTTTTTTTTATATAACATGTATGCTTTTTATAAATTTGAGTCAGTAATATTATTCATGTATTTAATATTAATTTTTATTTTTTAAAAATTAGTGGTCAAAATTTATCCATTTTATCACGTAAAATACAAGAAACTTTTTATTTATTAACATATTATTAAGGTTTTTCTCAACAAAACACCTCTCAAATGCCCTCGACAGAATACACACACCCCATCTCAGCACTCAGCCTTCTTCCTGCCTTTGTCTCCCTCTGTTGCCAACTTAACCATCTCAATGGTCTCTAACAGCGCTGTTGATTGCAGTAGATCCTCTTCCCATGATAGGGACAAAGTTGTCCAACTTTTGGAGACGAAGATGCTCTTTCGAAAGTTGAATTGTAATTCATTATTTTTCACTCAGAATAAGACCACATTATATTGAGGATTGTAAATGCATTGTATTCCACTGAGTCGAAGATGTTCTTAGGTTGCATTGAAAATTCTGAAACTAATAACAATTGTATCCGTTCAATAACATTGTTGATCTCACCTTTGTCAAACATGTATAGATGCCTCAAATAAATTATGGCGGTTAGAATTTCTTCCACACTTAGAGATTTCTTATGTCATATGCTTTATACTTATCTTAATTAATTAATTAATTGAGATCAGATCATTACATATTCTTTTGTTCTAACGGTTAGATTACCAAATATGTTCGTAGATGCTAATATAATAACTCCGGAATTGCTCAGAATCATCTTTGTTGTTTTAGGGGATTGAAGTGTTTCTTGGACATCTAGATTATACCTCCCAACAACATAAGTCTTAAACCATATCTATATTCTCTAAAATTTACACACATAAATATAATTTAGCGTGATACCTAGTTCATGTTCAATTACCTTGGAATTTCAGAGAAAGAAAAATTAGTAAATAGAAAGTCTAAAAATACCATTGAGAAACATTGTTTTTATTCACGTGAATGAAGTATTATAAATGGTCCAAATTAATCAGTACACTATTTTGCTCACAAGAAGAAATATTTTTTCCGAAGTATATTACATAATTCTTCTCGAAATCATTATGCTAAATGCCCAAACTTTGGCAAGTCGAGTAAAATTCAGCGAATTTTGCCAATTGAACAGTTAACTTCAACAAGTATGGCCATCGATCAATTAAAATTTGACTAGTTAAATATATATCTAACTTAATTTCGAAGAATGAAGTCAAAAACAATTAGTCAAAATATGGTTAATTGGATAATATTTTAATTTTGAGCTGTTTAGTTGAATATGTGTTCGATCAAAATTCATCACAATTGGTCTATAGAATTAATGATATTTTTATTATAATGTGTTAAAAAATTAAGTAGAGAAAATCATCTTAGATTTTTAATAAATATAAAATCATGATAGTATATAATCTTAAAAATAATATTAATATAATTAATAATAAAATATTCTACAATTATGGTAATAACAAAAGAAAAAAAAAAAAAAAAAAGATCCAAATTAATCATCAGATTAATTAAGGATTAAACTTAAATATTTTTCTCTAGATAGTTACTTTAAAATCATGTATTGCACTAAGAACAGCAATTATTACTTTTACGTTAGAGTTGCTCTTTATAATTAAGTTAATGAAAAATATTAATAATATATAAATTTATAATTATTTTTATACTCAAATTATTTAAATTTTACACATATTCATATTATTTTAAGAATTGAATTTTTTTTTTTAATTTTTAAAACAATTCGAACATATTTTATGAAATAAAAAATTGGAGTGCTAACATGTATATATAATTTGGTAATATTAATATTTTAGCTCTTAAGCTAGTTAATAACAAGGAAAAGACTATTTTACATCACCAGATACATACAGGTTAAAACAAGTTACGCATTATTATTTTAATATTTTTTACAAATTCACTTTCTAAAACAATTAAAGGAAAAAAAAAAAAAATAGTATTTTGAAAACTTAGCTTTTATCTTTCTATAACTGTATTCCTTAATTTCTCCAATTTCTTATTTTATTAAAAATTTATAATATTAGATACTATTTAACGACTTCATCCATTTTATATATGTTTTCTTCCATTGAAGCTCCTTGAAACAACAATAATTTAAACTTGATCATGTTTTAATTAATCTTTACTCGTTCCCCTTTCTTTCTTCAATCTATTTGGATCAGACTCTTTTTTATTTTTACTTCAAACTCTTTCCAAAATCAAATTGACTACATCAATTGATCCACATTAACCACGAGGTTTTTCTTTTGTTGTCTAAAACTAATTCTTCTCCACCAATTGGTTCATGATCAGATTATTAATTACTATGAAGTTATTTGATGTTTTCTAATTAAACTCATCTAATGGCACGAACACATGGTTGAGTGTCATATTCTTTATTAGGTGATAATAGAGAAGAGGATCCAATTACGATCAATGTTTGTATTAATAAAATTAAAGTTTGAGGGCGTAAGACCTTTTTTTTAAAAAAAAAAAAAAGAAAGGTAAGTGAGAAGTCTAGCAAAAGGAAGAAAAGAGTTTCACTCATACGTGTCCTATTTTTTTTTCCCTCTCAAATAAAGAATTTAAAAAAAAAAACTTGTTTTAACCAGTTTCCTTAAAAATAAAATATTTACGGATAAGATTGTAAAATTTTAATCTAATAGCTTAAAGAATAATGCTATTTTTGTATAAATTTATACTCATTTTTACATTCATATTAATAATATTTTAATACGTAATAAAATTATATAAAAAATTAAATTATTTATCTATTTTTTTCAAATTAATTTTGTCATTTATCACAATTTGATTAATATAAGTATAAAAATATATTGATTTTTTTTATCACAACTTAATGTATATTATAATTTATCTGATATAATTTAATTTGTCTCCTGTTAGTAAAGGTTTCTGTAATCACTTCTTTTTTTTTAGATTTTTAACTTTATATCTAATTAATAATTAATACATCATTTAATACATATTATAATTTAATGATAATACTACTCATGAAAATGAATATAATTCCATGTGTTCTCGATATTTATCTTTGCTTAAATATTGAGATGTATCTTACATGTAACACAGAAGTACCCTAGTAACATATAATAAAAATGTTAATTTTACATGCCACGAGTACAAAACCAGCTCATACTAACATTTTTAATAGTATATTTATCACATAATATTAAGAATTTTGACCGTATAATTTTTAAATAGTTATATATTTGATTATAAAAATAAATTATATTGTACAATATAAAAATAGTAAAATTTTGTATAAATTTTGTAAGACTAGAGGGTGTGAATCTAAACCGTAATGGATAATTAAAATTTTTAATAATAAAATTATGTATCTTAACTTTTTTATCTCAAATTAAAAATAATAATTTTTTTTGTTTTTATAATGTAATAAAAAATATAAAAATAAATTAAATATTGAATTAAATAAATTTTATAATAACTATTTTCAATATAAATTATTGTATTAAAATATTTATAATCAATTTTGTTTGATTATACAGTTTGTCATTGAACACTGTACAGTCTAATCCAATTATATTTCACACATCCAATACAGTATATCAAACATACGGTTAGAGCACAGCCCAGCTCACGTGGGATAAGGGATGAGGTACTGTGCTCCTTTTTTATTCTTTTTCCTCTGATACATAAATGATTAGTTATTTAACTAATTTTATTTTTAACTCTTTGGTAAAAAAAAAAAACATATGTTTATTTTTTTTTAACTCTAAAAAAAGGTTTTAGGTTGAAATGATCCTATAATTTTAAGTAAATGATAAATTAGTCTTTTAATTTTAATATTGACTAATTTAATCCTAGAATTTTTAAAAAAAGATTAATCAAGTCCATATTTTAAAAAAATTGATATTTTTTAAGGATAAAATAAAAAATCATTACAAAAATAAAAAATTAATTGAAAAACAAAAAAAATTATAAGACTCCCTATGTTCCTATATTCCGTCTCTCTTTTAATTTTTTAGACTAATTTTTTTTTTCCTTTTCTTTTCTATGTGGCTTTTCTTTATAAAAAAAATTGGTTTAAGAAAATTAAATTTTGTTGACAATACTAGAATGTTGTAGAATATGAGAGAAAAATAATAGATGAATTAAAGTTAAGAATTTAAAAAAATAAAAAGCAAAAAAAATAACATATAATAAGAAGAGAAACTAATATTATATTCAATTAATTATGATTTATGAAATAAGTAAATACAATATTTTATTTATAAAACTAAAATAATAAAATTAGATAATTCATTAAAAAAACTAGATAATTAAAAATAAAAAATTGGGATAGAAGGAATATAGAGGATTTTTTTTTTAATTCATTATTTAAAAATATTTTTTATTTTATCCCTAAAAGAACTCTTTTTTTTTTTTTTTTTAAATTTGGGGTTGATTGATTTTTTTTTTTTTTTTAATTATAGGACTAAATTAGCCCCATCTTGAAAGTTACAGATTCAATGTATCATTTATCTAAAATTATAGGATCATTTCAACTAAAAAATGTATGTTTATTTACGTTATAAGAATAATAAATATATTTTTTTTCGAGGGATTAAAATAAAATTTTATCTATAAAAATGATTATTTCATATAATTAAACTATTTTTTTTTTCAATTTCTAGAATGTCTTCGAAAGAAATGAAAAAAAAAAAAAAAGAAAAAGAGAAATTACCAAAAATATAAGTTTGAATACAAAGAGTACTATTTTTATTATTATAAATTTTTAGGTATTATTTATATTGTTTAAAAAAAAAAAAAATCACAAGAATCGAAAGACCAAACTTTTGTTAACCTGTAGTAACAAATGTTTTACTTTCTCAGGAAACAAATCGGAGATGCCCATTTCCTCGAGCAAACTCCAATTTTTCTTTTAAGCCAGCATCATTAAAAAAGAATAATACTCCAATTTTGCAAATCTCAATGTCAAATTTCAACGTACAGATCATGCCTTAAGCTAGAAATTAAAATCATCAACACCCAAAAGCAAGTTCCAGATTTGTTGTTATGATATTTCAAAAAGATTTCTTTCATTTTCTCTATATACTTTGAAGGTAAAGCCCAACATTTTTCTTTCATTTTCTCAAGAGTCAAGATCCAAACATCCTCTTATATGCTAAATCCTTTCAAGAGAGAGAGTCATTACCCTTTTCTTAGTATATTTATTCCATAGATGGGGAAGGAGAGAAACAGAGATAGAGTTGTTATATATATTCTTGCCGTCGACATTGAGTGCGTGATTTGTTCTTTGGTAGGTGTATATATTGGTTGATAAAAAGAGAGAGAGAAAGTGTTAGATTTTCAGCCCTTGAAGGCTATGGTGAAGTGGACGAAGGCCATAGAATTTGTGTAACTGGAATAATAGCTTTGATTTTTTCCCCTTTCGTAAGAAAGTGTTTGTTATTCAAATTTCATTGGAGAAAAAAAATTTCATATGACAGTATGAGTATTACCTTACTAACGATATGATTAGGGGAAAAAAAAGTTATAAAAATTACCCAAAAAAAATATTATATTTTTTTAATTATAAAAATATAAATTTGAATACAAAAAGTATTATTTTATTATTATAAATTTTAAAATATGTTATTTTATTATTTTTTTAAAAAATTATATATAAAATATATGTCAATGTGAGTTAGCACAAACAATGTAAACTAATTGAACGTTAGATATTGTAAATTAGTGCAATCAATGTAAACTAATTGAACGTTAGATAGTATGAATTAGCGCAATCAATGTAAACTAAAGCAAATTTGATATCACTAATCTTGATTATAAGTGATTTATAGTAGTTTCAATTATTTTTAAGATGTTCTATAATCTATATAAAAAAATTAAAATTTATATATTTTTATACTTTTAAAAAAAAAACAAATAAATTTTGGTTATAAAATAAGCAGTTTAAAATGTATATTTGTTTCTTAAATTAATTACTAAATTATCATTATAAATCACTTCTAATAATTTTATATCAAACACCTTAATAATTATTTAAATTAATTTTAAATAAATTACTTTATTTTAAACTATTTTTATTAAAATTATTTATAAAATAAGTATATGCAAGCTCAAATTAAAAAGAAGTAATTAGTTTGTATCTACCATATTTAGACTAACTTTCAAGGTTAGAATTTGAATCTTACCCCAAAAATTATGGTTGCATTTAATCCCTTTTCAAAATTCTTTTATTAAGAATAGGCTAGATAGTTCACTTAAAAAAGAAAAAAAAAATAGTTTGTATCCGATTTCATTGTCCAAGGAAAAAATATTTCAAGGGCACTCATTCGAATTACAATTTTTTTTTTTTTTTTTATAGATTAAAATTATGGTTTGTTCCTACCACTTAAAATAAGAGAAAAATAAGTTTTATGGTCTAACAATTTTAAATTTTTGCACAACAAAATTAGATGTTAAGAGATTGAAATGACTAAGTATTAAATTGCTAAAATGATATTTTATTTTTTAAAATTTATTAGATTTAATTTAAGTGACAGAGTAAACTTTTTTAGCATACATGATTTGCTTATTCACATAATTTTATTTTAACTTCTTTAAAAAAAATATATATAATTGTTTTTCTTACGACGTAAAACAATAAACCTTTTTCATAAAAAAACATATTTTCTCGTAAAAAATAAATGTTATTTTATATTGTAAGAAAATTTTTTCTTTTTTTTTTCTAATAAAATTAAAAATAAAATTTTATATATAAAATAAATTATATTATTAATTAAATTCAAAGAAAATTATACATTGAGAAAACACAAAGTCGCTGATAGTTGGATGAAAGTGTTAGTTGCAACGTGAACAAGATTGGTGGATGTAAAAGCTATCTACCAAAAAAGGTACGCACAAAAAGTTTATTAAGTGTCTATGTTTCTCTCTAAAGGGAAAACTACCGTACATCATTTATCACAAATTAATAATAAATACAAAATAGCATGCAACAGTTGATTGACTATAATTAATTAGTGGTGAAAATGACCGGTTTAATTAAATTAAATTTATTTAAATTTGATCTAATGAATTGATTAAGTTAAAAAGGCCCAGTTTACCAAACTCATAATTTAATAAAATTACATTATTAATGATAATATTTTTATAATTATAATAATGTTATTAATAAAAATTGCAATTAAAATAATTTTTTTTCTTGTTTTATAAACTATAATAAAAAAATTAATATTTATACTTAGCAACATTTTTCTTATTTAAAAAAGTATTTTTATTTTTTGTTTGATTTATAAAAAGATAAATGAGCTAACAAGCTACTTATTCAACTTATTTATTATAAAAAAAGTTAAAGTAGACTTCCATAAAATTTAAATACATCAAAGCGAAGTTATAAGGTGAGTGAAACTTAAATGGGTTAATTAACTTAACTTATTTGAGACATGTAAGTATAACCTCCATATAAATGTTGCATGTCGTAATTATTATCTATTTTATTAGTGGGAAAAACTTACTTATTTACACATCGCCGACTTCTCTATTTATGATTTAATTTTGGCAGGTCGAGTTGGCCTCTTACGTGTCCATTTAGAAGAGAAAAATTAATTTCTATCAAGTCCTAGCGACTTTTTTTTTTTGAATAATTAATTTCTATCAAGTCCTAGCGACTTTTTTTTTTTGAATAGCATAAAATTATTAGATAATGTAGTTGAATTCCTTAATTTTTATCCAATAAATTTTTGCCATATTATTTATAATTATCATAAATTTATTTTATATATATATGTATGTATTATTTTTTTGTTTCAAAAAGTCATCACAACTTTGATCTTAATTTCAAGCAAGTCATTGATCTTATTTGTAAGTATGTTATATATATCAAATCATAATATATATCAAATCATATATTTATTATTGATTATATATAAAGTTGAGAATATAAAATGATAAAAATTATGAGATTTTTTATTATCAAAATATTAATTAAATTAAGTTACATAAATTAATATATTTATTAAATTATGATAAAAAATATTTTTGTACGTTTTTAATTATTAAATCTTGGTATAACTTTTACAAGTGCGAAATCCACACTTATTTAATAATATTTTATATTTATACATCATATTCTAAAGTTTAAATGTTAGCATTTGTTTTTCATACATGCATAGGCCATAGGGTTCTAATAATTTGCCTGTTTTTCCTCGAGTAAGTTCTAATATGTGGTGAGCGAAAGAGTTGATGTTTTCGTTAAAGAAAGAAAGAAAGAAATGCTATTGATAATTCAGAAGTTATCAAGTGAATTCAAATAACATTTTTTTTTTACCAATACTTTCCCAAAATATCATTTTTATGCTAAATATATAAGTAAATTTGAATATACAATTGCATTCTAGTGAAGGAATAAACATTTTTGAAAATAAATAATTTCTTTATTTATAAAGTAATAAAATTTTTTAGCTATATGCATGACAATGCATAATTAATATGAATAATATGCAAATACAATGTACGCTCTTAACATTACTATTAGTTTTCATTCCTAACAACTTTCTCATCGAGTAAACTTCATTAACAAGGCAGCAACTTAATTATTATCGGTGGTGATTGTAATTGATTGATTAGATATTTTTCCTAAAGCAGGACACACTAGGCCACTTTGGCTATCATAAATTATTAAAAATGATATTTTTAAAATTTATAGTAATAAAATTAACACTTTAATAATATTAAACGTTGAACGTTAAACAGATCTAAATTACTACAATTTAATTTGAACGATAACGTTAAATAAATTATTTAAAAATTATTTTTTTAATTATAAAGATATATAATTTTAATATAAAAATATTATTTTTATTATTATAAATTTTAAAAAGATATTATTTTTATTATTTCTCTTTTTTATTTTTTAAATAACACGTTACACTCTAAAATCTTTAATCATAAACCTAAATTTAAGCACGTCACAACAGTCAATAAATGACTTCTAATGCAACTGCGATGTAACATCTATGCAAATTGATTGGCAAATACCTTGTTTTTTTTAGATAAGTATCTTATTTCCTATAGCATGCATGTTTTAGCTTCCGGTCAATAACCACCTTCTTTTTGGATGACCATGTCTTTACGGACAGGTGTATGATCTCGTCACGTGAATAACTGACCCATTAATTTATATTATTTCTTTGTATATATATTATATTTTAAAACAAAAGGGCTTTTGTCTTTCTGTCAATTTCTTTTTTCTTTCTCTCTTTTGCTGTTCTCCTGATTTTATTTATTTGTTAATTTTTATTATAGATTCATAAATATTAAAATATTTTTATAATAAATATAATTTTTATAAATAATTATTTTAATAATTTTATTATATATTATTTTAATTTTTAAAATTTTTTAATATATCAATAAATATTAAAATGTTCTTATAATAAATAAATATTTTTATGAATTAGTTTTATTATAAAAAAACTCTTATAAAAATAATTTTTTTATATAATTTTTTTATTAGTTTTATTGTGTATCATTTTAATTTTTGTTAATTTTTAGTATATTAATAAATATCAAAATGCTTCCATAATGAATAAATTTTATTATGAAAAAAACTTCTATAAAAAATATATTTTTATAAATAATTATTTTGCTACTTTTATTAGATATAGTTTTAGTTTTCTTAGTATTTACTAATAAATATCAAAATATCTCATAATAGTTAGGATTTTTTTATGAATAGTTACTTTAGTAGTTTTATTATTGTATCAACATGCTATATAATAAACACACTAATTAAAAGTAATTATTTTATTAATTTTATTATGTACCATTTTACTTATTCTAAATTTTTTTTTTAGTGTTTTTAGTACACCAATAAATATCAAAATATTTTTATAATAAATAATTTTTCTTATAAATTTGTTATGATAGTTTTATGGTGAAAAATGCTCGTATAATAAATAGGATTTTTATGAATAATTACTTAATAGTTTTATTATGTATTAATTTCACATTATTAGCAAAGAGTAATTATTTTACACCAAAATTCCCTTATACTATATATGTTTATGAATAGTATTTTTTTTTTTTTTTTTTTTATGATTTTGGTTATTTTTCACTTTCTTTTTTTAGTTTTTGTTATTTTTTTACAATAATAAATTTTAAAATGCCCTATAATAAATTAGTTATTTTAGTAGTTTTATTGTGTATATTTACAATATTATTTATAGGTAATTATTTTACACCAAAATGCCTTTAAAATAAATATATTTATTATGAATTTTATTATTTACCATTTTGATTATTCTCAACTAATTTTCTTTTTTTTTTTAAAAAAAAAAAATTGTTAGTTGTTTTAGTACATTAATAAATATTAAAATGTTTCTATAATAAATATGTTTATTATGAATAATTGTTTTGTTAATTTTATTGTATATTAACTTTATATTATTAGCTATGTATAATTATTTACATAAATAAATACTAAATTTTTCTTATAATTAATACATTTATCATAAATAGTTATTTTTAAGAAAAAATGGTTTATAAACCAAGTTGTACCTCTTATATTCATATAGAATTAATTTTTTAAATAATAACAAAAATATTAATTAAATAAATTTATATGATATAATACTTCACTTAATTATTTATTAAATAAAGTTACGTAAATAGTATTAATATCGTTTCAAATCATTTATGTTTACATTATATTAAAATTTTATTATTGCTCATAAAATAGTTTTTATTGAATTATTCTTCAACAAATTAACTAATTAATTAATTATTTGTTTTAACAATATTCATGCAAACCACTTATTCTAATAAAAACAACCTAAAAATTTATAACTAAAAATTATTTTTTATTTTAAAAATAAAATAATTTTTAAAATAATAATTATTTTTTCTCAATAATTAATTTTATTAATATATTTATTAAATTTGAATCACGGGTACACACTGGACTAAAACTAGTTCTTAGAAAAGTAAAAATTGAATTCTAGCTGATCCATCTTAACTGCCATAGAAAAAAGAAACAAAAAAGTTTTAATTTTGTGTTATAATTTTTTTCATCCATAAAATTTTATTTTTAATATATATATATATATATAAATGTGAATGTACATACATATTTTAGTATTTAAAAAAATTAAATATATATATATTTTATTAAAAAGATTAAAAATAAAATAAGTTCAACTAGTAAACTGCATATGCATGATCGGATAAAAAAAATTAAAATTGTCACTTGATGTTAACGGTAGGTAAACTACTTTGGAATGTTGCTGGAAAGCACTGAGTTATCTGGCCAGATAATTGTTATGTCGTTGTCTCACCTTTTCCATTCAATAAAAAAAAAAACGTTTTTTATACAAATTTTTTTTTTTCCAATAAAATATATTTATTATAAAAGCCATGAAAGACATGGAAAAATGAATAGGAAGCTAGCTAGTGAGATCAGTGGATTGATCATAATTAATATATAAGAAATATGGTGACAACATTAGCTTCATCGAGAGTTGAGAGTTTGTCAAGCAGTGGAATCCAAGCGATTCCAAAAGAATATGTGAGACCCCAAGAAGAGCTAAATAACATTTGTAACGTGTTTGAAGATGAGAAAAAAGATGGACCTCAAGTACCAACAATAGATTTAAAGGACATTGAGTCAGAGGACAAAGCTATTAGAGAGAAATGCATAGAGGAGTTAAAGAAAGCAGCCATGGAATGGGGTGTAATGCACCTCGTTAACCATGGCATATCTGATGAAGTCATTAATAGTGTCAAAAAAGCTGGCAAAGAATTTTTTGATCTTCCCATTGAAGAAAAAGAAAAGTATGCTAATGATCAAGCTTCTGGTAAAATTCAAGGCTATGGTAGCAAACTTTCTAATAATGCTTGTGGCCGACTTGAATGGGAAGACTATTTTTTCCACCTCATTTTTCCTCAAGACAAATGTGACTTTTCCATTTGGCCTAAAACTCCCACCGATTACATGTAATGAATTATATTTATTTGTCATATATGTGATTATAATAAATTTATAATATAAAATATGTACATATTTTGTGGATTAAATTTGTTGTATGCATGCAGTGAGGCATACAGTGAGTATGCTAAGCGACTGAGAGGACTTGTGACAAAGATTTTGTCAGCACTATCACTTGGCTTGGGATTAGAAGAAGGGAGGCTTGAAAAGGAAGTGGGTGGTACTGAAGAGCTGTTACTTCAAATGAAAATCAACTACTACCCAAAATGTCCACAGCCAGAACTTGCTCTTGGAGTTGAAGCTCACACAGATGTAAGTGCTCTTACCTTTCTTCTTCATAACATGGTGCCTGGGCTTCAACTTTTTTATCAAGGTAAGTGGATAACTGCCAAATGTGATCCAAACTCAATAATAATGCATATTGGAGACACCGTTGAGATCTTGAGCAATGGAAAATACAAGAGTATTCTTCATAGGGGACTTGTTAACAAAGAAAAAGTTAGGATTTCATGGGCAGTTTTCTGTGAGCCACCTAAAGAGAAGATTATTCTTAAGCCACTTCCTGATATTGTTTCTGAGGCTGAACCACCACTCTTTCCACCTCGTACTTTTGCTCAGCATATTCAGCATAAGTTGTTTAAGATGACCCAAGAAACTATGCTCGAAAAGTCTGCCTGAGATTATGTACGTACTAGTGTACGTACTACTTTCGACAGCTTGCAAAATTTATTAATTATATATATGTTACAGCCTCTCTTGGTATTATGTCTGTTTTTATTTTAAATAATGATGGGGTTAAAAATGTTTGCTGTTGTGAGTCAAATGTTTAATTGATATCTATCTTTGTACTTTCTACCTGGGTACTGTAAAATAATGATTGTGTTTCGTAGAATAAAGTTTGCAACTTTGAAATTTTTCTAATAATTGCTTTGGCTGGTTGTTGGAACAATTTGGGACCTCACACCAACATTTATTGTAATAATTAGTTTTGGGCGCGAGCCAGTCCGATATTTTCTTATATATATATATATATTTTTATACATATCTTATGTTTGCATACTTATTATTAATATTAAAATTAAAATTATAAATTTTTTATATTTTTATGTAAAATTTATATTATATATATATATTTTAATTGTAAGAAATTATGCGGAATAAATTAAAGATATTAAAATATGTATTTTATTTAAATTGTTTAATTTTTTATATCAAACAAGTTCTACTATTCAACAAACTGTTTCTAAAATAGATAATATCATCATAAAAATAACTAACTAAACTGTTATATATTATTTAAAATTAAACAATAAAATCTTGAACTAATACTCATATATATATATATATATATATATATATACACTATTTTTTAATGTGACAAAAAATGATATGATAGAAGATGAGTACTTTTTTTTTTGTCAATTGGTAGAAGTGTAATGCTAAGAGAAATAAATTTATACTCATATTAATTATGGTGTGACAAGTAATTTTGAAAATAAAAAAAAATTATTCACTTTTAAAGATTTTTTTTTTAAAAAAAAAATCTTATTATAATTAATTTGGGTACAAATATAAATATAAATTTATGCTATATTTTCATTTTTAGTAAAAAATGAACCAACTCAGTCATATTTAAAGAACAAATGAAACTCATAAGATATAATATTATTCCTTTTTGCAATTATAAGTATATCCTTTAACATCACTTCCAAAACAAAATTATCAAATAAAATAACAAAAATATAAAAAAATTATCAAATAAAATAAAAAATATTAGAAAATAAAAAAATAAAATCTACTTTTTGTTACTTCTTTGAGAATTTTTTGACATTAATTCCTAAATAATTTTATCAAATAAAAAAAATCTCAAATAAAATAAAATAAATATTATTTGTATGGAAAACAATTCGCTTATATAAATTATTTTACTATTCAAAAAATCGTAAAAATATATAATTGTTAAAAGCGTCATTTTTATAAGGGAAGCTTATTATATTCTTGTAAATAGTATTTTCTTGAATATAACATGATATTTGATTTTTTTTTATTTCATATAATAATTATTTTTTAAATTATATAATTTAGTTATCTTTTTATTATATATTATTTAATATATATAACAACTTAATACATATAATATTACTCAAAAATAATATCTGTTTATTAATATGATGTCAGATGATATAGGTTACTAATTATTTTTTTAACCCTCTACTTTTTATTTCAAAATAAAAAATATAAATAAATATTAAATATAAATAAATAAAAATGAAAAAAAAAAATCAAACATAAATAAATAAGAAAAAATAAACTTTCATTAATATATAAATAATAATAAATAATAGATATATAAATAAAATATAATTGAAAATAGGTACTAAATTTTAAAATAATTTTATTAAATAAAAAAAAATTATCAAATAAAATAAAAATTAAATAAATTTTATTTGACATAGGAGAACGAATCTTTTTTATTATATAAATATATAGATAATAACAACAATAACAATAATTAACTATATAAGCAGCGGCACGTAAATCATTACCTGAACAGACTAAAGGTCTTTTTTCTTTTAACTATTTTTTTAATTAATTTTTCTTTTTCTAATTTCAAAAGATGTTTACTAGTTTCAAAAGTGAAAAGAAGTGTATAAAGTTTGAAACGCATTAACTGCAAAGTGCCAAGCAAATGATTTGTTCTCTCTCTTCAAGTGGCTCCGTTACGATTTCAAGGTAATTATTGGACACATGGGAAAAACAGCATAAACAGCTTCCTTTTCTTCCATAGTTCATCCGGTTTTAGTTAATGGAATTAATTCACTCACATGAAATATTGACAAGTTAGCTTTACTTTTTTAGTGTTTGAATCAGTTTTCATCAAGGCTTTCCTTTTGGAGTGAAAGTCGAAGGAACTCAGGGCATTTGTGGGCTATAGTATATAGTGCCCTGTTAAGTAAAAATAAATTCGATATATAAATGGAAAAAAAAAAAAACAGAGTAATTATATAAAAAATAAATAATATACAGACGAAAGAGCGGTGAAGAGCAGAGAGCACGATACGTGTTCAAATTGAGTAAAATCCTCAACTTATTCTTGTTTATACTTAGTAAAATCTAAGACATATGTCGTTAATCAAAGGTTAAAACATTGTTTCTATTAATAGCCTCAAACTAACTATAAAACATTATTTTTATTAATAACCTCAAATTAACTATATGTATTGGACGTAAAAATAACGTTGAGATTTAAAAAACAAGCAAAAATAAGTTAAGAGAACAAACAAGCAGCATTCAAATTACCTTTCAAGGTTAGCCTTATTTCACAATACATGGAAATTTCCCTCAGTTATTTACAGCAACATCAACTTACCTTGGTTAATGACTTTCAGATTTCCACATTTATATTGACCCCAAGGCCCAAGACAAGCAGCAACTTTAGTTTTATTATGTAATGGATATAATTCTTTTATGCTACAACAGTATGATTCTAAATTCTACCTTAATTAACTTATGGCTATTGATCATCACGAAGGTGATAATCTCTCCTCTAGTGACAATTAATTATCTTCATTCAAGATTGACAAGGGACTTCAGAGGTTTATTCGAAAAGAATGCCATCAAATTGTGCACAATCAGCTCATACATTGCTTCAAAGGATTCTGATACTGCACCTGCATAATGAGGAGACAATACCACAGTATCTAAAGCAAATAGCTCTCTAGGCACATTAGGCTCGTCCTCAAACACGTCTAATCCTGCACCACCAAGCTCACCTTTTATTAGAAACTGTACCAATTCCTTCTCGTCAACTAGGGAACCACGTCCCACATTAACTAACACTCCCTCTTTTCCGAGTGCCTTTAAGATTTCCCCATTAATTATATGGTGAGTTTTGTCCGTCAGCACGCAACAAACTATCAGCACATCGCTATTCACAGCAAGATCATGAACATTGTCATAGTAAGTATATGATACAGACGGCTTCTTCTTCCTTGAGTTGTATGCAATGCTGCATCCAAAAGGCTCGAGCCTTTTTGCAATTTCTGAGCCAATATTCCCCAGTCCTACAATCCCAATTCGCCTACCCCCTATCTGCAATTTTAAGCAACTGATTCAAGATCAATACACTATCTTAAAAATTCATAACATGAATTTCATGTAAGCTATGCTACATTGACCCCAAGACAGAAAATTTCAATTAAGCTACGAGTATATTTTTTTTGTCCATTACTGCTGCTTCTTTTTTTCTTGGTTGAAGGTTCTAAAGACATGTGAAGAAAAAGAAGCAGAGGTCAATGAACAAATACCGGAAAAGCAGACATAAATATGTGAAAAAAAAAGGAAGTTGAACTTGAAGGACTTTACACAGTGAGGTATCTAGATAATGCAGGTTGCAGATTTGATGAGGCCAGCAGTGAAATATATAGCAAGGAAAATTATCAAAAATAACATCCCTAAAACTTATAATAACAAAACTAGCACCTTAATAACATTGAACATATAACATTGAACATATTAAACAGGTCTAACTTGCTGCAATTTAATTTAAATGGCGTTCAATTGAATAGGCATTCAAAGAAAAATTATGTAAAATTCATTTTTTTAATTATAAAAATTTATTATTTGAATATAAGAGCCGTTATTTTTGTTATTTTTTTAAATAGAAATATCCTAACGTGAGAACTGAAAAAGGCCTATCAGAATTTCTTTGGCATACCCCAAAGAGGTAACTTCTCCATTCAAATTTATATTTGGATTGAAGATCTTGCGTGAGCAAACAAGTTCAACTAAGCAAACTATAATAAGAATCTCTAATATATAAACATTAGCTCATCTTAAACCTTTCCTTCATGTCCTGAATGTGCGAACGGATATGAATGAGTCACCAAAAATCAGTGATGACTTGAAAGGACTACGACTAAAAGCTTATACTTTTACCATGGTTAAGCCTTTCATGTGTTAGGCATCTTACAGAAATCAACCATCATATAAATCGTGAATGGAAAAACAAAACAAAACAGAAAGTAAGTAGCATGTGTCCCCTGCTTCTAAAATGTTAAATATCAAAGAGAAAACGGGTTTGATCCCAATAAGACAAAGTTATCGTTTATGATTGGAAAGGTTTCGGGTCAAACAGTGGAAGTGTTTACATCAAAATCCATTTCAGTACTATCAAAAGTTCAACACTAAGCCATACACTTCATCACTGAATTTCGTTCAATTTTGTCTCTAATTACTCAAAATCAAATCCCAATTTAGAAGGGCATGAAACATATCAAAAGCGTAGTAAAATGAGTCAATATAGAATATTAAACCTTGAAACCAAGTGGAAATTTTCCCATTTGAGGCCACAAACCGGAGCGAACATATCGATCAGAAGCTGATAATCGGCGCAGAACATCAATCAGAAGCGCAACGGCGTAGTCAGCTACGGGTTCAGAGAAAGCAGAGCTGGCGTTCGTAATGGCTATTCTACGGCGACGGCACTCTGTGAGATCGATGTGGTCAACTCCGGCATTGGTAGCCACAATGAGTTCGAGTGAAGGAAGATGGTGAAGAAAATCAGAGGCGATTGGCGCTGGTCCAATACAGAGGAGGGCTCGGACAGACTGAGCGTGACGAGAAAGGAACGAGTTTAGAGGCTCGGTAGACTCGTTAGGGTCAAGCAAACAGAACTGGGTCGATAGACGATCCAGGAGGATAAAATTGAAGATGGGATGACGGTGAAGAAGAACCTGAGTTAGCACTTCTGGTTCTTCTTTCCCATCTGTTTGGTTTTCTTGCGAGATGTCCATTCTGATATGACCCACCCAACGACTGACCCAAAATGTGTTGTTTTACTAACAAGAATGGAATGAACGAGAGTTAATCTTACTCTTTCATCTCACACAACACAAAGGCCGTGGGAAAGGAATAATACCACAAAATAAGAAAGAAAGGAAAAAAAAACTTAGAAAAATCACAAAAAATACTTATAATTTATAACAATAAAAATAGAAAAAATTACATTGTAGTACAATAACATTTACTTCTAATAAACATATTAAAAATATTTATATAAAAAAAAAAAGAAAAAAAAAATTAGGACACATTAACATTAGCTGATAACTCTCTTAATTCAAGGATTTTATTTTCATTCTTATAAGTGTTATTTGCTTAATTTCCTAAAAAACTTTGATTAGATACTTTAAATTCATTGTTAACCTCCATTCTAATAATAATAATAAAAAATCATTGTTTCTAAGTATGTTCTAAATAGACATTAAAAATTTGTAAGTGTGAATCACATTGTAAATGTGTAAAGTTGTGTAATCATATATTTTAAAAAAATCATAAAAATAACACTAATTAGTTATTAGTGTTAATTAGTCAATATTCAATGTTAAATTTATCATGTTATTAATATTAAAAACTGTCGTTTTCTTTAATAAATAAAAAAATAAGTAAGAGTTTATCTGACTGATTAATTTAAAAATTATTTTTTAAATATTGACCAAAAAAATTATGATTTAAAAACAATTTTCAACAATTTTTAAAAACAATAACATGTTTGGCCAATGATTTTAAAATTTATTATGAAAAGCAAAAAATAGAAAACATTATTTAAGTGTTTGGCCAAATTGTTCTCAACACACAAACATATGTGAATTTATAATTATGCTTGTTTTATGAATTATTTACTTCTTCCATTACGTAAAATGGTAAATATATGATATAAAAATTTTACACTATTCTTTATTATGTTGAAATACATGAAAAATTTAAGAAAAAATTGATTTCATTCTATAAACAATAAGTTAAAAAGAGATTAAAAAAAAAAAAAAATTCTTATTGTTGGTAGATATATGTCTCAATTGTTTAACTAGTTTTATTTTTTAACTTTTTAATAAAAAAAATGTTCATTTATATTATAAAAAAAATAAATATATATTCTTTTTTCTTAAAAATATTAAAAAGTAAGATTATACCAAGCAATTAAATATAATTTTTATAATAAAAAAAATTACATGTTTAAAATAATGAAGCTTACTGTCTTAAGCCAAACTTAATGAAAGTTGAGTTTTGAGAGGGTTATAAGTAGGGTTTCTCAAATAATTTGATCAATATGTCTAAATTAAAAAAATTGATTTGATCCGTTAAATTCGAATTGGATTGAGTTTGCACATTTTATAGTCAGATCGAATTTAGATAATAAAATATACAATCCATTCGAATTCGGATTAACATATTTTATAATCTACTGCATTCTGATCAAGACCGAATTACTATTAAAATTATAAATAAATATATAATTTATTTTTAATATGTTATATTTAAATATTATAGATACCATAATTATAATAAATTATTATTGTAGCTTTAAAATAAAAATAAATGTTAAATTTTTTATAATAATTTAATAATATTCAAGAATATACTTTTTATTATTTTAATTTTCTTATTTGTAACTATAAATAAAAAAAATTTACTTAATAAGATACCAATTTCAATTTAAAATTAAAATATTAATATATATATTTTATTTTTTATATAACAATAATTTAAAAATAAGTAATAATTTTAATTTGATCTTATTTGATTTAAAAAATTTGTTCGATTTAAATGTCAATTAATTCAAATTAAATATATCATTAAATTAAATTTAGATTCAATATTTTTAAATTTATTTTAAATTAAATCAAATTTATAGCAATAATAAATAGACGATTTTAATTTTCTGTTTAACTTTAGTTATAATCATGGTTTGAATTTTTTTCAAAATCATTTGAGTATGGTTGGCTCTGTAAACAAAAAAAAAAACTGACAGCCCCACATTAATCTAGAAGTACTCTGACATGAAAACAATAATGAAGTAACACTTACTTTAATAACAATAATAATAATAAATCATACTACTTATATAATATGGAGGGAAGAACGGTTACATATCTATAATTTTTGGGGAAAAAAAATACAAAATTTTCAATAGGTCAAATAAATGGAAAGTTTTGAAAAAATCTCAAATTTTATTTTCATTAAATAATTAAATATTTTAAATATAATAAAATAATAAATTTAATCATTTCACTTAAAATTAAAAAATATATCTCACATCTCATGCCTCACATCCCACTCTCTTAAAAACAATAATTTTTTAAAAAAATTTCATACAACACACATTTTCTCCCTCACTCATTCACATTCACTTCTATCTCAATATTTACCATCAACAACTCTAAACCTTAACCCAAATATTAAAAATAGATGATACATATATGAACAATACAAAATATATGAATTTTTTTTAAAAAAAATAAAGACAAAAAGCAATTAAAATAGGTATATAATTTTTTTCTTCTGCAAATCGAGCAGTAGTTTGATAAATATTATCGAACATATCATATAAGTTCAGCAACTCTACCGAACATACATGATATGTTACCGAATCATTTTAAAATTGGTGCTTACAGGGATGCTTCATAGTCTAAAACTGCCGAATATCTCTTAGAGGATATATATTTATCATTTTATTTTTTTACACTTTTATTATTATATTTTTGCAATTATTGGATGTCTCATAGCATATTTTGGGATTTATTCAAAAATTTTCTAAAAAAATTTCAAAAAAAATTAACTCAAAAATTCTGCATTGACCATTGACAACCTTTTTTTTTTTTTTTTTTTTTTTTTTTTACGACATGACGAAATTTGCATAATAGCAATTTAAAAAAAAAAAAGCAACTAAGCTTATGTTGAACGAAAACATCCCTTAAGTTTCAACGAGGATTGCTCGATAGTCGATAGATGTTAAAGGAAGCCTTTCTTCTGGTTAGCTTTATTCACATGTCTGTTACTTTTTTTCCTTCCATTTTTTGGTCTAAATATTATAGTTTTTGTTTAAATATATTTTTAGAGCATACTAAAACTTTGTATTATTATCTTATAAAGGAAAAACTTACTTATAATGATCTCTTACACATAGATCTAAATATTACACAAACTTACGGATGTCATCACATGATTTGTTAATATCTGACATCCAAATAACATTAGAGCAAATAGAATATGGCCTTAGTGTATTAGTACTTAATTTCTAAATAATTTCGTACACACTCTTGTTACGATCTGTTTTTTATCTCAAACACTTCGTCTGATAATTACATCGTCTATAGCTTCAACAACATCTCCATATGTTTTTTAGAGAGTAATTAATACGATCTATCCTCAGTATTTCTAAAGACATTCTCCACATGATCGTCCTTGTTAATAACAATGTTTGCTTCTAATATTACATCTTTGAAGTTGTACTCCTCGAGACGTATATACGAAGTCATTTGTATATATTAGTACAATCTGTAATAATATGATCTACAGAAATACGTCAGGATTTTCTTTTTTATAACAAAATGTTTATATCAATTTATTCATTTTAAATTCCTCATTTTATCTAAGATGAATATTGTTAAAACTTGATTCAGTTTATAATAATTTATTTCATTTTTGCTCTTTACCTAAACCCACCCATTGTGAATGATGGTTTGACGAGGGGTTGAGAAAGAGGGAGAATGCAAGGAATTTGGGATTTTTTTTCTTCTTGTTGTGGATTAATTTTTTTTTCTTTCAAATTTATCTCGTAAATTTAATCATGTGCCTAAAAAACAGGGTCATTGGTCAATATAAGACTTTTTTACTTTTTTTTTTTAATTATAAAATTTATTTTGATCAATTAAAAATTATATAATTTTTATACTCATTTGCCCAAAATTATATGATTGTGGCTTTCCTACCCCTTATAATATTACATGCACGGATGCACTTGGAGCTCAACTGTGGATAAATTATTTCCCGTGCTTCAAAAGTTTTTGATAACATTGAAAACAACTTAGAGTTGTAATCTAAAATTATATTTTTTAGAACACTTAATTTTTTAAAATAATACTAAAAAAATAATGGCCAAACAATTTTTTTTTTATTCTTAAAAACAAATTCGTTTTAAAGTCTGATGACCAAACAAGTCCAAAATAAAAATTAATATTTTTTTTAATAACCTAACAAATTGACATTAAAGTAGTAAGTTGAAGATTATTTATTAAGAATTATATTAAGTACCAAAATAATTCTAACTTTCCAAACATCTCACATTTATAAATATTTTTAGTTTGGAATTTTATTAGGTGAGTTAATATTGATTGAGCTTTTTTATTGATTTATAAAATGGATTAAATTATAGTCTATTGATTTGTTTTAATACTCATTTATTTGATATTAGCTTGATACACCTTATGGACTTGGAATAATTATTAATGTGATGGATTTTATATAGTTCAACAAGAATTAAGATTTTATGTTGAATAAAATTCTAATATTTTTCTATAAATATTTGGATAGATTCTCCATTAAATTGTAATTAGACTTTTCAATTAGAGATATTTTTAATAAAAGTTAGTAATAAAATATTTAACATTGTTGTTATTGTTGTTTTTTTTATATGATAATTTGTTTCTTATGTTAGGTCTAATTAGGTTAAAAAATATAAAATGTTTTTTATATCTTGATTTGTTTTCTAATATATGAATGTGATGAATAAATCTTACGTTTCAAGATCAAGAAAGGCACAAATGTTCATAATAAAACTAAACTTGGACAATTTTCTCTTAAACATGCTATGTCATTATCAGTTCAATAAAGGTTACATGATGCACGTATGAATGTTTGATTGTGTACTTTGGCTTTATATTCAACCCTAAAGATCTGTAATCAACAGACTCAACTCTCTGACAAACGAATTAACGCAGTATCAGAATGTACGGTGTAAAACATATTAGAATATTCCATCGAATTTGGTACTTACAAAAAAATATGCACGTACACCTAATATCCTTTATTTAACAAATGGTTCAATTTAAAAAAAAAAAAAAAAAAAACTTAATTTATAAAAATATTTATTATTTTATATATTCTCTTATCCTTTTTTTTTTTTTCGTTTTATTATAAAATAATCCTATCTATTATAAAATAATCCTATCTATTTTAGCAATTATATCTATATCTATCTTTTTTTTTTTTGTCCTAGCTCTAACACTATTTCATTATTCTGCCCACCAACTATTCTTCACTATTTACTATAGAATAATTAAAAATATAATTTATATCGAAACTAAAATTAGGCAATTATTAACTCATTTGAAATATCATTTATGTCAATGATCGTGACTACAGCCAATTCACTTCTTCCAAATTTTTTTTCACTATTATCCTTTTTCAATTATCATGAATTCGATCAAAAAAAATATAAGTTGATCAGAAAGAATAAAGTAGACAATGAGATCAAGGGAATGAGCTAGTGGCAGTGACAGTCAGGGTCAGGGGCAAAGATTAGTACTTTAAAAAAGTTTGTAATATTTTTAACTACAAATTCATAAATAAAAAAATATATAAATTTGGATTATTCTATGATAAATAGTGAAAGTTGGTTGGCAGATAAATAAATAAAGCGATATCAAACAGAGAGATGATAAAGATTGACGATAATTACTAGGATAATAAGAGATGTTTTCATATTAAAATGAACAAAAATAAATGAGAAAATGCATAAAATAATAAATATTTTTATAAAGATAAAATTGTCCTTATATAAATTAAATTTTTGTTTTTTCCATTGTTATACCTTTTCTTAAATAAGGAAATTTTTAGTGTACTAATTTAATAATATAAGTTCACACACACACGTGTGTGTGTATATCATTATTAAATATAAAGATTACTAAAAATACCGAACCCTATCCCATCTGCTTAAATTTCTTTGGATAATTATTGAAAAAACTCTAATAAGTAATATAATAAGTTCAAAATTATAAATATAATAAAGTTTCACTAAGGAAGCACATTATTTTTTTTTCAAACAAAAGATAATGTAATTCATTCAATATACCGATACATGTTTATAACTCCAAGCACGAGCAAACACCACAAAAGCTTAAATGGCAAGATATAAAAATCATGCATACAATAAGTTGCAACTAACTTAAAAACATTAAAGCTCATTTACAATAAATTAATAACACCACCTCATCAATTGATCACCTGATATTCCAAAAAATTATCTCATTTTTAATCTTCCAAACTTGCCACTAAGTAACTATTAGCCTTTTCCATCTCATTGGTTTTATCCTCTCAAGCTTTCCATTTCATTTTCATCCAATCTTGTAATGTTAAATCAGTGGGGATATTAAATCTTTCAAAATATTCATTTAATAGCTAACCTCCTTTGTAATTTCACAATCAACAATTATTTTTTGTTTTGTTGTAGTGTAATGCAATATACAACTCATGTGTTATTATGATTGGCAGAGCTACATAGTATCAAGACTGTCGGGAGCTACATAGCTTAAATTTTAGTTGTAATATTTATAAAATTATAAATAAATTATATGCATAAATAAGTTTGTGTTTCTTCTCTATATTTATTTTTAAGCTTTTATTATTAAAAAATAAACTATAAACTCAATAATTTAAATATATTTGTACTCAAATAACATACATATATATGACATATTTTTTTAATAAAAAATATGTATTAACTAAAAATAATTAATATTATTTTTTACTATTTATATATAGCACCCTTCTTCAATTAAGAATTTAGATATTCTACTTGTTTTTATTTTTATTTGTCAAATTTAAGTTATATATATTTTTAATTTAAGAGTTAAATATTATTTTTCTTCAAATTCATTTCATGCATTAGATGTAAAAATAGATGGTTAAAATTTAAAAATAAGCATAAACAGTTAAATATAACGTGAATGAAAATATATTTCTTATTATTTGCACACCTCACAGTAAAGGTACATAAAGATAAATGCAAGAGTTATATATTAACTAGAGTCCTATTACAGCTAGACAAATATTAATTACACATTAATTACACGACTCATACTAATACTCTCTCTCAAGTTAGAACATACATATCGACCATACTCAACTTGCTTAGTGAGTCATAAAAAAACCTTCCTGAAAACTCATTTGATGAGCACATCTGCAAGTTGCTTTCCAGTGGGAACAAAAGAGAAGCTAATTAGTTTGACATCTAGCTTTTCTTTTATAAAGTGACGATCAACCTCTACATGCTTAGTGCGATCACGTTGTACTGAATTTTGTGATATATCAATAACTGCGCGATTATCGTAATACAACTTCATAGTACTTTTGGGTTCGAAACCCAAATCAGATAGTAAATTTCTTATCCACAGCAATTCACATACCCCATGAGCCATACTTCTATACTCAGCCTCAGCACTGAATTATGCTATAACTTTCTGCTTCTTACTTTTTCATGTAACCAAATAACCTCCCACAAAAATGAAATAACCTGATGTCGACCTTTTATCTATTATATTTTTTACCCAATCTGTATCTGTGAAGCTGCAAACTTCAAGAAGGTTGTTGTGTTTAGAGAATATTACTCCTCTCCCCTCAAAACTACATCCATGTGACTCTCACTTGGGTTATGCATGAACTAACTTACTACACTTACCGCATATGCAAAATCTAGTCTAGTATATGCTAAATAAATTAAGTAGAAGAAAATATAAATATGAAATATATAAAATATAACGTGAATGAAAATATATTTCTTATTATTTACACACCTCACAGTGGAGGTATATAGAGATAAATACAAGAGTCCTGTATGAACTATAGTTTTATTACAAATAGATAAGTACTAATTATATATTAATTATACGACTCAAGATAACACAAATAAGTAGAAGAAAAAAAAAGTAAATGATTCCAATCTTTAAATTGAAATTATAGGTCTATCATTAGTATATGTATCGGGTTGTATTTGAAGTAATAGAAAAGGTAAAAGAAATATTAATAACACATAAATTTATACTAAATATGATAAATAATTAAATAATTTTAAAATTTTAAAAAAATTATTTATTTTTGAAAAATAGTGGTAAAAATTATTTTTCATTATTGCCAGCTGCATGTCACATGTCAGAAAAAGATCAACCGTAAGTCTGTAACTTACAAACCCCATTTAAAATTAACGAAATGCAACTTCACCTTTTACAAACTAATAAACACCAAAACTCAAATTAACGAATACGTGCATGGACATGCTAGAAACATTGATCATTGAAAAAAAAAAAAAATTATTGATCCGAAAGTTAATGAAGAAAGGGAGAGAAAAATAAGTTGGTTGTAATATCATGATTTATTTATTTCTGCATTTATAAAAATAGAGTAATTAAAGACAATGGGCCGGGGATTGAGTTAGTTAAAACATTAATACCGGAATTATAATCATGATTGAATATAACTTTTATTTTCTTCAACTCCTAAGATTTTGTTGCCTTGTACGCCGTTTTAATACTTAATTTGGTTTCAAAATTTCTACCATTTATATTTAAAAAAAAGAAGTGCATATCCATCCCTTTCTTTCTATATGAAATTAATAGAGGAGTGAGAATAGGGTATAATTTGTATAACCCAGCAAATACAATTGAGTCATGATCAAGGGCGGACGATGGTGGGACTGGACGAAGCTACAGTTCCGGTCAATTTTTTATTAATTATGTGTATTTTTTAACATTAAATAAATATTTTATTTGTAATAATATATTGTGTATAATTCTTATCTACATATTTTGGAATATATTAACAATATTTAACAAATACGTAGACAAAAATGATATGAATTGTAAATAAAATGGTTATATATATATATATATATATATATATTTTCATATATTTGGTAACTATTAGTAATAAAAATAAAATTTTAGTCATATATTATGTGAAAATTGTTCTTAAATGTGATAATCCAAATTTTTTTTTTAATATTTAACTTTAAACTCAACATTATAAAAATAAAATTAAAAAAATTAAGTACATAATAAACTTCATATTAAAATTTTTAAGTTTATGTTTATCATGTTTTTTTTCAACTAAAATTTTAACCGTATATAGTATTATATTATTTAACATTTTATTTTAATAATATTTTAGAATTTATTTGAAATTTTTTTATATAAAAAATTTATTATTATTATTATTGGTCAGTGTTATATTATTTATAAACATATATTTTTAAATATAGTCTCAAACTTTAAATTCTAAATCATATTGAGAAAACAACAAAAATAACACCCATTGAAACTTATAATAACAAAACTAACACCCCTTGTATTCAAACTTATATTTTCATAATTAAAAAAATGACTAATATGTCATTTTTCTTTGAACACCCGTTCAATTAAAATAAACGACAATAATTTAGACCCGTTCAATATTGAACGTTTAATATTATAGGGGTGCTAGTTTTATTATTACAAGTTTTAGGGGTGTTATTTTTGGTAATTTTTCAATCATATTTTACTTTTTATATTTTTATTTTTGTCTTAACAACTATAAATTTTGGTATGTTTAATTGAGTTTTCTATTTACTTAGATTTTTTAGTTTATACATTTATTTTATTCATGAATAATACTAATAATTATTAACTTATTATATTTTTATTAATTTTTGTTATAAATTAATTATAATATGTTAACTTTATATTTTTGAACTCTAATAATTTTATATTTTTTAAGCTATAATTCTATATTTCTATTATAATATGATATAAAAAATTCAGTATTAAATTAAGTATAATCTATTATAATTTTTATTATTTTTTTACTTCATGTAAATAAAAAAAAATCAGCCGCCAACCATTTTTTTTTCCTGACTCCGTCCCTGGTCATGGTGGTGTGTGTCTATCTTGCTAAGAGTAAGAGGTGCTTCTTTTGATATAAGTACTCCTTGAGTATTAAAAAATTAAAAATTAGTTTAAGATGTAAGCACCAATCACCAGCTGGTTTAATTAGTGAATGTGAGATGTAATATATATTTTTGGTGTCGCTCGCATTCATATATAGTAACGCAAATTTATCTACAGAATAAGAAATTAATTAATGAAGTAAAAATTAAGAAATATATATCAGATTTAAACTTTGATTTTATATTAAGTAAAAATGACACTCTATAAAGAAAAAACTTAATCGCATAATAATTTCAATACCAGGTTTCTTTGATGAGATGGCGGCAGTACAGATATTATACAGACACAGTGTAATAATTAACTGGATTAAAACCCTTTCAATTATGATAACTATTCATTAATTATGTTTGAAGGCAAATGGGGTTACAAGTTTATCCGTTAATTTCCTTTCCAGTTCTGACAGATCCATGCTTCTCCCACCGCCCACCTGCAACAATATAGTGAGAGCTAAAAATTCTCACACACACACACACACACACACACACACACACACACAAAAAAAGTGTTATATAAGTATATATATACATACCTCAGAGTGAATGGTATGAAGTATCCTTTGATTCACTTTAGCTGAAATGCAGCTCATAACTGTATAGCCTTGGTTGGCTAGAATTCTGAGAACTCTTGAAAGAGGAATCCCTTGTTTCAAGTCTGTGTTTATAACTAACTCTACTCCTGCCCTGCTTGCTCTAATATTGATGATGATAGAGTCTGAGCTATTAAACTCCAAATTTTGCGAGCAGGCAATTGTCCAGCTGGGAGAATTACTAGATGATGAAGAAGTAGTAGTACTAGTAGTACTGAACAAGTTTTTAAGCTCATCTCTTTTGTCTCTAAGCTCTTTGATCCTCTTTTCAGAATCTTTTATATACTTCACTGCCTCACCAATTTGATCTGATATAGACCTCTTTCCCTAAAACAATATTGTTAATACAGCCAATATATTATTCAACATTAATTAATTAATTTACACATTTATGTATATAATTAATTAAAGAAATTGAAAAATTAGCTGACCTTGAGATACAGGAGAGGGAGTTGTGATCTAAGAGAAGCATAGAGTTTGGCCATTTCATGCCTTCTTTGGCGTTCAATCTCTCTATGTATTATCTTCCTCTCCTTTTTCTCCTTGTCAATATCAGCGTTAGGGTTTTCTTCAAACTTTGACTTGTTCATAAGATTTTGGAATGGATTTGATATTATTGGAGATTGATCTTCTTCAGTTCTGTGAAATTGGCTGCAGGGAATGATATCAGATCTGAAACAGCTCATGGGTATGGTCAAATTGTAACTTTCGTGCCCATTCTAGATAATATAAAGCTAGTTTCTACTACTTTATTCTTCGCTTTCTCCTTAAATATCGAAATTTATGGCATAAAAAGGAAAGTTATATTGTGGCCTTGTGGGTCATTTAAAACATCTAATAAATAAATAAATAAATGTTCAATTAATTTACATGATATCTTTGATGGGCCTGTTCAAGATTTTGTGATTTTTCCCACCTGCCATATCATGTCAGTAATGAACTCAGCCAGCTGTCTCTACGATATGGCTTTACTTCCAAGTTCCAGCGGCTCAATTACATCGGCTCTGCACGCGCCTTCCTAGTCCAACCATAAATGCATGTTTAATACATATTTTTACTTCTAAAAAATACTTTTAATATTACACATTTTATGTTAATTTTGCTAATATTTAGACAGTTTACTATTACGTTATTTGTTTTATAACTAAAAAGTATAAACTTTTTAACATTTAATTATTTGAAAAAATAATTGATTTTTGATCTATTTTATCGTATTGTTGTATAAGAAAAAATAATACGACTTAAATTTATTTTACCGTATCTGGTTTTGTAAAAGTGTGCAAATAAATGTATTAGAATTGATGTCCTAATCAAACTTAGCAAACAAGCTTAAATTCATTGAAAAAATAGTACTCAATCATGCCAAAATAAGACTTCAAAAATTAATAAGTTATTTTTTTTATATTAGATAATAAGTCCAAACTTTGGACCTATCTTATCAACTGACTTAAAAAAAATGTTAGTTTGATGTTCTCTAATAGACATTATAATAAGTTGTTTTTGTTTTATGAATTTGTTAAATGTTAACTAACATACATCAATACAATTAACAATTTAGATTGAGCGAAATTTAAGGGCTTATTTATTAATGGTTTTAAATCTTAATTTTTAATTTTTTTAAATGATTTTTTAATTAAATATGTTTAGGTAACAATTTTTTATTTTGATTTTTACATTTTTAAAAAATCACTACCAAAATGTGGGATGACTCATAAATCTCTAAAAATAAGATTTTTGAATCAGATTTCAAATTTCTAATTTTTTTTTCATTTTGACCAAATATTTTTTTTCTAAAGAATAAATCAAGTCTTATAATTTTTGTATGTATAAATATTGGAAAAAAAAATGATTAAAAACTTAAAACTAGTAAAAAAAAAACTTATTCTTTATTTATTTTTAAATTTTTTTGAAAAAAAATAAAAAAGCTTTACCAAATAACTTGGAGGTGCTTTTTGATTTTTTTTCTTAAAAATCACTTAGTATAAATTTTTATGAAACACATTATTGATTATTTTTATAAAAAAATAAAAAATTATAAAATTAATTATTTAATCATAAATCATAAATTAAAATCGTTATTAAACGTGACCTAAGCTGACTGTAATGCATTTATCTAAGTTGTGGTAAAAAACCTTTGGGAAAATCATAAAACCAATAACTTCTAAAATATATAACAAAAAAAATAACACTACTTAACACTAGCTCATATTCGTTTTAATTGAAAGTAAGGATTTTATTTTTATTATTATAAGTTTTAGGGGTATTTTTAAGATAATTTTTCAAAATCATTTATATATATATATATGTGGTGTGTGTGTGTGGTTGCAAATTAAAAAATATTTTTATAATACATTGTTTATGTGCGACCATTATATATATATATGATATTCAATATTTTTTAATCTTATCAATTAAAAAATAAGCTATAAAATGGTCGCAAGTTTTTTATTTATGTGCCTAAAGATGTTTTAAAGTAATTATTGTTGTAGTCTGATATAATTTTCAATTTTTTCATTGGATTGTTCTTATGTTCTTAACTTGAATCTATATGTATTAAAAAAAAAAATGGAATCTATATAATGTTATTTTTTTTAACAAGAACTTAACCGGTTGGGTTCTTTTTTTTTTTTTGGTCAGATTAACCGGTTGGTCTTTTTTTTGTTTGTTTGTCAAGAATAACCGGTTGGGTTGATATTTGAAAAGCAGAGGACGAAAGGCCGTTATATTTCCCTCCACACATTACATGCTTGCCTTATCTTTGAGTTGCCTCAGTTGTCTTTTCTTTTCAAACTAAACACTACAATGCACCAAATGATCACTTCCTCTTAGTCTTCCAAAACCCAAAATCTTATAATCTTCGATCCCAATTCCATTCATTCAGTCCCTAAAATCATAGAATTGTAACCTTTGAATTTCGATCCTTTTAACTCTTTGTTATGATGGCTAGCAAGTTGGCCTTCACTCTAACATCTTCATGTCCTTCCACCGCCTTTACTCAAAGACCCTTTGTCTCTATTTCTTCTTCTTCTTCTTCTTCTTATCACACTTCCACAAGGGCTCAATTGTTTCAATTCAATGGACGACAACTACGTCTCCGTCGCAGGCTATTGGTGCTTCCTCTTAGGGCTACTGCTGATCAACAAGGGGCTACTGCTGATCAACAAGGTCTGGATCATCTATTGTTCTATTGATTCCTGTGAATTTAGTAATCATTTTATTGGATTGAATTTTTGTATCAAATTAGTAAACGTAGATCGTTTTCCTTTTATTTTCTTTTTTGGGGACGCATCACGCTGAAAATCGAAAGTTTAACATTTGACGTTTAAATGTATTGATCAAAACGTAGACACAGTTGAATTCTGGTTAAGAGTCCCAGACTACGTGTGCCTATTTTTAAGCCTCATTGGCCGCGTGTTTGGTTACAGCCCAAAAAATATTTTTTGACAAAAGAATTGTTAGGTTCACGTCTATCGCCTTTGTGTTTCTTCCATTTTCCCCTGTTTCTGTTATTACTTGTTTAGCTGCTGCAGAATAATTCATGCATAATGCATTAATTAATGGACTCCTCGTTTTATTCTTTCAGGCAAGGTTGGAGAAAATGATATTGTTGATAGTAATGTGTTGCCCTATTGTAGCTTAGACAAGAAAGAGAAGAAGTCATTAGGTGAAATGGAGCAAGAATTTCTTCAAGCTTTACAAGTAAAGTTTATAATATAGACTATACATATGTTCATGGTTGTATATGTTTCTCTTTACTATTGGTGTAGATATTGACGTTAATTTAGTTTCCTTCTACAGTCATTTTATTATGAGGGCAAGGCGATTATGTCAAACGAGGAATTCGATAATCTTAAGGAAGAACTAATGTGGGAAGGCAGCAGTGTTGTCATGCTAAGTAATTATCTACTTTTACATGTGAATCCTAATTATAAAACATAATATTAAAATCTAACTAGAACTGAGTTCCCTGCAATTGGTTACTTTTACAATGCAGGTTCCGATGAACAGAAGTTTCTAGAAGCTGCAATGGCTTATGTTGCTGGCAAACCAATAATGAGCAACGAAGAGTATGATAAATTGAAGTTGAAGCTCAAGGTTAATTGTGTGTGTTTGATGTTTATAATCGTGTAATTGAATTATAATGCATGCATATCATAATCAATTCCTTTAGAAGTAAGAACGACAAAAGCTTGAGGAGTAGTTAATGCTACTTCTTTTAAATTAATAAAAGCTTGTTTCTATATTCCCATCTTTTATTTTCCTAGGTTGAAGGGAGTGACATCGTAGTGGAGGGTCCTCGGTGCAGTCTCCGCAGCAGAAAAGTGTGTATCCTTCTTCTTCTTATATTCTTTTTTAATCTGCAAAATTCTTATTTATGTTTTTTCCTACTTTATTATAGCCAACTTGTTTAAGGCTCTCTATAAAGGTATGAAAATAAATACTTGTTGCTTTTAGAAATGTTGTCCTAGATGTTTAGGCTGGGCCTTTCCATAGTTAACAAGGAGGTTTGTTGTTTTTTTTCTTTCTATGGATCTGTTTATTTAAAGTTTGCTTCTATTGATTGTGTACTTTCGTTCCATCCGTAGGTTTACAGTGATCTGTCAGTGGACTATCTCAAAATGTTCCTGTTGAATGTCCCTGCAACTGTTATTGCGCTTGGACTGTAAGTGACATTGTTATATATTTTCGTTACAGTCTTAAAGATACTATGATTCTAGAACAACTGATGACATAATAGGTTTTTATATCCACCAAATACGCACTGTCATCTGGTTGAGTATGCTTAGTAAGTATTTCATTATTTGCTTGTTTTTTCACTTTTGTTTGTTGATCCCACCAGGTTTTTCTTCCTGGATGATCTGACTGGATTTGAAATTACTTATATTTTAGAGGTGTGTATTAACCATTACTTCTCTACTGTAAACTAATTTCATGAAACGCAAACTTATGTATTTAGTTGGATTCTCTTATCGAGAATAACAATAGATAACTTTAACCCTATGATTATTTTGAGCTCATTGCAGAGTCTCTCTCTATATGTTTTTAGTAAAAAAAAACATAAATGAAAGAATATAATATCAAAGCATCATCCAATTTGTATAACCAACCCATCACAATAGCCAAAATTCTGAAAGAGTTACTGGGAATATAGTATGAATACAGTTACTAGATCTTCCAATACAGAGGGAGAGGGGAAAGAAAGAAGAGAGAAAAGACATAAGTTAAAATATTTATCTATTTAATTTTGAAGATTCTTATAATTTGGAGTTATTAACATAATATTCATTAATTCTTGAGTTGCAGCTCCCAGAGCCATTCAGTTTTATATTCACATGGTTTGCTGCTGTGCCACTTATAGTCTGGCTAGCTCTGTCGCTAACAAACGTGATTGTCAAGGATTTTCTTATCTTAAAGGTGATAGATTTTTGTACAAATGATGAAATGATCATGTACAACGATAAACATGTTATTGTTCTAAACAATACAATATTGAAATGTGATGTTGTCTTCCAGGGTGCGTGCCCCAACTGTGGAACCGAGAACACCTCCTTCTTTGGGACCATCTTGTCAATTTCTAGTGGTGGTTCAACCAATACCGTCAAATGCTCAAAGTAAGTTGAAGCTAAATATGCAAATGGGGTCATATTAGTTCTTAGTCTTAACTATTAAGAGAATAATTTCCAGTAATGTCTAACTGACAAGAAAATGCTTTGCCTCAGCTGCGGAACTGACTTGGTATATGA
Source organism: Elaeagnus macrophylla (assembly GCA_029378325.1). Classification (NCBI taxonomy): domain Eukaryota; kingdom Viridiplantae; phylum Streptophyta; class Magnoliopsida; order Rosales; family Elaeagnaceae; genus Elaeagnus; species Elaeagnus macrophylla. The sequence continues at coordinate 27,814,240 of CM055645.1, forward strand.
CTCAGAATCGCGTTTGATTACATTGCCTGAAGGAAGTAACGCTTGATTTCAGGTACCCTAATAAGTAGATATAGTTTATTGCGTGTATATTAATCTAATTTGAGGCATCAAATTAACGTTGTTATCTTTCCAAAAAGGAAGAAAGTTGATTATTAGATTTATCTTTGATATTTCTTTGTTTCTGATATAATATTAAAGGCTTCAAGGCTTTAGAATGTTAAATAATGGAGCATGAGTACAGCTATCTAAGCTTCCAAAATTTCAGGTTGTTACTTCAGAGTGTTCCTAAAGCATCTTAAGTAGAAGGAGCGCATATATTTTTGGCTCAATTTTTTTTTTTTGTTATATCATAGTTGACAAATCTCAGAATGAAAGCCGCAGGTTAAGGCCATGATGAAGAAGCTTCAGTACTTACAAAGTTCATAAGTTGGAGTGCAAGAGTGCCCGACGAGTACTAAATGGGGTCGATCACCGTGGTTGACATCTTCGTTTTCTTCTATATAATGTTAATACTGTACAATTGTACATGCATGTATGCCTCCGTAAATACCCAATTAATAGTCCATGAAAAAGAAACATGAACCCAAATAGAGCAGGTTTGGAGCACCTAAAAGAGTAAATTGCATAAATGCAAGGAATATCGCGTACATAAAAACGGTTTGCCGAGAGTTTCATAGTTATTCGAATCACACTCCTTTCTTATTCACAGCGTCGCTCAACTATCGCGTTTCTGTTTTTTAATAAGTGACCATTTCATTATCTGTTTTCGACTCTTAGCCAAAAAAAAAAAAAAAATCAATAAATAAATAAGAATACTTATAGCGACCCCTAAGTTTACTCCTGTTTCGGCGTTTCTGTTTTTTAATAAGTGACCATTTCATTATCTGTTTTCGACTCTTAGCCAAAAAAAAAAAAAAATCAATAAATAAATAAGAATACTTATAGCGACCCCTAAGTTTACTCCTGTTTCGGCATTTTGCAAGAGGGAATACTCTGAGGCTTATAAGGTAAAGAATATAAATAATGTGAATATGTTTAATATATATATATATATACACTTCGGGGGAGAGTTGGGAATTTTGCACCTCAAATGTGGGATCAATAGCCAAAGAGCAACAAATATATTATACCTTTTTAAGCTCAAGAACACGATACTAATATCCATTTAAGCTAAGAAGATTGGATATATCAAGTTTCAACATTCTTAAGGTCAACAAATCATCCCAAAATAGTATTTGTATACAGTAAAATGAGCATTGAAACATTTCATCGTCAAACTTGGATTTCTCACCCACTGAAAAAGTGGTTAATAACAAGCAACTCCCAAGTATAGCTCGATAAGGCAGCCATAAAACAAAATGAACCACCTTCTCCTTCACAGAATAGCAACGTCCAAGTAATCTCCGATCTACATTATAAATTTGAAATGCATATGAACATGCGAATAAAATTTAGATCAATGATGCAAGTCCAAACACTTACCTGGAAGTTCAGTTCACCCAGTGATTTGCTGTCATCTGGTCGTCTCCCGTTGCCGTAAGAATGTGTCATTCCCACCTGATGAAAATCCATGTAACATGCAAATTTTAGTAACAACTCTGTAAACTCTCACACATTTCAACAATGAGAGCAATAATTTTTGGAACATGAAAACCAATGTAAGGATACAATACAGGCAAATCTACAATGATTATGATTGTACCAAATCAAGCAAGCATGCATGCATTTGAAAGCTAAATTGAATTCCGCACTCACCTGTTTCAATACAAAGCGACCACGTTTATCAGGATATACAAAAGAAAAGGACAGTTTTGCATTTCTTCTCCTTGCTTCCGGAGCAACCTCTTTGACCTGAGAAGGACTAGAGTCATCTAAAAAGTAAACAAGTAAAACCGTCTTTATTGTAACATGAACAAAAGAGGAATGCTATACAAGATCAGTTAGCTCACGCAGTGTTGCATCTTTCCATGTGTAAATTTGAACTTCCTCCTTGGGTTCCTTTCCCCTCACTGCAAATTCTTCTTGGCTGTGATGATCTCCAACCTTCCACAAAACGTAGAAATAACAGATGTAAAGTTTATAGAGGAAAAAAAAAAAACCCTCATACTGAAGCGGATCTTATCTTATAATTAATAAAATAGGATATTTTAACACAAGTTCATCCATAAATTTATTTTGAATGACCTAACATGTTTCTCCGACGAGAGTACCAAATAACTATTTTTTAGGAACTATGAACACTAAAAATATCGAATCGAAGTCTAATCCAACTTCAGCCCAACTCTTTAAAGTTGTATCTCGGTCACTTCCAAATGCCTTTGCATACAAGTGGCATCCTGAATTCTGGACAGTCTCAAGTGAATCTCATAAGAAAGAAACATACGTCACAAAGCCAAAGTTTTTTACTTTCAGAAAAAAATTCTATAATAAACAAGCTTAGATCGTGACATTTTACGAATGTCCATAATAATTTGCAGCACTGACATAGTCTTAGCTTCCTCTACTCATCACCACTCGTCCCTATTTCTCTAATGTCTTTCAAGAACCAATTTTTTACTCAGAATTATAGTAACCACAATTGATAAGTGCAATAAAGTGGAAGGAAAATTAAAATCCCAACGAAAGTATATATCTCTTAAGGGACACAAGACGACAGCTCAAAAAGTAAATTGTATACCTCATAAATGTCCGAGCAAAAAAGCACTAACATTAAAATATAAAAACTATATGCAAATAAAGCATACCTTGGTGAAAACGCGAAGCAGCAATGGGCATGTCTGCGTCAAAATACAGAATCTTATACATAAAATTGTAAAGTAAAAAAACAGAAAGAAGAAGATGAATCATCGAAACCCTATAGAAACAAAATTAAATGAGCAAGAGATGTATAGAGAACCTTTTCGCGATCGACAGGTTCGAAACGTGGGCGAGGCACTAAAGCAGGTTGAGACCTCGACTGAGAAGAAGATGGGGGTGGTGGAGCACGGGTCAGAGCCGGTGGGCCTCTTTGGCGCTCGTCTCTGCTACTTCTCTTATCCATTTACTACAACCTCTATGCTTCCCGAGCGGTGGTTTTGTCGTGTCTGGGCTTATTAGGGCTCTACTTTAGTTTTTCTTGAACATCTTACAGGTAAGTGAGACTAGGTGGAAAATCAACTTCCATCCACGTGTTTTCATAGTGCAACCACATATAAGAATTATAGTGACTCACATTACTTTGAAGAGGCCCAATATTTGAGTAAGCTTGTTTCATTCCGATCTTACCTTCAGGTTAGGCCCATATGCGAAGTTTATTAGGTTTTCGGCTCAGGATCAAGGTAAATTTTTTATGCACTATTTACGTGCTTAATTAATTTCAATTTATGTTGTTGAGACAGCTCAAATTAAGTTAATTCTTAATATTATACTCGTTGTTTAAAAAGTGGTCCCATAGTAATTTTTTATATTTATTTTTTTCAACTGTACTTTTTTTTTTTTTAATTCAAAAATGGTTTTTATCTAATATAATTAAAAAATTAAAACAAATGAAGTAATATAATTAAAACAAAATTAATTTTGTTATTTTCGGGTTACATTTTAATAAAAATTGAACTAAATGTTACACAAATGAAGTATGATACCTAAATACTATGTATTTTTTTTCTTAAAAATATCATTTAAATCTACAAGGAAGAGGGGATGAATGCTGCTTATAGTTCTTTGTTAAATTCGATCCATTTAATTTGGTCCACGTATTAAATTAGTTTAACTTAAACAACCGTTAAATTGATGTATTTAACTTGGTCTATGATAACTAAAAATATTTGAAATATATATAGAAGGGAAAGTAACGTTTGAAAAAAAATCTCATTGAATGAACTCTCATGTGTAAATTTTATTAAATAAAAAACGATGAACTTAAAAAGAACAAAAAAGATATATATATATAATAAAAGCTTTGGATTTTCTTCTTTAGCGAAAGTATTGTTAATACACTTGTTTATGTTTAGAAAGGCAAGAGGATAAAACCTGCTTGCACGACTCCATTGAATAATAATGAACACCACCCCTCACTTTTAATTAAAACTAAAAATAATTGACTTGGAAGAACATTATGGTCGTGAGGATCACTAAGACATACATACTTGCATGAATTTTGCATTAGTTGGAGAGCACCTTATATAAAGTAATAAGTATACTAGTCTTCAATGGACAATGTACTTAAATTTCTTGATCGTCGATCATCAGAAGAAATATCCCAAACTAGCAATCTCACAAGTATAATTCACTTACCAACAATGACTTGTTTAATCCATTCATGGTTATTTAGCTTCTTGTGTATAGCTTCAACGTTAACTATCATCTCCAAAACTACATTTGCTTTGCGCGTTTACCATCCAAGCCCATGGGAACTTGCTCATGCTACATTTTATGGAGATGAGACTGCCTCTGCTACTATGGGTAAATTAATGACCAGCCTTGTAATGTTTATTTTTTAATTAATTTTATACAGTACTATAAAGAAAGTTTATTAATTAATTTAATCACTAATTAGTTAATTATTTAATATTTAGGAGGCGCTTGTGGGTATGGGAACTTGTTTTCAAATGGATATGGAACAGATACAGTAGCTTTGAGCTCAACACTTTTCAATGATGGATACGCTTGTGGTACGTGTTTTCAGATTAAGTGTTACGAGTCCGATGCTTGTTACAAAAATGTACAGTTCACTACCGTAACTGCCACCAACCTTTGTCCTCCAAATTGGTCTCAAGACTCCAATAACGGAGGGTGGTGCAATCCACCTAGGGTTCACTTTGACATGGCCAAGCCTGCTTTCATGAAAATTGCCCAGTGGAAATCTGGCATTATTCCTGTTATGTACCGCAGGTACACATTTTTATACAACTTCTCTATTTTAATTAATTTAAAATTTTTAAAAATATCTTTTTTTAAATAATTAAATGGTGTAATTTGAACATATAACTTAAAACATGACAGATTGCATATGAGTTAATTAGTTGATTTTGTACATTTGTAGAGTACCTTGCACAAGGAGTGGAGGGCTTGGATTTAGCTTTCAAGGAAATGGGTACTGGCTTTTGGTATATGTGATGAATGTGGGAGCAGGGGGTGATATTGCTGGGATGTGGGTGAAAGGAAGCAGAACCGGATGGATAAGCATGAGCCACAACTGGGGTGCTTCTTATCAAGCTTTTGCCACCTTGGGTGGCCAACCTCTTTCTTTTAAGGTCACTTCCTACACAACTAAAGAGACTATAATTGCTTGGAATGTGGCTCCTGCAAACTGGCATGTAGGGTTCACTTACAAGTCCGATGTCAATTTCCACTGATTATCATGTGAAACACCTTTTTTTTTTCCTTTTCCTTTTATTACCTTTTTCAAATTTTATATACCCTTGTTTATATTTGGCCTTTGTTTGAAAGGGTACCCTTGTTTTTGTTTGTGATCCTTATCCACAAAGTGTACTTTTCGCTTAAATTAGTGAGAGTAACTTATTGCTTTATAATAAGAATTAGTTAGCAACCTTTTGATGTAATGTAAATGGATGTCTAAATTTCAGATTGAAGTCTTATAATCTAGCTTTTTTTGGGTATCATTCAGAAGGGGGAAAAAAACGATTATTTGCTGTCGTTTTCACTTTACAGAACAGTTTAGTAGTTTACACCCATGTGTGTTTCATCATCTAGTCAGGGCCCTGGCAAACTGGACTGATATTGGGCCTGTTTATTAACCTTTGTTCATAATTCATAATTTCATGTACATAAACCCACACTTCTTTAATTGATTAATTCTTTTCCCCTCAATTGTCTTTGATCGACAGATGAATAACAGATACACATAAAACTCGTCGTCACTGTGAAAATTACCAAAAGCTGTCCTTAATAATGGATAAAAAGTTAGAAATCTACTTTTATATATATATATATATCAAACACTCGTGATCGAACTGTCAAATGTGTATGTTTGAGGTTTGACCAAGTGTGAATGTTTTAGCCTATAAAGAAAATAAAATAAAATTATGCTATCTTCAATATGTTTAATATATAAAAGTTAAGTGACTATAAATGCAATTCTTTTTGTAAAGGAAAGAAGCAAAATTTTATATACTCAAGAATTCAAGGAAAATTTATATACTCAAGAATTCAAAATATTAATTATGGAATTGGATCCTTTATTTGTTATTGTTTTCATTTGTCAAATCTAAGCCATATATATTTAATCTAATAATTAAATATTATTTTCTATTAATAAATATGTAAAATGAATAGTTAAAATTTAAAAACAAATACAAATAAGTAGAAAGAAAAAAAAAAAAAAAAGCAAGCAAAGAATCTTAATCCATTAAATATTCCATACATTAGTGTAAGTCCAACTGATTTGATATGGAGATACAAACTTGAAAATTAATAAAAAATAAACACATTTATGAGATTGCTGTTTCAATAATAATAAAATTATTATTGGTGAAAACCTGCTAGAAAATGTGAGATCCACAAAGCAAATGGAGTGGGGAGCACCTTATCAAACACAATTAAGAGTCTTGATTTTTTTTTTAAAAAAAAGGAAAAAAGAAATTGTGTGTTGATCCCAAGCAAGGGTCAAAATAAGTTGCCCATCTCATTAAGCACGCCAAGCTTCTTCTTTTAACCTGCTTTTGCCATGTTTTGTAATGATCATTCACACTCTAAAATCATTTCTCCCAACCTTGCCATATGATCCCTATTCCTTTGCTACTACTTTTTCGTTGGCATCTCTGTTTTTGATTTCTTAGATCGATTACTAGTCTATTAGCAAATATCAAATTAATTTGTTTCTAGCTAGTTTTTGCTGTCCCACCCACCTCCTCCACAAATGCAAGCAACTTTTTTCTATCAAAATGTCAAAACCATCTAATGTATATTCTCTTCGCAAAGATCTATGTGATCATGAAAAACAAAGTAAGAAGAAGTTTCCTTTCCCTTTTACTTGCTTTTTCATCAATCTACCATTGCTTTATGATCTAATTCTAATAGTTCCCTCAAAAGGCCAGGCCAGGCCAAACTTTCCTCTGTATGAAACTCCATTCCTCTTTTACATCCACAGGAAATCAAGCTTTTCCTTGGAGGGTACCAAACCTGGAGAAACCCACATAGTAAAATTCTCACATGGGTTCTCTTGTCTCCTCAACTTTACTGATTTTCTCATGTATATTATTAGCATCAATCAAAGCTGAAGGTCAGGGAATAAAATCAGCTCGTCTTTTGGACCTTCTAATTAGAGACTACACCTTTAAGTCCTTAGATAAAGCCCACTTCCGGACAGGAGTAATTCACACTGTAGATTTACCAGCTAACTTTTCTGGCATCAGAGTAGATACAGTGAGATTCAGATGTGGTAGTCTCAAAAAGTATGGTGCTCAAGTTGAGAAATTTCATCTGGCAATTGATGTTTCTATACATCCATGTGTGGAAAGGGTCATGATAGTTTACCAAAACTTGGGATATAATTGGTCTTCCATATACTACACAAACTATGACTTATCAGGATATGAGCTAGTTTCCCCTGTTTTAGGCCTTCTAGCTTATAATGCTGGCACTGGTGTGAATTTCAGCAACCCATTTGAGCTTGGAATTCAAGCTGGAGAGAAACCCATCACTATTAATTTCAGAAATTTCACAAGGGTTAAACATGAGGCAGCTTTAACACCACAATGTGCAAGTTTTGAAGGTAATGGTAAAGTGACATTAGCAAAACAAGCTTCTCCCTATGTTTGTGTAGCAAAAAGGCAAGGCCATTTTGGTTTAGTAATTGAGAAGCCATCTCCAGTGCAGTTGAGGAAGAGGGTAAGTCAGTGGAAAATAGCTATTGGAAGCTCAATTGGATCTGCATTGGGGGCTTTTCTTTTGGGTTTGCTTTTGGTAGCAATGTTTGTAAAGGTGAAGAAGAAGTCAAGAATGGTGGAGATGGAGAGGAGAGCTTATGAAGAAGAAGCCCTTCAGGTGTCAATGGTTGGTCATATCAGAGCTCCTACAGCATCAGGCACTCGAACAATGCCAACAATTGAGCACTGAGCTATTCGTTGTTGTTGTTGTTGTGGTTATTCTTTTTGTAACATTAACTGAAACTTGAAAGCTGTATTTTTAATTCCCCCAGATAATATATAATTCATCCAAATTTTCCTAGGTTGAATCGATGTCTTTGAACAGTGAGTCTATAAAATTATTCTTACTTTTTGAGTATCTGCCAAAAATAATTAGAATAACAAAAGGAACCAGCAAAAAAATCCTAGATTGTTAATGAGTTTTTATCTATTTATTATTATAGCAGATAGTAAATGAGCTAATCAAACTCATCCAAATAGATGGCCAACGTAGAGACATTTCATCAAACAGTATATAGTCAAACTCATCCAAATTTATGGAGGTAGAAATTGAAATCAAAGAGAATTAAAACGTAATAGCTTAACAAGAGATGGCCGTAGCTGATGAAGGTATGATTACACTTACACATGATCTGAAGGTAGCTACAATAGTCAATAGTGGCTGCATGATCGATGATGCTACTGGACAATAGTGAATCATTGAAAAGGTACGACAAGGATTAATAGAACAACAGAAATTCGAAATTTACATACAAATTATTTATTAGGTTCAAGCTCAACCTGCCTTTAAATTTAACCTCTTTGCTGAAAACAGCCACTCCACCCTCTTCTATCCGGACTGTTTTGATATGCGAGAGAAGATGGTTTAGGGTTAGGTGTTCTAAAATACCCAATTCAACCCAACCCAGTACAACTAATTCAACAAAATCCATTTTCATCGTGGTCTTGCTAGTGTGACATTGGCTTGGATATCAGTTTCAAAGAACCAATCCATCTTGGATTGAGTTGATTTTTGATACTCAAAACTTAAATAAATTTTGTCTATCCAATTCAATTTATTATTATTATTTTTTTATTTATTTTAATTAAATACGTCGTTTTTTTTTTTTTTTTCAATATTTTTGAGCAAAAGGGAAAGAAATTTTTTTTTTCCTTTATAATACATTATTCAATTTTATATTATTATTATTATATATGGTAGCAAATTTATTATTCTGAAAAACTAATATTATATGGTTAATTGATCATCTTAGGAACGGAAAATAATATGGTCAGTGTCAGTGGTTACATTGGTAAATTAACTGTTAAAAAGAAGGAAAACAAATCGAGACAGATTAGAAACTGTTCACGACAAAAAATGTACAATCACATGGCAAATTAGATACAAATATGGATTATGGAGTGGGTCCAAGCTGTTGGGATTAAACCCGAGACAAAGGAAGAAAACTTTTACGAAATGTTCAAATAATTTAAACGTCAATGTTCATGTTTTTAAAAACTTTCATATTTGCGATAATATTGGTAAAATATTAATATTAATTAATAATATAAATATTATTTTTAACATATTAAATAATGTTAATAAAATATTATTTATGATTAATTTTATTTATTTTTTTAAATAATTTATCTTTAATTTTATTTATTTATTTTTATTAATTATAAAATTTGTAAATTTAATTATTTATTTTAATATTTGAACTAAATATTTTATAAAATTTAAATTTGAATTTATTGATCAAAATAAATATAAAATATATTTATATTTATATTATTAAAAAAAATAATTTATTATTTTAAAGTTTTAATTTTTTTTTTATAATTTTATTTATCTACAACTTTGTAAATTTTACTATAATATTTTGGACATATCTCAAATAACATCAGTATTTCAAGCCCGAGACCAAGTAGCAATTACAGAAAGTGGTGAATTTGTTACACTATCAACCATCAAGGTATGTTCAAGTTTAACCTCTGTATTTTCTTTTTTTAAAGAAATTGAAATCCAAGATTTATTTACAAAATGCACTTTGACCAAGAACTTAGTATGTCCATTGAGATATATACAGATCAATCAGTTGGTTCGATGAGCTGGGACCCATAAGGATCTGTTTCATCGACACAAGGAAGAGGCCTTTCTGACCAAGGGGTAAGACTCATTGGTGGAAAACAACAGTTACAATCTTGTAGACACGGCTCTGGTAATTGAGTTTCTTGCTTCTCCTTCTTCTCATTGTGGATCCCACTGTCCCCGCTTGAAGGTGATGCTGTGTCCATGAGCGGTCCCCAACATTCTACCTTGTTGAATTGGAGAAGGTTTGAGTGAAAGTAAACCCAAACCAAAGCTTCCTGTAATTCTGGATAGTTGTTCAACAAATTTCCATCTCCGTGAATGAAGGCTTTCAACACCTATTCAATTCATGATTTAACTTTTTTTTTTTTTTCTTTTCTTATTAAGAGAATAATAAATAATTGATGATTAAATTAATTAAGACTAAGAGATAGTTTTAAAAACATGCTTACCACAGGAAGTTCCTTGCAGAAAATATAGTATCTGAGCCTAGCAAATATATCCAAAAGGAAATGCCCTCCACTTATATGACAGTGAACGTGTAGAGACATCTTCCCTTTAACTTTTTTCCACTCGGCAACAATTTCATCTCTTTGTAACTTGTTATACCATCCCTGCAACTGTAGTTTCAATCTCATATCAGTTTCATCAATTACAAGGTCTCATACATTTATAATTGAGATTATTTCTCTTCTTCTTCTTCTTCTTTTTTTTAAAAAAAATCCCCTGTTTTTTTCCTCCCCCCCTGTAAATTTCTGAAAAGAGAATTAGGCATCTGGGTTTGGCATATCTGGATTACCTGAGAATTGTTTATTGTCTGAGAGATGGCCAAAGTGAGCTTAGACGTTATATCACTGTGCGTAAGTGTGTATGTTCTAGGAAGATTTCCTGGATGTTTCTTCTCATCAACTCCTAAAAATAGAACCTTTAGTTTCGATGCTTCAAATATTGCTGGGCCAAATAACCTCGCAACCTGACCAATCAAACACAAGTCAATTACATCCTCCTATTCTTCAAATAAAATTAATTTAAAAAATGAACCGAAAACAAACAAGAAAAGAAAAGGCTTACAGGAACAATAGCTTGATTCTTCTTCCCAGGTTTTCTGGTACAAGGAAAAAAAGAGCTTTGTTGCTCAGAGAAGGAAGGGTGTAGCTTAGAAGACAGAAAGGGAGAGGGAGAAGCTGTTAAAGTAGCCATCCAGATGAGATGAGATGCAGATAATAAGGAATTTTAGGGAGAGACTTGGTTCTCTCTCTCTCTCCTTCTGTCTCTGCAACTCTAATATTAATTCTTTATTTAAAAGTACAGAAATATAACCAACCAATATGAACTGAGCGAAAATATTGGGTTGGTCTTCCTTCCCAGTTGCAGCTTCTTCTTGCTTTTACGTTTACTTGGATTTTGGAAAACTTGGGGATTCGTTTACTTGTTTGATTAGTCTTCGCAAGTGTTCTATCGAGGGCAAGTAATACGAACGTGTTAGTGTTAGTGTTAGTGTTAATGTCTTACTAATTTTTCTTTTTAAATAACGTTTTACTTCCCCCCCCGCCTCACACATCCTATTTATAACGATTAAAAAAATTATAATTATATTATTACTTATGTGATAAATATTCATTAAATATATGTAAATTTGTGCTATGTTTAATATAAAAAAAAAATATTATTTTTAATAATTAACTAATAATTCTAACATTATTTATATAATAAAAATTGATTGATTATATAGGATTAAATTTTATATTATATTTATTATTTAATATATATTTTAATTAACTATTAATTTATATATAAATTTTTATATTTATTTAAATCATATTATTTAATATTATTCATTTAATATTTATTGTATGTAAATTACTGATCAACATTATAATCTTATTACTTAACATTATTTATAAAAAAAAAAAAAATTTGGTAGGTCTCTGTCACCCTTCATTAAATCTACATTTTACGAGACACGCACGCAAGCTTATCCTGCATCTTCCGCGTGACTAGTTAACATTTTGTTTTTTTCTTCAATACTTTGTTTTTTGCTAAGTTCTTCAATGCATATGTTATTTGAGTAGTTTGCCCCTTTGGCATTGGCATTTGCCAGCATAATTGCTTTTACACGATTAGTGTATCTGAATTATAAATAAGTGAATCTGTTACCATAATTACGATCCGATCGAATTTTGTACCAGGCATACAAAATAATAAATTATAATAAATTATACTCAATTTAATACTAAATTTTTCATATTATATTATAATAAAAATATACAGTTAGTACTCAAAAAATATAAAATTAATACATTATATATTTAAATTTAAAATATAGAATTAACACATTAAAATATGATCAACATAAACTTAAAAAGTTTAATAAGAAACTTATCAATATACTTATTTTTTTAATTTTATTTTTATAATGTTGACTCAAAAATTAAATATTTAATTTTTTTTTTTTTTTGTATTATCACTTTTAAGACGAATTTTTACATAGTATACGACTATAATTTTATTTTTAAAACAAATAGTTATCAAATACATGAAAAAAATATACTTAATCATTTTATTTACAATTCATGTCATTTTTATCTACATTTTTGTTAAATATTGTTAAAATATACCAAATTATGTACATAAAAATTAGACACAATATATTACTATAAATAAAGAATTTATTTAATATTAAAAATATAAATATAATTAATTTTTTGTAAAAAAATTGGTTGGGGCTGCAGCCCTCACATAATATGTTATAAAAAATATTTTATTTTAAGTATATAGTTTAATTCATTCTAAATTTTATGCATGCAAATATGTTTTTAGGTGATTGATTTTGTTGATTCTTAAATTATGTTTTTATAGATAGAAAAGTCCCAAAACTTTAAAAGGAAAAAAAAAAAAAAAAAAAAACATAACAATTTGATTCTCAATTTATTTTCGGGTGATGTGCTATAAAAATTTTAAGATTATGTCATTTATGTAATTTAATACATTAGATTAAAAATAGTATTATTTAATTAAATAAAAAATTTAATTAAAGACAAACTATATTATTTTAATAATTTTTATATTAAAATATTATTATTTTTCATCAATAACAAATTAAAATATTGGTTTTTAATAAGGATAATAATAAAATTTAATATAAAATTATTTGATAAAAAAATCAATAATAATAATATTCAAACAAAGAGTTATTTAAATATATATATATCAATTTTTAATAAAAAAATAAAAAATCAATAAAACATTAAAATAAAATCAAGAAAATTAACAAATATTTTGTAAAAAAAAATTCATATTAATTATGACTTTATCATTGTTAAAAACTCGTGTTTTAATCACATTTAATCATTTGATAGAAAAGTAATAATATCTTAAAATAAAAATTATTAAATTAATATAATTTTTCCTTAATTGGTCCTTTTTTTATAAAGTTGAGAGACTAAATAGCATTATTTTTTATTATAATTTAATAAATAAGTCATAATTAAAAATTTGGGACTAAAGTGTGACTAATATGCAACAATTAGGTCCAAGACTTGTTAATATTTTTGATTTAAGTGTAATACACAATAAAATTTGGGGACTTAAGTATAATAAATATTAACAAGTTTAAAAATCTAAGTATAAGAAACAAGACTAATAGATGACATTCAATAATTTTAGGACTTAAGTGTTAAATTTTTTTTTGGTCACCTTTCTATCAATTGATGCTTAGTTGGGAATCAACGTAGGTTTTTACCCTTTGGTTTTTATAACTTAAATATTTTTTTTTTTGTATATTTAAAAATAAAGTGCACATTATAAAAATATATATTTCTAGAGGTAAAAAGTAAAATTAATTAAGTGATTAAATTATATAAAAATTAAGTGATAAGTATTTAGTATAATTTCAAACAAGCAAACACAAAATGTAATTTTGTAATGAATAATGCTAAATAATATTATTTAAATAAAATAATTTTTTTCATATTTATATGTAAAATAATAATTAGATAAAATATAAATTAAATAATAAATATAATATAAATTTAATAATATATATTCAATTTAATTTTATTATATAAATAATAATAAAGTCATAATTTAATTTAATAATAATAAGCATCATTTTCTTTGAAATTCCTATGCTCATGGTCTCACCTCTTTCAGTAGTACAATAATGTATACTAATAAAAAATAAAAATGTTTCCTCATCCGCATTGGCTGCGCTGCAATTGTCATTTGGCAATGACAAAGTGTCTTCAATTGCCGAGCCAAGTTGTAATTACAAATTCATTTGGGGAGCAATTTAGCACAGTGGCAGAGGAAAATAATTGATAGCATTACCAATTTGCCATGTATACATAATAAGATAAACTATATATACATTAGTCGAGGCCATTATGCACACAAACAAGCAGTTAATTAAAGAAGCAAATTATAACAGAGATCACCAATAGTTTTTGGATTTCTTTGTAACTTTATTTTGAGACGATTTCAAATTGAAAAGAAACCACGACAGAAAAATCTACAGCCATCAAGAATTAGAAGCAGAGGTGCTGCGGACATATATAACAAATTAAGCAGCTTTATGGCTTTTTGAGATTTCTTCTTTCTGGGGGCCATATGAACAACTCTGTCTCCACTTCCATGCTTGCATTCATGTCTTTTTCCTGGTAATAAGTCGAATAACGTAGCGGCATTGGTTGCATGCCACACTGCAGCATAACTCAATGTAATCAGTTATTAATGCAAAATAGGTAACTTTCCTAAATATTGAATGAGATCATTTAATACTTGTTATTAAAAAAATGATAAACAGGGGTAACAACTGTAGTGTTGCTCGTGCACGTGCTCAATTGTATTAATCTATTTGTTCGTTGGTACTTGAAAAAATTTCATACTCTATGTATGATTACATTTTGTTATATCAACAAACACTAATGTAGTAATGTTAACTTCAAAAAGAAAAGGATGCTTTAACATATAATCTAGTTTAACTTGTTACATGATTCAATTTGGTTCAGATTATTAAAATTTAACATTAATGTTGAAAGCACCTCTCTATAGAATTTCAATTTTCAATTTTCTCTCCCTAGGTTTCAAGAGCTTTTGAAAGTCACTACAAAAGATGCAACTTTTATTTGTGCTATTATGAAAATATATTCAAATTTTAATTGTAGAATGATGAATTATTTTGCACTGTACATTTAATTGAAAATTAAATAAATTTAATCGTATAACATAATTCTTTTCATATATAGAGTTTCATTTTTAACTTTTTACGGATAAAAAAAAAACATCTGTTCATTTCCTTTATAACGTAAATGAAGATATGTTTTTTAATGTTAAATAACTGGGTCATTTATGTACATATGAGAATTTCATATAATAGAGAAAATATAGCTTAGTATCTCAAAGGCATTAAGCTCAGATAGAAAGGAAACTCACTTTTTCCTGTAGCTTAGCATTTTCCTCGACGAGTTTCATCTCCTGAATCATGTCATGGAAGCACAAAAATAACATATTTAAATATCTTCTTATATTTGACGTAAATTTATACTCATATTAATTATGATATATCACATGATAATTTCTTGAAAATCATTAATTTTTTTCATTTTTAAAATTATCTTGCCACGCCTCATGCATAGCTGGTTTGTTTGTGCATTTAGCACGTCGCAGAAATACATAGAAAGACAATAAATTTACCTCTTCTTTCAGCCGTCCAATCTGCTCCCTAAATAATTGAGTCTAGGTACATACAAATTAATGAGAACTGTGTTAATTTAGAAGTAGTTATTGTTATAATTTGAGCAATGTGGATCTTTTCAAGTTGTATCAAATTTTAGTACCTTTCTTTCTCTAATTTTGACTAAGCTTTTCTCCAGTTGGCTTTCTGACTGATGTAACTCATCTATGGAACATGACTCCAAACTGTCTCCCAATAACTTCCTGCAAATATCATTTCATAATGATCTAAAAACTACAAAAAGAACCTAATTAAAATTAACATAAACTCCATAATCAATAGAAGAATTGAACCGTTTAGAAGCTTCAAGAAGCTCGATTTTTTTAGCCATTGTATAAGTGTGTTCCTTCAGAGGCTGCATAGATAGATATCAAAACATTTAAAAGCGAGCATTGTTATATGCTTAAATGACCTTATATTAATCATAAATCAGATTTATGATTCTTTCACTTGTCGCATGACAATAACAATGTTATATTTCATTTATCAAGGTTGACTAATTTATAGTTAACTAATAAGTTGGGTGTCCAAGTCTAATTACAAATAGTGTTGAATTAATGTACCAAAACGGTACAATTTTGTTTATAAAACTCTTGGGCTTGGGCTTAATCAAAGCCCATTAGGTTAATATTCCATCAGCGAACAAAAGAAGATATATATATTAACATAACCAGCGGCAGATAAACAAGCACCAAAAACAATATATACTCCTGCGGCAACAGCAACTCCAGCGGCAGTTCTTCGAAGCAGCAAACATAAAGGCAGCAAGAGGAGATCCATTTGATAATCCAATTAAGAATATAAGTTCTCTCTCTCTATTTATTTGGTAACAGATTTATAGTTACTGTTTCTCTTTAATTTATCTGTTGTTGCTAAATTGGCAAGACATATTTATTTATTGTTTTTGTGAGAGAGATTAATTTGTGTAATTGGATATTTGGGTATTTGAGTGATTTGGTCAATTAACTGTTGACAAATCTTAATGTACTCCTCTTTGACAAGTATAGTGAAATTTTTCGGTGCCGGCCTCAGCAGTGGATTAGATAGTCACATTGACTACTGAACCACTTAAATCTTTGTGTCCTTTGTGTTGATTATTTTCTTTATATTTTTTGTGGGTGCTCATTATTATTATTTTATCGCTTCCGCATTATTATCTGATCTTGGGTACAATAAGTGGTATCAGAGCTTGGTTAAAGATGACGAGCACAGAGTCATCCACAAAGGTTAAAAGATTTAATGGAGATAATGATTTCTCGCTATGGCAAATGCGTATGAAAGATATTTTAATTCAACAGGGAGTTGCAAAGCCATTACAAGGCAAAGATAAAAAGCCCGCTGATATGAAAGATGAAGTATGGGATGAGCTTGATCAAAAGGCAGCAAGTGCAATTCGTCAGGGACTCTCAGATGAGGTAGTTCATAATGTTTTTGATCAGAAAACTGCTTATGATTTATGGAAAACTTTAGAGCAGCTTTATATGGCCAAAAATATGACAAATAAATTATTTTTGAAGAAAGAGTTGTACACTCTTCGTATGTCTGAGAATACAAATTTGTTGATACACATGAATACCTTCAATAGGTTAATTTCTGAACTTGCTCAGTTAGGGGTAACATTTGATGATGAAGATAAAAGTATGTTGTTATTGTGTTCTCTGCCATTATCTTATGATCATTTGATTACCACCTTATTATATGGAAAAGAGACCATTGTTTTCAAGAGTGTGAAGGAAGCTTTGTTGTCTTACCACAAGAAGAAGAAAGTTGATGGTGAGCAATCACAAGCAGATGGTCTCGTCGTTACTAAGAAAGATAGTAACAATCACAGCTACAGGCGTGGAAGAAGCAAGTCTAAAGACAGAAATTATGATAACGGTAGAGGAAGATCAAGCTCAAGACCTAGACAGTTTAATAGAGACATGGAGTGTCATTATTGTCACAAAAAAGGTCACATTCGAAAATATTGCAGAATTTTAGCCAAGGAACTGGAGGATAGAAAGAACCAGACACAACCCACTAATTCAACTAGTGTTGCAGAGGATAAAAGTTAAGACAAAGATGATGATTTGTTATCTGTCTCATCAGGTATTGATTCCTTTGCCAATTCTTGGATTCTTGATTCCGGTTGTTCCTATCATATGTGCCCACATAGAAATTGGTTTGATACTTATACTCCTAAGAGTGGTAATTGTGTGTATATGGGCAACAATGCAAAATGTGAAGTTGTTGGAATAGGAACCATAAAGGTTAGGATGTTTGATGGTGTTGTGAGAACCTTAACAGGTGTAAGACATATCCCTGACCTGAAAAAGAATCTGGTTTCTCTTGGTGGGTTAGATGAGATGGGCTATTAGTATTCTGCAAAAGATGGAGTGCTCAAGGTGTCTAAAGGAGCTTTAATAGTAATTAAGGGTAAGAAATTTGGCAATCTCTACCAAATGATTGGAAATACTGTTGTAGGTGGAGCTGCTTTAATTTCTGAAGATCCTACTTTTGATGATACTATGCTTTGGCATATGAGGCTTGGACACTTGGGTGAGAAGAATATGTTGGAACTCCATAAGAGGAACTTGCTGAAAGGTGTGAAGACCTGCAAGCTTGATTTCTGTGAACATTGTATTTATGGTAAGCAGAAAAGAGTTAGTTTTAAGGCAGCAACTCACTCTTGTTCTGGTATTTTGGACTATGTCCATTCTGATGTTTGAGGACCCGTGACTATTGCTTCTCAAAGTGGAGCTTACTATTATGTTACTTTCATCGATGACTACTCCAGAAAAGTTTGGGTCTATTTTATGAGAAGTAAAACTCAGGTATTTGATATCTTTAAGGAATGGAAGACAGAGGTAGAGAACCAGTCCGGCAGAAAGATAAAGATTTTGAGAACTGATAACGGTACAAAGTACAAGCACAAGGCATTCAGAGAGTTCTGCAAGCAAGCTGGTATTATTCGACATTATACAGTGAGGAAGACTCCTCAGCAAAATAGAGTTGCTGAGAGGATGAACAGAACCATTACAGAGAGAGCAAGGTGTATGAGATTGCAAGCAAGTTTGCCAAAGAATTTTTGGGCAGAGACTGTGAGCACTGCTGTTTTCCTTATTAATCGAAGTCCTCATTCTTCCATCGATTTCAAAATTCCTGAAGAGGTATGGTACTCTAAACCTGTTGATTATTCTATACTAAAAGTTTTTGGTTGTCCTGCTTTTGTTCATATACAGAGTGACGAGAGATCAAAGTTAGATGCCAGATCCAAGAAGTGCATTTTTCTTGGCTACCAGAAAGGTGTCAAATGTTACAGGTTGTTTGATCCAGAAGCTAAGAAGTTGGTTATTAACAGAGATGTGATTTTTGACGAGAAGTCTATGCTGAAAAGTGTGACGGTAGAGCCTATGTCAGAAAGTTCTGGTGAGAAGGATAAAGCTCCAAAGGAGGTGGAGTTTGCATTTAAAAACTCACAGGACAAGGTTTATCAACCGGTCATTAGAGATGTTCAGCAGCAACTACAGGTCCAGGATCAAGAGCAACCACACGCTCAGGATCAAGAGCAGCAATCAGACCAGTATAGTATTGCTACTCATAGAGAGCCACGCATTCGTAGGGCACCACAGAGACTTGGGTTTGAAACCACAAAGACTTGGGTTTGAAGACGACACAGTTTTATTTGCTTTGTTCACTGGTAGTGATGACCCTAATTCTTTCCAAGATGCTATGAGCAGAAAAGACAGTGAGAATTGGAAGGCTTCAATGAATGAAGAAATGAAGTCATTACACAAGAACAAGACTTGGAAGTTAGTTCCACTGCCTAAGGGAAAGAAAGCTATTGGTTGCAAATGGGTTTATCGAATAAAAAAACTGAAGTAGTATAAGAGTCGATTGGTAGCAAAAGGATACTCACAGAAAGAAGAAGTTGATTATAATGAGATATTTTCACCTGTTGTGAAGCACACTTCCATTAGAGTTGTTCTTGCCATGGTCAATTTGTATGACCTGGAGTTAGAGCAGTTAGATGTCAAAACTGCCTTTCTTCATGGAGATTTGGATGAGGAGATTTACATGCAACAGTCAGAGGGGTTCATTGAATCCAGTAAAGACTATGTCTGCAGTCTGAAGAAGTCATTGTATGGGCTGAAGCAATCACCTCGCCAATGGTATAAACGGTTTGACTCCTTCATTGTTTCTCATAGTTATTGTCGTTGTGAGTATGATTGTTGTGTTTACTTTAAGATCTGTGATGATAGAACATTAGTATTGCTTACTTTATATGTTGATATGTTAATTGCCGCTCAAAGTAAGGAAAAGATCAATGATTTAAAGAATTTGCTTAAAAGCGAATTTGAGATGAAGGATCTTGGTGTTGCCAGAAAGATCCTTGAAATTGAGATCAGTCGTGACAGGAAAGCTGGAAAACTTTGGTTGTCCCAAAAAGGTTACATGGAGAAGATCCTGCATAAGTTTAGCATGATGAATGCTAAGCCTGTGAGCACACCCCTTGCAGCACATTTCAGATTGTCCACGAGTTTATGTCCTAGTACAGAGGATGAGGTAGAGTACATGGCTCAGGTGCCTTATGCCAGTGCAGTTAGATGTCTAATGTATTTGATGATTTGCACTAGACCTGATATTTCTCAAGCAGTAAGTGTTGTGAGTAGATACATGGCAAATCCAGGTAAAGAGCATTGGAATGCTGTTAAATGGATTTTCAGATATTTGGCAGGCACACGTGATTGTGGCATCATGTTTGATAAAAATGGTGCTTCTAATGTTGTCATGGGTTATGTGGATTCTGACTATGCTGGTGATCTTGATACCAGAAGGTCGATGACAGGTTATGTCTTTACTTTTGGTGGTGGCTGTATAAGTTGGAAGTCAAATTTGCAGGATACAGTTGCTTTGTCTACAACAGAGGCCGAATATATGGCTATGACTGAGGCAGCAAAAGAAGGCATATGGCTTATGGGTTTGTTGGAACAACTTGGTTTCAAACAAGAGAGTGTACCTCTTCTATGTGACAGTCAGAGTGCTATTCATTTAGCTAAGAATCAAGTTTTTCATGCGAGGACTAAACACATTAGTGTGAGGTATCACAAGATTAGAGAATGGATGAATCAAAGGTTGATCAAGCTGTCAAAAGTTCATACAAAAGGGAATGCAGCTGATATGTTGACAAAGTCAGTGCCAAGGGATAAGTTTGAACATTGCTTGGACTTGATCCATATTAGTTCTTGTTGAGAACCTTGAAGAGGGTGGAGCATTCCTACCCATAAATAGAATGCTGTTTTGGTGCCTATCAAGAGGTACCTTGAGATGATGATATTGGAGGCTCGACGTTTGAAGACTTGGTACGCGTTTTTTGGTCCAAGGTGGAGATTGTTGAATTAATGTACCAAAACGGTATAGTTTTGTTTATAAAACTCTTGGGCTTGGGCTTGGGCTTAATCAAAGCCCATTAGGTTAATATTTCATCAGCGAACAAAAGAAGATATATATATTAATATAACCAGCGGCAGATAAACAAGCACCGAAAACAATATATACTCCTGCGGCAGCATTCCTGCGGCAACAGCAACTCCAGCGGCAGTTCTTCGAAGCAGCAAACATAAAGGCAGCAAGAGGAGATCCATTTGATAATCCAATTAAGAATATAAGTTCTCTCTCTCTCTATTTATTTGGTAACAGATTTATAGTTACTGTTTCTCTTTAATTTATCTGTTGTTGCTAAATTGGCAAGACATTTATTTATTGTTTTTGTGAGAGAGATTAATTTGGGTGTAATTGGGTATTTGGGTATTTGAGTGATTTGGTCAATTAACTGTTGACAAATCTTAATGTACTCCTCTTTGACAAGTATAGTGAAATTTTTCGGTGCCGGCCTCAGCAGTGGATTAGGTAGTCACATTGACTACTGAACCACTTAAATCTTTGTGTCCTTTGTGTTGATTATTTTCTTTATATTTTTTGTGGGTGCTCGTTATTATTATTATTTTATCGCTTCTGCATTATTATCTGATCTTGGGTACAACAAATAGTATAAGAGTTCTAACTAAGCCTATGATCAAAGCAAGTATAGCCATAAAATAAGTAAATACCTGCTTATCTTCAGGAGACCCTGCGGATTTGCTATTGACGTCTAGTTCTTTTTCTTTCCTTTGATAACGCTCTATTATCTTGTTCATACTGTATTAGGTCCAAAAACAACAAAATGATAACAAATGCATTATAATAATAGATCAATATATAAAATGTAACACGTATGTGCAATAGCCATGATATTTAAGTGTATATCAGCTACATATATATGAATATAACAAGGTAAGGAATTATTATAAATCTGTAATTCACTTACTGGTCCCAATCACTAACTACTATTACTTAAGTTTCTTCTTTGTATTTTTTCTCTCTTCTTGTACATAGTTATTTCTAAAGATAGAACATTTCGTTAACAGTAGCAAGACTAGAACAATGGACCTCTTTCAAATACAAATCTAAACCATACACACCGCCAACTTGCAGTCATTTTTCCATCTATTTTGCTTCAAAATTTAAATCCATCTTTGCCAAAGAAAACAATGTAAAGGTCTGATCATAAGAATCAGAACAAATCTCCTAATATTACTATCCAACATTAAACACTGGAAGGAGATAAGATATTGACTCAAAAAAGCAAAGGACCAATCTTCCAATTACAATGAAACCAAGGGGTTAAAAAGAGAGAAATAAAAACAAAAAAACAAATCAACACAAGATACACATCATCCACAACTCATATAACAAAATAAGGAAAACCAAAAACTCTAACAAAAATAAGTGGAAAATGGAACATAACCATAGGCCATAGCATAGAGATGTCATATATCTTCTTCGAATGACAAAAAATACACAAGTCATCTGGTCATCATTCTCGGACTCCTCCATACCAGCAGAGAGAAAATGTGAAACCCTAGCACATACTTTGTTTCCTATAGTTTCAAGCATCTATGTATTCAAGAATCATAAATACCTAATGATGCTTTCCATTAACTAATTTATTTTTTTACTTTGTGAACCCTCATGAATTTATAATATTAGCCTCAAAATCTATGAAACTATATGAAATACCAAATACACTAAGCTTGCTAAATGCTTTCTTAATAAACATACAAAGCTCTTATATTCCAGTTTGAGCCTGTTATTTTGTACAGAATTGAAGTAGCATTTTTTCTTTCTGGGAACTAGTACACTGGTGTGGATTCGAGTCTTATCCTTTGAGAAACTGCAAAACCAGTTCTCGCTTTAATGACAGGGTGAGTAGGATTGCTGGTACTTACATGTATTGGTAATTTATATCAAGCAAGAAAACAAAATAACAAAAACAAAACTCTCTATTTAGATTGGATGAAGTCAAGCAGGAGATCTATATTCTATGTTATTCTCAACAACAATATCGAAACACTCACTAGTACTAAAATAATGAAAATAAAACTCACGAAACATGAAAAGAAAAATGAAATACAAATCCTGAATGCATTATTAGAAAAATTTGAGTACTCTTAAGCAGGATACATGAATAAGTAGAATGATCAATGCACATAGTCAATTAATGTTTGTAACAACAATTAATTCAACAACAAATATGTATGTACCACAAAAGCTTTCTTATGATATGATCCAATAGAAGCGGAGTTGGAGTTAGACATACTAATGAAATTTCTCCTCTAATGCATGTAGTGTTACAAGTCAGTTGAGTACTGTTAAGTCTTAACCTTTCCCTTTTTCCTTTATCCTTCCTAACTCAATAAATTTAATTGTTACTTGAATAGCTAGAGGTGTAAAACGAGTTGCTCATGCTCATTTAAAATTAACTCATTAAATTCGTGGGCTAAAACAGCCTAGCCCACTAGTGCATTTGATAAAAATACGTTGAATTAAAAAACTAACAAATAAAAAAGAAAATGAAGAATTTATCAAAATTTAATTATTAATTACTACTATAAAATTGACAAAAATGTTATTATTCAAAATAAGAAATAGAAAAGGCAAAAACTAATTTATTTATTTTTAATAAAAGAAGATAAAATTAAATTTATTTTAGAATGTTCCAATAAATATAGAATTTCAAAACAAATATTAACTTAAAAAACATACCAAACGTAATTAAAGTTAAATAGATGATCATTAGCATAGTTTTAAATTTAAATTTCATTAATTTATAATTGAATCTATACATCATTGAAAATATTAAAAAATCAATTCCAAAAAAAATGTTTATATATTATTAAGAAATTATGCTTATTTTACTTGATATTATTCAAATTCTATTGAACATTTTAAAATAAACACAAAATATTATAATTCGTTTCGTAATTTATCTCATTTTTGAAATATAAACTGTACTAAATCATAAAATATTATAAACAGTTTCATATACCATTATAAAGTTTCATAAGTCTAGTTTCTAATAAATTTTTCAGTTTATGACTTCGAGTTTTATTTAAAAAATTAGACTCGTTTTATTAAAGATTGTTCAAATTCAATATAACATTTATGACTCTTTTTTAAAATTTAAATTGCATTAATTCACAAAAATATTATGAATCACTTCATATACCATTAGAAAGTTTTAGAAGTCAAGGAAATTTTACGGTTTGTGATTTTAAATTTTACATAAAAAGTTATGCTCATTTTATTTGAGATTATTCATATTTAAATGTGTTACTAAAAAAATCATTAATTTTTTTTTAAAGAAAATTTAGTTTAATAAAAAGAAAAATTCATGTTATATTATTTAAAAAATGTTTATATATTATTTGTCAAACAAATTAGAAGTTTTTTTTTTTTTTTTTTTAAAAAAGAAGAAGAAGCTCATATCATGTTTTTAAAAGATCATGTATTAAAACATAAAATATATTTTTTATTTTTTAATAATTAACTAAATATTTTAAATAATATAAATGAGTTTAATAAAAAAAATTAAATGAACTGTTTATGAGATGCCTAGCTCAAAGAGCTCAGCAAAACTCATTTAAAAATTAGAAGAGATGAGTTGAGCTTTAGCGAGCTCAGCCAACTGATCTCGTTTGACACATCCAGCTAAAGCCTAAAACTAAGAAATAATGATCCACTATTATTGTAGTAAAGGTCTAGTATTTTTCCATAAAATTTAATTTTTATTAGAATTATTACATTTGTCAATACTCAATATCAAGAACTTTTATGTCTAACAAAAAAAATGAAAAATTACATATTATATCATGAAAAGATAAAGGAAAATTATCAAAAATAATATATCTATAATAACAAAAATAACACCCTAATAATATTAATCGCATAACATTAAATGGGCATAAATTCTCGCATTTTAATTTGAACGACGTTCAATTAGACTAACATTTAAAGAAAAATGACGTAATAGTCATTATAAAAATATATGATTTGAACATAATGAGTAATATTTTTGTTATTATAAATTTTAAGGGATGCTATATTTGTTGGTTTCCTAAAGATAAAAGCAATACTCTAACAACAGTCCTATATATTAGGATTCTTTAATGGGATTGCATGTAAAATTAGATCCCAAGTTTCTAAGACTTTGTACAAACTTATTAACAAAATGTGAATATTCAGTCACATTTGATGTAAATTAATGGCCTTACTTGCTGTGTATTATCATTGAATTTTATTTTAATAGTCAGATTTAATATAAATCTATTTATTTCAGGAGTATATATAAGAGTGTGTATAATTAATAATATATACCACAGTCATATTCTTTAATAAAGGATGGTGATTCCTATCGGCTATTGTTTGGAAAAAAACTAATGAGCAAATTCAAAATTTAGCTTCACAAAATCATATTCAAAAAACTTCATAAATAAAATTTTTACTAATACATTAATTATAGCAACCCCAAGCCTAAAAGTTACACTGCATTTTTATCGGATATAACAAGACTATCTGACTTTCTAAACAGAAGAGACTGTGAATCCGACCCATTAATACTTAATTTAATTACCTATGTGTTACAAATAAATAACTGATTAACTAAGAATCGGAAAAAGAAAAAGAAAAAAGTTATTACTATTGAGAACAGTAATAACAGTAATTACCTGAAAGCAAAGGACAATTCCTCAGAGGTTCCTCGAAAACAGTCAATAAGAGTCCAAACAGATTAATAAAGTAATTATCGTTTAGTTACTATATATATATATATATATATATATATATATTTTACATAGATGTATAATGGATTAACGAGAAAAATAATAATACTTCCATCGTTTACTTAAAAAGTTATTACTATTGAGAACAGTAATAATAGTAATTACCTGAAAGCAAAGGACAATTACTCAGAGGTTCCTCGAAAACAGTCAATAAGAGTCCAAACAGATTAATAAAGTAATTATAGTTTAGTTACTATATATATATATTTTACATAGATGTATAATGGATTAACGAGAAAAATAATAATACTTCCATCGTTTACTTAAAAAGGGTCTTTGGTTTCGGGGTTCTAAAGAGCCACGATCCATAAACTAATGAAATTCATCCGGTAACGTACAAGCAATAAAGGAAAAAATATATATATCCTTACTCCTTAGAATATATTTACAACTCTATAGCTCTCTCTCTAAATCTCTCTATATGCTAACAACTCTACTGAGTAGTACCGTAAGTCATTTATGACCGGTTAACATAATCAAATTAAGGATCAACTAACAAGATAAAAACAAACTAAACTGAGTAATCATTCATCCCAACAAGAGATGATTGGACCAAAAAAGCATAAAACGGGAAATACGAGTCCCTTCGGCCCAAAAAGTCTGAGGTTAGTACCTTACCTTACCTGTAAGTGTAGCCGTAGAGTATATTATACAAATAAATAAGCTACAAAATTTAAAACCCAAAAAATTCTGAAACTCCCATTTTATTATTGCATCATATGACTAAATTAAATATTATCTGAAAATAAAGAGGGGCAATCGCAAGCTTTGTTAGCAAGTAAAATTGTCGTACCTTGAACTGGCAAATTCATAGAGCTTCCCTCTTGGAGAGAAAACAATCAATGAAACTTCAGCGTCACAAAGAACCGATAACTCGAATGCCTTCTTGAGAAGTCCATTTCTTCGTTTTGAAAAAGTTACTTGCCTACTTGCTGCATTTTCTATTCGCTTCATCTGGGTTTTTCCTCTAACCATTTTTACACTTCAACCAAGAAATTTCTATTATTCCAACGGAAGGGAAAAAAAACTGACGAATCGAGACAAATCTGATGCGAAACTCATCAGAAAGTTCGATCCAATCATAGATTGCAAACAAGTGGGCAAGTCAAGTTAAACAGTAGTTTCCTAAAATGGAAAGGGGAGAGAGCAAAATCTTACAAATTTACAACAAAATAAAATAAAATAAAATAAATGGTAAGGAACAAATGAACTCAAGGAGGAAAATTAGTTAGAGTTTCAGATGGGTAAAGATAGAGTAAAGAAATTTTGGAAGCACAATCGGAGAAAGAAGATGTTGATATGATTTGATTTGCACAAAAAATAATTTTAGCTTGGCTATGCTCGAGAGCATAACTGTAACCCTAGAATATAAAAGTAGTAAAATTAGTTTTTTATTTTTATAAAAAGAAAGATAAGAAGGTTAAAGAACCTAAATCGCTTTCTTTTTTTGGAAAATGTTGAGAAAAATGGACGCCTCCCAGAAAAGAAAACGAAACAAATAAATGCCCATAACATGTGAAGCATTATAACTTCGTCCAATGATTATCAAGTTAAAAATAATAATACATAAAACATTATACTAAAATTTATAATAATTAAACTTAAACGATTTTAAAAATATATTTAATATTCTTTTAATAAAATTATATTAATTAAATATGAAAAGTATTAAAGTAGTGTTTTTTTTTTTCTTTTCATTTTTTCTTTATTTAGAAAAAATCGATTCTTTTTTCACAAATATATATAAAGGATACGTATAGGGTTCAAAGTTGGAGCTTTAATTATAAGTGCATTTATTTATTAAAAAAAAACTTTATTACATTACATAATATTTCATATATGAAATCACTTTTAATCCTTTTGAAGTTGTTTTCCATAATGTATATATTTTTTTACAAAAACGTATTTTTTAAAAATTATTTTTTTTATTTATAAAAAAATAACATATTTCCTTTAAATAAGATTACATCGAGTCACATACCTGATGCTTGTGGAGTAGGGTGTAATTTGGGTCTGAACGATTGCAACGCACAATCATAACTTTCGTTTACATAGAAAAAAAAAAAAAAAAAAAGTTAGAATTGTTAATGTATGATTCATTATGTAGAAAAGCGTATACTAATAGCACATTAGTTGGAGTCAAGTAATTGTTAGAATTATTAACGTATGATCCAAGTGTGTATAATAGCACATTATTCGAGTCATGTAAACTTTGATGTGAGAGTAAGCGTTTAACTACAAATTAATAAATTTATTTTATGAATTCATCTTCAACTACTTTTGATTGAATGATTTTTGTCAGGACTTGTTTGGGACGTTTTTCCTTCACCATTTAAATATACTTTTTTAAAAATATGTAGGTATAATGGCTTTCAAATAAGTGACTTTGAGTCTTATTATTAGACCTACTTAGCACTAATGATCTATCTGATTTGATAAAAGATTTATCTAATTTATGACACATTTTATTTAATGTAAGACATTAAAATTTAATTAAGTCTCTCATGTTATTTTGCTCCTTTAATGAAGAATTTATCTAATTTATGACCAATCTTATTTAACACAAACCTAAATTTATTTATTTGTGAGGTGCCATAAAAATTCTTTAAATTAATTTATTTGTATTATTTAATTCATTAGATTATAAATAATGCTATTTAGTTCATTAACTTTGTAAAAATGGTAAATTACAAATAAACTATATTATTTTAATGATTTTTTTTATTAAAATATTATTTTTTTTAAAGATTAAAAGGGATTAAAATATGAGATTTTAATGATGATAAAAGTCAAATTTAATATAAAATTGATTAAAAAAAATCAACAATAATAATATTTAAACGAAAAGTTATTTAAACATATATTTTAATTTTTAATAAAAAAGAAAAAACTAAGAAAATATTAAAATTGTATCAATTAACAAATATTCAAAATGAATATTTAAATAATTTTTTTTCATATTAATTGTGATTTTATCATTGTTAAATACTCGTATTTTAATTAGATTTAATCTCTTAACAAAAAAATATTATTATTATAATAAAAAAAATTATTAAAATAATATAATTTGTCCTTAATTAACATTTTTTATAAAACTGAGAAATTAAATAACATCGTTTATAATTAAAGGGATTAAACAGTATAAATAACCTAATTTAAGAAATTTTTGTAACATTTTTATCTTTATTTAAAAAACTCCTATAAGTTTCTAAGTTATAGTATAATTATTGGTAAATGTCATATATCATCAATCAATTTACAACCGTACTTATTTGTTTTTAACAATATAAAAAATATGTGTTTTTTAAATGTTCAAAAATGAGATGAACATATTTTTTATATATCATAAAATATATATATCTTTTTAGAAATTAAAAATAAAAATATATAAATAACTGAATTATCTAAAAATTAAATATTTAATATAGACAACTAATTTGGATCCAACTTATTTAACATCACTGTAAATTAAACCCATTAAAAAGGCTCATATATGAAATATGTGAATGCTATTACAAAATTGGGTTTTTAATTTAGAGCTGCGTGTTGTTAGAAATGACTTTGCGTTGGATTAAGTTGAATCAATTTTTATGTGGACCGGTTGTTGTTGGCTGTTGTTTCAAATTCAACATTGGTTGTCAACGTTCACTGAGGGCCGAAGCTATTTAGATGTAAAAAAATTAAAAACAAAAAACTTAGTTGTAGTTGTAGAATGCATCCTATAAGAAATCTCTATTGCTTGTGCCATGAAGCCATAAGCAAAGCCCCCCACACTTGTCCGGGATGTTTGACACATTTCAGATTCATTTTGAATCTAAAGTGTAAACTGGGTCTAATGTGCCTAATAATAATTTTGGCTACATTGGACAGAGTGATGGCCTAATATGGGTTTATATATATATATAAAACTAAAATAACATATTTAGTAAATAAAAAAATATATATTTTAAAAAATAAAATTATTATTTTATCTAAAATATCTTTCTATTAATTAAAATTATAACCAATTTATTTTACTATTATCTAATTAAAAAATTATTTTTATTTTTAATAATCATTACTAATAATTTTGTTGGAGGTCCGACAACCACCACCATCATGCAAATTTTTTCTGTAATATGTATAAAATAAAAATATTATTCATATATATAGTACATAAATAACTTTTTTATTCTATAAATTTTACATAAAAAATTTGAAAATCCTAACAAATTTTTTTGAATATGAATGCAAATTTTGGTATATGGTACAGAATAATATTTTTATTATGTACATATTATATAAAAAATCTTAAAATCATAATAAATAAATTCTAAATATTTTAATTCAAGATTTTGTACATGGTCCAAAAATAATAATTTTATTATGTACATGTTATAAAAAAAATATAGATATTAGAACAAAAAAATTATAAATATAAACTTAAAATTTTGTACATGTTACATAATAAAATTTTTATTTTGTACATATTACAATTTTTGTATAACTTACAAACTAACTAGCATACAAAATTATTTATAATTTTTATACAACTTAAAAAATGAGATGGATACATAATTATTTATAATTTATGTACAATTATAATTTACAAAATGATCTAAATACATAATTATTTATAATTTATGTATAACTTACAGAATAATCTAAGTAGAAAATTATTTACAATTTACATAATAACTAGCCTACGTAATTATTTACATTTTTTTGTACAACTTACAGAATGACCTGCATATATAATTATTTACAATTTATGTACAACTTACAAAATAATTTATAATTTATGTACAAATACAATTTACAAAATAATCTAGATATATAATTATTTATAATTTATGTACAACTTATAGAATAATCTAAGTACAAAATTATTTACAATTTGCATAATGACTAGCTTACATAACTATTTACATTTCTTTGTACAACTTACAGAACAATCTGAGTATATAATTATTTATGATTCCTGTACAACTTACAAAATAATTTGGGTACATAATTATTTATAATTTATATACAATTTATAGAATAATATGAATACGTAATTATTTATAATTATATATAATTTATAAAATGATCAAATTATAAAAATAACTTAACTATATAATAGATCATTAATAATTTAATTATATAATAGGTCACTGATAGTAAAAATAAAATTCTTACTTGTAGTAGTGTAGAATGCATTCTATGAGAGATTTCTGTTGCTTGTGCCATGAAGCCATAAAGCAAAGCCCACCTCACTTGTCCGGGATGTTTGACACATTTCAGATTCATTTTGAATCTAAAGTGTAAACTGGGTCTAATGGGCCCAAATACTATCATTAGCTACATTGGACAAGGGTTAAGTAGAGATGTTTGATTCTTTTCACATACACGCAAAACTTGGTCAAACAAACTCAACCAATTTTTCTATTAATTTAAATTATTTTTGTATTTAGTTTAAATATTAATTTAAAATATAACGTAATACATTCAATAGTATTAGAAATAATCATTTTTTACACACCTTTCAAAAATACATTAAAATGTTCTATTTTCTTTATATATTTGTATAATTATTTATTATTTTTATCATTTATTCACAAATATTAAGTTAAAAAATCACAATTTAAAGAGAAACAACATTCAAATAAGTTTATAAATTATTAAGTCGATTGGAATTCAATATCTTGTGAGAGTCTATAAACCTGTTAGGTTTTCATAAATTAGTATAAGAGCCAGCAACAAATTATTTTATTGCTTTGATAACTTTGTATATTTAATGGGAAATGTAAAACAATAATATTAATTAATTGAAACAATAAAAAAAAAAAAAAAGGGAAGAAAAGTATAGAGAAATTAAATTTGGGTTTTAAATAAGTATTAAACGTAATTCAATAAAATTAACTTTTATTTTATTTTTATCACTATCTTTTGTATTTAAAGAAAATAGATATTGAAAATTAAATTTTTTTTAACAATGATTTTGTGAAGAATTACAATTTAAATATACTTTTATTAAAAAATGAGACAAAATTCAATTAGACTTGATGATTTGTTAAGAATTACAATTTTATTGTATTATTTATATTATAGTTTTGAAAAGCATATTATTGTACTTGACCTAACTCCTTTAAGACTTAAATCCCAATTCTATTCTTCATAACTAATAAAAGTAAGGAATGTTAACCCGTGCACGAGACATGATGAACAATCAAGATGCTTAGAGAAATGACATCACTCACCATATAATTGATCTTGATGGAGTGTGAGTAGTAGAAGATTGATTCTAAATATTTGTATAGCCTCTCCACCACATTGGAACCAATTGTACATAGCATTAGTTTGGTTGATAAAAGTGATTGATTAGTTCTTCTGGACATCCGATGATGTATCTCCATACAACAAATAAGGGTGACAAAATTAATGAGAAAATATAAAATTTACATTCTATTGTAACGCTTCTCCTATTTAATTTTTAAAAGAAAAAACTTAAGATCAACAAAACCCAACAAATCAATTCAAATTGGAATGTGGATGGACTTAAAAGCTTTATTCCGTAGTACACCAGCACCAACTTCTTTCATTTTTCTAAATGAATGTTATCATATAGTTTTATTATTATTATTATTATTATTATTTATTCCTTGTATGTACAAACATGTGCTTGTAACTATGTAATATGTTAATCAGACCCTAAAATGCTAGTATATTTTGAGACGTTTTCAAATTGAAAATAAACAAAGACAAAAAAATTTACGACCATCAAGATTTAAAAGTAGAGGCACTGAGGCTATATATGTATGTATATATGTCCTTAACAAATTAAGCAACTTTATGACTTTTTGAGATTTCTTCTTTCTAGGGGCCATATGGACTACTCTATCTCCAGTTCCATGCTCTCATTCATGTCTTCTTCCTGATGATAAGTCAAATAACGCAACGACATTAATTGCATGCCACACTGCAACATAACTCAATTTAATTAGTTATTAATGCAAAATAGGGATAATTTGTAACTTTCCTATATATTGAATGAGATCGTTTAATGCTTGTTATTAAAAGGATGATAAACTGGGTAGCAACTATAGTGTTGCTCGTGCATGTGCTCAATCGTGTTAGTTTGTTTGATGGCACTTGAGAAAATTTCTATATTGGTATTTACAATAGTTTGAAATATCATCAGTAATTAATTATAACTATAATTTTATTTTCATTATCTACGTGTATGGTTACAGTTTGTTATATCAATAACACTAATGTAGTAATGTTAACTTCAAAAAGAATAAATACTTTAACAGATAATTTGGTTCAACTTGTTACATGATTCAATCTGATTCAAACTGTTAAAATTTAACATTAATTGTTGAAAGCACATCTCTTTAGAATTTTAATTTTCAAAATTCTCTCTATCTCTCTCTAGGGTTTTAAGAGCTTTTTGGAGTCTTGGCTGGCAACAGGGGCCTGGCCGTGTCTGGCTAAGTTGTCTGATTGCCTCTGCCATCTGGTTTGGTGGTTTTGTAGCTATTCTACCCCATTTCTCAGCCCTTTGATGGTTTTCTACGATGGTGGTAGTTTTTGATGTAAGCCTTATGCTGAGCTTTCTGTTGGTGGTCTTCTGCAATGGTGGTACCGCTTGGTATTGTTCTATCTAGTAGTTGTTGTTTTGCAATTTGGTTTGGTGGTTGTCATGCAGTCTTGTGCCTTGTCGTTGCTGTGCCATGTGTCTGATGGGTGGTACTATGCCGTTAGGTGCGGTTCGGTGGTTGCCCCGGTGCTATGCCATTCGATGATGTGTGCTGGTTTCCATCGTCTGATTGGGGCTATTTTAATCAATTCTTTTTTTTTTTTTTTTTTTTGTATTTTCTCCGATTGATTTTATTCACCAAATTTCTCCATTAAGTCAGGATGATTAATTGGTTGGATAATTTTCAACTTTTGGAGTAGGCTTTTATGTGTTGCGCTTTTAAGTGTTCCCTTGTGTGCCTTGTGCACTCTTAGTAATAGGTACCCAAAAAATTTCAGTTTTGATGGGAAGCATTTGTAAGATATGATCATTATATTATCATAGATGGTTTCAAAAGGATTTAACTGATATATATTAAATGTTTATTTCCATTATGAAATCATTTTCGTTTTCCCTTGTTTTGACGTTTTGGGCATCTGTATGTTACATTTTAATCCGCTGGACTTAAACAATTTATTTTGCCTATTCATTTTGTTTGTTTTTAGTTAAAATGTTATAGGCTTTTAATCTTTGAAGATATATTCTAATGTATTCTCTATTTTATTTTAAATTGAAAAAAAATACAACTTAACTTTTAAAGGGAAAAAAAAACTTCAAAAAGAACATTGCTCTTATAATATATATATATATATATTCAAAATTGTCACACTTAATAACTTAATTGTTCCATTCTCTAGTGTACAACAGAAGATGCGATTTTTATTTGTGCTATTATGAAAATATATTCAAATTTTAATTATAGAATGATAAATTATTTTGCACTGTACGTTTAATTGCAAATTAAATAAATTTAATCGTAAGACATAACTTATTTTATATATAGAGTTTCATTTTTAACTTTTAAGGAGAAAAAAAAATATGTTTATTTTCCTTATAATGTAAATGAATATAAGTTTTTAATGTTTTGAGAAAATAAAACTAATTAAATAACTTAATCATTTATGTACATATCAAAATTATATAAAATAGAGAAAATATAGCTTAGTATCCCTAAAGCATTAAGCTCAGATAGAAAGTACGCTCACCTTTTCCCGTAACTTAACATTTTCCTCAATGAGTTCATCTTCTGAATCATGTCATGGAAGCACAAAAGTAGCATATTTAAATTTATACTTATATTAATTATGATATGTCACATGATAATTTCTTAAAAATCATTAATTTTTTTCATTTTCAAAATTAACTTGCAACGCCTCATACATAGCTGGTTTGTTTGTGCATTTAGCACGTCGCAGAAATACATAGAAGGACAATAAATTTACTCTTCTTTCAGCCGTCCAATCTGCTCCCTAAATAATTGAGTCTGGGTACATACTAATTAATGAGAAGAACTGTGTTAATTTAGAAGTAGTTATTGTTATAATTTGAGCAATGTGGATCTTTTCAAGTTGTATCAAATACTAGTACCTTTCTTTCTCTAATTTTTACTAAGCTTTTCTCCAGTTGGCTTTCTAACTGATGTAACTCATCTATGGAACATGACTCCAAACTGTCTCCCAATAACTTCCTGCAAATATCATTTCATAATGATCTAAAAACTACAAAAGAACCGTTTAAAAGTTTCAAGAAGCTCGATTTTTTTAGCCATTGTATAAGTGTGTTCCTTCAGAGGCTGCATAGATAGATATCAAAACATTTAAAAGCGAGCATTGTTATATGCTTAAATGACCATATATTAATCATAAATCAGATTTATGATTCTTTCACTTGTCGCATGACAATAACAATGTTATATTTCATTTATCAAGGTTGACTAATTTATAGTTAACTAATAAGTTGGGTGTCCAAGTCTAATTACAAATAGTATAAGAGTTCTAACTAAGCCTATGATCAAAGCACGTATAGCCATAAAATAAGTAAATACCTGCTTATCTTCAGGAGACCCTGCGGATTTGCTATTGACGTCTAGTTCTTTTTCTTTCCTTTGATAACGCTCTATTATCTTGTTCATACTGTACTAGGTCCAAAAACAACAAAATGATAACAAATGCATTATAATAATAGATCAATATATTAAAAAAATATACTTAACTATTTTATTTACAATTTATATCATTTTTATCAATGTATTTATTAAATATTGTTAATATATACTAAAATATTTACATAAAAATTAAACACAATATATTACTACAAATAAAAAAATTATTTAATACTAAAAATATATATGTAATTAATTTTTTGTAAAAAAATTAGCTAGGGCTGCAACCCCTCACATAACTCCGCCTCTGTTAGATCATATAAAATTGTTCGAATTTTGATTATAACAAACTAAATTTACACATTATTTTTATTTTTAACAAAATTATTAGTTAACATAATGTGTTATAAAAAATATTTTAGTTTAAGTATATAGTTTAATTCATTTTAAATTTTATGCATGCTATGCAAATATGTTTTTAGGTGAATGATTTTGTTGATTCTTAAATTATGTAGAAAAGTCCCAAAACTTTAAAAGAATAATAAAAAAAAAAAACATAACAATTTGATCTTCAATTTATTTTAGGGTGATGTGCTATAGAAATTCTAAGATTATGTCATTTATATAATTTAATATATTAGATTAAAAAAGATATCATTTAATTAAATAAAAAAGCTAATTAAAGACAAATCATATTATTTTAATGATTTTTTTTATTAAAATATTATTATTTTTTATCAAGTGATTAACGAATTAAAATATTGGTTTTTAATAAGGATAACAATAAAATTTAATATAAAATTATTTGATAAAAAAATCAATAATAATAATATTCAAACAAAAAGTTATTTAAATATATATGTTAATTTTTAATAAAAACTAAAAAATCAATAAAACATATTAATATTTTGTAAAAAAAATTCATATTAATTGTAATTTTATCATTGTTAAATACTCGTGTTTTAATCGCATTTAATCATTTGATAGAAAAATAATAATATTTTAAAATAATTTTTTTTAAATTAATATAATTTGTCCTTTATTGGTCATTTTTTATAAAGTTGAGAGACTAACATTTTTTTTATATTATAATTTAATAAATAATATATAATTAAAAATTTGGGACTAAAGTGTGACTAATATGCAACAATTAGGTCCAAGACTTGTTAATATTTTTGATTTAAGTATAATAAACAATAGAATTTGAGGACCTAAGTATAATAAATATTAATAAGTTTGAGAATCTATGTAATAAACAAGACTAATATATGACATTCAATAATTTTGGGACTTAAGTGTTAACTTTTTTTTTTATCACCTTTCTGTCAATTGATGCTTAGTTAGGGATCAACGTAGGTTTTTACCCTATGATTTTTATAACTTAAATATTTTAAATATTTTTTTATATTTAAAAATAAAGTGCACATTATAAAAATATATATTTTATAGAGGTGAAAAGTAAAATTAATTAAGTGATTAAATTATATAAAAATTAAGTGATAAATATTTTGTATACTTTCAAACAAGCAAACACAATGTAATTTTGTAATGAATAATGCTAAATAATATTATTTAAATAAAATAATTTTTATCATAATTTATATGTAAAATAATGATAAGATAAAATATAAATCAAATAATAAATATAACATAAATTTAATAATATATATTCAATTCAATTTTATTATATAAATAATAATAAAGTCATAATTTAATTTAATAATAATAAGCAGCATTTTCTTTTGAAATTCCTATACTCATGGTCTCACCTCTTTCAGTAGTACAATAATGTATACTAATAAAAAATAAAAAAAATGTTTCCTCATCCGCATTGGCTGCGCTGCAATTGTCATTTGGCAATGACAAAGTGTCTTCAATTGCCGAGCCAAGTTGTAATTACAAATTCATTTGGGGAGCAATTTAGCACAGTGGCAGAGGAAAATAATTGATAGCATTACCAATTTGCCATGCATACATAATAAGATAAACTATATATACATTAGTCGAGGCCATTATGCACTCTTACAAACAAGCAGTTAATTAAAGAAGCAAATTATAACAGAGATCACCAATAGTTTTTGGATTTCTTTGTAACTTTATTTTGAGACAATTTCAAATTGAAAAGAAACGAAGACAGAAAAATCTACAGCCATCAAGAATTAGAAGTAGAGGTGCTGCGGCTATATATATATATATACATGTCCTTAACAAATTAAGCAGCTTTATGGCTTTTTGAGATTTCTTCTTTCTGGGGGCCATATGAACAACTCTGTCTCCACTTCCATGCTCTCATTCATGTCTTCTTTCTGATGATAAGTCGAATAATGCAACAGCATTGATTGCATGCCACACTGCAACATAACTCAATATAATCAATTATTAAAGCAAAATAGGGGTAACTTTCCTAGATATTGAATGAGATCATTTAATACTTGTTATTAAAAAAAATGATAAACAGGGGTAGTAACTGTAGTGTTCCCGTGCATGTGCTCAATCGTGTTAGTCTGTTCGTTGGTACTTGAAAAAATTTCATATTCTAGGTATGGTTACATTTTGTTATATCAACAAACACTAATGTAGTAATGTTAACTTCAAAAAGAAAACGATACTTTAATAGATAATCTAGTTCAACTTGTTACATGATTTAATATAGTTCAGATTGTTAAAATTTAACATTAATTGTTGAAAGCACCTCTCTTTAGAATTTGAATTTTCAATTTTAAATTTTCTCTGTCTCTCACTCTAGGTTTCAAGAGCTTTTTGAAGTCTCGACTGGCTGGCCGTATCTGGCTGTATCTGGCTAAGCCGTCTGATTGCCTATGCCATTTGATCTAGTCTGGTCTTGTGGTTTTGTTGCCATTCTACCCCATTTCTCACCACTTCAATGGTTTTCTACAATGGTGATGGTTGGTTGTTCTCGTTCGATGTATGTCTTCTGTCGAGTCTTCAACTGGTGGTCTTCTGCAATGGTAGTGCCTCCTTGTGTTGTTCTATCTAGTGATTGATGTTTATCAGTTCGATTTGGTGGTTGTCGTGTAGTCTTATGCCTTGTCGTTGTCGTGCCATACGTTTGATGGGTGGTATTATGCCGTTAGGTGCGATTTGGTGGTTGCCCTGATGCCATATTGTCCGGTGATGTGTGGTGGTTTCCATCGTATGGTTTGGGGCAGTTTTAATCAATTTAAGTTTGTATTTTCTCCAACTGATTTTATTCACCAAATTTCTCCATTAAGTCGGGGTGATTTGTCGAAAGAGTATTTTTCAACTATTTGAGCACGCTTTTATGCGTTGCGTCTTAATGTGTCCCCTTGTGCACTCTTGGTAGTAGGTACCTAAAAAAATTTAGTTTTAATTGGAAGCATTTGTGAGAGATGATCATTATACTCTCAAATGGTCTCAAAAGAATTTTACTGATATATTTTTGGTATTTAATTTTGTTCTGAAATCAATTTCGTTTTCCCTTGTTTTGACATTTTGTGCGATTGTATGTTGCGTTTTAATATGTTAGGCTTGAACAATTTATATTACCTGTACACTTTGTCTGCTTTTGATTGAAATGCTATAGGCTTTTAATCTTTGAAGACGTATTCTAATGTAATGTACGTTTTATTTCAACTTAAAAATAAAATACAACTTAGCTTCGGAGGGAAAAAAAAAAAAAAAAAAAACTTCAAAAAAAAAACATTGCTCTTAAAAAAAAGCTTCAAAAATTAACACACTCAAAATTGTAACACTAAATAACTTAACTGTTCCGTTCAATACAGAAGATGCAACTTTTATTTGTGCTATTATGAAAATATATTCAAATTTTAATTGTAGAATGATGAATTATTTTGCACTGTACATTTAATTACAAATTAAATAAATTTAATCATATAACATAATTCCTTTCATATATAGACTTTCATTTTTAAATTTATAAGGAGAAAAAAAAAATATCTGTTTACTTTCCTTATAACGTAAATGAAGATATGTTTTTTAATGTTATGAGAAAATGAAACAAGTTAAATAACTAAGTCATTTATGCACATATGAGAATTACATATAATAGAGAAAATATAGCTTAGTATCTCGAAGGCATTAAGCTTAGATAGAAAGGAAACTTACTTTTTCCTGTAGCTTAGCATTTTCCTCGACGAGTTTCATCTCCTGAATCATGTCATGGAAGCACAAAAATAGCATATTTAAATATCTTCTTATATTTGACGGAAACTTATACTCATATTAATTATGATATATCACATGATAATTTCTTGAAAATCATTAATTTTTTTCATTTTCAAAATTATCTTGCCACGCCTCATACATAGCTGGTTTGTTTGTGCATTTAGCACGTTGCAGAAATACATAGAAAGACAATAAATTTACCTCTTCTTTCAGCCGTCCAATCTGCTCCCTAAATAATTGAGTCTAGGTACATACAAATTAATGAGAACTGTGTTAATTTAGAAGTAGTTATTGTTATAATTTGAGCAATGTGGATCTTTTCAAGTTGTATCAAATACTAGTACCTTTCTTTCTCTAATTTTGACTAAGCTTTTCTCCAGTTGGCTTTCTAACTGATGTAACTCATCTATGGAACATGACTCCAAACTGTCTCCCAATAACTTCCTGCAAATATCATTTCATAATGATCTAAAAACTACAAAAAGAACCTAATTAAAATTAACATAAACTCCATGATCAATAGAAGAATTGAACCGTTTAGAAGCTTCAAGAAGCTCGATTTTTTTAGCCATTGTATAAGTGTGTTCCTTCAGAGGCTGCATAGATAGATATCAAAACATTTAAAAGCGAGCATTGTTATATGCTTAAATGACCTTATATTAATCATAAATCAGATTTATGATTCTTTCACTTGTCGCATGACAATAACAATGTTATATTTCATTTATCAAGGTTGACTAATTTATAGTTAACTAATAAGTTGGGTGTCCAAGTCTAATTACAAATAGTATAAGAGTTCTAACTAAGCCTATGATCAAAGCAAGTATAGCCATAAAATAATTAAATACCTGCTTATCTTCAGGAGACCCTGCGGATTTGCTATTGACGTCTAGTTCTTTTTCTTTCCTTTGATAACGCTCTATTATCTTGTTCATACTGTATTAGGTCCAAAAACAACAAAATGATAACAAATGCATTATAATAATAGATCAATATATAAAATGTAACACGTATGTGCAATAGACATGATATTTAAGTGTATATCAGCTACATATATATGAATATAACAAGGTAAGGAATTATTATAAATCTGTAATTCACTTACTGGTCCCAATCACTAACTACAATTTCGTTAACAGTAGCAAGACTAGAACAATGGACCTATTTCAAATACAAATCTAAACCATACACACTGCCAACTTGCAGTCATTTTTCCATCTATTTTGCTTCAAAATTTAAATCCATCTTTGCCAAAGAAAACAATGTAAAGGTCTGATCATAAGAATCAGAACAAATCTCCTAATATTACTATCCAACATTAAACACTTGAAGGAGATAAGATATTGACTCAAAAAAGCAAAGGACCGATCTTCCAATTACAATGAAACCAAGGGGTTAAAAAGAGAGAAATAAAAACAAAATACAAATCAACACAAGATACACATCATCCACAACTAAGTATAGCTGAAGCCTAAAACTAACAAATAACGAACCACTATTATAGTAGTAAAGGTCTAGTATTTTTCCATAAAATTTAATTTTTATTAGAATTATTACATTTGTCAATACTCAATATCAAGAACTTTTATGTCTAACAAAAAAATGAAAAATTACATATTATATCATGAAAAGATAAAGGAAAATTATCAAAAATAATATATCTATAATAACAAAAATAACACCCTAATAATATTAATCGCGTAACATTAAATGGGCATAAATTCCC
This sequence comes from Elaeagnus macrophylla, assembly GCA_029378325.1. Classification (NCBI taxonomy): domain Eukaryota; kingdom Viridiplantae; phylum Streptophyta; class Magnoliopsida; order Rosales; family Elaeagnaceae; genus Elaeagnus; species Elaeagnus macrophylla. The sequence continues at coordinate 27,855,646 of CM055645.1, forward strand.
GCATTTCAATTTGAACGACGTTCAATTGGACTGACATTTAAAGAAAAATGACATAATAGTCATTGTAAAAATATATGATATAAACATAATGAGTAATATTTTTGTTATTATAAATTTTAAGGGATGCTATATTTGTTGTTTCCTAAAGATAAAAGCAATACTCTAACAACAGTCCTAGATATTAGGATTCTTTAATGGGATTGCATGTAAAATTAGATCCCAAGTTTCTAAGACTTTGTACAAACTTATTAACAAAATGTGAATATTCAGTCACATTTGATATAAATTAATGGCCTTACTTGCTGTGTATTATCATTGAATTTTATTTTAATAATCAGATTTAATATAAATCTATTTATTTCAGGAGTATATATAAGAGTGTGTATAATTAATAATATATACCACAGTCATATTCTTTAATAAAGGATGGTGATTCCTATCGGCTATTGTTTGGAAAAAAACTAATGAGCAAATTCAAAATTTAGCTTCACAAAATCATATTCAAAAAACTTCATAAATAAATTTTTTACTAATACATTAATTATAGCAACCCCAAGCCTAAAAGTTACACTGCATTTTTATCGGATATAACAAGACTATCTGACTTTCTAAACAGAAGAGACTGTGAATCCGACCAATTAATACTTAATTTAATTACCTATGTGTTACAATAAATAACTGATTAACTAAGAATCGGAAAAAGAAAAAGAAAAAGAAAAAAGTTATTACTATTGAGAACAGTAATAATAGTAATTACCTGAAAGCAAAGGACAATTCCTCAGAGGTTCCTCGAAAACAGTCAATGAGAGTCCAAACAGATTAATAAAGTAATTATAGTTTAGTTACTATATATATATATATACATTACATAGATGTATAATGAATTAACGAGAAAAATAATAATACTTCCATCGTTTACTTAAAAAGGGTCTTTGGTTTCGGGGTTCTAATGAGCCACGATCCATAAACTAATGGAATTCATCCGGTAACGTACAAGCAATGAAGGATCAACTAACAAATTATAGCTCTCTCTCTAAATCTCTCTATATGCTAACAACTCTACTGAGTAGTACCGTAAGTCATTTATGACCGGTTAACATAATCAAATTAAGGATCAACTAACAAGATAAAAACAAACTAAACTGAGTAATTATTCATCCCAACAAGAGATGATTGGACCAAAAAAGCATAAAATAAATAAATAAATAAGCAAATGGGAAGTACGAGTCCCTTCGGCCCAAAAAGTCTGAGGTTAGTACCTTACCTTACCTGTAAGTGTAGCCGTAGGGTATATTATACAAATAAATAAGCTACAAAATTTAAAACCCAAAAAATTCTGAAACTCCCATTTTATTATTGCATCATATGACTAAATTAAATATTAAAGAGGGGCAATCGCAAGCTTTGTTAGCAAGTAAAATTGTTGTACCTTGAACTGGCAAATTCATAGAGCTTCCCTCTTGGAGAGAAAACAATCAATGAAACTTCAGCGTCACAAAGAACCGATAACTCGAATGCCTTCTTGAGAAGTCCATTTCTTCGTTTTGAAAAAGTTACTTGCCTACTTGCTGCATTTTCTATTCGCTTCATCTGGGTTTTTCCTCTAACCATTCTTACACTTCAACCAAGAAATTTCTATTACTCCAATGGAAGGGAAAACAACTGACGAATCGAGGCAAATCTGATCAGAAAGTTCGATCCAATCAGAGATTGCAAACAAATATGCAAGTCAAGTTAAACAGTAGTTTCCTAAAATGGAAAGGGGATAGAGCAAAATCTTACAAATTTACAACAAAAAAAATAAATAAAAATGGTAAGGAACAAATGAACTCAAGGAGGAAAATTAGTTAGAGTTCCAGATGGGTAAAGATATAGTAAGGAAATTTCGGAAGCACAATCGGAGAAAGAAGATGTTGAGATGATTTGATTTGCACAAAAAATAATTTTAGCTTGGCTAGGCTTGAGAGCATAACTCTAACCCTAGAATATAAAAGTAGTAAAATTAGTTTTTCTATTTTTATAAAAAGAAAGATAAGAAGGTTAAAGAACCTAATCGCTTTCTTTTTTTGGAAAATGTTGAGAAAAATGGACGCAGAAAAGAAATCGAAACGAATAAATGCCCATAACATGTGAAGCATTATAACTTCGTCCAATGATATCAAGTTAAAAAAAATATACATAAAACAAGATATTAAAACTTATAACAACTAAACTTAAATGATTTTAAAAATAAATTTAATATTCTTTTTGTAAAATTATATTAACTAAATATAAAAAGTATTACTTTATAGTTACAAATTTTAAGTAGTGTTATTAAATTTTTTTTTTTTTTTCATTTTTTCTTTATTTAGATCACAAAAAATTGATTTTTTTTTCACAAATATATATAAAGGATACGTATAAGGTTTAAAGTTGGAGCTTTAATTATACGTGCATTTATTTATTAAAAAAACTTTATTACATTACATAATACTTCATATATCAAATCACTTTTACATATATATATTTTTACAAAAACATATTTTTTTAAAATTATTTTTTTATTTATAAAAAAATAACATTTTTTTTTAAATAAGATTAAAAATATGTAAATAAGTTATCACTGAGTCACGTGCCTGAGATGTAGTCCTCATATTACACTGAGTCACATGCCTAATGCTTATTGAGTAGGGTGTAATTTGGGTCTAGGCGATGGCAGCGCATAATCATAACTTTCATTTACATGAAAAAAATAAAAAATAAAAAAAATTAGAATTGTTAATGTATGATCCATTGTGTAGAAAAGAGTATACTAATAGCACATATGTTCGAGTGTGAGAGTAAGCGTTTAAATACAAATTAATAAATTTATTATTTAAGTATTATAATAATTTTTTAATAATAAAATATTACAATAGTTTTGTAAAAAAAAAAATTTGTCAAAATTTGCTCAAATTTAATTGATGAAGATTTTTTTTTTTCTTTTTGTGTTTTTTTTTTCACCATGTCAAGATTACTTCGTATTACGATCTTTGTGATTATTGATCCATTGTTGATTAGCTTATTATTTGGATTGGTCACTACAGATAAGGTGACTTCCTTGATGAAATTGGATTACGAAGTTGTTCATCTAATGGATTAGAAATCATCTTGTAATATTATTTTATTTTATGAATTCATCTTCAACTACTTTTGATCGAATGATTTTTGTCAGACTTTTTTGGGACTTTTTTCCTTCACCAATTAAATATATTTTTTTAAAAATATGTAGGTAAAATGGTTTTCAAACAAGTCACCTGAGTCTTATTATTAGACCTACATAGCACTAATTATCCATCTCATTTGATAAAAGATTTAAAATTTATTAAAAAAAACACCTATAAAATTTATAATAACAAAACTAGCACTCTCAATAATATTAACCGTTCAATTTGAACGAAAAATATTGAATGTTCAATATTAAACGGGTCTAAATTATCGTCGTTCAATTCTAATTGAATGAGTATTCAAAGAAAAATGATATATTAATCATTTTTTTTAATTATGAAAATATAAATTTGAATACAAAGGATGCTACTTTTGTTATTACAAGTTTAAAGGGTACTAATTTTATTATTTTTCCTAAAAAATTTATCTAATTTATGACCCATCTTATTTAATGTAAGACTCTAAAATTTAATTAAAAGTCTCTCGTGTTATTTTGCTCCTTTAATGAATGATCTAATTCATGACCTATCTTATTTAATGAATGATCTAATTCATGACCTATCTTATTTAAAGCTGACCCAAATTTATTTATGGGAGAGGTGCCATAGAAGTTTTTTAGATTAATCCATTTGTATCGTTTAATTCATTAGATTATAAATGGTGTTATTTAGTCCCTTAGCTTTGCAAAAATAGTAAATTATAATTAAACTATACTATTTGAATGATTTTTTAATTAAAATATTAATATTTTTTTAAAAGATTAAAATGGATTAAAATATGAGTTTTTAACAACGATAAAAGTCAAATTTAATATGAAATTGGTTAAGAAAAATCAACAATAAAAATATTTAAACGAAAAATTATTTAAACATATATTTTAATTTTTAATAAAAAATAAAAAATTAAGAAAATATTAAAATTGTGACAATTAATAAATATTATTTAAATAATTTTTTTTTTCATATTAGTTGTAACTTTATCATTGTTAAATACTCGTATTTTAATCGGATTTAATCACTTGACAGAAAAATATTAATATTATAATAGAAAAATTATTAAAATAATATAATTTGTCCTTAATTAATTTTTGTTATAAAATTGAGAAACTAAATAACACCGTTTTTAATCAAAAGAATTAAACAGTATAAATAACCTAATTTAAGAAACTTTTGTGACATTTTTCTTTTTATTTAAAAATCTCCGATAAGTTTGTGAGTTATAGTGTAATTATTGGTAAATGTCATATATGATCAATCAATTTACAATTGTACCTATTTATTATTAACGATATAAAAAATATATGTTTTTTAAATGTTCAAAAATGAGATGAACATATTTTTTATATATCATAAAAAATATATATCTTTTTAAAAATTAAGAATAAAAATATATAACTAATTAAATCATATAAAAATTAAATATTTAATATTCACAATTAATTTAGATCAACTTATTTAACATCACTAAACTAAACCCATTAAAAAGGCTCATATATGAAATATGTGAATGCTATTACAAAATTGGGTATTTAATTTTGAGCTGCCTGTTGCTAGAAACGACTTTGCGTCGGATTAAGTTGAATTAATTTTTATATGGAGCCGTTGTTGTTGTCAGTTGTTTCAAATTCAACATTGGTAGTCAACGTTGACTGAGGGCCGAAGCTATTTAGATGTTAAAAAAAAAAATTAAAAACAAAAAACTTAGAATGCATCCTAAAAGAAATTTCTATTGCTTGTGCCATGAAGCCATAAGCAAAACCCACCTCACTTGTCCGGGATGTTTGACACATTTCAGATTCATTTTGAATCTAAAGTGTAAACTGGGTCTAATGGGCCCAAATAATATCATTAGCTACATTGGACAAGGCGTTAAGTAGAGATGTTTGATTCTTTTCACATCCACGCAAAACTTGTTCCATTCTTGGTCAAACAAACTCAACTACTTTTTCTATTAATTTAAATTATTTTTGTATTTGATTTAAATGTTAATTTAGAATATAATATAATATATTTAATAGTATTAAAAATAATCATTTCTCACACATCCTTCAAAAATGCGTTAAAATATTCTATTTTTTTTTTTATATATTTGTATAATTATTTATTATTTTTATCATTTATTCATAAATATTGAGTTAAAAAACCACAATTTAAAGAGAAATAACATTCAAATAAGTTTATAAATTTTTGAGTTGATTGAAATTCAATCTCTTGTGAGGGTATATAAACCTGTCAGGTTCTCATAAATTAGTATAAGAGCCAGCAACAAATTATTATATTGCTTAGGTGATCATGACGAACGAAAAATGTTTTATTGCTTTGATAACTTTGTCTATTTAATGGAAAATGTAAAACAACAATATCAATTAATTGAAACAATAATAAAAAAAAAAAAATAATAAGTGAAGAAAAATATAGAGAAACTAAATTTGTGTTTTAAATAAGTATTAAACATAATTTAATAAAATTAAATATTAATATAATTAACTTTTATTTTATTTCTGTCATGTTTTGTATTTAAAGAAAATAGATATTAAAAATCAATTTTTTTTAGCAATGATTTTGTGAAGAATTACGATTTAAATATACTTTTATTTAAAAATGAGACAAAAAATTCAATTAGATTTGATGATTTGTTAAGAATTATAACATTATTGTATTATTTATATTAAAGTTTTGAAAAGCATATTACTGTACTTGACCTAACCCCTTAAGATTTAAATCCTAGTTCTATTCTTCATCATAACTAATAGAAGGAATGTTAACCCGTGCACGAGACATTGTCAAACGATGGCTTCTTTGTTGAACAATCAAGATGCTTAGAGAAATGACATCACTCACCATATAATTAATCTAGATGGAGTGTGAGTAGTAGAAGATTGAATCTAAAAAATTGTATCGCCTCTCCACCACATTGGAACCAATTATACATAGCATTAGTGTGGTCGATAAAAGTGATTGATTGGTTCTTCTGTTCATTTAGAAAATACAATTTGTATTAAACTGGATATCCGATAATGTATCTCCATACAACAATAAGAGTGACAAAATTAATGAGAAAATATAAAATTTCTATTCCTTTGTAACGCTTCTCCTATTTAATTTTTAAGAGACTTTTTTTTTTTTTTAAAGAAAAAACTTAAGATCAACAAAACCCAACAAATCAGTTTAAACTGGAATGTGGATGGACTTAAAAGCTTTGTTACATATTACACCCGGACAAACTTCTTTCATTTTTTTTAAAAATATTCTAGGAGGGCCGATATATATTGAAAAAATAATATAAACTTAAAAAGTAAATAAAAAAATAAACAAAAAAAATTATTTAAGTTGTGCTCGACAATACTTTATAGCATAAAATTCATCAATTATCAAATCAGATTCAATTTATTCTACAAATTCTCTTTCAATATAGACAATCATACAATCTTGAAGAAATTCCTTCTCCATTTTATTTTGAAGTGATGTTTTAATGAATTTCATAGCTGAAAATGCATGTTCCGTAGTTGCTGTAGAGACTAGAAGGGTCAACACCAAACGAATTAATCTATCAATCAGATAGTATATATGTGACTTTTCTGTTCTAACTAGCTCTTCACACAATTTAGATAAAGAATGTATGTTTTGAAAATCTAAGTGTTGCACAACAGCCATCTCATAGAATTTCAATTGACATTTTAAATCTTCAAGCTTTTTTTGTGTAAAATCTTGATGATAGAAATCTTTAGCAAAAATATAGATATCATCAGCATTAAAGGATTTAAAGTTTTTTACTGAATTTAGAGCTGAACTAAAAATAAGAAGTTTCATTGCTTCATTTGAAAATCTGCTGCCTATTTTCATTAGCTGAAAATCAATTACTGCATTAAATATGTCAACACGATAATAATGATCAAACGTAATGTGATTATCTTGTTGACATGAACGTCCTTTACCTTCCATATATCGAGCATTCATATTCGGGGTGACAATATTATGTTTTTTAGAAAATAACAAAACACATTGTAAAAAATCATCCCAACGCTCTTGCCTTAGATTCTCAAGAAGACCTTTTGAATATGACACTAATTCAAGTGCGTTTGGAATATCTTGAGCTTCATACTGCAATGATTGACATAAAATATCAGTGATTTTTAGGATTTTATCTATCAAAATCAAAATAAATACAAATTCAAAGCTTTTCATTGCTTTAGACATCTTTTTGCTTCTCCTCTTATATTACTATTAGGTCCATTTTGAATCATATTCTCAAGAACAATACAAGTTGCACCAAACATATCTATCAACCTATTAACTGAAGCAAAATGTGAGCTCTATCTTGTCACTCCAGGTCACTGTAAAATGCGAATTTGATTGGCTCCTGTACTAGTCTCAAGTTCTCATGAAGCTAACATATTTACTATTTCAAATTCTTGAGTAGATTTTAATTCAGAGCAACGCTTAGTTGAAGAACTAACAAGATTTATTATTGAGTTCAACTTTGAAAAAAAATAACCACACATCATGGACATCTTTGGATGCTGCAACCAAAGCTAACTGCAATCTATGAGCAAAGCAATCAATATAATATGCAGATGGACAATCCATTTTAAATAATGCTTGCAACCATTCCATGCTCCATGCATATTGTTTGCACCATCATATCCTTGACCTTTTAGCTTCTCTATTTAAAGATCTTATCTAGTAAGAACTTTGCATATCTCGATTTTAAGATTTTTAGCTGTTGTGTCTTCAACTTGAACAATATCAAAAAAAATGCTCTCTAATAAACCCACAACAATCAACAAATCTTAAAATGATTGACATTTGTTCCTTGTTAGATTCATCAGTTGCCTCATCTACAAGAATACAAAATTTAGCATCTCTAACCTCCTTACGTATTCTTTTTCTCACATTATTAGCAAGAATATTTAAGATTTTTTTCTGAATTTTTGGAGAAATATATTTAGCATTTTCAGGAGCATTATCTAAGACAACTTTTGCAACATTTTCATTCATTAATCCCATCAATTTTATCATCTCAATGAAATTACCACGATTAGTTGAAGAGCTAGATTCATCATTCCCTCTAAATGCACATGCTTGCTTTGCAAGCCACTTGACAGTCTCTATTGAAGTCTTGAGTCGTAACCAATTATCCAAAATTTGTTGTGAAGATTGTGCATTTATCACTTTATCAATTTGTTATGATGGATTTTTCAAATTAACCCATTTTTCCATAGCCATTTGGTGTGATTTCCCTTCATGATTCACAAAAGAACATTTTCCATCATTTACTCTTTTTCAATTTCCAAATCCATTAACTTTGAATATTGGATGTTTTGGTGGATTAATATCAAAAAGAAAGCACGGAAAACAAAAGGCTTTGTCTTTGTTTGAAGAGTACTCTATCCAAAGAAATCGAGAAAGCCAAGAATATTGGAATCGACGTTGTTGGTTCCCAAATTAAGTAAGTGGAAATTCATTCAACTTGGGTTGATATGGTCCCATATTGATATATTCTCTTCGAATATCATCCTGTATATTAACATCATATAACCATATTGGATTACGTAAACTTGGATCACGTTCCAAAGATTGAACACCAATTTTTCGAAAATTAATTCTTTGAAATTTTGACATATGTGCATTATCATCAATAAGTGGTTCTTGAGATCACTTACTTTTTTGGTTAGTAGCCTCAATAGAAGTGTTTTTGGTTCATTGTTGATCATTTATTTTCTCAAAGAATGAATGAAAAGTTTTAAATGATTTAGAACTTTAGGTTTATCCATTAGAACCTATGATAAAAATATTTAATGCAAATTAAAGTGTATAAATTAAAAATTACAAATACCTAACAAAAAATTAAAATAACTAAAGAATTAAAGAATCAATAAATAAGTTATATGCCTGATCATTTTTTTACCTATTAATAGTAATTGATAAGTATAAAAATTTAAAATAAATTTTATGTTCTAATATAACAATGAGATAATATATATTTTGAAATAAAGAACTCTAATTAATAATTTAAAGAATGAAAAATAACATATTTAATAAAATAATGGTGAATTATTATTAAAAAATGAGTGCTAAATACATATAAATTTATACTTAAATAAGCACTTAAATTAATAATTATACAATATTTATTGATCAAAAATTTAAAACCTATAATTTTTAAGAATATATAATACATAATTATTGATATGAGTATAAATTAAAATATAAATATTTTAAGTATTTAGTATTTTTAAAGAATAATACATAATTATAATAATTTTACTTAAAAAAAGAAAAGGTACCAACTGCGTAGCAAAGTTGCAAAGCTAGAGAATAAAGCAATGAACAGCGGTAGGAGAGCAATGAACATGCAACAAAAAGTTAGTTTATAATTAGAATTTTAATTAATATAACAAAGATTGCATTTATCTTACTAAAATCTATTAATTTTTTTTTTTTTACAAAAGCTGTCCGGGCTAAAGCCCAATACAGCCCACACTAAAGTCTGTCACTGTATATATATGTGTATGTGTGTGTGTCCTTAACAAATTAAGAAGCTTTATGGCTTTTTGAGATTTCTTCTTTCAGGGGGCCATATGGACAACTCTGTCTCCACTTCTATGCTCTCATTCACTTCTTCTTCGCGGTGATAAGTTGAATAATGCAGCGACATTGGTTGCATGCCACACTGCAACATAACTCAATTTAATCAGTTATTAATGCAAAATAGGGGTAACTTGTAACTTTCCTATATATTGAATGAGATTGTTTAATATTTTTTATTAAAAAAAATGATAAACTAAGGTAGCAACTGTAGTGTTGCTCATGCATGCGCTCAATTGTGTTAGTTTGTTTGTTGATACTTGAGAAAATTTTTATATTAGTATTTACAGTAGTCTGAAATATCATTAGTAATTAATTATGATTACAGTTTTATTTTCATACTCTACATATGGTTACATTTTGTTATATCAACAAACACTAATGTAAGTAATGTTAACATAAAAAAGAAAACGGTATTTTAACAAATAATCTGATTCAACTTGTTACACAATTCAATCCGGTTCGGACTGTTAAAATTTAACATTAATTATTAAAAGTACCTCTCTCTAGATTTTCAATTTTCAATTCTCTCTCTCTCTCTAGAGTTTCAAGAACTTTTTGGAGTCTTGGTTGGTGGCAGGAGCCAGGTCATGTCTGGCTAAGCCGTTTGATTGCTTAGGTGATCATGACAAACGAAACATGTTTTATTGCTTTGATAACTTTGCCTATTTAATGGGAAATGTAAAACAACAATATTATTTAATTGAAACAATAATAAAAAAATAATAAGGGAAGAAAAATATAGAGAAACTAAATTTATGTTTTAAATAAGTATTAAACATAATTCAATAAAATTAAATATTAAATATAAATATAATTAACTTTTATTTTATTTTTATCACTATGTTTTGTATTTAAAGAAAATAGATATTGAAAATTAAATTATTTTTTTTAGCAATGATTTTGTGAAGAATTACAATTTAAATATACTTTTATTAAAAAATGAGAGAAAAAATTCAATTAGATTTGATGATTTGTTAAGAATTATAATATTATTGTATTATTTATATTAATGTTTTGAAAAGCATATTATTGTACTTGACCTAACCCCTTTAAGACTTAAATCCTAGTTCTATTCTTCATAACTAATAAAAGTAAGGAATGTTAACCTGTGCACGAGACATTGCCAAACGATGGCTTCTTTGGTAAACAATCAAGATGCTTTGAGAAATGACATCACTCACCATATAATTGATCTTGATGGAGTGTGAGTAGTATATATAAGATTGAATCTAAATATTTGTATAGCCTCTCCACCACATTGAAACCAATTGTACATAGCATTAGTTTGGTCAATAAAAGTAATTGATAGGTTCTTCTGTTATTGGACATCCGATGATGTATCTCCATACAACAATGAGGGTGACAAAATTCTTGAGAAAATATAAAATCTCCATTGCATTGTAACGCTTCTTCTATTTAATTTTTAAGAGCCTCTTTTTTTAAAGAAAAAACTTAAGATCAACAAAACCCAACAAATCAATTCAAACTGGAATGTGGATGGACTTAAAAGCTTTATTACATATTACACCGGCACCAACTTATTTCATTTTTCTAAATGAATGTTATCATATAGTTTTATTATTATTATTTATTCCTTGTATGTACAAACATGTACTTTTAACTATGTAATATGTTTATCAAGCCTAAAATCCTAGTGTATTTTGAGACGTTTTCAAATTAAAAATAAACAAAGACAAAAAAATCTACGGCCTTCAAGATTTAGAAGCAGAGGCGTTGAAGCTATATATATATATATATATATATGTCCTTAACAAATTAAGCAACTTTATGTCTTTTTGAGATTTCTTCTTTCTGGGGGCCATATGGTATATATATATATATATATATATATATATATATATATATATGTCCTTAACAAATTAAGCAGTATTTTGGCTTTTTGAGATTTTTTCTTTATGGGGGCCATATGTACAACTCTATCTCGACTTCCATGCTCTCATTTCTGTCTTCTTCCTGGTGATAAGTTGAATAACGCAGCCGCATTAGTTGCAAGCCACACTGCATCATAATTCAATTTAATCAGTTATTAATGCAAAATAGGGGTAATTTGTAACTTTCTTATATATTGAATGAGATCGTTTAATACTTGTTATTAAAAAAATGATAAACTGGGGTAGCAACTATGGTGTTGCTCGTGCATGTGCTTAATCGTGTTAGTTGTTCGTTGGCACTTGAGAAAATTTCTATAATAATAGATCAATATATAAAATGTAACACATATGTGCAATAGCCATGATCTATATACTAGACACGCACGCAAGCTTATCCTGCATCTTCCGCGTGACTAGTTAACATTTTGTTTGTTTCTTCAATACTTTTTTTTCTTTGCTAAGTTCTTCAATGCATATGTTAATTGAGTAGTTTTCCCCTTTGGCATTGGCATTTGCCAGCATAATTGCTTTTACACGAGTAGTGTATATGAAAAATAAATGCATCTGTTACCGTAATTACGATCTGATTGAATTTTGTATCAGGGACAAAGCTAGAAAAATTATTTAGGGGGGAGCTATTTTTTTTTTATACAAAGTAGAAAATTAATAAGACTTACAGTAGACTATACTCAATTTAATACTAAATTTTTCATGTTATATTATAATAGAGACATACAGTTAGCACTCAAAAAATAAAATATAGAGTTAACACATTAAATATGATTAACATAAACTTAAAAGTTTTAATATGAAACTTATCAATATACTTATTTTTTAATTTTATTTTTATAATGTTGAATCTAAAGTTAAATATTTTTTTTATTATCACTTTTAAAAAGAATTTTTACATAGTATATACTCAATCTACATATTTTTTAAATAATGTTAATATATACCAAAAAATATATATAAAATTAGACACAATATATTACTACAAATAAAAATTTATTTAATACTAAAAATATACATGTAATTAATTTTTTGTAAAAAAGTTGACCGGAGCTACAGTCCCTCACATAGCTCCGCCTCTGTTAGATCATATAAAATTATTCAAATTTTGATCGTGACAGACTAAATTTACACATTATTTTTATTTATAACAAAATTATTAGTTAACATAATGTGTTATAAAAAATATTTTAGTTGAAGTATATAGTTTAATTCATTTTAAATTTTATGCATGCTATGCAAATATGTTTTTAGGTGAACGATTTTGTTGATTCTTAAATTATGTCTTTATAGGTAGAAAAGTCCCAAAACTTTAAAAGAAAAAAAAAAACATAACAATTTGATTAGGGTGATGTGCTATAGAAATTCTAAGATTAAGTCATTTACATAAATTAATATATTAGATTAAAAATGGTATTATATAATAAATAAAAAATTAATTAAAGACAAACTATACTATTTTAATGATTTTTTTATTAAAATATTATTATTTTTTATCAAGTAATTAACGAATAAAAATATTAATTTTTAATAAGGATAAAAATAAAATTTAATATAAAATTGTTGGATAAAAAAATCAATAATTATAATATTCAAACAAAAAGTTATTTAAATATATATTTTAATATTTAGAAAAAAATAAAAAATCAATAAAACATTAAAATAAAACCGAGAAAATTAATAAATATTTTGTAAAAAACAAAAATTCATATTAGTTGTGACTTTATTATTGTTAAAGACTCGTGTTTTAATTACATTTAATCATTTGATAGAAAAATAATAATATTTTAAAATAAAAATTATTAAATTAATATAAATTGTCCTTAATTGGTCATTTTTTATAAAATTTAGATACTAAATAACATTATTTTTTTTCTTTATTATAATTTAATAAATAAGTCATAATTAAAATTTAGGACTAAAGTGTAACTAATATGCAAAAATTTTAATATTTTTTATTTAAGTATAATAAACATGAAAATTTGGAACCTTAAGTATAATAAACATTAACAAGTTTGAGAATCAAAGCCTAATAAACAAGACTAACATATAACATTCAATAATTTTGGGACTTTATTGTTACTTTTTTTTTTTTCATCAACTTTCTGTCAATTGATGCTTAATTGGGGATCAACGTTTTTACCCTATGATTTTTATAACTTAAATATTTCAAATATTTGTTTTTATATATTTAAAAATAAAGTGCACATTCTAAAAATATATATATTTTTAGAGGTAAAAAATAAAATTAATTAAGCGATTAAATTATATAAAAATTAAGTGATAATTATTTTGTATGCTCTCAAACAAGCAAACACAAAATGTAATTTTGTAATGAATAATGCTAAATAATATTATTTAAATAAAATAATTTTTATCATAATTTATATGTAAAATAATGATCGGATAAAATATAAATCAAATAATAATATAACATAAATTTAATAATATATATTCAATTCAATTTTATTATATAAATAATAATAAAGTCATAATTTAATTTAATAATAATAAGCAGCATTTTCTTTTGAAATTCCTATACTCATGGTCTCACTTTTTTCAGTAGTACAATAATGTATTCTAACAAAAAATAAAAATGTTTCCTCATCCGCATCTGCGCTGCAATTGTCATTTGGCAATGACAAAGTGTCTTCAATTGCCGAGCCAAGTTGTAATAACAAATTCATTTGGGGAGCAATTTAGCACAGTGGCGGAGGAAAATAATTGATGGCACTACCAATTTTCCATACATACATAATAAGATAAACTATATATACATTCGTCGAGGCCATTACGCACTCTTACAAACAAGCAGTTAATTAAAGAAGCAAATTATAACAGAGATCACCAATAGTTTTTGGATTTCTTTGTAACTTTATTTTGAGACGATTTCAAATTGAAAAGAAACGAAGACAGAAAAATCCACGGGCATCAAGAATTAGAAGCAGAGGTGCTGAGGCTATATATAATTATATATATATATATACACACACATACATGTCCTTAACAAATTAAGCAGCTTTATGACTTTTTGAGATTTCTTCTTTCTGGGGGCCATATGAACAACTCTGTCTCCACTTCCATGCTCGCATTCATGTCTTCTTCTTGGTGATAAGTCGAATAATGCAGCGGCATTGGTTGCATGCCACACTGCAGCATAACTCAATATAATCAATTATTAATGCAAAATAGGGGTAACTTGCAACTTTCCTAGATATTGAATGAGATCGTTTAATACTTGTTATTAAAAAAAATGATAAATAGAGGTAGCAACTGTAGTGTTGCTTGTGCATGTGCTCAATCTATTCATTGGTACTTGAAAAAATTTCATACTCCACGTATGGTTACATTTTGTTATATCAACAAACACTAGTAATGTTAACTTCAAAAACAAAACCATACTTTAATAGATAATCTGGTTCAATTTGTTACATGATTCAATCCGATTCAAATTGTTAAAATTTAACATTAATTGTTGAAAGTACCTCTCTCTAGAATTTCAATTTTCAATTCTCTCTCTCTCTCTAGGTTTCAAGAGCTTTTTGAAGTCTCGACTGGCAGCAGGGATCTGGCCAAATTTGGCTAAGCCGTCCGATTGCCTATGCCATTTGATCTAGTCTGTACGGTGGTTTTGTAGCCGTTCTACCCCATTTCTCTGCCCTTCAACGGTTTTCTGCAATGGTGATGGTTGGTTGGTCTGGTTCGATGTACGTCTTCTGCCGAGTCTTCAACTGGTGGTCTTCTGCAATGGTGTTGCCTCTTGGTGTCGTTCTATCTAGTGACTGATGTTTATCAGTTCGATTTGGTGGTTGTCGTGAAGTCTTGTGCCTTGTCATTGCCGTGCCATACGTTTGATGGGTGGTATTCTGCCGTCGGGTGCGATTTGGTGGTTGCCCTGGTGCCATGTTGTCTAGTGATGTGTGGTGGTTTCCATCTGGTTTGGGGCAGTTTTAATCAATTTAAGTTTGTATTTTCTCCAACTGATTTTATTCACGAAATTTCTCCATTAAGTTGGGGTGATTTATGTGTTGCGCCTTAAGTGTCCCCTTGTGCACTCTTGGTAGTAGGTACCTAAAAAATTTAGTTCTAATTGGGAGTATTTGTGAGAGATGATCATTATACTTTCATAGATGATCTCAAAAGGATTTTACTGATATATTTTGTTATTTTCCCTTCTTTTGACATGTTGTGCGACTATATGTTGAGTTTTAATACGTTAGGCTTCAACAATTTATATAACATTTTTTAATGTTATGAGAAAATAAAATCAGTTAAATAACTGGACCTTTATGCACATATGATAATTACATATAATAGGGAAAATATAGCTTAGTATATTGAAGGCATTAACCTCAGATAGAAAGGAAACTCACCTTTTCCAGTAGCTTAGCATTTTCCTCTATGAGTTTCATCTCCTGAATCATGTCATGGACGCACAAAAATAGCATATTTAAATATCTTTCTTATATTTGATGCAAATTTATACTCATATTAATTATGATATATCACATAATAATTTTTTGAAAATCATTAATTTTTTTTATTTTCAAAATTATCTTGCCACGCCTCATGCATAGCTGGTTTGTTTGTGCATTTAGCACGTCGCAGAAATACATAGAAAGACAATAAATTTACCTCTTCTTTCAGCCGTCCAATCTGCTCCCTAAATAATTGAGTCTAGGTACATACAAATTAATGAGAACTGTGTTCATTTAGAAGTAGTTATAGTTATAATTTGAGCAATGTGGATCTTTTCAAGTTGTATCAAATACTACTACCTTTCTTTCTCTAATTTTGAATAGGCTTTTCTCCAGTTGGCTTTCTAACTGATGTAACTCATCTATGGAACATGACCCCAAACTGTCTCCCAATAACTTCCTGCAAATATCATTTCATAATGATCTAAAAACTACAAAAAGAACCTAATTAAAATTAACATAAACTCCATGATCAATAGAAGAATTGAACCGTTTAGAAGCTTCAAGAAGCTCGATTTTTTTAGCCATTGTATAAGTGTGTTCCTTCGGAGGCTGCATAGATAGATATCAAAACATTTAAAAGCGAGCATTGTTATATGCTTAAATGACCTTATATTAATCATAAATCAGATTTATCATTCTTTCACTTGTCGCATGACAATAACAATGTTATATTTCATTTATCAAGGTTGACTAATTTATAGTTAACTAATAAATATGGTGTCCAAGTCTAATTACAAATAGTATAAGAGTTCTAACTAAGCCTATGATCAAAGCAAGTATAGCCATAAAATAAGTAAATACCTGCTTATCTTCAGGAGACCCTGCGGATTTGCTATTGACGTCTAGTTCTTTTTCTTTTCTTTGATAACGCTCTATTATCTTGTTCATACTGTATTAGGTCCAAAAACAACAAAATGATAACAAATGCATTATAATAATACATCAATATATAAAATGTAACACGTATGTGCAATAGCCATGATATTTAAGTGTATATCAGCTATATATATATGAATATAACAAGGTAAGGAATTATTATAAATCTGTAATTCACTTACTGGTCCCAATCACTAACTACAATTACTTAAGTTTCTTCTTTGTATTTTTTCTTTCTTCTTGTACATAGTTATTTCTAAAGATAGAACATTTCGTTAACAGTAGCAAGACTAGAACAATGGACCTCTTTCAAATACAAATCTAAACCATACACACCGCCAGCTTGCAGTCATTTTTTCATTTATTTATTGGAAGATGAATACTTTAAAAGGCTTTAAGAAGTTTGGAAGATATAAGAAAACAAAGTTAGTTTGGAGGAAGAAGATATAAGGGAACAAAGTTAGTATGGAGGAAGAAGATACTTGTTATTGAACCTTAAATTTTGGCTTGGTACAAAATGAGCAAGACCACCCCTATTTATACTAAAAGCATGACCTAACCAATGGTTAAGATTTTGCCAACATTCTCTTAATCTAATGGTTATAATTTACCCACTAGATTTTTCTATTACATTGTTTCATTCTCTAGAATTCTCTACTACTCTCTCTTCTTAAAATATGTAGATATTTTTTAAGACAATTATAGAGCATGTCTCTAGAATTTGGGCTCTTTGGACTATAACATTTTAATGGACACTTAAATTAGATTTTACAACACCTAATATAATTTGGGCCAAATCAAGTTTATTTCTAACACCTCCCTTAAACTTGATTTTTCATTCCAAGCAAGCTTTTCAACTTAATAAATTCTTCATGCTTAAATGTCTTGGTGAAGATGTCAGCAATTTGATCTTGAGACTTCACGTATTTCACTTGTACATTATTTCTTGTGATGCACTCTCTTATATAGTGGTAGCGAGTATCAATATGTTTGCTTCGATCACGAAGCATTGGATTCTTTGTCAATGTCATACCAGACTTATTGTTAACAAAAATCTTAGTTGACTTTTCTTGTGGCCATCACAGCTCTTTCAAAAAATTTCTTAGCCATATCCCATGACAAACACATGATATAGCAGCTACATACTCAGCTTCACAGGTTGATAAAGTGACTATTGGTTGCTTTTTTGACATCCAAGTGAAGGCAATATCTCCCATGAAGAACACAAAGCATGTAGTACTTTTTCGATCATCAACATCTCCAGCCCAATCACTATCACTAATACCAACAAGCTTGTAATCATTTGTTATTGAATAAAACAAGCCAAAGTTGATTGTACCTTTGAGATAACGAATAATTCTTTTAGTAGCTTTGAAGTGAATAATGGTTGGATTCTCCATGTAGCGACTTATTAGCCCTGTAGCATAGAGAATATTAGATCTTGTGCATGTCAAATACCGTAGACTTCCAATCAAACTCTTGAAGAGTGTTGTATGCACCTTTTTTGCTTCATCGTGTTTTGATAGCTTATGACCACACTCTATTGGTGTACTAATTAGCTTGCAATCATCCATTTTAAATTTTTTGAGGATCTCCTTTGCGTAGCTTTCTTGTGAGATAAAAATTTCATCTTTTTGTTGTTTTACTTGGATGCCAAGATAATAAGCCATAAGTCCAATGTCAGTTATCTCAAACTCTTTTGTCATTGCTTTCTTGAATTCTTCAATCATATTTGGATTATTTCCTGTGAAGATCAAGTCATTCACATACAAGCATACGATTAAGACATCTCCTTCTTTGATCTTGACATAAAATGCATGCTCATGTGGGCATTTGGTGAAATCATTCTGTTACAAGTACTTATCGATCCTACTATTCCACGCTCTTAGTGCTTGCTTCAGTCCATACAAAGCCTTCTTTAATTTAAAGACTTTGTCTTCTTGTCTTTTACCACGTAGCCATCGGTTGTTCAATGTAGACTTATTTCTCGAGAAATCCAATCAAGAAGGCAGATTTCACATTCATTTGATGGATCTTCCACCTATTTTGAGCTGCTAAAGAAATGATTAGTCTAATTGTTTCTAGGCGAGCAATTGGAGCAAATATCTCGTCGTAGTCGATGCCAGCTCTTTGTCTTTATCCTTTTGCAACTAGTCTAGCCTTGTATCTTTCAATATTTCCCATTGCATTTTTCTTTGTTTTGTAGACCCACTTGACGCCAATAGCTTTATGCTCTTTTGGAAGTGAGACAAGCTCTCATGTATCATTCTTTGTGATTAATTTAATCTCTTCATCCATAGCATCTCTCCATTTCTTGCTTTGCATAGCTTCTTGAAAATTCACAGGTTCACAATCGACAAATAGATAGAAGAGTGTGAGATCTATCCTTTCAGTGTCCTCATAAATTTTTTCTAGGTTCCTTGCACGTGAGACGCTTCTTTCATTTAGAAATGATGGTGGTGAGCCTTCAATAGCTGTTGTTGATGAAGTAGGTGGAGTAGATGACTCTTGTTGCATTTCTCCTAGTTGTTCCATTGATGATTGCTCATCTTCTTCAAACTGAGGAAAGAAGTTGAAATCATTTGTATGGGATCCAAAATTCCGTTCTCCTTCATCAAATGTCACATCTCGACTAATCAGAATTCATTTATTATTCGAATTGTACAACTTGTAACCCTTTGAGTTAGCATCATAGTCGATGAAAATGAAACTCACTTTTATCGTCTAGCTTCGTTCTTTTCTCGTCCGGTACATGAACATGGGTTATACTTTCGAAAACTTTCAGATGAGAAATGTCGGGTTTTCTTCCGCTCCATGCCTCTTGTGGTGTCTTTCCCCAAGCACTTCTTATTGGAGAGGTAGACTGCACATGCTACTGCTTCAACCCAAAATTCCTTTGGCAATCTCTTACTTTTGAGCATGTTCCGTGCCATGTCGAGGATTGTCCTGTTCTTCCTTTCTATCACTCTATTTTGTTGGGGGATCTTGGAACGGTTAGAGGGCGTCAAATTTCATTTGCTTCACAAAATTCCAGGAACTCCTAAGAAGTGAATTCTCCACCTTGATCGGATCTCATAGCCTTGATCTCTCGTCCACTTTCTTTTTCAACTGTAGCTTTAAACTTCTTGAAAACTTAAAAAACTTCTGACTTTTTCTTTAAGAAATACACCCACATCTTTCTTGAAAAATCATCTATAAAGAGAAAATAATTACTTTTACTGAGAGAGGTTGGCTTGATTGGTCCACATACGTCAGTATGTATGAGCTCGAGCGGCTTTTGGTCTTGAGTTTGATTCATTTGGAAAACTTTTCCTGAATTATTTTCCAAGTAAACATCCTTTGCAAAGTGATCAGGTTGATTGATGAAAGGTAGTCCTCTTACCATATTCTTCTTAGATAGCAAATCTATGCCACCAAAGTTTAAGTGCCCATATCGAAGATGCCAAAGCCAAGATGCATCTTTATAGCTAGTTTTAAGATACTTTGCTACATCGTTTTGAATATTAAGCAAGAACATCATATTCCTTGACATTGACACCTTAGTGATCAAATTACTTCTAGAAAGACTACCATCTTTCATGTGAATATCATAGCCATTTTCTAAGAGTTGACCTAAACTCAAAATATTATTTTTCATATTGAGCACATAGTAGACATTTGAAATAAATTATTGTCTACCATTCTTCAACCGAATAAGAATTTTACCTTTGCCTTTCTTTAAAATTTTAGACTCGTCACCAAAGGAAACATTACCCCTTATTGATTCATTGAGCTCCATGAACATGCTTCTTTTCCCACACATATTGTTGCTTGCACAGGTGTCAAGATACCAAATGTTATCTTGTTTTTCATCACTGCCTTTATATGCTAGTATTAGAGTCTTATTTTCTTCTCTTTTATCTTCCGTATAGTTGACCTTTTCTTCAAATTTGGTTTTGAGAGCTCTACATTCTGAAGCATAATGTCCAAATTTCTGACAATTATAACATTGAACTTGAGATTTTTCATACCTTGGGTTTGAATTTCCTCTTCCACATCCTCTTGTTGAGCTTTCTCCTTTCTCGTAGTTGTTGGAAGTGTTGGTGTTGTAATGCCAACCTTGTCCACGACCATGACCTCTTCCTCGTCCTTGGCCTCTGCCTCTTCCACGACTACGGTTGTTTCTATCATAACATTTAACTTCTTCTTTCTCCTTGAGTTGCATTTTGAAGAATTGTTCAGTGATCTCTTGCTTCTTCTTATGCTTTTCTTCATAAGCTTGTAAGAACCCATTAGTTGGTCGATAGCCATCTCTTCCAAATCTTTTGTTCCTCTCTTGTCACCACAATGTGCTCAAAGTTTTGATTTAATGAGCGGAGTATCTTCTCCATGATCCTTACATCTTCTAGTTTCTCACCGTTTCTTTTCATTTGATTAGAAACAACCAAAACTCTAGAAAAGTATTCGGACACAGGTTCAAAATTTTTCATATGTAAAGCTTCAAATTCACCTCTTAGTGTTTGAAGACGTACCTTCTTGACTTGTTCAGCTCCCTTGCAAGATGTTTGCAGCTTCTCCTATGCTTCCTTAGCAAATGTTACACTTGAGATCTTCTCCAAACCATCATCATCTAAAGCTTGATATATGAGATAAAGAGCTTTCTTGAGTCTTTTAAACTATCCTTTTGAGCTTAAGATAATATAGCCTCATCTTGTGGCTCATTGTATCCTTTCTCTACAACATCTCAAACATCATGTGCACTTAACAGAGCCTTCATCTTAATACTCCAATTATCATAGTTGCTTTTGTTGAGCATAAGAACTTGAAATAATGACATACTACCTGCCATATCTTTATATACAATTATAATTTTAAATTTCTAACTGCACAGATGAACTTAGAACACTGAAATACCTCAAGAGGGTCTTGAACTCGCCTCAAACTCGGTCCAACTCAGCCAAACTCAAATTGACTCGGTAATTTCAAGCAGCAAACTTCCAACGGAGCGTGAGGGAGCGTCCCAACTCCGATCAGGATGATTTTTTCACCATCGTGTTCGCCTCGTCTAGAGCTTCGATTTGATATGCTATAGTGATATGTTTGGCACCAATTTACTAGCTCTAATACCACTTTGTTGGAAGATGAATGCTTTAGTAGGCTTTAAGAAGTTTGGAAGATATAAGGAAACAAAGTTAGTTTAGAGGAAGAGGATACTTGTTATTGAATCTCAAATTTTGGCTTGGTACAAAATGAGCAAGACCATCTCTATTTATACTAAAAACTCATTCTAACCAATGGCTAGGATTTTGCCAATATTCTCTTAATCTAATGGTTATAATTTACCCATTAGATTTTTCTATTAAATTATTTAATTCTCTAGAATTCTATACTACTCTCTACTTAAAATATCTTGATTTTTTCTACTATAATTCTAGAGCATGTTTCTAGAATTTGGGCACTTTGAACTTTAATATTTTAATGGACACTTGATTTAGATTTTACAACACCTAATATAATTTGGGTCAAATCAAGTTTATTTCCAACACTATTTTGCTTCAAAATTTAAATCCATCTTTGCCAAAGAAAACAATGTAAAGGTCTGATCATAAGAATCAGAACAAATCTCCTAATATTACTATCCAACATTAAACACTTGAAGGAGATAAGATATTAACTCAAAAAAGCAAAGGACCAATCTTCCAATTACAATGAAACCAATGGGTTAAAAAGAGAGAAATAAAAACAAAATACAAATCAACACAAGATACACATCATCCACAACTCAAATAACAAAATAAGGAAAACTAAAAACTCTAACAAAAATATGTGGAAAATGGAACATAACCATAGGCCATAGCATAGAGATGTCATATCTACTTCGAATGACAAAAACTACACAAGTCATCTGGTCATCATTCTCGGACTCCTCCATACCAGCAGAGAGAAAATTTGAAACCCTAGCACATACTTTGTTTCCTATAGTTTCAAGCATCTGTGTATTCAAGAATCATAAATACTTAATGATGCTTTCCATTAACTAATTTATTTTTTTACTTCGTGACTTTGTGAACCCTCATGAATTTATAATAATTAGCCTCAAAATCTATGAAACTATATAAAATACCAAATACACTAAGCTTGCTAAATGCTTTCCTAATAAACATACAAAGCTCTTATACTCCAGCTTGAGCCTCTTATTTGGTACAGAAGTAGCATCTTTTCTTTGTGGGAACTAGTACACTGGTGTGGATTCGAGTCTCATCCTTTGCGAAACTGCAAAACCAGTTCTCACTTTAATGACAGGGTGAGCAGGATTGCTGGTACTTACATGTATTGGTAATTTATATCATGCAAGGAAACAAAATAACAGCTCTATTTAGATTGGATGAAGTCAAGCAGGAGATCTATATTCTATGTTATTCTCAACAACAATATCGAAACACTCACTAGTACTAAAATAATGAAAACAAAACTCACGAAACATGAAAAGAAAAATGAAATATAAATCCTGAATGCATTATTAGGAAGATTTGAGTACTCTTAAGCAGGATACATGAATAAGCAGAATGATCAATGCACATAGTCAATTAATGTTTGTAACAACAATTAATTCAACAACAAATATGTATGTACCACAAAAGCTTTCTTATGATATGATCCAATAAAAGCGGGGTTGGAGTTAGATATACAAATGAAATTTCTTCTCTAATGCATGTAGTGTTACAAGTCAGTTGAGTACTGTTAAGTCTTAACCTTTCCCTTTTTCTTTTATCCTTTCTAACTTAATAAATTTAATTGTTACTTGGGATAGCTAGAGATATAAAACGAGTTGCTAAACTTAACTCAGCTCATTTAAAATTAACTCAACTAAAAATACCTTAAAAAATTAACAAATAAGAAAGAAAATGAAGAATTTACCAAAATTTCATAATTAATTACTACCATAAAATTGACAAAAAAATTATTATTCAAAATAAGAAATAGAAAAGGCAAAAACTGATTTTTTTTTAATAAAAGAAGATAAAATTAAATTTATATTAGAATGTTCCAATAAATATAGAATTTCAAAACAAATAGTAACTTAAAAAATATACCCAACATAATTAAAGTTAAATAGATGATCATTAGCACTATTTTAAATTTAAATTTCATTAATTTATAACTGAATCTATATATCATTAAAAATATTAAAAAATTGATTCCACAATCAAAATATTATGCTTTAAAATTGTGTTTTATAAAGAAATTATGTATATTTTGCTGAATATTATTCAAATTCTATTGAACATTTTAAAATAAAAATTGTACTAGTTTACAAAATATTATAATTTGTTTCATATATCATCAGAAATATTTAGAAGTCTAGTTTCTAAAATAAAATTTGCGGTTTATGATTTAGAGTTTTCTATAAATAGTTATACTCATTTTATTAAAGATTATTCAGATTCAGTGGAACATTTTTGACTCACTTTTGACATATAAACTGTACTAAATCATAAAATATTATGAATCATTTCATATACCATCATAAAGTTTCATAAGTCTAGTTTCTAATAAATTTTAGAGTTTATGATTTTGAGTTTTCTATAAAAAATTATGCTCATTTTACTAAAGATTTTTCAAATTCAGTTTAACATTTCTAACTCATTTTTGAAATTTAAAATGTATTAATTCACAAAAATATTATGAATCATTTCATATACTATTAGAAAGTTTTAGAAGTAAATGAAATTTTACGGTATGTAGTTTTAAGTTATACATAAAAAGTTATGTTCATTTTATTTGAGATTATTCATATTTAAATGTGTTACTAAAAAAATAAAAATAAAAATTTAAAAATTTAGTTTAATAAAAAAAAAAAAAAAATCATGTTATATTATTTAAAAAATGTTTATATATTATTTGTCAAACATGTTAGAAATTTTATAAAAAAAAAAAAAAAGAAGAAGCTCATATCATGTTTTTAAAAAATCATATATATATTTGTTAAAACATAAAATATTTTTTTTTATTTTTCAATAATTAATTAAATATTAAATAATTTAAATGAGTTTAACAAAAAAAATTAAATGAACTCCTTATGAGCTACCCAGCTGAAAGAGCTCAACTAAACTCATTAAAAAATAAGATGAGTTGAGCTTGAGCCAACCCATCTCATTTAACACATCTAAGTATAATTGAAGCCTAAAACTAACAAATAACAAACCACTATTATAGTAGTAAAGGTCTAGTATTTTTCCATAAAATTTAATTTTTATTAGAATTATTACATTTATCGATACTCAATATCAAGATCTTTCTTGTCTAACAAAAAAATGAAAAATTACATATTATATCATGAAAAGATAAAGAAAAATTATCAAAAGTAATACATCTATAATAACAAAAATAAAAACCTAATAATATTAAACGCGTAATATTAAACGTGCCTAAATTCTTACATTTTTTAATTTGAACGACGTTCAATTGGACAGGCATTTAAAGAAAAATGATGTAATAGTCATTGTAAAAATATATGATTTGAACATAATGAGTAATATTTTTGTTATTATAAATTTTAATTGATGCTATATTTGTTGTTTTCTAAAGATAAAAGCAATACTCTAACAACAGTCCTAGATATTTGGATTCTTTAACGGGATTGCATGTAAAATTAGATCCCAAGTTTCTAAGACTTTGTACAAACTTATTAACAAAATGTGAATATTCAATCACATTTGATATAAATTAATGGCCTTACTTGCTGTGTATTATCATTGAATTTTATTTTAATAATCAGATTTAATATAAATCTATTTATTTCAGGAGTATATATAAGAGTGTGTATAATTAATAATATATACTGCAGTCATATTCTTTAATAAAGGATGGCGATTCCTATCGGCTATTGTTTGGAAAAAAACTAAAGAGCAAATTCAAAATTTAGCTTCCCAAAATCATATTCAAAAAACTTCATAAATAAAAATTTTACAAATACATTAATTATAGCAACCCCAAGCCTAAAAGTTACACTGCATTTTTATCGGATATAACAAGACTATCTGACTTTCTAAACATAAGAGACTGTGAATCCCGCCCATTAATCCTTAATTTAATTACCTATGTGTTACAAATAAATAACTGATTAACTAAGAATCGGAAAAAGAAAAAAAAAAAAACTTATTACGATTGAGAACAGTAATAATAGTAATTACCTGAAAGAAAGGACAATTCCTCAGAGGTTCCTCGAAAACAGTCAATAAGAGTCCAAACAGATTAATAAAGTAATTATAGTTTAGTTACCATATATATATAATGAATTAACGAGAAAAATAATAATACTTCCATCGTTTACTTAAAAAGGGTCTTTGGTTTCGTGTTCTAACTTCTAATGAGCCACGATCCATAAACTAATGGAATTCATCCGGTAACGTACAAGCAATAGAGGAAAATATATATCGTTACTCCTTAGAATATATTTACAACTCTATAGCTCTCTCTCTAAATCTCTCTATATGCTAACAACTCTACTGAGTAGTACCGTAAATCATTTATCACCGGTTAACATAATCAAATTAAGGATCAACTAACAAGATAAAAACAAACTAAACTGAGTAATTATTCATCCCAACAAGAGATGATTGGACCAAAAAAGCATAAAATAAATAAATAAATAAGCAAAAGGGAAGTACGAGTCCCTTCGGCCCAAAAAGTGTGAGGTCAGTACCTTACCTTACCTGTAAGTGTAGCCGTAGGATATATTATACAAATAAATAAGCTACAAAATTTATAACCCAAAAAATTCTGAAACTCCCATTTTATTATTGCATCATATGACTAAATTAAATATTATCTGAAAATAAAGAGGGGCAATCACAAGCTTTGTTAGCAAGTAAAATTGTCGTACCTTGAACTGGCAAATTCATAGAGCTTCCCTCTTGGAGAGAAAACAATCAATGAAACTTCAGCGTCACAAAGAACCGATAACTCGAATGCCTTCTTGAGAAGTCCATTTCTTCGTTTTGAAAAAGTTACTTGCCTACTTGCTGCATTTTCTATTCGCTTCATCTGGATTTTTCCTCTAACCATTCTTACACTTCAACCAAGAAATTTCTATTACTCCAATGGAAGGGAAAAAAAACTGACGAATCGAGACAAATCTGATCAGAAAGTTCGATCCAATCAGAGATTGCAAACAAATAGGCAAGTCAAGTTAAACAGTAGTTTCCTAAAATGGAAAGGGGAGGGAGCAAAATCTTACAAATTTACAACAAAATAAATAAATAAAAATGGTAAGGAACAAATGAACTCAAGGAGGAAGATTAGTTAGAGTTTCAGATGGGTAAAGATATAGTAAGGAAATTTCGGAAGCACAATCGGAGAAAGATGATGTTGATATGATTTGATTTGCACAAGAAATAATTTTAGCTTGGCTATGCTCGAGAGCATAACCGCAACCCTAGAATACAAAAGTAGTAAAATTAGTTTTTAATTTTTATAAAAAGAAAGATAAGAAGGTTAAAGAACCTAATCGCTTTCTTTTTTAGGAAAATGTTGAGAAAAATGGACGCAGAAAAGAAATCGAAACGAATAAATGCCCATAACATGTGAAGCATTATAACTTCGTCCAATGATATTAAGTTTAAAAAAAAATACATAAAACAATATATTAAAACTTATAACAACTAAACTTAAACCATTTTAAAAATAAATTTAATATTCTTTTAGTAAAATTATATTAACTAAATATAAAAAATATTACTTTATGATTACAAATTTTATGTGGTGTTATAAGTTTTTTTTTTCTTTTCATTTTTTATTTATTTAGACCACAAAAAATTAATTTTTTTTTACACAAAGATATGTAAAGAATACGTATAAGGTTTAAAGTTTAAACTTTAATTATAAGTACATTTATTAATTAAAATAAAACTTTATTATATTACATAATACTTCGTATATGGAATCACTTTTAATCCTTTTGATGTTGTTTTTCTTTCAAAATTATTTTTTTATTTATAAAAAATAACATATTTTCTTTAAATAAGATTAAAAATATGTAAATAAGTTATTACTGAGTCACGTGCCTGAGATGTGGTCCCCATGTTACACCGAGTCACGTGCCTAATGCTTGTGGAGTTGGGTGTAATTTGGACTTAGGCGATGGCAGCGCACAATCATAACTTTCAAGTACATGAAAAAAATAAAAAAGTTAGAATTGTTAATGTATGATCTATTGTGTAGAAAAGCATATACTAATAGCACATATGTTCGAGTCAAGTAATTGTTAGAATTATTAATGTATGATCCAAGTGTGTATAAAAGGGCGTACGAATAGCACATTATTCGAGTCATGTTAAAGTTAAATTTGTTAATTATATTACTCATTTTACATGTTAAAATTTGAAAATATTAAATCATTTTTATTAAAATTATACTTTAAATCATTTTAAGAATTAAAAAAAATAAAATTAATCACTTTATTACTTGTGATTTAGTCTAAATACTAAAATATATGTAAGTATAATTTAGTTCTTAAATATTAAATTTTATTCATAATTTAGTCTCAATTTTTAAAAATTTCTTAAATCAGTTGAATTTGTTAATTTTATATATTACTTACTTTACATGTTATATTTTCTTTTTTTTAATTAAAATTATACTCTAAATCATTTTTAAGAATTAAAAAATAAAATTAATCACTTTACTACTTGTTATTTAGCCTAAATATTAAAATATTTATTTATTGTATGCATTTTAATGTAATTTATATTTTATTTTTATGTAAATTTATTTATTTACTTTTACAATTTCTATGCTTTTATATTATTAAAATAAAATAAAATGAAGTATTTGGAAGTAAAGAAAATAAATAGTTCACTATCATTGTTAAGATATTAATACAATATAAATGAATTAAACAAATTTGTATAAAGTACCAAAAATAAAAAAAGTAAGCAAATTTAATAAGTATATAAAATTTAAGTTAGAATTTTTACATACATAAATGTATTTGAAAGAAATATTTATAATAAATATTTATGTATTTTATTTTAATAAATATTTTTAATAACATTGTAGAGTATTTTAGTCATTTCTTGTAGTAATTATTATGAGTGTTCATGGTCCGGTCCCATTTTTGGAAAGAAAAAAAAACTAAACCGAACCGAACCAAATATTTTACTTTAACCAAATCAAACCGAACAATTGTCTAATAAAATTATTAAAACAGAACAGTCCAATCCGATTTAGTTCTGTTTGGTTGACGGTTTTCATTTTTTTCTCCAAATTTGTTAAAACTTGAAAAGAACATAAAGAAAAAAAATATTTGAATCTAAACAAATTAATTAATATATACTACAAATATAACATTTGATATATAAATCATAGAATCAACAAATAATATAAACATTAATTACAATATAGAGCTAAAAATAATATAATCATATATCAAAAATCATAGAATCATATATTACAAATCATATTACAAATATAAATCATATTATAAAAATCATATAAACATTCTAAAAATAATCATAGAATCAATTATAATATAGAGCTAAATATTTTCACAAATTCTACAACAAAATACAATAATACATTAATCCATAAATAATATATTAAAAATAAGTTTGGAAGTTAGGGTTGCATATTTTGATTATGAGAAGATATATACTTAATATATATTTTTCGATTTTTTTTAAGAATAATATATTAAAAATAATTTTAAGTAATGGTCCGATTCGGTCCATTGATTTAAAAATTTGTATAACCGAACCGAACCGTCTATAAAACGGTTTAAAGAAATAAAAACCAAATCGAATTGTTTGATTTACAAAATCGTTTGGTTCAGTCCAATCCAGTTTGGTTTTTCAATTTTAATAAGTTTGGTTTGATTTTTGAACACCCCTAATAATTACATAGGAGATTAAGAGTATTATTATCTAAATATTAATATGAGGAACATTTTAAACTTTTTAATATTTAAAGCCAAACTCCCTCATCTAGAATAAATATAGATATAGGTATAATGGCTTTCAAACAAGTGACTTGAGTCTTATTATTAGACCTACTTAACACTAATGATTCATCTCATTTGATAAAAGATTTATCTAATGATCCATTTTATTTAATATAAGACACTTAAATTTAATTAAAAGCCTCTCCTATTATTTTGCTCCTTTAATGAAGGATTTATCTAATTTATGACCTATCTTATTTAACGTAGACCAATATTTATGTAAGGGTGAGGTGCCATAAAATTTCTTTAGATTAATTCATTTGTGTCGTTTAATTTATTATATTAAAAATGATGTTATTTAGTCCCTTAATTTTATAAAAAAAGTAAATTACAAACAAATTATATTATTTTAATTATTTTTTATTAAAATATTAATATTTTTTATCAAAAGATTAAAACGAATTAAAATATGAGTTTTTAACGAGGATAAAAGTCAAATTTAATATGAAATTGGTTAAAGAAAAATCGACAATAATAATATTCAAACGAAAAGTTATTTAAACATATATTTTAATTTTTAATAAAAAATAAAAAACTAAGAATATATTAAAATAGTGACAATTAACAAATATTCAAAATAAATATTTAAATAAAAAAAATTAATATTAGTTGCAACTTTATTATTGTTAAATACTTGTATTTTAATCGGATTTAATCACTTGACGAAAAAATATTAATATTATAATAGAAAAATCATTAAAATAATATAATTTGTCCTTAATTGACATTTTTTATAAAATTGAGAAACTAAATGACACATTCTATAATATAAGAGATTAAACGGTATAAATAACTTAATTTAAAAAACTTTTGTGACATTTTTCTCTTTATTTAAAAAACTTTATAAGTTTGTGAGTTATAGTGTAATTATTGATATCGGTCATATATGGTCAATCAATTTATAACTGTACCTATTTTTTTTTCCAACAATATAAAAAATATATGTTTTTCAAATGTTCAAAAATGAGTTCAATATATTTTTTATATATCATAAAAAATATATATCTTTTTAAAACATTAAGAATTAAAATTTATAAATAACTGAATCATATAACATTTAAATATTTAATATGCACAATTAATTTAGCGTCCGATTAAGTTGAATCAATTTTTATGTGGACCAGTTGTTGTTGTCATTTGTTTAAAATTCAACATTAGTAGTCAACGTTGACTGAGGGCCGAAGCTATTTAGATGTTAAAAAAAAAAAAATTTAAAAACAAAAAACTTAGTTGTAGTAGTGTAGAATGCATCCTATAAGAAATTTCTATTGCTTGTGCCATGAGGCCATAAGCAAAGCCCACCTCACTTGTCCGGGATGTTTAACACATTTTAGATTCATTTTGAATCTAAGGGTAAACTGGGTGTAATGGGCCCAAATAATCTCATTAGCTACATTGGACAAGGTATTAAGTAGAGATGTTTGATTGTTTTCACATCCACGCAAAACTTGTTCCATTCTTGGTCAAACAAACTCAACCACTTTTTCTATTGATTTGAATTATTTTTTATTTAATTTAAATGTTAATTTAAAATATAATGTAATACATTTTTAATACTATTAGGAATAACCATATTTCATACACTATTGAAAAATATATTAGAATGCTTTATTTTTTTTAAATATTTGTATAATTATTTATTATTTTTATCATTTTATTTTATATAAAAATAAATAAAATATTTTCTAATTTTACCATATTTTTAATATTATAAATATTTCTTTAATAATTATCATTAGTTTGATTCCACTGTTAAAAAAAACATAGTAATAATAATAATATTTTCATTTAATTATATTATTATTATCATTCTCATTCTTATTCTTAGTGCGTTTTTATTTTACAAACCAAACATAACCTTAGTCCAAATTTCATGTATTATTTTTAGTGTGTTAATGTGTACTACTAACATGCGACATAAACATAGACAAAAATGTCTGAAATTGGAAGTAAAATAACTTAAAAGATGAAATGTTTTATATTTTTGTTAGTCATTTATTGATACTACACTAAAAATAGTATAAGAGATAAATTGAACAAAAAAGTTACCTTGGAGTGGTAGTTGAGTTTTCGAGAGCTTTGAAATTGTCTGAAATTGCGACTTTCGAATAGGTGATTATGTTGTAACTAATTTAAATATAGTACCTGTGTCTTACAATTTAGATAGAAGTGCATACTTGGCAAGGTTACACCCACGCATTCTTAGAGACATCAAAGAAATATGATGTTGAATATAATATCTCTGTCCACCAGACCCAACCATATATGATGATTGCTATGCCTCCGAAGAATGAAAGAAAAAAAAAATGTTATATGTATAATAAACTCATACAAAATTCACAAAATATTGAGTTAAAAAACCACAATTTACATAGAAATAACATTCAAATAAGCTTATAAATTATTGAGTTGATTGGAATTCAATCTCTTGTGAGAGTCCATAAAACTGTTAGGTTAGGAACCAGCAACAAATTATTATATTGCTTAGGTGATCATGACGAACGAAAAATGTTTTATTGCTTTGATAACTTTGTCTAATATTTAATGGGAAATGTAAAACAACAATATTAATTAATTGAAACAATAATAATAAAAAAATAATGGAAGAAAAAAATAGAGAAGCTAAATTTGTGTTTTAAATAAGTATTAAACGTAATTCAATAAAATTAAATATTAATATAATTAACTTTTATTTTATTGTTATCACCATGTTTTGTATTTAAAGAAAATAGATATTGAAAATTAATTTTTTTTAGCAATGAATTTGTGAAGAGTTACGATTTCAATATACTTTTTATTAAAAAATGAGACAAAAAATTCAATTAGATTTGATGATTTGTTAAGAATTATAATATTATTGTATTATTTATATTAAAGTTTTGAAAAGCATATTATTGTACTTGGCCTAACCCCTTAAGACTTAAATCATAGTTCTATTCTTCATTATAGCTAATAGAAATAAGAGTTGTTAACCCGTGCAAGAGACATTGTCAAACGATGGCATCTTTGGTGAACAATCAAGATGTTTAGAGAACTGATATCACTCACCATGTAATTGATCTTAATGGAGTGTGAGTACTAGAAGATTGAAACTGAAAATTTGTATAGTCTTCCCATCCAGGGACGTAACTAGAAATATTTTTTTAGGAGGGCTAATATATATTTAAAAAAAATTAAATTTTTTTTATTTAAAATATTAAGATTTATAGCTAACATTGAAAAAATAATATAAATTTCAAAAACAAACAAAAAAATTGTATTTAAGTTGTGCTCGACAATGCTTTAGAGCATAAAATTTATCAATTATCAAATTAGATTCACTTTCTTCTACAAACTTCAACAAATGGTTCTTAAGATCGTTTACTTTTTTGGTTGGTAGCCTCAATAGAAGTATTTTTGGTTGATTGTTGGTCATTTATTTTCTTAGAGAATGAATGAAGAGTTTTAAATGATTTAAAATTTTGGTGATGTTTATCCATTATAACCTACAATAAAAATATTTAATGCAAATTTAAGTATAAAAATTAAAAATTACAAATTTAAATAGACCTAACAACAAATAAACAAAAAATTAAAGAATCAATAAATAAGTTATATACCTAATCATTTTCACCTATTAATAGTAATTGATAAGTATGAAATTTAAAATAAATTTTATGTTCTAATATAACAATGGAATAATATATATTTTAAAATAAAGAACTCTAATTAATAATTTAAAGAAGAAAAAAAAACATATTTAATGAAATAATGGTGAATTGTTATAAAAAAATATGAATGTTAAATACATATAAATTTATACTTAAATATGCACTTAAATTAATAATTAAACAATATTTATCGATCAAAAGTTTAAAAGTTATAATTTTTAGGAATATATAATACATAATTATTGATATAAGTGTAAATTAAAATATAAATATTTTAAATATTTAATATTTTTATTTTTATTTTAAAGAAGAATATAATATATTAGATTATATTTATATTATTAATATAAATTAAAAAAAATTTAAATGATTTTATATATTATTAATATAAATTAAAAGATTTTTATAAAGGCTGCGGGCTTTATATTTATTAATATAAATTAAAAAATTTTTACAAAAGCTACAGGCTTTGTATATTATTAATATTAATTAAAAAAAATTTGAAAAGGTTGTTCGGGTTCAAGCCCGGTACAACCCGTGCTCAGGTCCGTCACTGTCCCCATCACATTGGAACCAATTGTACGTAGCATTAGTGTATTCGATAAAAAAGATTAATTAGTTCTTTTGTTCATTTAAAAAATACAATTTGTATTAAATTGGATATCGACAATGTATCTCTATACAACAATAGGGGTGACAAAATTAATGAGAAAATATAAAATTTCCATTCTATTGTAATGCTTCTCCGATTTAATTTTTAAGGGGTTTTTTTTTTTTTAAAGAAAAAACTTAAGATCAACAAAACCAACAAATCAGTTAAAACTGAAATGTGGATGAAGGACTTAAATGCTTTATTACGTATTTCACTGGCACCAACTAGGGGTGTCAATTGTGTCGTGTTTGTTCGTGTTATTCGTATTGGTTGACACATTAAAAAATTTACTTGAATTTTTTGCGTGTTATTTATTTATAATAGTAAGAAATAACAAAACCTTTAAGAACATAAAAAAATTATTGATCAATTGTTACTAAAAAAAATTCGTGTCGTGTCGTGTCATGTTCGAATCTTGCTATTGTATCGTGTCAAAAATTGCCACCTCTAGCACCAACTTCTTTGATTTTTCTAAATGAATGTTATCATATAGTTTTTATTATTATTATTATTATTATTATTATTTTTTATTTCTTGTATGTACAAACATATGCTTGTAACTATGTAATATGTTAGTCAGGACCTCAAACCCTATAATAATAATAATATCATGTTGTGTCAAAAATTGCCATTTTTAACACCAACTTTTTTCATTTTTCTAAATGAATGTTATCATATAGTTTTTATTATTATTATTATTATTTATTTCTTGTATGTACAAACATGTGCTTGCAACTATGTAATATGTTAATCAGGACCTGAAATCCTAGTGTATGTAGCTTCTATTTGGGGTTGGTTATTTTCAAATATCTAAATTTTTATTTTTTAGCTCAAAATATAATAATTTTCAATTGAAATCGTTGTGGTATATAGGAAGTAAATAAAATTGGCCACTTTTTTTTTTTTTTTAAAACAGAGTACTTCGACCAAAAGATGCATCGCCACTTGGTAAATGGTAGGTTGTACACGAGACTTTCTTTGGAGTGGGTCCCTCAAGCATAAAATATAAAAAAAATATACTTGTTTAATTAAACATTAGTATTGTATTAATAATAATATAGATGATCTCCTTTTGTTTATTTAAGTGTTATTTTTTTGTATTTTTATTTTTAATATATCATTAATATATAATAAATATTTATATAAAAATAATCAAAAGTATAAGCTTTTGTTGCCTATAATATAAATTTTGTGTTTATATATTTATTAATTATTAATAACATATAAAATAACATATTAATAATAATATAAGTAATTTTTTCTATATTCTTATTATTCTTATTGATTTAATTATATGATATAATTTTTCTTTATATATAAAATTTTATTTTTAATTTTAATATTATTTTATATTGTAAATAAATATTTTTTTAATATTATATATTATATATATATATATATATATATATATATATATATTATTAAAAATATTAAAAATAAAATTAATTAAATAATTCAATCACCAAACATCCCAGCGAATAATTAGTAAATGGGGCCTTCATAATTCATATATGTCAAAAGCTTCAATCTATTTAATTCTTTTTTTTATATATAATATAAATATATACTTCAGTAAATATCAGTTATGAAAATTAAAAAAATAATTGTTATTTAAATAAAATTTATTAATATATATATATATTTAAGATTTAAATAAACAGAAATAACATTTAGAAAGGCCTTGATTAGCCAACAATAAATATTTTTTTCAAAATAATTTATTTTAAATAAAAAATTTGCTCTTATAATATTATTTATTTCTAATTGAATAGTTTGGATCAAACAATAATTGTAAAAATAACAAATTAAAGTATTAAACGGTGAGGCCACCTTAAATTGAATAATGGGGACCACTCTATGCGTGTCGTTTTCGTAGGGGAAAGGAACGCGACAAACTTACAGCTGTGACAGCAACCCCACTTCTATTCCCACCCACCATTAACGAGGATGCTTTTATTTATCTTATATTTAAAAATACCAAATACATGTCAAAATACATAATTGTTTTCAAAAATAAATAATTAGTTTTAATATTTTAAATGTTGTAGTAGCACCGGCATTTCTTTATAAGTCGCACAAATTAAAAATTGAAGGTTCAATTCCAATGTGAATTGTGTAATTTTATCTTTAAAAAAACATACTATAATAATGTGATTGAAAATTTGTAAGTGATATTTGATTTTTTCCTCTTGTATTCAACAATGTTAACTAATATTCACTTCTTCTTTTTAAAAACAAATCCAACATTTCACTGGTCAATTTTCATAATAATTTTTTTTATATTCAACATCAATTATATTATATGCTTCATTTATCAAATATTGAAAACTTGTTTTTTTTTTTTTAAATAATTGTACTAATTTTTTAGCCTAAAGTATCAAATTATCATTTATTTTAGGAGCAATTATATTTCTTCCCTCCTTAATATGCCATTTTCATCTCTTCAAGTTTTTTTTTTTTTAATATTTGCCCTTGTGTCTCATAAATAATATAAAGAAGAATGCTAAATGAGCAATTTCATGCTATTCCTTTTCTTAGTATAATTTGTAAGCAATAAGAGTTAAATATAAAAAAATGTTGATTGGCTAATAAAGAGTAGTGATTCAAAATCGTTGCTCAAAATGATACAACTTAGAGCTTTTCATGCTAAATCCATATAATTTATACTTACACTACTTATAATATGTCATATGATAAAATAATTTTAAAAATAATAAATATTTATTTTTCAAAAATTATGTTAATAACACACTATAATTAATACAAGTTTTTCCGTGCATTTCTCTTATATTAATAATGCATTTAAAGTATTTTAAAACTATCACATACCTTTTTATACAATTTATGAAACATATATTTGT
This sequence comes from Elaeagnus macrophylla, assembly GCA_029378325.1. Classification (NCBI taxonomy): domain Eukaryota; kingdom Viridiplantae; phylum Streptophyta; class Magnoliopsida; order Rosales; family Elaeagnaceae; genus Elaeagnus; species Elaeagnus macrophylla. The sequence goes on from CM055645.1 coordinate 27,892,822, forward strand.
TTAAAAATATAGTGATAGTTAAGAAACTCTTAATAATTTATCTCTTTGAAATAATTGTTTCACTGAGTTGTGTCTTTGACTTATGAGGACAATTAATGAGCCTTAAAAAGTAAATACCGGCCATTTAACAATATCTCTTAATATAATTAATAATAATAAAAAAAGAGATTATTTGTTAAAATGTTATAAACGTGTTGACAAAAGTACCCCTTAAAATGAGGGAATTCGTGTTGTTTTTATAAAAATTCTCAATTAATTAAAAAATATTTTTTAATTTAGCTCAAAAGGTATGTACAACTAAAGTTTGTGTATATAAATAGGTCACAATTGAAAATTAGAGTAAATAATAGTTTGTGGTACCAAAGAAATATTTGAGGAACTTCAAACCTGTTGTCTTCCTTAAAATTAAGATTAACAAACAATTTCCTTAACGCATTGGAGTCAAGTCATTTATCCTCTCTCTCTCTCTCTCTCTCTCTCTCTCTCTCTCTCTCTTTGTGGAATTGAGGAAATGAATGAACTAAAAGTATAACTTTTGATTAGTAGAGCCTTGTAGCACTTTTTTATTTATTTAAAGAATTGGAAGACTCATTGGCCTCTACTCAATCTCGCAATAGTGGGGTTGTACACACTCACAAAGAGAGAGAGAATGATTGGGGTTAACGGGGAAAAAAGAAAGAAAATTTGATTCAATAAAATTGAGTTCATTTTCCTTGTTATAATGTGGCTCGTATGTCAAAGGATTTGTTAAATGAGCTATTTAGCTCAACGCGTTTAAAATTAACTCACTGAACTCACGAGCTAAAATTTAAGTCATGAATAACTCATTTAATAAATACATATTAAATTAAAAAAATTAATAAATAAGAAAGAAAATAAAGAAGTTAACAAATTTTAATTATTAATTACTACTACAAAATTAATAAAAATGTTATTATTAGTTAAAATAATAAATAAAAATAATAATAACTGATTTTTTTTAATTAAAAGAAGATAAAATTAAATTTATATTAGAATGTTCTAATAATCAGGCAAATATTAACTTAAAAAATATATCCAACATAATTGAGGTTAAAAAGATGACCATTGATACAATTTTAAGATTTAAATTTTATTAATTTATAATTGAATCCATATATTATTTAAAATATTAAAGAGTCTATTTTATAAGAAATTTTATGTTTTAAAATTTTGTGTTTTCTATTCAAATTATGCTTATATTTAGAAGTCTAGTTTAAAAAAAATTATGGTCTATGATTTCTAATTTTTTATAAAAAATTATTCTCATTTTACTAAAAATTATTCGAATTCGGTAGAACATTTTTAATCATTTTTGAAATATAAACTATACTAATTCACAAAATATTATGAATCATTTCATATACTATTAGAAAGTTTCAAAAGTCTAGTTTCTAATAAATTTTAGAGTTTTTGATTTCAAGTTTTTATAAAAAAATTATGCTTATTTTATTAAAGATTGTTAAGATATAGTAAAAAAAATTTGACATATTTTTTTTAAATATAAATTGTACTAATTTAAAAAATATTATAAACCTTTTTATGTACCATTAGAAAGTTTCAGAAGTCTAATTTATAAAAAAATTTAGATTTCATATTTTTTGTAAAAAGTTATACTCATTTAACTAAAGATTGTTCGAATTCAGTAAAACATGTTTGAATCATTTTTGAAATATAAACTGTAATAATTCATAAAATATTATGAATTTCATATACCATTAGAAAGTTTCAGAAGTCTAGTCTCTAAAAAAATTTACGTTATATAATTTTGAGTTTTTTTATAGAAAGTTATGCTTCCATATACCATTATAAATCATTTTATTTATCATCGACTAATTTTTAAAATATAATTAATACTATTTTCAAAAAAAATGATAATTAATTTCATATATCATTAAAAAACTGTATGTACAGTTTATAGGAAATTTTACTGTTGTTGAATTTAATTTTTGTATAGAAAGTTATGCTTATTTTATTTTACATTTTATAATTTTTAGTGTTTTTTTATAAAAAAATTATGCTCATTTTATTTGAAATTATTAATATTTTAAAATATGTTATGTTACTAAAAAAATCTTAAAATTTTTTTTTGAAAAAAAAAATTAGATTAACAAAAAAACTCATGTTATATTATATAAAAAATATTTATATATTATTTGTTAAAAAGTTGAAAGTTTTCTTCTTAAAAAGAAGTTCATGTTATTAAAAAATTATGTACTTATTTATTAGAACATAAGATATGCTTTTTATTTATTAGTAATTAATTAAATATTTTAAATAATTTAAATGAATTTAATTAAAAATAAAATTAAATGAGCGGTTTATAGTTCGTTTAACATAAGCTGAGTTTAGGCAAACTGAATTAGCCCAACTCATTGGACTCTTCTAATTACTTTATATGATTTATAATTTTTTAGTTCAAATGATCCATGAGCTTACATTTTGGGTATGAAAAGTGTGAATTGTGATTTTAACTTTGGATATTTTGTACAAGAACACAATAATCTTATGAACTGAAATGTCAATGTATGTGGTATGATTCTAATGTCTAGTTATAATTTTATTGTTCAAATTGATGCAAAAAGCAAGAAACTTTAGAAAATGGGACCATAGATGCTGTTTTAAAATAAAGAGACTAAAGCAAAGTAAAAAATTTTAAAAAAATTCAACCCTAATTACACTGAAATAATTGCTACGAATAAATTATCTTTTCGTGTATGTTGAAGAATAGAATATATATATATTTTATTTTGTTTGTAAAAGAGAAAAATTTATAGTTGTTGAAATTACTTGTAGTTTAGGTAGTAAGATTTTTAAGTTTAAATTTTATTTAAATATGTGTGAGAAGAATTTACAGAATTTATAGTTATTGTTTAAAAATTTAAAAAAAAAATTGCATGTATTATTTTGTCTACACTTTGGAGGAGTTTAAATGGTACACGGAAATGTCATTTTCAATCTTAAATGGTACAATTTGAAGGATTGATGGTACATGCCTCGGACTTAAAAGCTCTTTAATTATGTAATTTGAGTTATTAATCTCACGAGCAAGCTCAGCATATTAATTTTCATAACTCGTTTTAAAGGGCTGACGTGAGAAATATAAAGCGAATCAGTTCTTCTTCTTTTTCCCCTAGCAGCGTGCTGTATTAATATGTGTTGCTTTAAAGTTTGCACACTAACTCATGACATGCATGGAACAAAAGAAAATTGTTGATCATTGACAGTAAATGAAAGCAATGTATTGTTATAGTACTGTTCAGTACAAAATCATCTCATCGAAAGATGTTATATTTTGTTTACAAAGTTTGTAGCATCTAATATTCAATTAAAATTTTAATGATTTTTATGGATTTTTATATAAACAAATTTTTTTATTTTATTTTATTTTCTAAACCTTAATTTAAATAGTTTTTATTTATTTATGAATAACCTTGAAATAGTTTGTTGAATTATATATTATAAACCTCCACCATCACCCACCAAAAACACAATTTAAAAATACATAAACCAAAAAACCCAGAAATAAAACAAAAGGAAAAACGACACATTTTTGTTTGCCTCTTCTGATTACCCAAGAAATTAATTAATATCCAATAAAAATTAGTCATCATCTCTTTATCAAAAAGACACTTCTACGACCACATCCATATTCCACATGAAATAAAGCCTACACCATTTAATCCAAATACAGAAGAAAAAAAGAACAAAAAGCAAACAAATTAATTGTCAGGCTCTATCTGCAGCGCAGCTAACACAGCTTTATATTATTTCTTTTTTCTGACCTTGCTTCCAATATTTTTACATATAACAAGCGCCTTCAAAAATTTAAAATTTTAATTTTATTCATCATAAAAATTAAATATTTATAATTTAATAATTAATTTATTAAATTTTTAACATAAAATTTTAATATTACATTAAAAATTATTAATCATCAATTTTTTCAAAAACTTAATTTATTAAAAAATAAAATTAAACAATCACTTTATATATTTATTACTTTATCTCATCTCTTTTCTCTCTCTCTCTCTTTAACTCTCTTCTCAAGAATATCAAAACAAAACGAAACACAACTTGACTGTCTTCGTCTGTCTCTCTCTTCTGTTTGATTCTTTGGCCTTTTCTTTTTTATCAGTGAAGGTAATTTTTCTTTTCTTTTCAATCTCCCAGAATTGTGTTGCAGTCTTGCAGAAAGTTGTGTCAACAGTGTCTCAGATCCCGATATTTGGCTGGCACTTCTTTTATTAACACCCCCATAAAACTGTCATTTCTTTCTTGGAACCCTCACAAATCACAATCCATCATCAAACACAAGGGTCAATACTCAATACTCTTAATATATAATCTGGGTTCTCAAAATTAACCTAATAAGAACTTCATTTGCCCTTCGTACAATACAATTCTCTGTTTTCTCTTTCTAATTTTGAAACCCTTGCCTATATTATAGATCTTTATAACACTAACCCATTAAAACTAATCCTCTGGATATGCTAGAACCTGGGTTGGGAATGATGGGTAGTAGTAGTTTAAGTGGGGATGTTTCAATCTCTTGCAGTGGAGAGCAAAACCGCCAACTCAAAGCCGAGATAGCTACACATCCACTCTATGAGCAGCTCTTATCAGCCCATGTGGCTTGCCTTCGTGTGGCCACACCCATCGATAAGTTGCCTTTAATCGATGCTCAACTCTCGCAGTCTCACCATCTTCTACGCTCTTATGCTTCCCACCGTCAACAACATGGACATTCGCTTTCTCCCCATGAACGTCAAGAGCTTGACAACTTCTTAGTATGGTTTTTCCCATTTCAAAATTTTATTTTATTTTTTTGCCGTAGGTTTGATATTTTAATTCGTGTTGTTGGGTGTTTGGCATATTCAATTACGGTGTATGATTGTACTTTCTGGTGTTATTTATTACAGGGACATTATTTGATAGTTTTGTGCAGTTTCAAAGAACACCTTCAGCAACATGTCAGCGTCCATGCCGTTGAAGCTGTCATGGCCTGCCGTGAAATCGAAAATACTTTACAGGCTCTTACTGGTAAGCCCGAGAACTTTACCTTTTCTTTTTTTTCCTTTTCTTTTTCTTCTCGTGAATGTAAATTTATCTTTGAACTTTAATATTAATTAATACTTCCCTAATAATATTAGTTGTTATTAATGTTTCTTCATAAATAGCTATTTTATGATGAAATACAGAAATACTCATGTACATCTACAATATTGTAAATGTAACCGAGGTAAAAGTAAAGAAGTCATTAATTATTAATTATCTGTTCTCAGAAATGTTTCAATAAAATTCTAAATTTTTTATTAATTAATTTAGTTTTTCTGGAAAATAAGTGTTTTGATTTCGTATATGCGATTCGTTTGGTAGGCAGAAATATAATATTAAAATTGGGTAGCTAATTGGGGTTCTTGTATTTGTAAGTTTGGGTTGCTTGAAACTAAGAAGTGGGTAAGGTAGGGTCTAAGAAAATAATCAAAAAGATTATATAAATACATTTAGTGAGGGTTAGTTCGGTGAGAGAAGAGACCAACACCAACCAATCGATGAGGTTGTTCCCTTGAATATTTAAGATCCAGGATACTATTAGTTAGTTTCTGATAATATACTTGAGATTTTCTCTGACTAGCTAGCTAATGCATGAACTTGGTTTGTTCACTTGTCCATATCTTTGAGTTTGGTTCATTAGGTGTGGGACACTAATTTAGAGGCTTACAGATGCCAATTAGGGTGACAATCGTATTATATTAGTCGTGTTTGTGTCGTGTTATTTGTGTCGGCATGGTTCAATTCGTGTTTTTCGTGTTAGTTGATACATGAAAAATTTACTTGATTTTTTTTCTTCGTGTTACCTATTTATAGTAATAAGAAATAATAAAACATTTAAGAACATGAAAAATTATTGATCAATTCTTACTTAAAAAAAAATTCGTATTATATCATATTCGATTCGTATTATCGAATCGTGTCAGAAATTGTCACCCCTAACTAATCGTCTAATTGAACCCGAGTAAGTCTCGGTGGCTATTCATGGATTGTTAAGTTGTTTTGGAGGGTCATTGACATTGACATTGAAATTTTTTCTTTTTCTTTTTAAATACTTGTTTTAGCTAATGTCTATCTCCTCTTCCTTGTTTATATGATAAACATTTTTTTAAATTTTTTTTTGAAAATGCTTTACATCATAATTAATATAAATATAAATATTCATATAAATTTATGTTCTTTAACATTCATCTTATACAATTTTGGTGCAATATGTATTATTTTACGACAATAACAAAATTAAAAAATTCAAGCATAGTACAATAATGATTGAAAATGAATATTTTAATTATATTATTATTATTAGTTTGGATAAATACTTTATAAAGGACTAATGGAACTTGAAGTGTCTCATTGTCTTTTAATAAACATGTAGAGAAACATGAATCCGACCCTAACTGAATAAACTCATGAAACATCAAATTTGCGACGACAACATAAGAGAAGGAAAATATAATAAAAAATAGTAAATGTTGAAAGACGCTAAAGATACATGTTCATTTGTTTCTCTCTTTCCTTATTAAATAAATATTTAGTTAGGCATCCTGTTTTAAGGTTTGCACCTTGAACTTGAAAGTTGGAATCGCTTGGCACTAGCTTTTACAGCTATTTGGTTTATAATATATATACTAGCTAGCTAGGTACAATAGTAATCCATTTGATTTCTGCTTAACTTAATATTATTGACCTAGCTATAGTTTTGTTGGTTTGAATTTCTAAGGATTGTTAACTTAACATAATTCAATTGAGTGTATCATGCTTGGGAGAAGATAATTGTCTAGCTAATCGATTTATGTTAAGGTCTAGGGTTTTCCTCCATTTTAATAGTAAGGTTTGATGGTTAATTAATTTTCCCATTAATTGTTTCGTAATAATTATTATATACATGCTCAGAAAAACATGTTACTTGGCAGGAGTAAGTCTAGGGGAAGGCAGTGGTGCAACAATGTCCGATGATGAAGATGACATGCAAATGGACTTCTCAATGGATCAATCTGGCACTGATGCGCACGACATGATGGGATTTGGTCCCTTACATCCTACTGAATCTGAAAGGTCACTAATGGAGAGAGTTAGGCAGGAACTCAAGATTGAGCTCAAGCAGGTCATATATTTAATTCCCAAGCTATTTGTATTTCTTGCTTTTGAATTTTGACAGAAAATAAAAAGACATCATCAAAACCCTATTTTTGTTTCAGATCACCAGCTAAGAAATCATACTGGTTTAGGTGTTATTTTGCAATTATGTTCCAACTTTATGTTTCTTTGTACTCATCACAAGTAGAAAACTATATATTAAAAGTAATTTGAACGTATGTTTACCATTTTTCTTGGCAAAACGTGATTTGTACAATTTATATATGAAAGGGGTTGAGTTAAATTTTATGATATTCACAGGGCTTCAAGTCAAGAATAGAAGATGTGAGGGAGGAAATAATGAGAAAAAGAAGGGCAGGGAAATTACCAGGGGATACCACCAGTGTTTTAAAGAATTGGTGGCAACACCACTCAAAGTGGCCTTACCCAACTGTAAGCAAATCAACAACAGTGAATTCTAGTTCAATATATGTATTAACTAGTTGAATTAATCTGTACAGTACTGTTATAGCAGCTAGCTGCAACTTTTGAATCGATAATCGATTGTTAATAATTAATTAAGCTATTAATCTGTGCAGGAAGATGACAAGGCAAAACTGGTAGAAGAAACAGGGTTGCAGCTGAAGCAAATTAACAATTGGTTCATCAACCAAAGAAAACGCAACTGGCACAGCAACTCTCAAAGTCAATCTGTTACCTCTCTCAAATCCAAGCGCAAAAGATAGTCGTCCACAGTCCTTTTTTGCTAATTTTAGCTTGCAAGGAGAGACTAAGCTCTGTCTCCATATTATGCCGTTATCTTATTCTGACCTAATATAATTGCATGCAGTCTAGCCAACATCTACGAAAAGCCATCCATTCAAATTGTCGTTAAATCTAGATGACATTCCATTCTCAGCAACAGATCAACGTATTAATATTCTTGGTGATAACTGATAGTTTACTTTGAGGTTGTAAATTCATGATTTTATTTCCTCAGAGTTATAACCAGGAGCTTGTATTATATAACCTCCTATTCCAGCTTATTATGTTTTTCACATATATATATACACACACACACACACACATTATATTTGGAAAGTTGCTATACTTTTGAGATATTCTAAACTTATATGTTTACATGGAAAATTTTAGCTTGATCATAAATTCATGCCTCCAGATCAATGTTATATATAAGTGTCTTTTGGTAATCAAGAATATCAAAGAGGATTTATAAAAAAAAAAAAACACATTAGAGTGGACATAACATCTTTGAATTTTTTTTTTATATGAGTGATATAAGATTTTTTTTTAAAATAAAAAATAATAATATAACTGAAACTTGAAACTCAAAACAAAAATATCAACGGTCACACTAGCCATCTTCGTCGTAATTAAACTATAAAGAATGCTACTTTTGTTCAATATTTAATTATGGTTATATGCTTTAATATAAATTGAATAAAACAAATGTAAATAGACTTGGGATAAAAAGAACAAGCTCAAGGACTGCAATTATTTGCGTTTCCATAGGCTGTTGCAATAAAGATCTTCATTTAAAAGAGGGAGTAATGATACTAAATGAGTCCTTCAATGCTATATTGCACTGTTTTTGCCATCACAACCAAAGACAAATATAAACTCTACTTTTCATAATTCAAGGGTCCTTTCACTATCAATTTTAATTCTACAAACAAACCATCTACTGTACTGGGTTTGAACTCTGAATCGGAAGCGTGATTGTGTTCAATCTGAAGCCACTCCTTTTGGAAGATAAAATGCTTATCTCATTCCCATATTAAACATCATACATTAATTTACCTACGACCAGCTCAATCGCAACTCTTATTTTAGTCGAGAGAAACTAATCCTTCATAAGCTTAAATGATTGTTGACCGTCAATCAACTTATTAGTCAGAACTGTTAGAACAATTTCAGTGCACGCATATATCAAAGACTCCAACTTCTAGCAGATCAAGAATTCAATTACCCAAATTCCTGTTAGAAAGTTGAAACCTGAGGATGAGGCTTTCTTCATAGTTTAACATAATTTACAAACAAATATTCTTCTCTAACAAAAGTTAGATTTATTTTTCTTTTGAGAATACTGAATATAAAATGATTTAGTTTTACTTACGCTTTCTCTCACTCTTAACGTCACTGGCTCTCTATCCATTTCTCTCTTGCCTTCTCTCTGTTTTTGTCAGTGATGGGTTTTCCAGCCAACGGCTCGTCATCCACCGACAATCCATTCAAATTCCTGATCTACCGCCGGACCGGCTGGATTGGCGGTTTGCTCGGCAATCTATGCCAAGCCCAGGGTTTAGACTTTCAATACAGATCGGATCGCCTCGAGAACCGAACCGAACCTCACTCCAAGCTGACGTCAAAACCATTAAGCCCACTCACGTCTTCAACGCCGCCGGGGTTACCGGCCGTCCGAACGTGGACTGGTGTGAATCGCATAAGGTCGAGACCATCAGAGTACACTGACCATTGCTGACGTGTGCAGGGAGCGAGAGTTTGTTCTTCTTAATTACGCAAATGGGTGTATCTTTGAGTATGATCAGGATCATGCGATTGAATCGAATATTGGGTTCAAGGAAGAAGATACGCCTAACTTTATTGGATCCTTTTATTCCAAGACCAAGGCTATGTTAAACATCCATTTTTTTCGAATTTTTAAAGAAGTTAATAATGTTATGGAATGTGCTAGATCTAGAATTTTGTTATTGGGATCTTTTACATTGTGTAAGTTTTTGTTCAAACTGTTTTGATTCGAGTATCTGATGTTGGTACTTGATTGTGCTTCAAGAATCAGTTAGTTGGCAGGTGGTACAAATGGTAACTGGTTGCTTAAATTGATTATAAACTGAATCTCATCAAGTTGTTGTGGAGTGAAATGCCTGAGGATGAACTATTGTTTAGACCTTATTGAGAGATACTTTATACAAATTTAGTGCTTTACTGCTTCAGCTTCAGCCAGTATTCAAGTTCTGAAATTTATATATGCTGGTTAACGGGGATATTTTAAGTGTCCAATATGTTTGTTTGGTAGGTAATAGGTATGATGAATAGCTGATTTCAACGCCCGTTGTTTTTTAGGTGGAGGATCTGCTGAAGAACTATGAAAATGTGTGTACTTTGCGTGTTAGAATGCCAATCTCATCCGATTTGTCCAACCCACGCAACTTCCATCACGAAAATCCCTCGATGCGATAAGGTAGTAAACATTCCAAACTCTGACAATCTTGGATGAACTCCTTCCTATTTCCACAAACCCTGGAGTTGTCAGCCATAATGAGATCTTAGAGATGTACCGTAAGTACATTGATCCCAACTTCACATGGAAAAACTTCATTCTTGAGGAGCAGGCAAAGGTGATAGTTGCTCCTAGAAGTAGTAATGAGTTAGATGCCACAAAATTGAAGAATGAGTTCCCTCAACTCTTGCCCATCAAGGAGTCCCTTATCAAGCATGTCTTGAAACAAAATCAGAATACTGCCACAGCTTGAGACTTATTAGGTTTGAATTCCTCAGCTTCCCCCCAATTTATATTTATTGGATCCAGTTTCTTAGGGTTGATGTAATTTTATCCACAAGTCACTGGAGCGCTTCTCTTTGCCATTCTAGACGTGTAGTTGCCCCTGTTTGTATTTTATACACTTTTTTTTTTTTTTTGATCGAGTATTTTATACACATTATTTTATCTTATTTGTATATCTTAATATACAATTTTTCATGGCCTTGTCTAAGTTCTAACACGATCTATGCGCAAACTAATAATTTTTCCTTAATTAGGTAATTGACGAATTGTTAACTATAGGTCAGGGTGTACATGTGCGTGTAGAAAGTATAAACACTTGCTATGGTGTATTTTATCATGTCTATTGAACCAAGTAACCAGACACTAACCGATTAAATGAAAAAGGAGATGGATTACTGAGTGCACCAATAGGTTCACAAGTATCAAATAGTTTTTATTATAAATGCGGGTAGCAGGTCCACTAGTTTTTTCAAAATAGATTTGCATTAGTGGTTTTTTTTTTTTTTTTTTTAAAGAAACTTAAGTTCATTAATTTTAAAAAAGTGACACTTATGTCCAAATTATCAAAAATAAATTTATTTTTTTAAGTTTTTAAAAAATTATTTAAACAAAATATTTCAACAATTATTAATATTAAAATTTTCTTTTTAAATGCAATTAAAATATAAAAATTATTTTTTATACAATTTGAATTTTCGTAGTCACTCTTACCAAATTATTAGGCTAAACTGTTTAAAAAAAAATTGAACTAGATCTGAGCTGCAACTAAAAATAACTAGTTGACCGACATTTATCTCTCATTATAAATACTTTTTTTTTTTTTTAATAACTATAATTTTTCCCTACTAACAAGTTTCACAACCACAAGTGACAAAAAGGCCGATGGTCCCAAATAAAATTGGTTCATGGACCCTATGGGACCGTCAAGTCACGTGAGGCCCATCCCTAACTCTCAAAGCGTCGACAGTTTCACACTTTGCAAGGCAGACCCACATTCCACGAGGATTACATTTTCTACCATCTTAAATAACTGCTTCGCAGATCGTTGCGCGTTAAAATCACGTTTCTCAACTAGTAAACACAACATAGAAAGTAATTGCACGCGCTATATAAAATATACTAATTGGCCTAAGAGGTACCTCACCATTCAATATGGCTTGTTGACCTACCTAGCACATTAAAAATGGACCCCATATCCCAATCCTAACTAAAGAAGGCCCCCACCAACGCAACGAATTCTCACCATCTTTATTTGACTCACGTGTGTACGGAGACGTTTCAAAAGTCACCCAAAAAGAGAGCACAATCGCTGCACAAACTATTTTGACAACAAAAAAAAAAGTCGCTCACTAACAGGTAACTAAAAACACAGTGAAGGTCAGTATTATTTTTAAGAAAACTTAAGCCGCATTACGATCCAAAGAAAAAACCAGACATAAACTCAAAGTTAGTTGAATGAAATTTCTCCTGCATACTCTGATGTTCGTTAGAGTCTTTATGGATAAGTATATGATTAATTAAAAAAATAATATTAACAGGAAAAAAAAAGTTACTAAAAAAATTGTTCATGGAGACATCGCAGGTCTGCATCTTAAGACGCTAACGAGCAACAGAGTACGCAGGACAGCAAGCTTAAAACATGAAAAAAACAGTATAAACACTAATCACAATTCGCTTCTGATATTTATTCATTATTCTCGAAAGAATTATCCACTTGGAGTAGATTACACTAATTTCAAACGCAAATAACTCCATCCGTAGATCGATAAGAAAAAGAAGTTCATGGCTTGGAAGACTCTGTTTGTCGAATCCCAGGCCGACCCATGAACTGCAACTCATGCTTATCATAAATTTCCAATGAAAAATCCCTAAGCATCTGAGCCCTAATATTTCCCGACCCACTACCACTACTGCCTCTATCGCTTGAACTCACACTCGCCGCCATGGTTGACGAAGACTTCTTAGCAGCTTTGGCTCCCACCGTGCTCGTGCTGACACCTGAATTTGACAACCCACTGTTGCAAACTACCGGAAATGGGGTCCTTCTCACCTCCACACCGGTAGGCGGCTCACTGGCCACGAATGACGATATGGGCGTGGTCGCCATGTTGAAAACTGAGGTAACTGTCGGGGATAAAGCCCATAGTTGCTGGTTATTTGGGCCTGGAGTGATAATTGGGACCGTTGCCGACGGCGGTATCATCCAGAATGCGTTCGCCGGAACCATCATGCCAGTGTTACCCACTGCCCAGACCGGAACAAGTCCTTGATGAACCGCCGGTGTGGCAGGTTGAATTGGAGCAAGACCGGAGGAATATGAAACGGCGTCGCTTAAGTCAACGAATTCGCTATTTGAAGGACGCTTGCGTTTCTTTGTCGTAATGGTTGTCGTTTCGTTACCTCGGTTGTCGCTTGAGGAGGTGGTGGGGATCTTAAGGGTACCACCAACGGAAACTGCGATAGCTGGGACAGTACCAGTTCCAGTGGCTTCGATAATGGCATGTTCGGCGTGTTCCAGAAGCCAACGGACGGTTTCGCCATCGGACTTGTGGCCTAATTCCCGGGTCAGCTGAAAGATCCGAGCTGCACATGTGGCGGGTATTCGAATCCGTCTGCCACGGCCTTCGACTTTGGTGTGGCGATCTTTTGTAGAAGACCGTCGGGTTGTGGAGGAGGTCAACACTGGACCTGGCATTGGCATCTGCGTCTGCATAGCCACAGGGACCATTCCAATGGGTGCATGTGGAGTCGGGTGGGTCTTCAGGTCTAGGTCCGATTGCTGGTCTGAATCAATTGGCTCCTCTTTTAATGATAAGGATTGGAACACCGTTGTTTCTTGGAAATTCTTCATCTTTGAGACTCCATTGTTGTTTAACGACGTGATGGTTTTTTGTGCTGTAGAGGTAGCTGGATAGACTTCGGGGTCACCGGCGCTGGAGCTGAGATCAGAGGTGCCTCCATCTTCTGCTTGCTCTAAAGACGACGTCATTTCGTGAATCCAGATAGTTATATTAAACCCTCTAAGAGAAACTGGGGAGATAATTAGGCTCTTCTTTTCTTGTTCTTCGTTTGGTTTCTAAGAATCGAAGGTTTTTTATACATGAAAACGGGTATAAACGAGAAGAGAGAAATAAAGAAATGGTGTGAGTAAAGTTCACGATAAGAAAATAACAAATCGTACGCCCAACTTTTTTTTTTTTTTTTTTTTTTCGTTCTGGCACTTTGGCCTTTGCCTCTTTATGGATGATGATCTTTTTTCAATGTTTAAAGATTATGTGGTGGGGGAGGGAAATCAACGGTGGGGAAAAGATCATAGAACAAATTGGATGAAAGGTGATAGAGACACGTGCCGGGTCCTACTTGGTGACTCGAATGGTTTTATCATTTGTGATAGGGTTTTTTTTTTTCGATTTGTGATAGGAAGTTAAGTATGTATATTTTGTGAGAGTTAATCTCTCTAGTTTATCTATTTTTTAAGTTTTTTATAAAAAAAATTTGTGTACATTAATTTAGGTTGTGTAATATATATATATATCTAATTTAATAGCAAGATAAATATTCTAAAACTAATAAAAGTTAACATATTGATAGAATTCCTCGTCTAATAAAAATAAATAAAATTAACCTTTTCTTTGTGATAAGTCCTAATCGGTGGAGCACTGAGACTGGGTGGGGCAGCCAGATGGTAGTCTCCAATAATAAATCAGTTGCGACAAGTCTCAAAATATTAATTCTTAAAATAATAATAATAATAAATAATCTCAAACTAGAAAATTCTTGAAAAAAATAAGTGTTTGCAGTTGGAAGAAATTATTGAGAGTAATGATTTTGTGAGTCTTCACCAATAATATTTTTATTTAAAATAAATATTTTTTTTAAAAAGTATATATAATATATTTATAAAATTAAACAAAATAAATAATTAACAGAATTTTTTTTAAAATAATATGATTAATTAATAATATTAATATAATACTTATAAAATTATAAATATGTCTATAACATATTTAAAATTTTAAAATTTTAAATATATTTATAATAAATATGTTTATATTGTTTATAAATTTTAATATATTTATATGAAAAATATCTATAATTTTTAAATATTTTTATAAGTTATAAATATATTTTTAATTTTATAGATATTATGGATATATTTATATAAATTTAATACGTTGAAATTAACCCCTCTTAAAATAATGCATAATTCCTCTCGCAGTTTGTGGGCTTTGTAAATAGCTTTTATTGGTTGACACAACTCATATAAGGTGGTCCTCTGCATTATCAGAAGGGTAAAGTCGGCTGGCAATTTGTGCCGGATGAATTAATTTAAATTGGTATAAAATTAACTTAATTTAATTTAAGTTAATAAAAATAAATCTAAATATAAACTAAATATAAATAATTTAATCTAACTTAATTTAAATTAATCTAAATTATTAATTACATATTTTTTTAAATTAATATCACCTTTTTAATTAAAAAAATATATTTAATGATTAAAGCTTAAAAAACATTACATACAACAATAAAAAAAAATACATATAAATATAAAAAAAAAATTAATTATTTAAATAAAATGTCAATTTTTAAATTGATTAAGCAAGGGCCAAACACTATTAAACCCTACCCACACCAAAATTCGAGGTCGTCTTATCCTCATGAAAATTCACATTTAGAATAATAAGCTTTCAAATCCCAATAAAATTTTTTCTAACCACTAAATAAAATAAATAGAGATTAGTAGATTAAAAAAAATATTTTTCAGAAAATAAAGAGTTCAAGTAACTTAAAATGTTACACAAAAATAATTTTTTGTACATATACAAGAATACAACTTTGACTATTATATAATACATAATTCTCATGATAATAGACTAGTTAAAAAGAGAATAGCACAACACATGTTGATAAAATATTTAAAATTTTACTTCAAAAGCTAATATCCAATCAATTTAATTGAAACTTAATAGTATTAATTAGAATTAAAGATGAATATTATTATTTTTTTGTTTAAATAGTTATGTAGATTTAAATGCTAAATATATTAATATTAAAGAATATAACATAATATTATAACAAAATAAATAAATTAAAATTATTTATCCATTATTAACTTATTTTGTAAAAGAAAATGGAAGAAAAATAACTACTATATTATAAAAGAGAACTACTGAAAGAGATGAAATATTATTTTAATTTTAATATAATTTTTTATTTTTTTTATTTAAAATTTAATTTAATTTGGGGCTAATAAACTGGCCCTAACTTAACGCAATTTTTTTTATATTATTTGAGTTGAGTCGAAACAGATCCAAATTTAATTTAATTCAGTAAATTAAATTATAACATAAATTATCACCCTAGCTACAAATCTTCCTAATTTCGTTCTTTTTCTTTTTCTTTGATTTTTTTTCTTTTTTGGTAATGTTCTTTGATGATTTGTTTGCCTAACAGAAGGCTTTACGAACAATGAAATTGGAATATTTTGACCTGAAATTCGTTTGCCGTTACATTAGTACATCAACTTTTACATTTTGGAAAGAAGAAAAATAATTAATTATGAATTATGAGATTACCAAGAAGAAACAAACCTTTTTATCAGGAAAAAAAAACACTAAATAGAAGAACAAAAATCAAAACTTGTAATTAGAGCATGCAAAAGTTTCAATTTCTTTGGATTTCCTTGTTATTTTGTTTCAATTGAAATTGAAAATTGTTTGAATTCCATCTTGCCACTGTGCTATCCAATTTCACAAATTGATCAGTTTATTATTTTATTTTTTTCAATAACAAAATTTTTCCATTAAAAGAGAAGGATTAAATTTAAGTACAAGAAACATAATACTAATTCATGCCTTTTCAAGTAGAATTAAATCACAAGTTTATAACTATTTAAGATTTTTTTCACACATCAATGTTGAACTTCCTTATAATTCATATAATCCTCTTCTTAAATCTTGTACAAAAGAGTGAATATTTCATGCATGCAACCATCACCATTGATGCTGTCACAAAATTAACAGCTTGAGAACAATCACGCTCAAAATAAATCAATGGCAATTGTGTCGCTTAGCAAGCTTGAAAGCATATTTTATTGCCCATCGTATTGCTTTTTCTAGATTTGTTACCAAGGTTATGAACTATGAATATTTCTTGCAGAAGCTCCAAATCCTGTGGAATGTGGACGAATAAACCTGGCAAATTCTTTATTTTCCCGGGTATCTAGACATTGTTTTTAAATATTTTTATCAAAAGTCAAATTCTGCACATGACCTTCCGTTTACATTCGTGTTACCTCATTTACTACAAGGTCTAAAGTTTTATGAATTCTGCCCATACACTTGTTGAACATTCATGTACCGAATCTACTGACTACTGAGTTGGGCCGGAACTAAGACCAAAAAGAGAAAAGATGGGCCTACAAACACGCACCTACAGAGAGTTTATGGTCTTTAAACTCATGCATAGCAAATAATTTTTCTATTTCTTGGTGGGTAAGTGGAGAGGTATTAGGAAATCGGAACCCGTGAGTTACCTCAGTGAAGTATTATTAGTTAGAGGTAATGTACCACGTTCTTATAAACTCTTAACGGTATATAGCCCTTCTTATAAATGCAAAGCTTGTGGTTCGAAACATAGTAGCATATTTTGTGTTTATTTTCGTAGCTTTTTTTTGCTTGACAAATGGTACATTCTTATAGCTAAAGTGATATCATGAGTGTGGTGACATACTCTGTGTATTTATCTTAGAGAATAAAAAAATGATGAAAAGTTAATTTTGAACAGAAAGTCCTCAGGTTACCCCCAGGGACAAACCCAAGAATTGTTTTTTAGGAGGGCTAATATATATTAAAAAAAATTCTTGTACAAAAAAAATTATTTATAATATCAAGATTTATAACTAACATTAAAAATATATATATAAACTTAAAATGAAAACAATATATATATATATATATATATATATATATATAAACTTAAAAAAAACAAACAAAAAATTTATTTAAGTTGTTCCGACGATACTTCATAAAATTTATCAATTATCAAATAAAGTTCAACAAATCTAACGAAACAATAGTCAACTGTTATGAAGAAATATGAGTGCTAAATATATACAAATTTATACTTACATAAGCACTCAAATTAATAATTATATGATATTTTTCGATCAAAAATTTAAAAATTATAATTTTTCAGAGTATATAACATACAATTATTGCTTTGATTGTAAGTTTAAGTACAAATATTTTGAATATTTAATATTTTTAAAAAAATATATAGATAACTTTAATAATTTAAAAAAAAAATACTAGACTTTAATTTTATGCAGCAAAAGCAATCAAAAGACCAAATAACATAATTACATAGCAGAGTTGCGAACAATATAATACAAAAAAATGGTATAATAGTTTAAGTTTATTTATAGAATTTTGGTGATAAATAATATATTATGCTTTACAAAAATATCAATAATATTTATTAAAAATAAAACCTCAAAAAGGCTATATCGGGCATGAGTCTGTAACTAAATATAGCTTTTTATTTATTCATAGAAGTGACATTACAAACAATATTTTATTTTTTATATATCTAATTCTTTTGATTATATATATATATATATTAAAAAAAAAAAAATTCAAAAAGCTATCCAGGCTCAAGCCCGGTATAGCCCTCTGTAAGGTCCGTCATTGGTTACCCCCAAGCCCAAGGATAAATAGTCTAGCTTCTCGATTTATTGCCCCTGCATAGCAAGAATTTTTTATCTCGATACATTTTTTTCATTCTCGCTCTACGACAGCGTTTTTGGAAGGATGATTTACAATTTTGTCCCTTTCTTTATCTTCTTCATTTTATCACTCTCAATCGATGCCCTTCGCGCTATTTTATTACAGCCAACTAGGATGACATTGGACTCCCACCAAACACTACTGTTCAAGCAAGAGATCTAAATTTTGGAGATTTATATTGAATTAATTTAGATTTTGCATATGTAGAGCATAGAATGAAAACTTTGAGATACTCTGTTTTTGCTAGACAAAACAGAGCATACATATACATATTATGTAAATAGGTATGTAAACTGTTCTATTGATAAAGTAGTCACAAAATAAAATAAAATAAGTCTAGCATCAAGAAATTTCAATTGTTTAACAGAGTATACAAAATCTCATAAAGTAGATACATTACCAAAATTTGAGGCAGGTTATCACGGTCAATCTCATCACCTACCCTCTGAATGATAGAAGTAATTTACATACTATGTAAAAAATAATGCATTTGCACTTCATGGTGAAACAAATTTCTACCATTGCAATAGACTACACCATTTAGTGAGAAACTATTTTAGCAATACCTTACTATTACTTATTAGATACAACTCTAATAGGAAAACAAAGAGAAGGAAACAAAGACAATGTGAGAGCCTAGCTTGAAGAAAATGAGGTAAAATAGTACGTTTGAAATCCTACAATGGAGCACTACCATATTGCTCTCTGAGAACAATAGTAATTAATTTATAAGAATCAAAAACAAATAGTCAACAATCAGTACCTTAATTTTTTAAAAGAGAATTAATTTTCATGTATGTAAATTGGTTTACATAATATGTAAACCAATTTACATAGTATGTAAACCAATTTACATACTATGTAAACTTATTTACATACTATGTAAAAAATAATTAAATCTTAGCTGTTTATTGTTTAGGTCATTTTTTTTCCTTTCCCACGAACATAAAGACTTCCAAGAAAATGGAAGATAAACCAAAGGTTTAACATTCAAATGCTGTTATCTACCTAAAACTCCGTGAGTTTACAATGTCTTCAAGCCATTTTATTTGTGTCAACAACGCATTTAATTTTAAGCCACTCATTTATTAAAAATGAGGTAATTTAATCACATATAATATTTTATTATCAAAATTAGAGCAAAGTGATAAATATAAATAAAAAAAATTCATCTAATATCACATCCCCTCACACCATTTCTCTTCTTTTTTATAACTATATTACTATTATTTGGTCATTTCTTCTTTTATTCTTTGTACGAAATTATGTGTATGTGCTACATCCTTTAATTTTCTTTTATTGTTATTAGAAATTAAATGCACAAGTTACCAGAAAGAGACCTTAAAAAAAACGAGTAAAGAAGTAACATGCTTGATGCTTGAAGATGTGTAAAGAGAATTAATTTTCATGTATGTAAATTGGTTTACATACTATGTAAACCTATTTACATAGTATGTAAATAGATTTACATAATATGTAAATAAGTTTACATACTATATAAACAAGTAATTTACATACTATGTAAAAAATAATGCATTTGCACTTCATGGTGAAACAAATTTCTACCTTAATTTTTTGAAAGAGAATTAATTTTCATGTATGTAAATTAATTTACATAATATTTATTGTTACATATATTTTAGTTTTTCCTTACATTATAAATGTTGTAGTAAAATCCTTTCAAAATGTCAACATGGATATATTTTGAATTAAAGCAAAATTTCATTCAATCTCCAAGTAATATTAATATAATAAATAAATTATTAATAATCGGTTTGATATATATATTTTTTGCTAAATAAGTCTATCGGCTTGCTATATATATTGCTAATAATATATCTCCCAAACAATGGAGCACAAGCTTGGCTAGAATATTATTATTTTTTGTTTGTTCAATCTGAATTCCATAACCATGTTTGTTCACTGTATATTGATCCTACTGTGATCCCCATGTTAACCGATTCCTCTTTAACAATTGAGCTTTGTTTATTTCAATAATCAAAATATCAAATATCTGAATAGTATTCATTTTTATTAATTTTGTTCTAATAATATTAGTTAGGTAAGATATCGATGTCTTTTATATTTTCAGCAACAAAGCTTAATTGTTATTTTATAAGAATCAAAAGCAAATAGTCAACAATCAGTACCTTAATTTTTTGAAAGAAAATTAATTTTCATGTAAATAAATTAGTTTACATACTATGTAAATCTATTTACATACTATGTAAACTATATAGAAACTTGAAGATGTTACAGTTTAGGGAGCTTCAGATTGCAACAAACAACTTTAATAATTGAAAATGGTGGATTTGGTAATGTGTACAAAGGAATACTCCAAGATGGCAATGTTGTAGAAGTTTACATATTATGTAAACTGATTTACATACTATGTAAACTGATTTACATACTATGTAACCCAATTTACATACATGTATGTATACTCTGTTTTGCTTAGCAAAAACAGAGAATAATCAATTCCTTCTAAATTGTTAATGTCCAATATATTTTTCAACAAAAAACTGAACAACTCTCTGATTATAATTGTTGCTTACAATGTATTTCGATGAGAGCAGCAAGACAGCGCAATCTGTAATTCAATAGCTTCGTATCTTCTTGCGCAGTGTAATAGAGTGAAATGATATTTTTGTAATTTATCTAATTTTGATATAACTAAAACGCACAGTTTTGAGTTTATTATTGCTAGTTTTGAAAATTTTAACTTTTAATCAGAATTGAAGCTATTTAGGCAAATTACTCCTAGCTTCTCAGTGGCATTTGTAAGGGGGGAAAATTGCTAATTGGGTTGACAAAACCTATGACTAACTGACCATGATCATTGATCAGCATCCCTTTAGATAAAGATAACACCACCATATTCAAAGGTTGAACTAAAAATAGAACGGTTCGTTATAATGTAAAAAGACCACTCAGTTCTAAGTCGATGTTGTTACTGGCATCGGATAATAGTGAATTATTAATTTGCTTGTAGCAAAGTTAAAACTGTGAACCATTATTAACTACATTAAATAACATGATACCAGTTGCTTCTTAACGAGCTAATTGCTATGGTCCTAGGTAATACAATTACAATTTACAAGTTAATGGGAAAAAAAATGATAATCTACTTGTTAAACATAAAATGTCAGACCCCTAAAAAAACATTAATATTGAACTGTCTACAGAGTTGGTGATTTCATGAAATAAGAACAATAGGACCTTTTTTTTTTTTGCCAAAGACGAAGCGTTGATTTGGCATTCCTGAAGTTTTATGCATCTGGGTCTAACCCCTTCCCAAGCTTGTGTTGCTAAAATAGTTGGGCTGATACTCAGGTTTACCTAAAGCTTTCAGAAAATATAGGGACTTTAAATAGTTCATCTTACTCATTAAGGTGGAGAGCCTATCTCTTTCCTGGGGTTTAAAATCAATAGATTCTAATCACTCTTTTCAATATATCATTTGACATGAAGAAAAGAAATACGGTCATCTACAACAATGCTAATTACGTGTTTGTAAATCTTATAAATGGATATTATTTTCTTTTTTTACTGAACAAAATTGATATTTCGTAACATAGGCTAGGAGGACATTTTTTTCGCATAACCTTCTCGCTGTTCGTGTATTTGAGAGAGAGAAATCCTAAAAGACCGAGAGGAAAGTCCATCAAATAATTCGCCCTGTATGTGTTCTTGTTTCTCACACAGGCTGGAGGGGAAGGAGAGCTGTT
Organism: Elaeagnus macrophylla; assembly: GCA_029378325.1. Classification (NCBI taxonomy): domain Eukaryota; kingdom Viridiplantae; phylum Streptophyta; class Magnoliopsida; order Rosales; family Elaeagnaceae; genus Elaeagnus; species Elaeagnus macrophylla. The sequence continues at coordinate 27,915,036 of CM055645.1, forward strand.
AACCAGAACAGCAACTTTATGCTTTCCAGATTTTTTTTAATCAGTGGAGAACATAAAAAATGAAATGTTTCCTTACAAATATACATCACTAACTACTGAGTTGAAGCTAAAAAAAAAAATAGAGCAGGTAGAGAGTTTTTTGCATCAATATAGAGAGTTGAAAGTGCAACAGGTGGCAATTATGGAGGCTATGCATATGAAGAGGGAAGGTAGTAAGGTTATATTCAAGAGCTTGCTCTCCCCTAAATATCCAGCAAGAGTAATAGTACCATCTGCAACCACACGAGCTAGCGTTCCTGCTTCTGTTGAAAGCAGCCCGCCATTGTAGGTTCCACGAGAAAGCCTGGAAGACATGACTCTGGAGAGTAGTGACAGATTAACACCTGCAAAAGGAAAAAGACTCGATCATGAACTTAGAATAGATATTCTTCGACACGGCACCAAGTGCCTTTTAGTGCAACAACATATTTCCCTTGTGGGCACTGCATGTTGTAAGAATATGTGTGAGTTAACCCATTAAGAAAAATCCACAGGCCATAAGCCATGGATGAGAGTGTAAATAGCGATAAGCCATGCCTTGCCTTCATCACAAATGAATGTAGTGGCAAAGGAAACATACATGTACGTTCTAGATTATTTGTTCAAGTTATCAGCTGCACATGCATGGTGGAGCATCTTTTTTATGAAAACTTCTACTTTAAGATGAAAATTTTTCCATATCTATTTTCCATTTCAAAGTAGTCACCGTGATTAATCATAGGATAGTCAAATTGAAGAACGTTGTCTCACCTTCAAGAACTTCAGCAGAAACAAACATGATGAGACCTGAGCAGACATACTGTATCACAGTGTACCGAACGAAAAGGTGGAAGCTCAAAAGAATTCCAATGCAAACAACAATTTCAGATGCCAATAAAATTTGCCTGTATGCGTGAAAAAGGACTGAATAATAAAGTCGGAAAGAACAAATAGAACTCGACAAATATACATGGGTACTATATCAAAAAGAAATAAAGATGAAATCATTACATGAAATACTACCTGTCTTCAAACATGTTGCTGATGTAGCTTCCAACAATGATGTTTACTGGAAGAACAGTCAGCCCCAAACAAGCAAGGAAAATTGCCACAGTGCTGGTAGACCAGCCAAAGTAGTATGTGGTAACAACACTAGATTCTGAGAGCAATATCTCCATCGCGTACTTCAGCATGAAATATATCAATAATTGGACCTGTGAAATGATACAAAAAGGGTTAAGACTCCAAGTATTAGTTTTTGGTAAATAGACAGAGATGATTTATTTGCATTTCTTGCCATATAACAAAAGGTTAGATATGAAAATGTCCAGGATAGTGTTGTCTAAGACAATACATTTATTTAACCAATTAATTAAGGTTTCACAGCCTTCTTAGCAAAATAAAATAAAAATAAAATAATAAGTAAATAAGGTTTTGAAGACTCATGTGAAATTCAGAATCAGTCAGATGATACCTTCACAGACGGTGTGAGTAATCTATATGCTGATCTAATGGATGTGGCGGGTTGCCGAGAATCCTCGGAAGCTTCTTCACTTTCATCAAATTCTTGATCACCATCTTCCTCGTCACGCTTGTCTTCAGAGCTAACGAGCAACGGTTGTCTAAGACCCTTCTCAAGAGCATCATTTTGTACTGTTTCTGTAATTTACTGGAATCAGTATCCAAGTATTTTCACCAATAATTTACTATATTTATTAACAGGTGTAACTCATTCAGATATCAATGAACTACAACAAATTAGGATATTGAGAGAAATAAGCACTGTAAAAAATCTCATCCATCAAAAGGCCTACTGAGATCTAATGATGCATAACATTACATTCTAAATATGCAATCTGGTGATAGAAGTCATTATACCAGTATTAGATTCTTGGGGCACACTGCTCTCGGGAGTTTCGTGAGAAGGTTCTTTGAACGAGATCCACAGCCATACCAAATATATGAGCCATGCAACAGCCATAACCCAGCCGGGTAAAGTAACTTGATTGAATGAAAGCTTGAATATCTTAAAATCGGTCTGTAGCAAGCCAGCAAGAGCAGGACCACAGGCCATCCCAAGAGCACTGGCACTAACAAAACCAGCTGATGCCTGCATCCGTATTTTAAGTGGCACACAGTCACTAATATAACGCCTGTTAACTGCTCTAGCAGAACCCAATCTGAAATTCAGGAATTATAAATTTGTAAGTTCATATCACAGGATACTACTAAAAGAACTTGAAATATTTTACATAAAAGTATTCTCATTTTAAAATTTGTTTTGAAACTTTTGAATCATAATTTACTCTTAGATTGTGACTTAGGATGTAAAAGTGAGTTTCGGGGAACCTACAAAAGGTTCCAAAACTTCATGTTCCTCGACAACGAAAAAAAAAATGTCATACATCTCAGCTTGTTCCTTTCCCCAATCCATATGTCAAATAATTATTGGCTCTTTTAGTGCAATTGTCTTATCCACACGTGCAGAAAACAATCATATTTTTGCACGAGTAAGGAAATTGCTAGCTGGGATGTCTAGTACTTTTCCCACAAAAAAGATCATGTGAAAAATAAATTTTTGCTCAAGTAGGAAAAAGATGTGTGTGTGTATGATAGAGAGAGGGGGAACCAAGAGTTGGATCTTGTAGTGAAGTAATTGTTCTCCAAACTCCTAGCCAAACATTTTAGTAATTTCCTCAGAAACCAAGTGCTTAAGAGCTTGCATTATATATTTTGGCAAAGAATCAGAACAAGAGGAAAATAATGTTACTTACCCACAGAAAAGACGACCAAGCAAAAGAACCCAAATCGAGTGAATGTCATAAGCCAGAGCATACATGACATTCCCCACAAATAGGACAATACTACTGAATACAAGAGGTCTGAAGTATGATCTATTTGACCATGCACTGAAGTATACGGAAGAAAAAACTTGTGCAACTGCCATAGACCCAATCACTACACCACAAACGGTTGCAGCTGCTCCAAGGCTCATGGAATAATCATCTGCTGTAGGGACAATGATATATGTATTGACCATATAAAGAAACGTGTTTGCTAGGTTCAACATAAGTGACATAAAGTGGTATCTCTGATCATCAACATGTTCCTCAGCAGGAGTTGGTAGCTCTTCGTGCATAATAAGTGCATGTTGCCCCAAAAAGTCGAGAAAGTTTGTTGAATGAGTTAACCTGTCAACAGCTGCTTTTAGTGAGTCAACCACAGGATCCTGCAATTCAATTTTGGTAATTATTGTTAAATTGTCAAATATTTTGAATGTTTTCCTACTTAAAAATCAAGCAAGAATCTGGTGCATGAAAGTTTCATGGAAGAAATAGTAGATGTAAAGAAAAAGAAAACCTGGAGAGGAAGGACAGGCTGGTCATATATTGACAAGTAGCTTCCTCCTTGACAGTCCTGAAGTTCATGGATATTGCGAGATATAGCACCCACAACTGCCCCTAAGCCCTGCAAGTCCCGTTAATAGTTTATAAATGACCTTACACTCAGTAGGGAAGTAAGGATTAGTGGTGGCTAATTTCATGTTGAGAAAACCAGCAGTGGCTGATTATTTGTGTCTTCAAATAATAAGGCAGAAACTAGAGTCATACAAAAATTACAATGAAATCTAGAACCATAATCGAGGTTATAAAATGCTTGAAAGAAAAATAAGAAGAAAAAAAAAATGAAAGCCTCAGATTAAACACATTACCACATGCTTAAACACTTGCTGCAGCTGGGAATATGGATGATTAGCACGAGTTTTGACATAGTAATCAGTGAATCTGTAGCCAAAACGTTTATCGAACTTCTTCAGTATCTTACGCAGGCCAATAGCATTCACCTCAACAAAAAAGAGAAGCTTCAAAAGATCCCGTCCTACTGCTCTATAAGCTTCCTGTAGTTCAGATATTTGAGATATATCAAGTTGCTTCTGAAGAGCATCATGCTTTTCTCCAAGTTCAGCTAACCTGCTTGCAAGCAGCCCTTGTTGTGCCAGCAGAAAAAGGACGATCTTCTCAATCTGAAATGGTAATATGAGAATATCAATGAAAAACATGGCGTACTCTACCTGTCATAAAAAACATATTTTAATGAACAACAACAGTGCACATTTACTGACCTGATTATCAAGCATTCTCGAGAAGTCCTTGAGAACATGCTGGTGATCCAGCGTACCTACTTCAATTTGTAGAGCATATTGTTTTACCTTCTTCTTCATCAGTTTATAGTTGATGTAATATCTGAAGGGGGGAAGGGGGAGGGAAAGATGTAAGCACGTTGCTTGCCTAAATTTAAAAAATAATGAAAAAATGATCCTTCTTTCTCTAATTCTAAAAATGGACGTATGGTTAAGTACATATCATATTTAGCTACATACAAATAGAAAAGTTTCTATAAACATATGTAGATGAATAAATCCATGAGATATACATGCTCAATTAAGTATACATGTACATAACATGGGGGTTTATTATAAACATATGACTATCTGAAGGCATATAGAAGCTAGAGCTACACATATCTGCATGTTGAAAATATCAAACAATTAAAACTTAAAAACAATAGACGTAGCCTAGTGAACAATAAATAAACATACCCTTTCCATTCTTCTATTTGTCTGTCCTTTAATTTTTTCCCAAATGCAACCATCTTTAACTGCATGCATAGAGTAAAAGCTTAGAAGCTCCAATGAAATTTTAAAAAATAAGTTGTAAGTAGAATAATGAAAGCCACATAAACATGCAAAAGAAAGGATTTATTCCCTCGCTACATGTACAGGAGAAATAACTCCTCTTTAGAATCAAGTTCACCGCGGGTCAGTCCAGTCACTAGTGCTAATTTGAATCATTTAATATATAATTGATATTAAACCTTTTTTATTTTTTATTTTTTAGAGAGAACCTCGATCCGCATTAAAACGCAAACTTAATTTAGACTGAGAGAATCTCCGTCCCCACCCCATAATTATTTAAACGGGAGTGTAAATAGTCTCCTTGCCTAATTGACATAAATGTTTCGCATATATATAGAGTTTGGTTTACAGAAGAAAAAAAAATATGATATAGAGTATAAGTTAATCTCTTTAAATCACAAATCATATCAAGCACTATTTCATATAAAAAAGATAAATATAGTTGTTGTAAAAGGCCAACCAACTTAATCGATTAATTTGGATTAAATCGGTTAGTTTTCCAAACCAATGAGGAAACATTGCTTCGCTCTCCTTCAACTGCATTTCCGACTGGAAGATTAACAGAGTATGTTCGCTACAACTCCCCAAGACATGAAGACATAGTCTAGAATGAACCTCGTTCACTTAGAGATTGTTAAAAAATTGGCTTCTATTCGAGCTATATTGAATAGTTTTACTTTTTTTTTTTTTTTTAATTATATCTATATTGCATAGTTAACAAGTTACGTGTCTAACCAAACTCTTACAAGTACATAACTAAATATGACCGAGTCCATCCCATGAAACCATAATTAGGTTAAATACTAGGCATTCAGCTCCGACTTTATATCAAAACATAAAATATACACTTCTACGAAACTTCAAGTTCAAGAACCAGGCTACACTTGTTCCAGAAAACTCAGGATTAAAGTTTTCTTATTCAAATCTGAACAAAACAGCTAAGCCAAGCAAATTACAAGATTTCAAGCAGAAACAGAACTTAATCAACTTGCGCAACTCAGGCTCCAAAATAAAATGAAGTAGAAGCTATATCTAACAGAGAAGTAAAACTATCAGGTTACGAATATCATTCTCGTATGATTTTTCTCCGAATTCTCATTAACTAAACAGAGCAAGAGTTCAACAATACATAAGGTAGTACTAGTACTAAGCAGTTGCAACACAAACAAGCAAAAGTACACGCAATAAACAAATAAATATGCTAGACAAAATTGTGAATTACCGAAGTGAAGATGTATTTGAAGACAGTGGTTCCAGAAAGAAATTAGATGATCATTAACAAACTCAAAACGAAGAAAGAAGACAAAAAAAAAAAAAAAACGCAAAAGAAATAATGATCAACTCATTTACAGGGACAACGAAAATGCTTTTGAAAGCTCGAAAAATCTTGCAAAAAGGCTAATGATCATTTGACGAAAACGACTCGGAAGTCGGAATTGGAGAGACGGAAATACCTTTTTCAAAAGAATTAATAAGTCCAGAGGAGTCTCGTGTTCAGAGAAAGCGGATCTACCTATTAAAACTTTTGGGACATTATTGGAATTTTCGAATATAAATGAAACAACTAATAAAACTATTTAAAAACAAAACTAAAATGAATAATACTTCATGGTTTTGGTATTCAAGGAAAACAAGGACTCAAGGAGTGGCTGTGGTCCTCAGTAGTAATAGCTTTATCTTAACCAAAAAATAAAATCTATCTGTATCCAAGTTTGATGCAAATACCGTAACAATAAGTATAGTCAATCTCATTAAATTTTACTTAATAAAAAATTATTATATTAATTAAAATTATAATAAATTTATGATATAGTAAAAACCTCTATACATTTTTACTTTAATTGCATCTCATTACATCTCATTTAAAAATACATTTTATGCCTTGTAAATGGCTTAATGGTTGAAATAATATTATAATTTTTAAAAATATGTGATTTGGTAACTTAATGATTAATTTTAGCAAAATTAATACACTAACTATAATAAAGATAATAAATAATACAAATTAATGTGTTGTATTTTTTTTTTAGGGTAACTTTAACATTTAAAAAATTTGAACGAAAAATAACATGTTTTTTGAGTTTTCTGTTTTTCTTTTTTAAATACAAATTTTTAAAATATCAAAATTATCCTCATAAAAAAAATACTAATGTGTGTCAAATATATAGTCTAAATATGATTTTTTAGACTTATTTGAAAACTTTATAAAATTAATATCATTATTCTAATTAACCAAAATATTATTATATTAAAATATACTTTTAATAAAATTATGGTACAATTTATGCAATTTTTATAAGTTCCATTTAATTTAATATTAGGACTCGTATTTTAAAATTAATACAAAATTAAAAAAAATATGTCCTAATATATTCATACCGAAAAGTATTTCATAGCACCATTAAAATACTAAAAATTATATATTTTTAATTAACAATCAAATGTATCCACACCATCATACTATTTATTAAAAGCTAAGCAGTTTTGTGTTACCTAAATCTATTATATATATATATATATATATTTATTTATTTTATTTAAATATAAGCTAATTTTTTATAATATATAATATGTCAGTTAATTAATATTAATTAATTAACATGATCAGCTTTAATATTAAAATAGTATTTATTTGTGAATAAAATAAAAATATTGACACCTTTATATAGAAAAAATAATTTAAATATTTTTATGTAAAATAAACTTAAATTTAAATACTTTAAAAACAATTTAGCCTTTATTAAAAATTGTTATTTTTAAAACAATAAATACTATTGTCTAAACAAATATTAAAAGTTATTGTACAATGGATCTTCAAGTGAAAAAAAAAAAGGTTGAAGTTGTCTGGAATTTGTTGTCATTAGTGAATTTTTTTTTTTTTTAAATTTACTACATATACATACTATTATCTTTTATGTAACATACTATTATCTTTTATGTAACGTAATTATAATTTTCATTTATCAATCCATTACAACTTTTTATTAACCTTGAACATCTCGTTTATTAAAAAAAATTATATTAAAAAATCAATGTTTTATAAGTTTTATTATCTTGTGGTAAATAAACTTATTTTACATGGTTACAAGTTTGAACAAACATATATAATTTTATTTTAAAAGCAAATTTTTAATATTAAATTTTTATTTTATTTATATAATTGTATTTTAGTTCTCTCTATATTTTATATTTTGTAATTTGTAATTTTTTTCTTTTTTTTATAAATATTTTTATTGTAATGTTCTTTTTATCTTCAATTAATCTCATTTTTTCAAATTGTCTTTTAATAACAATTTTTTTTTTATATAAATAAAGGGATTTAAAAGAATTTTTTTATAAATAAGAATGCGAAATAATACCAACAATTTAAATAATTATTTTTCTTAATTGGTGGGGTGTATATTTTTAAAACAATGAATAACGTCTCTGTTGATTCATGAAAATCAAAACGTTGAAAAAAGCAACAGAAGCCAAATGACAAAAAGAATCCAAAACATGGCGACCCACAAACATTGAAAGGGCCCTACATTGAAAGCCGAGTATTCATGTCCTTTCAAATTGTGTCCTACTTTGACAATTGACATCTTAAGATGTCGATCGACCATTAGATCTTCATTGCGCTTCTCTTTTTTTTTTTTTTTTTTTTTCCACTCTTTAATAAAAAGTGGTTTGGCGTGCTAGAAATGATCCCGCTCTTGGTCAGTGAATCACCTATAGTCTGTAGCATATATATATATATACTAATTTGGAGACATAGCATCAGATACGAAGAGCCTTTGTTAATTGTTTCCCTATCTGATAATGATTATTACTTTAAGATTTTTTTAGTTCAGGTGTTAAAAATTTTAATATTTTAACTAATAATTTAAATTCAAATTTTATTCAATGTGTAAGTATATTTTTTTTTTATTAATTAAAAAAAATGAAATTTTAGAGTTACTTTTAAAAAAAAAAAAAATGATTATTAATTTTTGATTTTTTAAAATAATTTTTTAATCAATTATGTTTGATAATCATTTTTTTATTTTTTTTAAGAAATTATTACTTAAATATTATGTGTTTTATAAATCATTAAAAAAAAATTGAATCTAATTTCTTATTTTTGGTACTTTTCATTTTTCACTTAACATTTTTTTCTAATGAGTAAATCAAGTAATATGATTTTTATATGTATAAGTTATGAAAAAAAATTATTAAAAACTTAAAATTTGTAAATAATACCCAAAAAAAAAATCTTTATTTTTAAAGTTCTTGAAAAAAAAATTACCAAACATATTGTTTGTAGTTAATTTTTGATTAAAAATTACAAAGTATAAATTATTATCAAATATATTACAAACATGATAAATAATAAAATTACTTATAAAAAAAAGTAATGTGAATGATAATTATAATAGAATTGAATGTAAAGGAAACATTATTATAAATTTTTTTTCTTATTCTATTATCATATTTAGTATCTTTAAATAATATTTAGAATCTTTATTGAGAGTGATAAACATAATATAATTAGAGATATTATTAGATGTAATTATTATTAGAAAATGTTTAGAGTTTTTATTTAAATATGATAGTAAATTTTAAAATTATAATTAATATCAATAATTTAAAATATATAGATAATTTTTATTTAAAATAATATTAGACGAGGATTTAAATTTTTAACTTTTATATATAATATAAATATTGTTGACATAATATAAATCTCTCAACTTAGACTTGAGTAATAATAAAACAAATACCTGCCCGTTTAACAGGTTCCCAACGCGCGTATATAATATATATAGATTTGGTGATATTTATTGCATCTAGAAGCTAAAAAAATGAATCACACAAACATTATCAGTTTATTAGCTTTTTACCCCAACAGATTATGTTAATTATTAATAGTTGATTTCTATTTGTACTATTTCATTTGAATAAGCGCTTGAGGGCTATCGCATTAATGCTAATAATCCTAATGTTGGTCCTCCTCTGCATTTAAAACCACGCCTCTGTTCTACCCAACAAAAAAAATGCATTATGGCCAAATAATAAACTTTAAAACACAAAACAATGATTAAGTTGAAGAATGTATATGGTTCTGGCAAATAATTAAGTTGAAGAATGAAAATATGGTTCTTGCCAATGATTAAGTTGAAGAATGAAGATATTGTTCTGGCAACCACTTGTGGCTGCTAATTTTCTTAACCTAACAAAACCAACGTAACCCTCCATTAAAAAAATATACGGATGCCCAACTTTTGCCAAAAAGCAATTACACAGACTCCAACTTCTGTTGGGTGGTTCCATGATGGGGACAACCGTGATGTTGATCTGATATTAGGAGAATTTTTTCACTATTAAGTATGTATGAAAATTTTTGGTACAGTAATAAAAAGATAGAAATAAATAAGGAGTTGAACGTGGGAGAGAAAGTATGGAACGTTAGACAGAAATTTTGAGCCTATATAGAAAAAAAAAAAAAAAAATCTTATATTAGAATAAGCCAAACTTGAGCATTTGCTAACCATAAAAATAATGATAACAAATAAAATATCGGGTAAAAAAACGGGTGAAAATATAGTCCAAATGGACAATGTAAAGTGAAAATCTAGAGACTCAAAACTTGGTAAATGTACATGCATATGTAAATAAGAAGCTTCTAGCAGATTCAGGCTGTGATTATAACAAAGTTGATGCATGTGTTGCGTTGAAAATGAGATGCGGTAATAGAAAAAAGGGGAGTAAGAGAAAACAAATGATGACACAATTTAGCAGAAATGCCTAGTCTTTGGATTAAGAAATCCTTGAACAAAATAAAAAACCATCGTCAGTCCTTTAGGAGCTTCTCGTTGCTGCTTCAACTAGATCTTATCTGCCTATTTATATATAAGGCAAACAAGTATTAGTGGAAGAAGCAAAAAGAAGCATAGTAAAGGTTGATGCTGCATAATAAAAAACTTAAGAAACGATAACTACAAACAGAAAATGGTTGCAGCCTTGCATCGCTTGTTTCTTCATCGTAGAATGCACGACTGGAAAGCTACAGAAGGCTCCAACGGTCTATAGATAGCATTTCACGGCACTACTTTTGCTGTAAGAAGGTAGTTGTATGTACAACAAACTCTCCTGTCACATCCTTTGTCGTCCTCTTATTAATGATAGTTGGTCTTCAAAATATATCATCCCTGGCTTTATCAGTAAAATGTTTCAACATTTTTGACTGATAGCCTTTTACCCTTGCAGGGGCTACAATCTCAAGAGCACGAGTGATGCATTTGCGGTATGAAAAATCCTCGACTGTACCATCTTTCCTTTCCAATATGAAACAGTGGGACTTATCATACTTGGGGTGATATCCAACCTGTAAAAGAAGCACACAAAAATCATAATGAAACCCGCAATGAAGCACGTGAATAGCCATTGAAGATCTTGTCAGCACTTTTACAACTTTAAACTTGAACATGATGGGTATTCCCTCTAAATTATTTTTAAAAAATAAATTTGACTTTTTTACAAAAAGGTCCCTTCAAACTCTCTTTAGAATGTTCTGCCTTGGAAAGCATGTGGTCAGAATTGTGATCAATACTCCCTTTACGTCAAGAATTTGCTTGTAGTTCCACACAAGTATTTTAAAGGCTATTCAGGAAAGTGGTATTCTCTTCTTTTCTATTTCTATAATCTTTATTATCTAATTATTTGAACTAATTTTTAAATCAAATTTGTAAAAATCTTACTCTTCATCTTTTTGCTTTTCCTGCCCAGTTTTATTTAAGATAAAAAAAGCATAACAATGAATATAAATTTTTTTTTTTTTCCCTTTAAAATGAAATCCTCATATTTGTATCTTCTTACCACGAAAAATCACTCCCTCATTTCAATTTTGTTGGATAATTTTTGCAAATTTTGCCTCATTCACTAATACTAACTACATTATAGATTCTTAAACTACAAACAACTTTTGTAAGTTCTTTCCTTTTGTTTCTATTACCGATATTTTTTCTTCAGGACGTTATTTCAATTAGAACAAACAAGAATTGACAAGTAATCTTGTATTTGGAAGAACTTGTTCGACTTGTATATTGATTAAATTGCTAGATAATTAATTTTTATGTAATCTCACCCATAAATTTTCATTTTCTTTTATTATATGAATTTTTTATATTGATATAACTGAAATTTTATTTGACTTCTTTATTTGAAAAAAAAACGTTGATTGTATTTATATCTATGGATTCTTTTCCATAAAATTTTGATTTTAATTTATTATTATTTTAGGTTAGGGATTATTATTTTTACAAATTGTGAGCAATTTTCTCTGTTGACTTAGTGCCAAAATTGCCGATAAATGTTTATTGTTTAGATTTTTATTATCTTATTTATTTATCATTTTAAAATTTAAAATATTGTGTTAATAAAGCATTTATTTTAATTATTTTTCAAACTTATTTATTTAACTGCCTATAACTGCATTACATATTTTCTTCTAAAAAACTGAATTATCTCCTAAATATCTACTCTATTTATTTAGCATTTTAAAATTTTCTAATTTTTTTTATATATAATTCATTTTGTATATTTGCATTAAAAAAAATATTTTGTAAGGCCTCTCCATGTGTGCACTTCTTTCATAATTTTTCTTTTAATTGATGGAGATGAAAGCATTTTCATAGTTTATCATTATTATTTCTAGTAACATATTGTTTAGTGCCAATAACTATAGTTTTATTATTTTATTAATTTTTCTTCTAAATTAACTACCTAAAGTTTCTGTAAAAAACAAAAAATTACCTGTCTGTCTCTTGAGCCCTTTAATTTTTAATTTTTTTAATATAACAATTGCTCATTGTTCAAAATAATTGCCCATTAATTGAATAACCTCTTTTTTTTTTTCTTCTTTTTTTTTAGGGTATATTACAAATGGTTATTTTCATAACCAACTATTAACCGATAACTTTTAAATATTTTTTCATCCACCTAAACCTACTCTTGTAATTATGTGATTTATGGTTTTATTTTCTTCTTATATGGCTATATTATCTTTTTAGTGTTTATAGATTTGATTTCTTTCTAACAAACTCTTGTTAACTATCTTGAGAAGTATTCTTATTATTCTTTGTCCATGTGACAATTTTCTTTGCCAATATTGACAATCTACTTTGGCTGCCGTTAATAATGATGGCAATTAGTAATACAAATTTCAATTAGCATGTATTCATGGAGTTGATGGAGATCAATGCATTTCTTTCATGAACTTATCTTCTCTTCACTTAACTTAAGAAGAGGTCCGATATCCTAATGTATATGTGCATTGGTGTGGTACAATATAGTGGTAGAATAGATTGTATGCTAGCTCAAAGACTAAGTTGTTGCTGCTAGATTGGATCTATAACTGCTTACATATGTTATTTTTTAAACATTCAAGATATTATCTTGTCATTTTATTTCAATATGTACTTGTGTTTGAACCTCTTCCTTATCTACTAAAGAAATTATTTCCGAATTGAGCAAAAAAAAAAACTCTTTAGAATAGTGTCACTAATTCTAGAAAGGCCGTGTTCAATTAAACTGGAAAAAGGAAGCCAGAATTCAATAGCCAGAGTGATCAATGTCATTAGGGTAAATTAGTGAAGAAGATCATAATATGTTATCTCTATTTCTCATTCTCCTATATATATTTGCAGTGATTACAAACGGAAGGGAAGGGCATTGATAACTTTCAAGACTCAATATAACTTTATAAACATTGTTTAGGATTTTATGATATTTTGTGAATCTAAGCCTTTTGTTATACCTAGTCTGTTTCTCTTAAGACTTACGAACTAGCATCTTTAGTTGGACTTCTTGTGCACTTTTGTACCTTCTCTTTTTACATATTTCAATGAAAGGTCCATGTTTCCAATCAAAAAGGGTAATTATAGCTTTTTTATGTTTCCTATTTATAGGATGTAATGGCTTTTATTTTAATTTTTTTGGAAAGACTTAACACATACCTGACTCTACGTCAGTATCTTATTTCCTAGCAGTATAAGCTTATAGACCAACAGATAATATTCTCAAAATTCTCCGCGAATCATGATAACTATGCATAATTGTGATTTGTGATACATTGTATGATTAAACTCATAGACGTGCTTCAAAGGTGAAACTGGTTCTAAACTATTTCACCTTATTTCAATTTAATGTACCTTTATGTCTTGAACTCCAGCGCCAATTTTAACATCTTTTTTGGGGTGAAAGTGCAAAGCAACGATCAACTTTCTCTTATCCTCTTCATTTAGCTTATGATTTATGGGGTACCTGCACTCACAGTGGTGGCAAACACATGAGCAACTCCTCACTCTTTCATCTAGTTTTTTTGCAATCAGTTCAACGGTTCTATTCAGGGTAGAATTAGAAAGCACTACTTCAGTTAGTCTGGAAAGTTGGCTAACAGGGATAAAATGAACATGGGCAACTAAACTAATGGAACATCAAACCTTCAAAAGCAAATTATCAAAACCACCATAATTCATTATAGCAAAATACTTAAAGATTTAATAGGTTTTGTTATTAATTCAAGTATGATTCTTAGCTCTTCAACTTCCAAGTGCATAAGAAAATTGATATGTCTAAATGGGTTGATGCTGAAAATATTGACATATCTCAAAACTGCTTTGCGTATGAATCATTGCCCAAAAAGAAAATAATTAGCTTGAATAACTAAAGTCAGTAGAAAACTAAAAAGAAAAAAAGAATGTTTACAGTTCTTGAAGCATAAGAAGTAAAAATAAGAAACATCTTCTCAAAGTTCAAGTTAAGATTGGACGAAAGTAACTGTTTTACCCATTTCAGTGGACAGAGCTAAAACGAGGAATAACATCAATGCAAACTTACTTGTTCAAGATCTTCTTCAAAACAAGATCCATGTTTAGAACAAATTCAACTGGTAATATTTTTTTCAGCATTCGCTCATCTGACATGAACTTTGACAGATCCAGCTTTACATGACCTTCTGAAAGAGTCTTATCTGATCTGAATTGGGTACCCAGCACGTTGTACACATCAACTGGCTTAGCAAGCTCATGTCCCTGGTGATGATACAAATTTAATCACTAAGAAACACTAGACTGACTTAAAATAGTGAGAAACAAAATAAATTTTGAATTTTGATAGGGGAGGGGGAAAAAAACAATGTTGGCTTTACAGGCACGTTGCTTCTTAAATTGCATAGAGGAGTGGAAATGTGAATTTTATTAGTTACAAACTTATAATATAAACCCTACCTTCGAAGAATATACAAATTCAAACTGACAGCCTGTACCCAGGGAAGGAACTTTTCCCCATCCTAGTGCATCCATACTCCCAAGAAGATTATCTGTCATCCCAGCCTTTGCAGCTTTGATAAAGCAATTGCCAGGATTCTGCAACAATTCCAAAAAGCATAACTACGTTGCTTCACTGTCTCTTATCTAGGTAGCAAATCAGATCATCATAGATAAGAAAATTAATAGATACATAAATGAAAAATGACTAAAAGGAGAACTGACAGAAAAGCACGCTTGCATAAAAGGTGAAGAGACCGATGCATGTTTCATTTGCTGGGCAAGTCCCTTTGCATTCAGGCTAACAAACTCCCCAGTAAGTGACAGAGAATCTGCCATGAGTAGCAGATGCTCAGGAAGTACAGTCTTGCCAACATCAGATATTGCAGATTCCAAACTCTGCACTCAAAAATATGTTGTCTTAGTTAGAAATATGCATAAGAACCCATTAAATTTGCAAACCCACAGAAATAACTACATCACCCAAAAAAAAAGGAGGCAAAAAATGGGGTGTTACATTGAGGAAGTATTTCCATCCAGCATCTACTCCATAGACCAAACAGAAATCATGGATATTATCTGGATGACTGCGTGACCAATCAATCATCTCCATAATCTGGAGACAACCATTAATAAGAATGCTCCAAAGTCTTGTTTTACCACTGTTCCTTGACATAGACACCCTTAAGTAGAGTTCACCGAAAGAGCCATGCATTGCTTTTGATACTTTTGGCTGATCCATCCACAGAATATCAACTTTTTTTATCTCCAAAAATCCTAGAGAGTATACAGAAATGATTAAACAAAACGTGACACAATATTATATGTGGAACAATGATACTATTGGAAGTTCTTACTAGCATCTTAAGAACTTACCAGCATATAATATATAAACTGTACGGAAAATATTCAAATAATATGTGCAAACTATCTAAAAAGATTCAAATATCACTAGCATAGCAAACTTGAGTTCCATCAATGACTGTAAATGAATTAAAAAAAAGGGGTTTAAATATTTCCATTAACCCATTTCTGGTTGAGCAAACTATTTATCTTAATAAATTGTAACAAGTTCTTAATATGTTCACTTGCTAAATGATTTACATAAGATGTGTCTTTTACATAAATTGTACCATCATTAATGGTCACTCTAAGTAGAGAAATGAAGAATCCAAATAAAAAGTTTTAACCATAAGTAACATGCATATGCAGGGCCCTCAAAAATTAAAAATGAAAACAGAGAATTCAAGGCAGCAGTTTTGACAAGATGAAAAGGTTCTTCATGCATTTAAGAAAGTGTAAGGGAACGTTGTAATAATAGCTCACAACTACCTTTTACCACTGTGCCAAGCAAAAAGGGTATGATCAACTCGTGAACAATATCCAACTGTAAGAAACTATTCTTGGACTTCTCAACCATGGTGGCAGTAATGCATGCGTCATCATCTTTCCATGCATCAGTTACCGAACAGTCGCTGTTATTTCATTAGCCAAGTAAAAAACAGGACAGAAACATCTAGATATTATGTCATATAATGTCGCCACATAGATGTGAAATGGCTCGTGCAAATCAGTAATTTTGAGGTGATAGTTATTTTTTAAATGCTAAGGCCTACCTCTAATATAATTTTAAAATGGAGCTCATATATCTAATATAACTAACATTAAAGGATAAACAAGAATAATCCACAATAATTTTATGACATCATAAGCAACATCAAGGCAAGGCAAGGGAGGAATTTTAAAAACCTTTGAAATGCAAAAGGAGAAACGAAATGACATCTTTCATCCACCATAACTGTAACTTTTACTCATTTTTTTTGTTAATGGGTCTTTGTTTACAAGTTTTTTAACAAGATTATGCTTGCAGCAGGTGGGCCAATGTGTCTTTTCTGTATTAATTAAATATATGACAAACACCTGTCTTTATGTTTGGACTAACAAGATCAGAAAAACCTATCACGTGAAAATTTCAACATAATAAGGACGAGAAGAATTGGTAGAATTTGACTTTAAAATTTGTCAAACATGTTCATATTAATTTGTTTTACATGCTTGAGTACATCTGTAGAAATACATGCACAAGCTAGTAGGAGATGGCCAACGTATATATTGACACTTTCAAATGGTGAGAGTAAGACAACTTTGAGACTGAAATAAGAGTAAAACTTCGGAAATGTAATTGGGAGGTTCTGCTAAGAGAATATAAGAGGCATAATAGGTTATCTTGACCTTAAATATATCATTGTTGATATATTTGTAAAATGTTCCATGATGCCTTTTATGTTATCTTTTTCTTCTTCTTTTTTTCCTTGGCAGAACCTGTACTTGTGCTTGATAGTAACAATGAAGTTTAGGCAGAGACAGGAGGAAGACAGTCTTTTTCCAGCTAAATATTTGTTAAGAAAATAAAGTAAGATGAGAGGAGAATGAGAAAAACAGAGTACTATTCTCTTGATAATACCGAGAGACTACATGTATATTTACAGATAGGCTACAACACTAAACCTAGCAACACAAAACAAATAAGGAAGATAAATTAAACATAATACTCTTCGACAATAGTAATTAAAAAAAAAAAGGAAAAGCTACCTGCTTGTAAAGTACAAGCTTGAGAAATCAATTTTTGATTCTGTTCTCACAGATTTACACCTTAATGAAAGGGAATCAATGACTGAGAGTACTTTTAGTTTTCTCCTCCTCAAAATATCCTGAAAGGTGTTAACAAATTTATACCAGATAATAGGAAATATATCAAGGAAAAGTTATATATTAGCTCAATTTTATTACCTTGCGTATGTGAAAGTGGCAAATCCAGGGACTGCAACACTCCTGAATACCACTCTGAGGGGAGAAGCTGAAATCAACGTAGCAGGTGCATGAGTTTTGCAATAGGAAAAAAGGTCCATAAATCTAAGCACATGATAAGAAAGAGAGAGAGATATAAATAATAACTACACATAAACTAACGTTATCAGGACAGTAGAAACAATGTCTGAAAACAATAGTCTCTCCAAGTAGTTTTTAATCTCCAAGGCTGCATATTCATAACCATGCCTTTGTCTTCCAAGTTTGTTAGACAAAAATAATGACATGGTCTGGTCAGAAAGACTTTTCTTCGAACCGCATTCCAAGACTTTCTGTCAGATATACAGCTCAAGAAAGGTCAATAGAGCAATTGAGATAAGCAAGTACCATAAATGCATTCAGTAACTCATAAAACATAGCAACTCCCTTAGGGTGCAGATGGCAATATTTACATGAAAACAAAGGCAGGTCTAAAGAAAGAACAAATTTGCCCATATAAAAAAGTACGAAATATATAAAGTCAGCAGCAATTTGAATTGCGGGGGTTTCTAGGTAATCTAAAACATGTTAAGACTAAGTAAATTGTGAAGAAAGCATTTCGTATTAGCAGGGAAGCATACATAACGTAATTAGTAGAACAGGATTTAAGAAAAATGAGAAGGTAAATGACTAGCTGTGCAGAACTAATATTACAAGGACTTCACAGGTACAAGCGCAGCGGTTCACAGACACAAACATATCACACATGTATCATTGAAAGGTCAACTGCACTTAAAAATAATCATTTCCTAGATAACAATAAAACACTGGTTCACCAAACTCGAATGGGGGCTTGAGACAGAAATAACCTTAAGATTTAGCAGCGGAGAAGTTTCAAGTACACTTATTGGCTGATCCAGAGCACTGTATGCAGCTTCAGAAATAGCACAAGCAGATAGTAAGCCTACAGGTTGGCCACCTATCCCAGTACAAGCAAGACTCTCCCCGTGTAAGTTATGAATGGTATCATGTGGAGAACTTGTGTACCTAACAGTATTGTAAGAAAATTGAACAAGCTGGTTTCCATATGCATTTCTGACAGTTCCATCATAAGCAACATACAAATCACGCAAGAAGAACTTCAGTCTTCTAGTCATAAACCCAGGAAGATCAGCATTGCCACTGAAAGAACTATCCCTACTAGTAACTGAATGAACAAAAGATTCTAAGGGATTCAACCCAGTCAGGAAAGAATTTTCAACAACAGCATATGGGATGTAAGACTTAACACATTCAAGAGTACCATCAGGCTTCAGATCTAAATCACATGTCTTGTGATTGTTCCATGCAGCACATGTGAGCTGGTGGGGAATTCTGAATGATAAGGAAACAAGTGAATGTTGCAAGCCAAGACACATGCTATGCTGAACTAGTTTCAGCAAGTTACCTTTGCTTCCAGCCTTAAACATCGTCAGCAAGGAATTTTCCTTACCAGCATATTTGTAGGCTAGACTTTGAATGTCCCGAAAAACTTTCTTGAAAGCATCAACAGAAACTTGAATGATTGCAGCAGATTTCTGCTTCTCATAACACAAGTGCTCTACTTGAATTGACAGGGAACTTCCATTATTCCCATTACTTTCAGTTAGGTATTTATCAGGAGAACTTAACAGCTGTTTGAAAGCACATGCCTGCTCTGCCTCTTGCAAACCGCAGAAGACTTGATCCATCATCTTTTTTCGCAAGTATGAGTCAGAAGTGAGGATTAAGTCATAAAGAGAAACACTGAAGCCCTGCATTGACAACCACTCACAAAGAACTCTTTGCGCAGCATCCAAGATGTCAAGTGTGTAGCCTTGGCTATATTTTACAAGACTTTGATAAAGATTATTATCCGTGTCTTGCAGGCAAGAAGATCCTTCATAAGAAGATATGAGCTTCCCGTCACTAATATTGACCCTATCTGAAGCATAATTAAAACCTGATGGCAGAAGCAGGCTGAACAATTGTTTTCCAGTCCATAAATGACTGCTAAGTGAAGAAGTTTTGGTACTTGCTGGCAACAGCTGCCGATGCAAACTCAACATTTCCAACTGCTGCATTTGGAAAGTATTCAATAAAATCCCGTCCTCCATGACCAAATGTGCGGCCGTTAAACTGTCTTGACTAAGTGAAAGCAAGTTCCGACCATTTTGTCCATCAATTAGTTGCTTATCCAAAGCAACAAGCTCTTTAAGCTCCACTCTAGTAACAATTGATTGAGGAACATATCCATGAAGGCAATCACCATCAAAATCACCACGAAAAGGAGAGCAACAAAGCGGGTTTATACATACAACCGACTCTACTGGAAGGACCCTGACAGATAGAGCAATAAGGGAATGTTGATGTATGGATGGAGGCCTATTTATCAACACAATGTCACCATCATTTAGTGGTCTGTAAATAATGTCTCCTATCTGCAGTTGATCAGTGAGACGTACTCTAACAAGATTTCCTTTTCTCCTCACAGAGATCTGGCCCTCCTTAATAAGGCGCAAATTCCAAAATGCATCTGGCTTCTCTATATTCCATCTGTTAAGACACTCAGAGATGTACATCCTCTCTGCAATATGACAGGGTATGCCAATTTCATTAAGCTTGATGTTAGGATCACCAGTGACAACCATGCGGAAACAATGATCGCTTCGCTTCCCTATAATAACATCTTTAATCCATCTCAAACCAGATGTTTTCGAAGGTGAATCTCTAAACTTTTTTTGGATTGCCAATTCCTCATTTGATAGTTTCTCAGAGTTTAGCTGTGAAATAGAGTTTATAATCATAAGTAAGAGGTCTAACCTTCATAGAAGATCTAGACACATATAAAGAGAAAATGAAAAAATCTTGCTTGCCTTGGAAATTTTGAGGCAATCCAAAGTACGAGAACCCAACTCGTTTGCTATGCCTCTAAAATCAACCAACTTTTTATAAACTCTAGTCCGTTCATCCTACACAATCATTTAATAGGTTGAAGCATATATAACTATACCATTATCAGAAGATATGCAAACTAAATCACCCAAAACATGAAAGAGCTGTGGAATAAATTCTTACAAAAATCAATGTCTGCCCATTAGAAAATGCAGTTATAAATTCCGTTACACGTTGACTATTTGGAGTAACAGGAAAACAGTTCAAAAACAGTGAATCAGGCCTTGTAATAAACTTCTTAATTAAATTTGGGTCAACATCTTTCAGAAGAAAATGAACCTGGAATAAAGAAACAAATTTATCCATTTAGCACAAGAAAACAAACGAATGGATGATATGCTGTAAAATATCACAAATAACAAAATAAAAATTTCTTGAAGCAATAATATGAACAAAAAAAATACACTGCCGTAAACGATTTGAATACCATATGTAGTAAGGTAAATGCTTAGAATTGGTATAAACTCTCTGGTCATTCGCCTAGAAACTTGTAACTAAAAAAGCAATCGACCAAAGATTATCATAGATAAGAAATTGCATCTTAAGCCAAGACCTAAAAGCTTATCTAAATATAAAACTACCAACATGTTATAGTACACAATGACACAAAAAGGCAGCAGTCAGCAGAGATAAGAAGCGAAGTAATGGTGTAAACTATTGAAGATCACAGAAGACGCTCATTGAATTATAAGGACTTTTAGTCACTGTTTTAAGAAATAAACAGAAAATATATACAATAATACTTACAATTAAGACTACTATGATCATCTAAATAGTCTAAATAACTTACAGCAATCATGCAACCGACTGTTGATTAAGAATTATTGTTTTCATTTTTAGCTTAAAAATAAAAGGATAAGCAAACATGTAAATTCCCACTAGTTCAAAATAACAGTTAAATATGATATTTGCACAAAATGGAGACCAAGCTACCTGTGCATGAGATAGAACTCTAATATTTGGTTTCATATTACTTTCTTCTTGTTGTTCATCCTTTGGTATGAAATCCCAGTAATCAGATGGCAAAACTGTCCTCAGTCTCTTCAAGTTTTCCTTTGCCTCTACTACAATTGCACTCTTTCTGAAGACATCTTTTGATGAAACTTTAAAGACCATGCTGGGGTACCTTTCTGACGCATTTCCCTGTTAGTTATGGACATCAAGTTAATCAAACCAAAATGCAACAAAGTGAAAGAAAACAAACTGAAGAGCTAAGCAAACTTACTATGCAATATCTGCATCCTTTTGACCGACGACTACTAGAGACAGAATCAGGGTCCTATACATGCAAAATATGATATATCCAAAAATAAGTACAATCTTCAATTAAAAGAATCAGAGCTCTCTTCTCTGAATAAGCATCAGAAGTCCACTTCTTAATCCATAACCAAAATATACCATTATCTGATCTCAGGGATTTCCCTCCAAAGTTCCATGCTAACCAAAAAGAAAATGTGTCACATTGAAAAGAAAAGGAAGAAAAACATTTTACTGGAGCAAAGAATTCCATGGGACAACAAAATTTAACCAAACAAATTGAAAAATAATCAATAAGTTAAATGGAAAGAACCTTAAGCATTTAAACAACATTTGGCTCAAAAAGCCATTGAGAGATGAACAGCTTTTGGAAAAAACAAAACAATACAGTTACCCTGAGAACCAATTATATGAAAATGCCACGTAATGAAAAATTTTAAGAGACTGAAATATCTACTTAAAGCGAAATTTAAAATTTGGAAATTAAGGCTCAAGATATTTACCAAGTTTGAGACCATTAACCATAAAATACTCAATACACATCCTTTTCTCAGGAAACTTTAGTACAAAAATTTCCATATAATTCTCCATTTTATATTAATATTAATATTATAAGAGGGTGGTACCTGACCTTGATCCAGCGGTCCTGCCTGATACTTTTACATCCTGGACAAACCTTGTTTAAAATCTGTGCAGCTTCCAGTAGAAAATATGGATGGAGTATTGTAAAAGGAAATTCTATGTGCCCAAAATGACCTAATAGTAAATATAGTGTTTTAGAACAATCCCTCAAAATACAAAAATAGACTTCATTGGGAACAAAATTTTAATGCAACGTGTGAACGTGTCCATCCATACCTTCACAACCCTTAATATCCTTGGCATCACATGTATTGCAGTGGGATAATGGGTTTGGCAGTCCCAACCTAGGATCACTGACTTTACTGCCCGTGTCAATTGAAAGAACTGATATCTTCTCCTGTTATTACGAATTGATGTATAATCAGGTAAGAGAGATTCATTACAGCATTTCAAGAATGCATAACCAATAAAAACTGTAAAAATTAAAATTGAACACTGAATCAAGATTTCATTAATGCAAGTTAATCAGGAGAATAATTGCAAAAGAATGATATTATAAGAAGCCAAATCCAAAAATTAAAAACACTTGATGCAAAAGATATAGTATTGTTCGGAGAAAAAACATAAGGAAGAATGACCTGCTCTACTGTAACATACAAATGGGGGTAAATATTCCAAAGCAAAAAGGTGGAAATTACCAAAGAAATTGTGCGACCACAAGAAACTAAACAAGTTGAGCATAAACAGCTCCCATTTCAAATGTTCTCAAAGGCACTAATAAGGTATGTAGCAAACCTAATTTGGTGCTTTGAGGTAAAAGCAAGGCTTTAGCTCCCGTAATTTAGTTCAAATGTTTACACTTACTCATCATGGTAACCAAGGTAACGTCATTTTTTTTTCCCTTTTCTTCCTTTTTTTGGGCAACTTTAAGCTAATATAGAACAGAATATAGCCATATAGTAGGATATAGATCAAACTAATTTCATTTATTATGTTTGTATTTTGCTCCTTTTAATGTTAGCTATATATAGGTAACGAAAAAGAGCCCTATTTTTCTTATACCTTACTGTTGAATTTTATTGAGTTTACATCATGTAATTAACCCCAAAAAAAATTTGCACATCTTCACTCATGCTTGGAACGCCTCTATAAGCTCCAAAACTGCAATGTCAATAGACTTATAGATTAAGGCCAAATTACACCTTACATTATCATCATATACAATAGGATTTCCTATGTCAAGAGCTTGTCAATGAAAATGGGAATTGGGATGCTCATAAGATAGAGCAGCTATTTCTTCCTGATAATGCTCATATTAATCCTGCTATTCCACTAAATAGAGAACAAGTGGATGATCATCCTTTTTGGCAATTCAGCAAAAATGGAAAATATATAGTAAGTTCGAGCTATAAGAGAGCTCTACTACTTGATGAAGAGGGCACATGGGGTGGAAGCCAAAAAGGCCAATGTAGCTGCCAACGTTCTGATTGAAAATTCTGGAAGTTTATTTGGACTATAAAAATGCCTGGTAAACTAAAATCATTTACATGGCAGTGTGCTCATGACATATTGGCTACTAATTGTAACCTTCTTTGGTGAGGTATTGCAAATTATTCTTTATGCCTCTTGTGTAATGATGAGGTTGAGAACCTAGAGCATCTTTTGATAGATTGTGATTTCTCAAAAGAGGTTTAGTCACGTATGGATTTGAATAATGATATACTCCCATATGATGTTTACTCTATGCAAGATTTGATCATATTTTTGCACTAAGCTTGGGAAGATAAACCTGATCATGAAGATTTATGGAGAAAACTTGTTCTGACTTGGAAGAGAATTTGGAAGGCAAGCAATGAAAGATTTTTTTCAACAAGTCTCTAGTACAGTAGAGGATGTCTTCTTTTTCATTGATTTACATTTGAAGGAACTTGATACCGTTGTGTATTACTTGATGCTTATATGTTCTCTTATTTTGTTTGGCAAGACTTTTGTTAGTCTTGACCTTTTAAGTTTCTAGCTTTGTTTGTACTCAGAGCTCGAACTTGTCCTCTAATTAACTTAATGCAATATCCAGTTCCAATAAAAGATAGGATTTGCTACTAGTAGCTAAACACAATCTATAATGAAATAATAAAACATAAAAAGACTAAGGTCCTAGCTTATGAAATTTATGAGTAGGAGAATAGATAAAGACCATAAACGTATTTTTATATAGAGAAGCTTTCAACATTTACAATAAAAATAATAACAACAAATCTTGTGCCTCAAATTAATAAACTTAAATATTTGCACTCGATTTCACTTTTAAAAACTATGCTCATTTCTTCTAATAATTTCAAAATTAGAAAAATCAGCTAAACATGTCTAATGGAAAAGTGGGCATTCATGCATGTATATAGGCATAAACGCATGGGAAAAAATTTAAAACAAACGTAATTTCAATTCAATCTGTGTGAAAGTAGCACAATCATGGATACTAGAACTTTAATTGCTATTTTAAAGCTCACATATGATTGAATTACATATTTCAAGACCAAGCATGCGAAAACCAAAAATGTTTAAACTAGTTTCCTTAACACCACCCTCATTAAATCATGATCCTTCATTATAAGAATCAAATTGCTCATCCCACACAAATGTAGGAAAATATGAATGTTTGTGCTTCTTCCCCCCCAAAAAAAAAAAAAAAACCACCGACTCTTGATGCAATCACTTCACATGACAAATGACACATACATTCAGAAAAAGGCACAGAGTCGCATTCATGAAAAGAAGTATAAATTAAAATTGGATTTATGAATAGAAAACTGCTTACAATATCTGCTTGAGTTAAAATCTCCAACGTTATGCCCGTCAAGATACCAGATGGCTTGTTTTCATCATCACACAATTCATTGCCCATGAGGCTCCTGACTGTAGGCTTTCAGTTTGTAACCCCTATGAATAGAATATAAAGTTAATGTAGGTGCCAAAAAAATAATTATTAGTTTATAGCACATAACTTCCAAATTATTAAAAATGCAATCTACCTTATGCAGTAAAATTTCTTAAATCTTCTACAAGAGATCTTATGTATCTGTAAGAGTGCGTATAACTTTGTCAATTACCTTCCTGCCAAATAGATGGAACGGTTATAAATTAACATATTTGAAAACAAAGAACCGCACAAAAAATAATTTAAAAAACAATTATAAATTTCAGCTTAACAGAAGTACAGATCAGGGGCAAAGTAGAGCTTGAATTAATTAAATTATTCACACAGGAAAAATCAATACTAATATGTGTTTACTAGTTGTCCTTTGACCAATAACTACAGCAACAATAAGGCATACAGTGTTTCCTTACACAATTATCAAAGTACTTTTGATACTGTAAGTGTACACATAAGATAGCCTTTCACAAATAACTGTTTGATAATGGATGGGATTATGTAACAAAATTCTTAAAAATTCATGACAAAATATTCATGTGTCATGTGTTAAAAGAAAAAAGAAAAAAATTATTTATTCATACTTGTTCCTAAATACAGGGTTTCTGCCTTGCAGCTCGGACAAAACAAGGCTACCAAAAATTACTATAGGCCACTATTACAGCTACTTACAGTGTTTTTACATGTTTTCCAGAGTACTTTTGACACTACAAAAGTGTACTCATAAAATAGCCTTTCACTAATGACAATTTGATAATGGATGTGAGTATATAATAAAATCTTATAAAATCAATGATAAATGTTTATGTCGGTGTCATGACCTAAAGTAAATAAAATATTCATTGAGACTTGCCTCTGCAATACAGAGTTTCCATCTGGATGCGGAGACAAACCAAGCTACCAAAAATGACCATATGCTTGTTGTTATGTGAATTAAACAACATCAGTCTTACATATATAAGAAATATGACCTTTTAACAATGAGTAACAACATGATAAATCACTATCCAGGTAAAATCCAAAATATCCAGCTCACAACTCCTGCAAACCACGTGTTTTGTGCACATTTGTATGTAAATAAAGGTAATATTTCAAACATTTGTACCATTAGCTTCATATTTAGTATCTCAGACAGATGCATTAACTGCCTACATTAAGTCCCTTAAGAGAATAATTTAGAGGAGGCTACTTCCAATAGCAATGTTCCAACTTCCTCGGAAACGCAAGCGATTTCTCCTTCTCACTTGTTTTAAGCAAGCTACATGCGGCAAAGTATGATCCTTGGTTGTGAAAGTTAACAACAATGGAAAAATATCACAGGGTCTCTAATCTAACATACGGACACACATTCACCTTTCTCCGTATGGAAATAAGCAAATGACCAGTATTCAAAGATAAGTAAGCAAACAAGAGATATATAACAGTGCATTATACCAAAACAAATTTATCACCTTGGGACATAAAATGAATTGATTTTCACATACACATAAATTGAGCTTACAAATTATATAATTACAACAACAACAAAAAGTTAGCCAACAACTAGCAACTAGATGCCTAGACCTAGCATTTAGCCCAGCATCATACCCAACATTAGTCATTGTCATTTGAATGAAGGATTAACAAAGGAAGAAACAAAATCTCAAGGTTTCAGTAACATCTCAAAATTCATATATTAAATTAAAAAGAAACAAAACCATACATACCAACGATCAAGCACAATAACAACTGAGACCCACTAAATTAAGCACAACCTTCGATTAAGAAGGATCAACCGCAAAAAAAAAAAAAATTGAAACATACACTATGCAAAGTTTCCAAAAAAAAAATCCTTTCCTTTTAACGCTTTAAAGCCATTATAACATGCATTTAATCAAACGCAAAAACTCCAAAGAACTTTCGATTATAGAAATAAAACAGCCAAACACTTGAATATCATCAAATAGTCACCAACAAAATCAAAAGTAAAACGAAACAGAATTCACAAAAACCGAAAAAACAGAACACCTTTTTCATGATGATCGTACATTGTTGAAGTGAAAAGTTGTTCACTCCTTGAGTTGGAAAGCCAAACAGTGGAGTCTTAAAGCAAAGTAGAGTAAGTAAAAGAGAGAGAAAGAAAAGAATCGCCGCCGGTATGTTTTTAAGGAGCGAGAAACAATAGTTGAGAGACACGAGAAACTTGGGTTCGCGGTTTTGTCAGGTAAAATATCACATCTTCTTGGCTACTAATTACCTAGAAATACAAAATCTCGAGGCGAATTTTATAAAATTACTTTAAAGGACAATTTTAGGGTTCACCTTTTCCTTTTCCAAAGTAACCCAGAAAAGGTCATCTTTGTGACAAAAAAAAAAGTAACCCTGTAAAGTAAAATGAGGTAAATCCAATGAAGAATATATACAATAAAATAAAAAATATTAAAAAAAAAATCCTTATTTTCTAATGTCAGTACTCACAAGTCACAAATAGGGTTAGTGACCCTAAACGGGCTTGGGTGGGGTGGGGAACGTAACTTCGTGTTATCACCTCTAAATAAAAAATTCTCTCTCGATATCACTTTTAAAATTTTTGTGATGATATAATGCGAACCCAAACGAAAATATGAAACCCCATATAATATTATAATATTTTCGGATTTTTTAAATTTTTTTATTTTAATTTTAATAATAAAGTAAAATGATTATTAATAATCAATGATAAATTTATAACAAATATATAATTGTCAGTACTTTTTTCTTTTTTTTTTTTAGAAAAGTTGTAGAATATTACTATTATTAATAATTACAAAATAATATTATTATTTATATTATTATATTTTATGTAATTAATTAAATAATTTTAGTATAAAAAAGTTACTTTTAAAATAATATAATTGATTTATAATAGGTTATAATTCTGGTTGAAAATTGTGTTCATTTGAGTTACCAAATTGAAAATTGGAACCTAAAAGGTGCCAAATCATTGTAAAAAAAAAACTAGTGATTTTTATTTTTTATTTTGTCCAATCAAAAAATATTAGTTGGGTGATGATAGCCGCAATTAATTTTTTTATTAACATAATAATAACTTATCTAATCATAATTATTAATAACATATAAATATAATTAATTATAAAATTATAAATAACATATTTTTGTTAAATTAATACAATATATTTTAAAATATCCAAGGCACAATAATTAATTGTTTTGAGCCACAAATGGGGAATTCAAAAACACATCAAAATGCACCTTAATAAAATTAAAAAATTATTAGCTGTCAAATAAAATATTATCAATCTAATAGGATGCTGGAATGCTAATTAATAATAATAATAAAAAATTGATAAAAATAAAAATAATTATAACAATATTATTATTATTATAATTTAAATAATAATTAAAAAAATATAAAATAACATTTCACTACTTTCATATCTTATAATTGAATTTTTATATTATATTTACATATTTTACCATAATAAAATTTTGTTGCCACTTGCTGAAGCACAATGATCAACCCATTGCGGGGTTGGTTTAACAATAAATTTTTGCGGTCATCATAGATTTACATTTACTCTCCCCACATGACTTTTTCTACTTTTTGAACTGCTCTCGCAGACTGAAAGTACGTATTTGATTGAGACATTAAGACATGTTTGTTATGTGCGACATATACACGATAAATTATTCATTCTTTTTTAAAATATTTGATAATTTAATTTTTTAAATTAATAAAATAAATTATTAATATAAATATTTTTTTCTAAAAAAAAACATAAATAATTAATACTTAATAAAAATATAAATAATACCTCCATAAACAATGCATTTTATATGATTTGAGGTAAATAACTAAATTTTTTTTTACTTAAAAAAAAAAAAAGGCTTTTATTTATACTAATTTAAAGTTGTACCATCGTTTACAAAGACATTTCAAACCTAAATCAGCTCGGCATCAAGCCAGGTAACATAATCATGAAAATTGAGTCCAAATATAGCTAAAAAATAAGCAAAAATAACATATAGAAAAAACTATTCAAATAAATTAAATATTGAATAATCTCTGTTATAATTCTTTTGATTAATACTTTATTTTTAACAAGATGCACACTTGTAGGAAAAAAGATTATAACGTTACTTGCCCAAATTTAGGATCCAAACTAACTCGAATCCTATACCAAATTGCCCATAATTCTTCCGTCCTTGGGTGACATAAGGGAAGCTTTTTTAATCACAAAAGAAGCTTTTTAGTCGAAAAAGCACACAATACAATTCCCAATTAATTGCGTACAATATCAACCAGTCCCACCAACTCAGCTTGCTCAACAATGAATTGACAGCGTCTACATTGACTTAAGCTTAAATTTACACATTTTACCCTTTTAACTTTTATTTTTCTTATAAAGTGGTTTATTTATTTTTAATTATTTACAATTTAATTCCTTATTTTTTTATAACTTTTCTTTTTTTTCTTTTTAGTTTTCTTGTTGTGATATATTTACCTTTTTATAGTTTTATCCCTCTATTTTTCTAATTTAATCTCCGTATTTTTTTAATATTATTGAATTCAATTTTAAATTAATCTCAAATTTGAATTAATTGTTTGAGAATTAAAAAATAAATGAACAAAATCATAATGAAAACTAATAGGAGTACAAAAGTGTAAAATGTATTTGAAAATATAAGTATGTTATTATAAAACGACATTATATGTAATCATATGTAATTTTGCTTCCCGTAATATAGTATTCAGTAATCATAAAATAAGTAAGATTTTAATTTTGCTTCCCGTTAATTATATGTAATTCATTTTTTTATAAAACTAATATGTTATAAAATTAATATTTATAACTTTTAATAAACACGTGTATAATAAATAAATTTTTATTATTATTTATTATTCAAGCAAAAAAAAAATATTTAACAAAAATCTACGAATTTACTCCTTTATTAAGTAGGTTGGCGCTTTAGCCATTCAATCATAGATGGAAAGAGACTCAGCAAGTGAACTATTTCTTATTCCTTCTCGAGCTTCTAGGAAAATATTCAAAGTTAATTTTCTTTTTAGTATTATTATTTTATAGTGACATCCTTATTGTTTAAAAGATATAAGTATTCATGATAAAATAAAATTAATGAGAAAATGTTATATTAGATTATTATTATATATATATAGGATCAACGGTTCTAATTTTTTATACAAATTGTTATATTATTTAATTATAATCGTTAAAATTTATAGCTAATATAAGAAATAAAATTATTTTATAACATCTCAATACTTGATAAATGATAGTGTAATAAATTGTATCTCATAATCTATATACTATAAATAAAAGTTTATATCACGTCTAGTAATTTTTTTTAGGCAAAATTATCTATATATCTTAAGCTATTTATATTAATTATTTTTTTATGATATATTATTACATTAAATAAGAACTCTAAATATAATATTGAAATAATAGTTATATTTAAATAAAAAATTTAAATATAATAATAGAATGAATATTACATCTAATAAAAATTATAATAATATGATGATTATCATATTCAATAAAAATTATAAATATTATTTTTATTTTTATAATTAATTTCATATTTAGTTCAAATATGTTATAGAAATTAATCAAAAAATTAAAATAAATAAAATAAGAACTCTAATAATATGATGATTATCATATTCAATAAAAATTATAAATATTATTTTTATTTTTATAATTAATTTCATATTTAGTTCAAATATGTTATAGAAATTAATCAAAAAATTAAAATAAATAAAATAAGAACTCTAATAATATGATGATTATCATATTCAATAAAAAATTTAAATATTATTTTTATTTTTATAATTAATTTAGAAATATAAGAAAATTAATTTTATATTTAGTTTAAATATGTTATAAAAATTAACCAAAAAAATTAAAATAAATAAAATAATTCATGTATAAGACACATATTTTTGACAAATATATATATGTATGTATGTATGTATAGATAGAATAGATGGCAACAAAATATTATCATCTATATATTAATATAGATGATAATTTACGTATAAAATATATACATTTAGTATACATTTATTTAAAAATATTAAATAAATGCAAACATAATATAATGAAAAGTAACGTATACCACAAATAAGCAGAAGCTTTTAACACATGATGGATAGTGATTTATACTAATTAATACTTATGTATATATATATATATATATTTTTTTTAGATAAGTCAAATAAACCATTTACATATTACAGATAAATAAATAATAAAAAATAAAATTAAGTTTTGTGATTTACTAATTAAGAATTATAACATATATATAAATATTTTAAAGGAGTTGTTAAAAAAAATATAAAAATTACATATATAATAAATAAATAATTATTAAAAATAATAAATTATAAATTAAAGACATAATATAAATAGCATATATTTTCATTTGTTACCTTTTTATTATTCTCAAGTTCGACATATAACTGTATGTATTATGGTCTCAAGTTATTACTAGAGTTCTTTAAAAAAAAAATTGACTATTATTATAAAAAAAAATATGCACAAAAAATAAAAGTATAATATCAACATTTATCAAATTTGAATACAAATAATCCTATATAAATATCAAATTTTATATATATAAAAAAAAGTTATATTTACTTAAAATTTTACTTCTTAAAATAATTCTACTAACTTAGATAAGGTTATAAAAAAAAAAAGACTACTTCAAAAAAATTAGGGGTGGCAATTATGTCGTATTGTGTATTTGTGTGTGTTACTTGTGTCGGTACCTAGTTCGATTCGTATTTTTTGTATTCGAGTTTTCGTGTCAGTTGACACATGAAAAAATTTACTCGAATTTTCTTCATGTTACCTATTTATAATAGTAAGAAATAATTCAATATTTAAGAATATGAAAAAATTATTGATTAATTCTTACTAAAAAAAATTTGTATTGTGTCGTATTCGATTTGTATTATCAAGTTATATCAAAAAATATCACCCCCTAAAAAAAATTAAATAAAAAATTAATTGATTTAATTTTAAATATTTTTAGTCTATAATATTAAAGAAAATTTGAGCATTAACTACAATTTGAATGTTTTTTAATTTTATGAGACTTATATAAATTAAGAAGAATTGATAAGACAAAAATACTATTGAGCGGTGATGAATTTGTATATGCGTACATTACTTTATAATTTTTATTTAATATTTAAATTACTATTAAATAAATAAGATCAACTCCTTCTTATTATTAAAAAGAAACATTTTAATAATTTTACACTTTTATATTATAATAAATAAACAATAAAAATAATATAAATATAATAAGATAAACATAAGAATATATCAAAGTTTTGGCAATATGCATAATAACCCATTGATCGAGTATTTTAGCGCTAAAGATAAATGAGATTAAGCAATGTGTCAATTTTATATTGGTATGAGTGTATTAAGAAAGTACTCGCGCAAATGGTGGTGAACAAAATAGAAGTAAAGATATTTATAGTTTGCTAATTTTTTTCTTTATTGCATTTAGATAATTTTTAACCTAATATATAAGCTTTTAGATTAGACAAAATTGTAAAATAAAGTTCATCCATCATTTCTTAATTTTAAATAGTAAGAATTCCTATTAATTTTCATTAAGTGCATGTTTAGTTGAAAGAAATGAGAAAGAGAATGTAATTATTTTTACATGTTATTGTGTTTGGTTGGGTTGTTGAATTGTAATGGAATATAATGAATTACTGATAGATATGAAATTGTTACCACACAACAAAAGAGGCATAAAATTGATTACATTACGCCTCATTCCCTCTCCCTCTCTCGCGCTCAGTGCTCTCTCGTGCCTCTCTTGCGTCTCCTTCATACGTCGTCGTTCAACCTGAGCCTTCGTGCTCTGTCGCCCTCTTTCGTGCGCCGTCGTTCTCCCTCTAACGCTCGAACCAGAACTCGCGCTCGAACAGTCGAACCAAAACTCCTGTCGAGTCGCTCGAAGTCTCCGTCGCTCCAACGCAGCAGAATTCGCCATCGCCCTCGAACGCTCCGTCTCCCCCTCCGTGCGTCGTCCAGCCGTCCAGCCTTCCGTGCGTCGTCGTTCTCCCTTGAACGCACCAGAACAAATTTTTTTTAGCGCATTTTTTTTTGCTGAAATTGTATTTTCTTTTTTTACTGAAATTGTTTTTTTTTTTTTTTACATAAATTATTGTGATTAATTTTTATTAATTATTGTTATGAATTGGTTGAAATTGTGATTTTTTTGCTGAAATTATTGTGATTAAATTTTATTAATTGTTGTTATGAATTGGCTGAAATTGTGATTTTTTTGTTAAAATTGTTGTGATTAATTAAAATTTATTAAATGTTGTTATGAATTGTTGAAATTATATATGTTACTTTTTTTTGTTATAATTAATATTTTTTTTGCTAAATTGTTGAATTTAAAATAATTATATAATTTTTTTTTTTTCCATTCCATTACATTACAGTGGTCAAATCAAACACTATAATATTGATTTATTTTTTTATTACAGTGACTAAACTAAATACTGTAATAGTATTATTGATTCTTTTACATTATATTTCATTATGATTACGATTACGATTACATTCAGCGAACCAAACGTAGCCTAAATATTAAATATTAGTAAACCCAATGTTATTGTATCGAAGTTGTAAATTTGAAGACAGGTCGTATTTGTCGTATTCGTGTCGTATTTTGGTGTTGACATTAAAAAATTATTTGAATTTTTTTTGTGTTACTTATTTATAATAGTAAGAAATAAAAAATTTTTAAAAATATAAAAAAATTATTGATTAATTTTTATTAAAAATATTTATATCATATTATATTTAAATTGTGCTATTATATCGTGTCTAAAATTTGCACCCCTAACGTCAAGCCCCAGAAAATAAAAATTTGATGACGATGGACGTAGAATTGAAACGAAAAGTCACTGAAAATGGTATCCTACGTGTCATTCATGCAGTGATAAAGACAAAGAAAAGGACATTGATTATGGGTAAAAGCATGAATATTATTGTCAGAACTTCAATAATGGAGAACTTTTATCCACTTGCACTGCCAATTCCAAAACGAGTAGAATATATTCAATTCTTTTTTCTTTCTAAGCGAATATGTACAATATTTTTTTGAAGTATACATTTTTTTTAATAAAAAATAAAAAAACTCACCTTAATTTAAGTAAGATAAAATTATTTTCATATATTATCACATTACAAAAAATTATAGTTAATTGGTACTTAAATTTAAGTTGATATATCTGCACAAGGTGACTGAAAAACTATTACAAGGCTTAATATCAAAGCGCATGCACAAAGCCTCGAATTTATGTGATTAATTATCTAACAAAGTTCACAATTTCGTGCAATATGCTCGAACGATTTTACCACTTGAATTACCCGTACTAAGAAAGTACATTTATTATACTCATATTTTAACTAAAAATGTGTATTTAATTAATATTTTTAATAATTTTTGTAAATTTTAAAAATTTATAAAAATTATATATATTCATCAAAAACTTTTAAAAATTCATAAAAATTTAGCAGTGTTTAATTCAAAATTTTTATAAAAATTCAATATATTTGATTAATATTTTTTAAAATTTTATCAAAATAGTCAAAATATTAATAACTTTACTTAAATATATATAAATGAAATCTGTCACAAATAATATATTTTTTCTTGAAATTTTTAAAGATTTTTAAGAATTTAAAATATTTTTATGTATAAATAAATTTATAAAAAATAAAATCTTCTATGAGATTTTTAGCTACTTTTTTTTTAACTATCTTCTCTTTTATAAACATAAATTTGAATTATTAATAGTATATACAATATGAATTTGAAAAAATTAAGTTCTAAAGAAAAAGAAAAAAGGTAGGAAAGTCATATTTTTGTAAGTTTTTAACATATAAAGTTGATTTTTTAAATTATTATTTTTCATTTAGAAAAGTAAAAACATACAATTTTATTATAAAATAAAATAACATACATTATAATTGATAATAACGTTATAAAAATCGATATTATGAGTGTAATTTTTATTTTTTAATTTATTTCTAAAAATATAACAGATTATTTAAAAGTGAATTTTTTATTATTTAATTAACTTCGAGTTTTATATACTTTTTAATTATTAGTTCTATTAATATGTATTTGTTTCTTTCTCTTATTTTTTACTCTATTATATACTTAATGTGAAATAATTGTATTGTTGATATTTTTAAATATTTATTTTATGGATATATTTTATATTTTATTGTAAAATATAAATAATATAAAATTTTAATTAGAATGTAGAGTCAAATATAAGAATCTTTATAATTTTATTTATTAATCTTAATAGATTGTAAGAATGATGGAGATGTAAATATTTAAAAAAAAAATTTAAAAATGTAAAAAAAAAATTGATAATAAAAATATATGAAGTTATGTAAAAAGTACCATAAATTTACGAAAGTCTTAAAATAAAAATTTTAATAAAGTTTATTGAAATCTAAAAAATTTATAAAATTTTACATAAAACAAAAAAAAAAAAAAAATTAAAAATCATAAAAATTTATAAAAATATAGAATGCACCTGAATATTAACCATGTTATATTCCAGTTGAACACATTACTAATTAAAAAATTATAATTTAGTTTTTTTTTTTTTTAAAGAACGGTACAAAAAACGATTTTTTTACCACGTTGGATGAATAAGACAGGGGGCATTTTCGTCTCACCCTCTCTCTCACTCGTTTCAATATATTCAATTTCTTCTCAGAACCATGCTTATCCTGCATCACTTTGCACCGGCTCCAATTAACTTACTTGTATGTACTACGTTAAATAAATTAACAAAAATCATCGCTTTTAAGCAATAATTTATCTTTTAACTTCAACAACTTTTACTCAATATATATGTTATGTTGTGTGTGTTGAACCGGTGGTACATAACACCAAAAATGACACAAGATTTGGATTCCTTTGCACTTATCTCAAAAAGCTTTTTTCTGTTTAAAAAAAATTAGCTGCAAATTTTTATAAAAAAAAAAAAAAGCGTATTCAAAAAGCTTTTAACCTGCTTCAATTCATTGATAATTTAAACTAAGTTTTTTCAATCAATAATTGTCTTTAAATATTTTTAATGTTATACTTACGAGAAAAGTGATTACCTTCTGAATCAAATAGCAAAATCAGTGTGACAATATCGCGCGTAAACCTCAACTTCTTTTTGTGTTTTTTCATCTCGTTTCAAACTCCTTTTTTTTTTTTTTATACAGAAAAAAGCTCGTTTCAATCTAATAGTACGTAATTTTGTCCAAAGAAAAAGTAGGTAAAAATTACAAATCTCTCCAATAATTTAATAATTTAATTAATTTTATTTTTAATTTTTTTATTCATTCTTTTATTTTTTTATGAATAGATGGATAGGCACACTTATTTTTCTTTTTTTATTCGTTCTTAGAATAAATAGGTATCCTTTTTATGACCCATTCCACTGAAAATATTCCATTCCACAAAATTTGGTTATGTTTATATTTTATAAATAAATATATAGATAGTGCCAACTGCCAAGAGTCTTTATTCCTTAAAATGAAAAGAGTATTTAATAGTTAGTACAATATTTTTTAATTATTAAATAAGCTATTTGAGGAAATAATAGTTTAAAATATATTCTTTAATGTTCAGAAAAGTTTCCTTGCATTACTTGGAGTAAATAAAGCAACGCTGTGTACAGTTGTAACTTGTACGTGGGTGAAAGCAAATTACATCCTCCAGCAGGAAAATCCGAAAGGGCGTTCATGTAAATTGCATTTCAAGTTTAGGAGATTAAATTACCAAATTGGCCTTTAGGTACCACGTTTCAGCTGATGGACAAGGGTGTATATGGTTGAGACAGCCAGAGAGATATAGATTAGAAGGAAATAGGAATAATCTAAAATTCGAATGGTGCCCGGTTTTGCCGGCTTCCGGTTACAGAGAAAGAGAAAAAAGATTTAGAGACGGTGCATTTTTCGGAAGAGGCGAAAAGCCAATGACTAGTTTTCGAATTCGGAGGTTTTGCTATGGCGACTTTGTTCTATAGTGCTTCTTCAACTAGGAAAGTCACTTCCATTCTTCCAATTTCCCTTTTCTCAAGGATCGTTCTTTCCTTTGCTTTTGAAATAGTACTTGTAGAGATTTGAGCTGAGCTAGAGCTTTGTTCTTCAATGGTTCTACTAAAATTTTAATGTTGAGTTTTGATTGTTTTAGTCATGGGTTTGTGCTTTTATCTGGGTTCCTGTTTGTTTTTCTTTTAAAGGTTTTAAAGCTTAGTTTTTTTTTTATTGTAAAATAGAAATTATGCTTTTTTTGAAAAATCTTTTGTTATTGACTTTGACGTTGAAATCTCATGCGTTTGAGAATGAATTATGCTTCTTTCCAATGGACAACAACAAAAATAAGGAAATTATATAAAACTAAAACACAGATTCCATTGATTTAGGCGAGTTATCCGAGATTAAGGGGCTTTGAAACTATCTACAGGGGATTGCAGGTCTCTCAGGTTCATAACTTTGCAAAGGAAAGCGTTTTTGTAGTATATATCTATTAGGGGTACTTCTTTTAGACGTACTTCTGTACATTTTAGGACGTGAGAGATATCTAAAGCTACTTTGGGTGTTCGCGTTTTAGAAGGAATTCATTTGAAGGACTGTTTCATGAACAATCTTCATTCACTGATGTGCTGGATTGACAGAGACAAAGAAATGGGGATGTTAAATTGAGATTTCAAAAGGCATTTTTACACACCTCTTATGCTGGCATGGACGTAGCTAGTAGTGAAGACATTAACCAGTCTTTGATCCAGTAATTGAACTGTTACAAAGTGGCTGGCCTTGATGAAACAATTTTGCATGCAACCCAAGTCTCAAATTTGAAGGATCAGTACATTCTGGGTGAGCAATTGGGATGGGATCAGTTTGGTGTCATTAGGGCATGCAAAGATAAGTTTACTGGTGAGGTGTTGGCTTGCAAGTCTATTACCAAAGATAGATTGGTTTATCGTAATGATGTGTGCAGCGTCAAGCTTGAGATTGAAATAATGGCTAGGTTGTCTGGACATCCAAATGTTGTGAATCTCAAGGCTGTTTATGAGGAAGAGAGTTATGTTCATTTGTTGATGGAATTATGTGCTGGAGGAGAGCTTTTTCACAAGCTTGAGAAAACATGGGAGGTTCTTTGAGCATGATGCTAGAGTTCTATTTAGGCATTTGATGCAGGTTGTTAAGTTTTGTCATGAAAATGGTGTT
Source organism: Elaeagnus macrophylla (assembly GCA_029378325.1). Lineage (NCBI taxonomy): Eukaryota > Viridiplantae > Streptophyta > Magnoliopsida > Rosales > Elaeagnaceae > Elaeagnus > Elaeagnus macrophylla. Next base: position 27,953,853 of record CM055645.1, read on the forward strand.
GTTCATAGAGACTTGAAGCCCTAAAACATCCTTCTAGCAACAACTTCCTTATCCTCGCCAATTAAGCTAGCAGACTTTAGTCTGGCTACGTAGTGCAAACCTGGTCTGGCTACGTACTGCAAACCTCGTAAAGTTTTATATTTTTATTTTTCTCTGTTTGTATCTCAAAACATCTATCTATCTACAAAATTTTCTTTATAATAATTTGGATTTTGCACCACATGGAAGAAGTTGCATGGAACTGTAGGAAGTCCATTTTATATAGCTCCTGAGGTACTTACAGGAGGTTATGGAGTGCTGGTGTTATTCTTTATGTACTTCTCAGTGGGATGCCTCCTTTCTTGGGGAAGACTAAGTCACTAATTTTTTATGCAGTTAAAGCAGCAAATTTGCAGTTTCCATCTGATCCTTGGGATACTATATCTGCATTAGCTAAGGACCTCATCACTGGAATGCTTCATGTTGACACTTCCAGGAGGCTCACTGCTGAAGAGGTCTTAGGTAACTTAATGTGTCACCGATCTATAAAATTTGATTAAGGTTCACTTCATAATGAAAACTATGATGATGAATTCTGAAATCACAGTAGAAGAGGTTATTCTTTGAGAAGTTACCAAGTGACACTCAAATTGTTTTGAACATATTTTCATGATGTGGTTGGCTTGAAGCCCATTTTGAAGTGTACATTGTACATTCGTGCTACCTGGAAAATGTTCCTTTGTGTACATATGGCCCTTTCTTTTGTTCTAAAGGCAACTTTATAACTTTTATAGGTTCCACAGTCTCCTGGTAATCATCTATTTGCTAGGTCATGAAGATCTTATTTTGATGTCATTACTGGGAGTGATTGATGGCAGCAATTGCTCATTAATTAATAAAATGTCATTGTAATCCAGGAAGTGAACCATCTAGGCTCTTCCCATTCACTGTATATGTGCATCCTTATCAACTTGACTCAAAGTTCTACAATAACTGTTGCAGCTCATTCATGGATGGAGGATATTACTCCAATGGCCGAACAAACATACAAACAGGATTGCCAAATACTCAATGAGCTGGAAGATGATGGAACTTCATTTTCTACTCCATGTATAGCCAGACCTCGGGACTATAGCTTCAGTGCTAGACCATCCTTAATTGATGGACAGCTTACTCAGTCACCTGCATTTACATGCAAGTCATCTTTCTCACACGATGATGGAGAATTTTCTTTTCGCAGTTGTTACAAATCAATTGCAGCAGAATTTTCGTCCTCAATTCAGTCAATGCCAAGCTTTACTTTTTCCAGTCCAATGACTATAAGAAATCAAGAAAATGTTTCTATGAGATTTAAAGCAAACAAGTCATCAGTTGACGTAACTAGTGGAGGTATGTGTTATGTTTGCTATATTCTTTGTAGTCAAGGCTTGGATCACGATGTTATACAGTAGCATAAGGGGCATTTATAGCTCTTTGTATTTGAATAATCTTCTTCCAAATATGATATAGACTTCTCTCATATGTTGGACCTATAAGCATCAACTTTATTGTTCTGCGCATGGGATGACCGTAGATTGGTGACTACAACTTTCCTTAAATTGATTTGTTTGAAAAATGCAGTTTTAAGTATGGAGAAAATGTTCCTGTTACCGGATTCATTACCTGTTAAACACGATGATAGAGAAATGGGGGGGAAAGAAGTTCGAAGAGGGACGGTTGGGTCTAAAGGTGGAGGCATACATGGCAGACGACACCATACAATTGAACTTGGAGGGCTTAATCAGTTACATCCGCTGGGCATCAAGCACATATATTCCAACTACCACGCTTCTTATATTTATCTCTTGTCTGCTAAAAGGTCGATAAGCATTTGTACGAGCTAAAACGAAACAATGCACTATATATTGGGTCTGACATGATTACATAACTACAAAAACCGTTAAAAAAATTGTGTGTGAGAGAGAGAAGATTTGGAACTTTAGTAAAGAAACTTATGATATGATACGGGGGAGTTGATATCTGGTGCATAACTATAAGTGTGTTTCTTTTGATTTTTGTGGTCTAAGGGACGATGATTTATAATCTGTAAAATTGTAATTTATTTGTAGAGGCACTCTCAATGGGGCTTCAGAATTTGCAGCATACTGGTCGAATTTTACAAATGTTTCATCATCATATATTATTAAAGAAGAAAGAAGGGGGGAGGACAAAGAAAAAACTTTATGATATTATCGTGAACGTTGTCAAAATGTTGCTTTGAGTTCCTCTGGACTGTCTTTATATCTCGGTACTCCCCCCCCCCAAAAGAAAAGGCATGTATTTTGAAGAACCTAAGCTTCATCATAACGGAAACCACAGACAAGTGGTAATGAGCTCCACTATCAAGATGTTAGAAATACGTGAAATTAAAAAGATTAACTACAAACATGCCACATGAGAAAGAATTGAGGTTTAACACAGATTTGTGAAGAGAAAAAATACTGCTAGATTGTGTAGTATCCATCAAATGTAAATTTGTGAATCATTGCAATTATAATTCTGCTTTTATGATACAAGCACAGTCGCCTCTTGAACATAAAGGAAACTCATCGGACACTAGCAAGAAAAACGTTAACTACTTGACTTTGATGCCTGAGAGATCCCTGAGAAAACTACAAAAAAGTAATAACTGGAAATATGAATAAGATTATTATCTTAAAAATGTGAATCCTTGTTGGTATACCGTCAAAAGCTTGGACTGCTCATCTATTTTTAGGCTGAAGGGGCGTATTCTTGGATAATTGTAGCAAGTTTATTTCGATCCTCCTCTGATTTCAACCTAATTAAGCAGGTCCGTGCCACAACATTATCATTTCCATCACCATCGCCCTACAAAAACCAAGACATATTGCTCGACATCTGGGAACCAAAATAGTTTTTTTGAATTACAATATTCATAATTAAACGCAGTACCGAGATATGGAATATTGCAACAACGGAATTCTTTTGTTTATTTGTCTTTATACCCGGATATAGCAAGGCATTAAGCAACAATTTCCCTGCCTGCCATCAATAAACCACGCAAAAGTTAAAACACCATGTTATTGCAACAAAATAATAAAGTAAAATAGGTAGAATAGAGACATAAGAACAGTCATATCTATAGTTGATGAGGAAGGGAGTCGAAAGCCATAGACAAGAAAAACATTTATTGAAGCAAAGCTGGTCGCTTGACAAGAGCAAAAATGCTTTACTTAAATTCCCATCTTCTATGTAAACAAGAAAATAATTAGGTATATAACTAAATTAGTATAAAACAAAATAGAACTCCATTAGAGGACAATTCACAGAGTACACCGTGTTTGGAATAAACTTACATCATTTCGAATAACAATTGTTGGTTTGGATTCTTTTGTACCCTTGCTCATACCCTCTTTGCATTTAATGGAAAGATTGCCTGTGCCTTTATCTTTCCACGTATCTTTATCAGAAGGATCAATTGACTAGCCATATATAAGAAAAGAGAGAAGGTTAGAATAAACACCTCATTTACATAATCATTACATTAAGCAGAGACAGAATGTCAGCCTATCCACATTTCAGAAGCTCTTTGATGTACCAGCTAAGAAAATGATTATAATATTTCACAAAATGATAAAACTATTTTAAATAATACATTAAAAGCATGACTGAGGCATTAAAGCCACTAATCCAGTTACATTTTCTAGGGAAGGGTCATAAGAGCACGCAAAGCAATGCTAATTTACTATCTTATCGGTAAATTAGCATTGCTTTGCGTGCTCTTGTGACCCTTACCTAGAAAATGTATAGTAGACAGTTGGATGATATTAAAACCAACCACCTGGAGGACCCAAAGATGAGATACTGTAGATCAAGGTGCAACTTACGTGCACAATCACTGGCAAAGCTAAGCAACCATATGAATTGATAAAAACCTATATTCTTATGCTCACCACACAAACAGGTTTCCAAAACTATTAAAATTATAATCTTAAAGTTATACATGTAAATGATATAGTGAACATTATTTACCATTTTGGAAATGTCTCAAAAAAGCATTATTTTAAAAACAAAATATCATGGTAACAGTAGCACAAAGCAATATTCATGAACAAATACCTTGACATAAAGCTTGCATTTGACTTCATGGACAATGTCAACACCCTTTTCTTCAGACTTTTCTACAGATGGGCTATCAGGTTGCTCCAATTCATTTTCTGATTACCAAAATACAAAATTACTAATTAGGTTGAAATGATAGTACTACAAATCATGACCACTGAAAGATGGATCAAAGTTTCAGCGTCTCACCGTCATCCTCAGCATTTGAAGCATCACGGTTTGAGGAAACTGAATTTTGCTTACCTGCTACAGATGAAGCATTTAAAATACTAAAATCCACATAAAAGTATAGATGCTACATGTAATCTCTAATCAGATATGTGGTTGTTGACTAGTTGGAGACCACAAAAGAAAAGATCTAGATGAATGCTTTAGTCCTTTAGCTATCGTTGGGACCCTGCATTTATAACCTATAAAGGTCCCAACTAAGTGGTTTTGTAAGACTTCATTACTGCAACCAGATGCTCATTATACTGTACAAAATCATTGGTTTTACAGGTGCACCATAGTCTATCTAGTACATAACGCATTCTTTCTTAACACCATTGAAATGACCTAAGATTAAAACATCAAATCCGGTTAGACATTTTAAGTTCTGTAGCTATTCTGTGTAGCATTTAGAGATATATACACACAAAATTCATGAAAGAACAAGAGTAAACAAAAGAACCAACCAAACAAGATAGGGGCTGGGTTATTGGACAATAACCCAAAGCTTTGACTTTTAGAGAATACAGCAGAAGTTTGAGTGCTGGAGAATGGCCCACAGCTTTTAGTGTTAGATAAAATGCTTGAGCTTTGGTTGTTGGAAAATTGGCCAGAGCTTTGGTTGTTGGAAAATTGGCCAGAGCTTTGGTTGTTGGAAAATTGGCCGGAGCTTTGGTTGTTGGAAAATTGGCCGGAGCTTTGGTTGTTAGAGAGTTGGCCAGAGCTTTGGTTGTTAGAGAGTTGGCCAGAGCTTTGGTTGTTGGAGAGTTGGCCAGAGCTTTGGTAGTTGGGGAATTGGCCAGAGCTTTGGTTATTGGAGAATTGGCCAGAGCTTTGCCAAAATACACCTGAACTTTGACCATTTGAAAACAGTCCAGACTTTGGATTATTTGACAATACACCAGAGTTTTGACCGTTGATGAAGACTCCAGAAGAGCTTTGACTTTTGGATATTACTTCTGCAGAGTTTTGATTGTTAGACAATTCTCCTGCAGAGCTGTGATTGTTGGACAATGCTCCTACAGAGCTTTGATTATTGGACAATGCTCTTGCTGAGCTTTGATTGTTGGACATCCCTCCTGCATAGTTTTGATTATTAGTCAATACTCCTTTAGAGCTTTGATTATTGGACACTGCTCCAGAATTCCATGAAGCAGCAAAACCGTTTGTTGCACCCAGGGGAGTAAAACCAGATTTTGCCTGAAATGTCTTTACATTATTGTTATTTTTTTCAGGCATAATTTTCTTTTCAAATGCCTGAAGTCCCGCCGCTGGCAAATTTCCCCCCTTCACAGTTTTAGCTTTAAGCCAGTTGACAACATCAGAGTATTTCTCCTGAAACAAGACGGTAAATAAAGGATACAATTTAAGCAGCAAATTAAATACTTCACACATATTGTAGGAAACTATGTATAACTTTTTCAAAATAAATTACTAATACCATAGGTACGAAACAGCACAAATTAGCTTCTCTAAAACCAAGTTTTCCAACCTATCAAATGGAGCTAAAAGAGTATACACTTGTTGACATGAAACAAAACATCTTTAGGAAGTGATATCACATTACCGTGATTTCTGAAGCATGAGTTAAGTAGTCTCGTACACCATTTTCCCAAAGTTCTTCTGAATGGTTCTTCAGTTGTGTTTGCACCCAACTAATAGAGAAAAACATATTCAAACAAATAATAAAGGGATCACTGTCAAAACACAAAACTAGAGCAACAAAAACAATAATAATAAAATATTAGCATTCAACATACTTTTTTTCAACATCATGACAGTAGAACAGCAAAATAGGAGGAAACCATGAAGAAGAAGGAAATAAAGTACGACAATAGAAACAAGTAATTAAGTTAGATTCAACCATAATAGAGTAGTGTTCAATTCAAATAGCAAAATATCCAGCGTACATCACGAAAGCACGTGTTGGAGAAAAATAATGACCTTGCAAACTGGATGTTAAGACCTCTCACATGCTGCCTAGATGACTCAGCTCGCTGCAAATCCAATGGAGGTGCAGATATTGACTGGTCTGCAGAAGTTTCTGCCCTGTGAGCATCAAATTGGGATCCTTCCGTTACTCTTTTATTTTGGAGCTGCATAATCATTAGAAAAAAGGAAAATAAAATCAAAAACATATGATGATTGAAAGGATTCACATGTAAATCATGAATGTCCAACCAACCACATCCTGGTATAAAAACACAAAATCCTTGGCTTGCACATGTCTGACAAAACCACATTCGGTGAAAAGCTAAAAGCCTGACAGGGCTACTAATCAAGTTACATATTTTATCAAAATCACTGTTCCCGAACCTTTCAAATGATCACGTGTACTCCCACAAAACATCAGAAAACAAAACATATGAAGTCAAGTACAAGTTGAATCAGAAGAAGAACATTTGCAACTATCGATCCAACCAGCCACAAAATTTGTTCGGTTTATATCGGTTCCAGTCACTTCGGTTTTTAGCTTTAAAACAATTCAAAACCTCGGAAGTAAACCTCTGTTCAGCTAACTCTAATCTCCCGATTCCCAATATTTGTTCCCAAATATTCCAATTGAAGCGTAAACTATGTAAAGATGTAAATTGAAAACTTTATTTCTCTTTATTCAAGATGGATTTTTTTTTTTTTAAATGCAAAAATTACCGTCAAAATCATATGCTCAGGTAGCAATTTGGTGTTAACATTAACATAGCATATGACACTAATAAGAACTTAGAGTTTCGGACGAATGATTCAGAGAGAGCGAAAGAGTGGAAGATTTAAATAAACGAATAAAAATAAAGACAACAAAATTACCGCCGAATCGTCGTTTTCGAGGTTAGAGTCCGATACGGCATAACGTTTCGTTCCTTTCATCGAATGAACCAGAGGAGCTTTCCAAATACAAAAAGCGGAAGGAAAAAAAAAAAAAAACTAGTTTTTAGGGTTCTTTCTTCCTTTCAAAATTCTCTGCTTCTCTCGCTCGTATAAAACGGCCAACTGAGTACAGAAGAGAAAAGGCGCATTTTATTTTAATTTTGCTTTTATTTCAAAACTTTTAATTAATCGCGGTAAACAATAGGCCTCTTATAGCCGTTCGATAAGGTGGGGAACTAACTTTCAATTGAGACCTTGGATTTTGTGAAAATATTTGGAAGATCCACGTGAGGCACGTGTTTTTGTAAGTAACAAAATTGCGACTCGAAAATAATTTGATCATCCAGTACATTTCATTGATTTTAATAAATCCATAATACATAATACCATATATATATATATAAATAATATAATATTTTTCTTTTAAAATTATTTTTATATTATCTGTTAAATAGTAAAGTTATCAAATATGCGTAATATTTTTTTTTTATTGATCTAAGTCATATTCAAATAATCAAATCTATGCAATCAATATACGGTCAAATCAATAGAAATTTGAATTCAAATGAAAAGTATTTATGGTAATTATTCCCTAAATTAAATATGATAAAAATATTGATAATTTGATTTCTTTCATGTGTTCATCGTTAATATATCCATTAATGTTTAAATAAAATGTTATTATTAATATGTCAAGATCTAGCCTATAAATATAGCCCCGTCTATTCACCTTTTGAGATAAGTCTTTTTAACCACTATCTCATATCTTGTCTCACCTGTGGTGTCATTGTTTTTTAAGATTTGCTTTTTCAAATTTTTTTTTTTATGATTATTTGTTAGTTTATTACAAGATCACATATTCACATGTCAAGAGCATGATGAAGACAAAAATGACCTAATAATATAAAATTAACAATTTTTGACGACGTTTGGATAGCCATCTTAAATGTAAAATTATAATTTCATAAACACTTTTATATTATATCCGATACAAAATCGTAAATAATTTTTTTTTTTTTTTTTGTATGATCAATATTAAACAGCCAAATTTATAAGTACATCTGATTACATAGGGAGCATCATATGCTAATAGCCAAATTATCAACACATCTAAAAAGCCCGTTTCCTCTAATTATATAAAAATATAGGAGACAAGCTTTCCAAATTAAAGGTCATAATTGGCCATTATTCTTTTATAAAAATAAAAGTTATTATAAAATGGATATTTTTGTATTTTATAAAAGTGCAATTATATATTTATTTGACTTAATAAAAAGAGCTTAGCCCTTAATTCATATGATAAATATAAATATTTAAAGGATATTCAAGCTTTAATATAAGTAATAATTTTTCTCCTTATATTCAAAATAAATATTTATGGATCGCTAAAAAATAGACCAAATAATAAACGGATAAAAAACAATAAAAGCACGGATCAAATCTTGAAGAATATTTTTCATTTAAAAAAAGGGTTGGTTTTTGAACTAAAAAAAAAAAACCCTAATATTAAATCAGAACCACTTCGAAAAAAGAAAAAAAAAATGGAAAAGAAAAAGAAAAGAATTGATGTCCACAATTTGCTAATGGGAAATTTCAAAAGCAGTTTATGATCGTCTTCAATAACAACAACATAGCATGGTGAATATGTTTAATAACTATTCTAATAAATGTTTAAATAACAAATGTTTAATATCTTTGTTTTTCCTTCCAGGACAAATCTATGGTTCTATAACCCTTCTATGTCGTGCGAGGACTAGAATGTCCAAAAAAAGAGAGAAAGCTATTGAAGAAATACAAGAAACAATCACACAACCAAATTCTATCTAATTAAACCAAGGGTTTCTCCTCCTCTTTTTCTGACCCTGCACTCACTACTTTATTCTTCTCCACCATGCTGAATGTGGATTTCGCATGCCTTGCTACGGCATTTTGGACAGCACTAATTTTCTTCTCCGGCACCATCTTCAAAAATACTCCCAAGGCAATGAGTAGCAGCCCTGTTCCATGCTGATCGGTCATAGGTTTTGTGAATATCAAGTATGACAGCAACAAGGTGATTGCCTTTCTAGCAGTTGTTATCTGCATTCAAGCATATATACATACATAGATACCATTCCACGTATTGTTAAAAGGAAACAAACATATGTAGCAACAACATTATAAAACAAAAACATTGGACAGACTACATCTCTACAAGTGTTTTTCAACTCTTAGGAGGAGAACAATCTATTACCATGGCTGTTGTAGCAGCACCGAAAAGAGCAATGAGGGAGAGCACAGACACTTGACCAACATACGTGGCAAAGGCTTCAAATACTAAGACGCCATAAACATAAGGATGCTACAAGTTTTGAAAAGAAACATTATGAGCATTAACAGCAATATAAGTAAAATTATGTGAGGACAAACATGGAGATTATTGCTTTACCTCATAACAAGAAGTCCAGGCCCTAATGAGCTCTCCTGTTAAAATCATAGGAGGAAGCAAGAAGGGCAATCCAACTACTGTTGAGCAGAACAACATTTCCATCTGTTAAGAAAACAATAAAAGATTATTAACACAAGAAGATTGAAGTTTTGACAGTCATACACAAGAAGAGTTAGGGTTACCTGTGAGGTATCTGGAATCGTGGTAAATATTGCCTCTTGCAAATTACCCAAAAAAGCATCCATGACTAAAGCACCAGATATCATTATAACACCAAATAAGCTAAAATTTGGAGATGTCTGTGCATCTGCTAAGGTGAAAAGGATTAGACCAATCACTAAAAGCATTGCAGAGATGTACTCATGAAGTGGATATTTCCTTCTCAACCCAGGAATGAAAGCACCCATTATCATAACTGGCAATACCTGAAATTGTCACATTCATAGTTACAAGAGTACATGTAAACTTAAAACAAAGAAATAAAATAATTAAAAGAAACCCTCTCAATAATTTGAACCTCCTAAATTACATTCATTTGATTATTCAGAATTTTTGTAAAAACGCCTTATTCTAAAACCATTTTTGACTTGAGCCACTTTAATATAAACATAAGCAAATACACCCTAAATTTTTCTTCTAAATGTAAGAGGAGGAAAGAATCTTAATCTTTAATGCGTCGATATTAAGCACAATAAATGTAGAAAATAACAGTAAAGGGTAGCTAAATATTTACCTTAGTGGATTTGAACATGATCTGTGCAGGATAATTAAGAAAAGCCAGGGACCCTTTGGTCAATCCTTGAGAAGCCATTAGAACAGCAGAGAGCTTCACGTATGTCCTCCATGAGTTCACCATTTGCTTGGTGGTAAAACCTTGGATGTATATGAGGGCGATGTAGACAAATCCTTGAATAAAGGTGAAATACCATCCATAACTGAAGAATAGATAGGGAAAGACTGTTAGGCAGAACAGAATATACATTGATTTGCAATCCTAAAAATAAAAGCATACCTGAACTGAAGCCGATTATAGACGTATTCCTAAAACCAGGAAAAATAAATGTCAATTACCATACAAAAACAGGGCTTTTTTATTACTCCATATTGATTTGCACGAGAATGATGGCATATTCTGAGTCTAGTTCCAGCAAAGAAACGTCAAAAATTGAAAGGATTTTGAACTCTGCCTACTTGAAAATAGAAAAACAAAACTTTTGATTTCATCAAATGAAAAAAAGAAAAAAGCATTTTGATTCCCTTTTTTGTTTGTGGAAGAAAAAAGCAAAAACAAGAGCTGAGCAAGGAAATTTAGAAAGATATATTTTGTACTGCGTTAGGAGCAAACTGCAGAATAGTGACCAAGACGAAACAAAAAAAAAAAATGAATTATTCAAAAAAGTAGAAACCAACCTCACAAATACCATTAACAAGGTAACCAAAGAAGAAGCCAGAAGTACAAATCATGAATTGTTGCCATTTAGGCCTATCAGTAAGGGAAATCCCAAAGAGGGATCTGTTTTGTTCTTCGTTCTTCATGAAGTTGGAGACAAAAAGACTCAAAACCGAACAAAGCAAACAACGACAAAAGGCACCGAGAAGCTGTATTCAGCGTTGCATGCCCATATAAAAACTGCACACACACACACACACACAAAAAAAAAAAAATGAAAACTTTTCCAAAAAGGTTAGTTTGTCATGTCAAACAGAAAAATATATAAAAATCAGACGGTTATTTAAGGAAAGAGAATCTACCTTTCCTGTTTTAAAGGAGGGGCAGAGAAAAAAGAGTATTTGTAACAAATACTAGCTCTGTTTCTTTCTTTGGGAATTTGAATCTATAGTTAAGGAAAGCAGAAAATATATATGAGAGAAGAACCATGCGATTCACGCCAATCGCGGTGCAAATGAAAATGGGAAGATTCACTATCTTTAATTTTGCCGGTAAATAATAACTCGCGTAAGAAAATTAATGGTTGGGTTTTTTTGTTTTTACTTTTAGTCATCCGGTTTGAAATTGGTTAACTGATAATTTATAAATATTTGCTTTTTTAAATTAATTTGAACCCCAATAGTAATAAATCATTAAGCAACTTTCTAGCCAATGACAAGCTAACAACTTATCAAAATATATATATATATATATATTTGGGGGGTCAAAATAACAACTTTTTAATTTGAATGTTTAAGAAATGAGATTACTTTATCTACAATACTCTTTTTCAAGGAATGTATTTAAATGTTTGGTTGCGAAGCGGAAAAAAAGAATGAGATCAAGTTTGGAGGAGAATGAAAAGGTGTTTTATTGCTGGGTGTTTGGAATTTTGGACTGTTGTAAGTTAGACCTCTAGTTGACCTTTCTCTTTCCCTCTCCTTCTCCTTCTCCTTCTCCATCTTTTATTTATTTATTACCCAATTTAATATAATTATAAATAAAAAAAATGATAATTTAAGTTCAGTATAATTTTAGACCTACTTATTTATAAGGCACAATAAACTTATTATTTTTAAAAAATAATCGCAAGAGTACATATCGTAAAAGTAATAATCTTTTGTCGTTTTTATTATAGAAATAATAATTTATTATTTTACAAACTAAAATTTTATAATATTTTTTAAATATAATAAATATAAATTTAAAATATATTTTTATTAAAAGATAACAAAATTTACTGTACTTTCACCTATTAATAATTATTAAAATTCCGTACATATTTATAAACCGTAAGCACACGATTGTTAATTTGTGATGATAAAATAAATTGTTAGAATTATTAGCCAAAACATAATATGCATACCTCTTGTTAAATCAAGTCAATTCAATAATTATCACAAATTTATAATATTAATTAACACTACTAATATTAATTTTATAATCTCTTCGTACCTTTTTTTTTTTTTTTCTTCTTAATCGATAAATATGATTTTACCAACATATAAACTTTACAAATTAGGAGGCAGAAAATTCGAATTCACGTAAAAAATAAAAATAAAAGATCTTACATTTATATGACTAATTTATTAATATAATTTTATTCTTAATCCTAAAACAATATATATATTACGTTTTTTACAACTTAAAACAACTTATGAACATATTATATATTTCATTTTTTTAGAATAATAAAAATAAAACTTTATTTATAAATGGAGATTATATCATGTAATTAAACATATATTTATGTGACATATGTCACCTTGAACAATTTTATCTTCAAATTTTTATTTTAATTATAAAACTATCATTATTATTTATTTAATTATTAATGATAATGATTACACTATCTTAATATAAATATAAGATTACAAGACTCTTATTTATGATTTACTTTTTTACAATAAACTACATAATTTAAAACAAATATTTATTATTATTTTTATTTAAAAGTTATGGGTTAAAAACATTAAAAAAATTTAATTTGGATAATTTTATATCTGAATAAAATTTTTAATTACTTTAATTACAAAATTAACATTGATATTTATTTTATATATTTACTGATAATGGTTAAGGTAATGATATTGCCACAACTAATTTTGTTATTGCTACAATAAAATATATAAATTTATTTTTATATTCTTGTAATTAAATACTCATTAGTGCAACTTGTGTTGATAAAGTTGTCACTAATGAAAAATAATTATGATAATATCACCACTCATGATTAATTTAAAATAATGAGTTGAAAAAATAATTCAAATAAATAAAGAAGGCAAAGGATTTGAAATATAAAATATAAAATTATAAGATTTTTGTTTGTGGTTTAATTTTTTATACTATAAGTTCTATATAAACTAAAATATATATTTATTTTTCAAAATAATAACACTACTCATAATTAATAAAAAAATTTGATAAAATTGTTCAAATTTAATTATGAAAATTTTCACTATTATTAATTTTATTGTTTTAATATAAAAAATATTATAAGAATCTTATTTATTGTTTACTTTTTTTTTACAATTGGTCTATATAACCTAAAATACACAATATATGTTTAAATTAATTTTTTATTATTAAAATAATGGTTAAAAAACATAAATAAATGAAGAAGGAAAAAAATTGAGAGATAAAAGATAATATTATAAGATTTTTATTTATGGTTTAATTTTTTATATTATAAATTCTAGATAAGTTAAAATAAATATAATTTTCAAAATAGTGGTAAATTATAATTAAAGAAAAAATTGGATAAAATCATTACAATTTAATTATGACAATTGTTATTATTATTAATTTTATTTATTTAATTATAATAATTTTTTTATAATAAGTCTTATTATTGCTACATCTCAAAATGAGTTTTGATATTCCTGCGTCTTACAATGATATTTTTTCATAATTAAATAGATGTTGAAAATGGGTGCATTATACCTGAATTATTTTATTTATTTAATATTTCTCTTTTGTTAATTTTTACATCATATTTAAAATAATATTAAAATTAATTTTTTTATACTATTAAATTAATTATAAAAATAAAATAATTTTAAGTCTTTATTGAATATTGTAATTATTATATAATCAAAATTCTTATTTTATATTATACTTAGTTTTTAAAAAAATTATTTAATATGATTATAAATTTAAAAAGATAATTAATATTAATTATTTAAAATAAAGGATATATATATATATATATATATAAAAAAGAGTGAGTTTTTTTCATATTTATTTGAAAAAAATTTTAGTTTGATATTTTTTATTATTTTACTATATCTTATATATTTAAATTTTTTATTATTTTATTATTTATTGGTTCTTGCTACTATTCTTTTAAGAGAGAAAAATTTGTCCATAATCTTTGTTTGATATGTTTTATATTTTTATCTATCTATCTATAAAAAGATGGAGTTTTTTTTTTCATATTTATTTTACTTTTTTTTTGTTTGATATTTTTTATTATTTTATTATATCTTATATATCTAAAAATTTTATTATTTTATTATCTCTTGGCTCTTGTTATTATTCTTTTAAAAGAGAAAAAATTGTCCATAATATTTATTTTATATTTTTTAGTTCGAAGATTTTTTATATTATAACTTTTTCAAGAGAAAAAAAAATTATCTATAATATTTGTTTGATATTTTTTAGTTTAATGATTTTTTATATTTTATTTCTATATATTTATTAGTCAATAATAAAAAGGAGAGTTGTCATGTCTTATTAGTTGACTCATTTATTTGAATTATTTTTGTTTAATATTTTTATAAAATGAAAAAAAAAAAAAAAGATTTAGCTATTTTTCAAATAGCACACATAAAATCTATATCTATTTCTATATATTATATATAAAAAAGAGAGTTGCCCCTCATTTATTTATTTTAGAAGATTTTGTTTGATATTTTTTTTCTTCTTCTTTTATTCTTCATGATTTCCTCTCTCTTTTTTCCTTTTTTTTTTTTTTTTTTTTGTATATTTTATTTTTACATATAAATAATAATTTATATAAGAGAGTTGCCCCTTCTTTATTTATTTAAAAATATTTTGTTTGACATTTTTTTTCTTTTTCTTTTATTCTTTATGACTTTCTCCCTCTTTTTTCCTTTTTTTTTATTTTTTTTGTCATAATTTTTTTGATATTTTTTATTTTTAGATATAAATAATAAATATACCTATATACTATATATAAAAAGGAGAATTGCCCCTCATTTATTTATTTAAGAAGATTTTGTTTGACATTTTTTTTTCCTTCTTTTATTCTTCATGACTTCCTCTCTCTCTCTCTCTCTCTTTTTTTTTTTTTGCCATAACTTTTTTGGTATTTTTTGTTTTTAGATAAATATAATAATCTATATACTGTATATAAAAAAGAGAGTTGATCTTCCTTTATTTATTTGACATTTTTTTTTCTTCTTTTATTCTTCATGACTTCCTCTCTCTTTTTTCCCTTTTTTTTTTTTTTTTTTTTTTCGTATTTTTAGCTTTTAGATATAAATAATAAATATATAAAAGATGGAATTTGTAGACATTTTTTTTCTTCTTTTATTCTTCGTAACTTTCTCTCTCTTTTTTCCCTTTTTTTTTCATAACTTTTTCAGTATTTTTTGTTTTTAGATATAAATGATAAATATGTAAAAGAGGGAGTTTGTTTCTTCATATAAATAGCTATTTTGTTTATTTTTTAACATAAAAAAAATTGAGTGACCCATAATTAATCATATTTATATCTCTCTTACTTTTATTTTTTTTATTTTAAATATTCATAAAAAAATGTTATTTTTAGCTATTAGTTTACTTATCCTATTTATTTGCGTTTGGTATTTTTATTTCTTTTATTTTATTTCCTATTTATTTATATTTGATATTTAATTTTTTTTTTGTTTCAAATAAAAAGTAGGGCTAAAAAAATTAATTGGTTACCTAAATAATCTGACAATATATTGATAGATAAGTATTATTTTTTTAATAGTATTATATGTATTAAGTTGTTGTATATATTAAGTAATATATAATAAAAAGGTAACTAAATTATATTAATTTTAAAAATGGTTCTTATATATAATTTATGGAAGGAAAAAAAAAAAAACAAGTATCATATTATCTTCAAGAAAAATACTCTTTACAATTAAGTATATATATGAGTATTAGTTAAATATTTTTTTATTGTTAAATTTAAAATTATATATAACAGTTTAATTAGTTATTTTTATGATGATATTATCTATTTTAGAAATAATTTGTTGAATAGTAGAATTTGTTTGGTATCAAAAATTGAACAATTTAAATAGAATACGTTTTTTAATATCTTTAATTTATTATGCATAATTTTTTATATTAAAAAAATATATGACATAAATCTTACTTAAAAATAAAAATAAAATTTATGATTTAAAATTTAATAATAATTATATGAATATAAATTATATAACAAAAATTTATGATTAAAACTAGTATAAATTTATGATTAATATAACCATAATTGTATAAATTTATGATTAATATAACCATAATCGTATTAATATAACCATAATAAAACTAGTATAAATTTATAAATTTATGATTAATATATATATAACTAGTATAAAGTATAAACTATTATTGTGAGATTAATATAAATTTATGATTTAAAAAGTTGTTCACTACGACAAAGAGTCGAGTGAAAGCTTGAAATTAAGTACAACTCATTTAATTTCGTATCTGATACATATGTAGATATTTTTTGTGCATAATGTTGGCAATATTTTAAAAAATTTAAATCGTTATTCCTGAATCAGTTAATTAATTAATTTAATATTATTTATATATATATATATATATTATTCATATTATAAAAAAAATAAGGTTATATGTTATTATGATTTCATATTTTTTAAAATTCAAATATGACCTCTTCTACTTGATTTTTTTTTGTATATAGTGACAAAATGTCCTTAATTTTTTTGATTAATTATAATAATTTTGATTGGATGCATGTTATTGATCAGTTTTTGATCGGCTGGCAACCCCACTAGCCGAAGTCGAGTTGGACACATATCCAACTAGATTGCCAAAATTAGATGGCTATTCAATTAACCAGATTTTGACAGGCCAGCGATCCTACTCGTCGGAGGTGAATTGGATATATATCCAACTAGACTATAAAAATTAGACGTTTTGAGACAAAAACTAAACAATGAAGAAGTCAAAAATTCCTAACAATATATATTAAGGATAAAAATATAATTTTAAATAAAAATTACTAATGAGAGGTCATCATAAATTACTAATATTAAATAAAGTTTACTCCTATATTTTCAAAAATATATAAAAATTAGTTAAACATATAACTTTTTATATTATAAAAATATATGTGTACAAAGATAGTTAAAAATTAAACTTTATCTTATTAAATAGACTAATAGTAAATTTGAATAAGGAGTCGTATTAAATACAATTTAAAATTAAAAAAATTAAAAATTTAAATATATTTTAAATGAACAAAAATTTATAGGATAGAATTTGAAGAAAAAATTAAATGTTAAAAAATCAATTCGTCCAATTCAAATTTGTTCTTTCAATTTAAATTATATTTTTAATTTTTAATTTATAATAATGAATTATATTAAATTATTTCCAATTTTATTTCTTTTGAACCAACAAATCTTTACGGACAATTTTTTTTCAGTGTACACACAAGGTACCAAATTTATTATTATTATTATTTTATAATGTCTTGGTACTGTGCTAATAGATACTAAGATATTTTACTTTTTTTTGTTTGATAGGTGAGAAAATGACTGCTGTCTTAATCCGAATGAGACAACATATTTTATTGGAAATTGTCGGTCAACTCAATTCAGTGTTTCTTCTTATTATTATTTTTTATTTAAATAAACACTCAATTGTTGTTGGATCTCCCGGAACTATCTTTTTTGCAGGAAGCAGCTGGACATTTAATTTAATACTTAAAATACTTATATATATATATATTTAAATATTTATGTCGTGTTAAAAACATTGATACATATTTTTAAATAATTTTATTTTAATATTAATATTTTTAAAATAATTTTAATTTAATTATTTTTATAAAAAATATGAGTACTAAAATTTAATAATATAAATATTAAAAAAATATTTTGAAAAAATATTGTTCAAATTTAATTATGAAAATTTTCATTATTATTAATTTTATTGTTTTAATATAAAAAAAATATAAAAATCTTATTTATTGTTTATTTTTTTTTTACAAGAAGTCTATATAACCTAAAATACACAATATATGTTTGAATTAATTTTTTATTATTAAAATAATGGTTAAAAACATAAATAAATGAAGAAGGAGAAAAATTGAGAGATAAAAGATAATATTATAAAATTTTTATTTATGATTTAATTTTTTATATCATAAATTTTAAATAATTTAAAATAAATGTAATTTTCAAATAGTGGGAGAATATAATTAAAGAAAAAATTTGATAAAATCATTACAATTTAATTATGACAATTGTTATTATTATTAATTTTATTTACTTAATTATAATGATTTTGTTACATTAATATTTTATTTCTTTTTACTATTATAATAGTTTTTTTTTATATATATATTACATTAACTTTAATTACTTTATAATTAAAACTTATTTTTTTACATTTGTAATGCAAGTTTATTCATGCTCTCATTCATTTTTATTTTGTGATTGTTATTTATTTTCATAATTTTTTTATTTTTTTAGTTTGAATGTTTTAAAATAAGTCTTATTATTGCTATGTCTCACAATGAGTTTAGATGTTTCTGCACTTCATAATGTGATTTTTTTAGAATTAAATAGATGTTGAAAACACATTCATTATACATAAATTATTTTACTTTTGTTAATTTTTACATCATATTTGAAATAATATTAAAATTAATTTTTTTATATTTTTAAAATTAATTATAAAAATTACATAATTTTTTAATTTTTATTGAATATAATAATTATTATATAATTAAATTTTTATTTTTTTTATTTAATATGGTTATAAATTTAAAAATATAATTATATATATATATATATATATATATATAGGTTGACAACGTTAACTACGACAAAGAGTAGAGAGAAAGTTTGAAATTAAGTACAACTCATTTAATTTCGTATCTGTCATAATGTTGGCAATATTTTGAAAATATTAAATTGTTCTTCTTGAATCAGTTAATTAATTAATTTAATATTTATTTAAAATATATATATATTATTCATATTATAAAAAAAAAAAATACAAAAACTAGTTAAATATATAATTTTTTATATTATAAAAAAATATATGTATACAAAAATAGTTAAAAATTAAACTTTATCTTACTAACTAAACTAATAATGAATTTGAATAAGGAGTCATATTACATTCAAATTATAAAATTTAAAGTTTAAAAAATTAAATTTATTTTAAAAGAACAAAAATTTATAGGATAGAATTTGAAGAAAAAATTAAATGTTTAAAAATCAATTCATCCGATTCTAAATTGTTCTTTAAATTTAAATTAATTTATTTTAATTTTTAATTTATATAATAAATTATTTTAAATTATTTCTAATTTTTTTCTTTTGAACCAACAAATCCTTACAGACCATTTTTTTTTTCGGTGTACACACACCAGGTACCAAATTTATTATTATTATTATTATTTTATAATGTCTTGATACTAAGATAAATTACTTTTTTGATTTGATAGGTAAGAAAATGACTGCTGTCTAATCCGAATGAGACAACAAAATTGATTAGAAATTGTCGGTAATTGAGTGTTTATTTATTTTTTAAATAAACACTCAATTGTTGTTGGATCTCTCGAGGACCCGAACTATCTTTTTCATAGTAACCAGCTGGACATTTTATTTAATACTTAATGTCATATTAAAAATACTTATATTATATATATATATATATATATATTTAAATATTTATGTTGCGTTAAAAATATTCGTTTGTTATTTTTAAATAATTTTATTTTAATATTAATATATTTAAAATAATTTTAATTTAATTATTTTTATAAAAAATAAGATTACTAAAATTTAATAATATGGATATTAAAAATAATAAATTTTGATAATATAAATATTAAATTATAACACTTTAATAATATAAACATTATACTAAATTTTTTTAATAATATAATTAATTTAAAATATTTTCGTTAAAACAACAGCATAAAAAAATAAAATAAAATAAATTAAAGTACAGAGCTCATTCTTTTCGATGTAAAATTTCATTTAAAGAAGTATACAAAACTGCAACAAAGCTAAAATTAGACCGTCAAGTCCTGCGTACATTGAAAAACATCATCTATACGACTTCACCTTTTGCAAGATATTTCTTATAAAAAAAATAAAATTTTTTTTTTGCAAGCTATTACTTTCTTTAAACTCCATAACAGTAATGGAAATGAAAGTATGAAAACGAGAGAATAACAAACGGTTACATAACAATAACATACCCATCAAAACACGAAAAAGAACGCACAAATGGTGTCGAATACGCAAGAAATAACACTGTAGAAGGCCTTGAGGCCAATACACAACAAGAGATGCGTAACAAGATACAATTCGTTTTTTTTTCCCCCTAGTAGGAGGTGAGGAACTGAGAAGTAATGACGTCACTTTGGCAATGGTTTTCTTTTAGCGAAAAATAAGAAATTTATTATTTCATTGAAATTAAAAATACATAAGCATTATGATATCAATATAAACATCATTTTGATTATGAATTGTCCAGGGTAGCACTGATGCAACAATTAGTGTCATAAATTAAAGCAAATAATAAATGTTGGTATAGACCAGCATTGAAAGTCTTCACTTAAAAACCTACTCAAAGATATGCAATGATTTTGGAAGATTTGCTGAAGAATTTAAGTTTTTATTTTATTTTTTCTTGTTTAATTTTCATTATAAATATCTGTAAGTTGAAGTTCTTAGCATCATCTAATTTTAAATCAATTCAAATATTACCTTATAACTTTTCTATGAGAATTCTATCAATTTCTCTATTTTAAGACGTAAGTTAGAACGAATCTAGCAATCCGTTGCGACAAGTAATGCACCAGTCTTGATACTTCCAAATTTTGAGAAGATCTTTGAAATTGATTGTGATGCTTCTGATATAGGAATTGAAGTTGTTTTGTCTCGAGAAATGAAACAAATAGTTTTTTTTAGTGAAAAACTCAGTAAACCAAGACAAAAATGGTTAACTTATGAACAAGAGTTGTATGCAGTTGTTCGAACATTACAACAGTGGGACCCATACTTAGTATAAAAGGAGTTCATCAAGCTCTCAAGTACCTCAACAACTCCTCAAAATTGAATCGTATGCATGCTCGTTGGATTGCCTATATTCAAAAGTTTACCTTTTCACTTCGACACAAGTAAGGCCAATTGAACAAAGTTGTTGATGCTTTGAGTCGTCGAGTTATGATACTAACTTTTGTTAGGGGTGAAATAATTGGTTTTGATTATTTGAAAGATTTATATGCAGATGATGAAGATTTCAAAGAAGAATGACACAACTGTAACAATGGAGTTACAAGTAAACATCAAATTCATGATGATTTTTTATTCTATAAGAGCCGTTTGTGTATTCCTCGAGGTTCGTTTAGGGAACACATCATCAGGGAGCTGCATAATGGAGGATTATGAGGACATATGGGTCGAGATAAAACCATCTCCTTGGTAGAGACTTGATATTTTTGGCCACATCTCAGACAAGACGTTGATAAGTTTATAAAACGCTATTATACTTGCCAAATTGCAAAGGGATAAGTCCAGAACACAGGCCTTTACACACCTCTACCAATTCCTGATGCTCTTTGGGAAGATTTATCCATAGATTTTGTTTTGGGATTGCCAAGAATACAAAGAGGTTTAGATTCTATTTTTGTTGTGATTGATCGCTTTTTCAAAATGGCTCATTTTATTCTTTGCAAGAAGACATCTGATGTTACGCATATTGCTCAATTGTTTTTTCGAGAAGTCGTTCGCTTACATGGTTTGCCCAAGACAATTGTCTTTGACCGTGACAACAAATTTCTTAGTCACTTTTGGCGAACTTTATGGAAGAGACTTGATACATCATTGCATTATAGTAGCACATGTTATCCACAAACAGAGGTCACAAATTGATCCTTGGGTAACATCTTCCAGTGTTTAGTTCAAGAAAATCCAAGCCAGTGAGAGAATGTTTTAACTCAAGCAGAGTTTGCTTACAACAATGTACCAAATTGATCAAATGGCAAATCTCCTTTTGAGATTGTCTATATACGTCCTCCATTGCATACTTTGGATCTGGTTCCTTTGCCCAAACTTCCAAGAATGAACATTGTTGCTGATCACATGATAGATAAGGTAACCGATATTCATGGGGATGTCAAGAGAAAATTACAAGAGTCTGCTGCAAAGTACAAACTTGCTGTTGATAAACATAAGCGATTTAAGTCATTCAATGAAGGAGATCGCGTGATGGTTTATCTGCATAAAAAACGAGTTCCAGTTGGAGAGTATAACAAACTTAAACAAAAGAAGATCGGACCATTTCACATTCTTCAAAAGATGAATGATAATGCCTATGTGGTCGATCTCCTTGATGCTTTTGCAATTTTCAAGACATTCAACATCCAAGATCTACATGACTATCATGGACCTGACCCATTGCCATAGTCAATTCAAGAATGAGTTTTTTTTTTCAAAGTAAAGGAGAACTGATGCAGCAATTAATGCCATAAATTAAGGCAAATAATAAATGCTGGCACAGATCAGCACAGAAAGTCTTCACCTAAAAACCTACTTAAAGATATACAATGACTTTGGGAGATTTGCTGAAGAATTTAAGTTTTTATTTTTTATGTTTTATTTTTTCTTGTTTAATTTTCATTATAAATACCTGTAAGCTGAAGTCCTCAGTATCATCCAATTTTAAATCAATTCCAATATTACCTTATAACTTCTCTCTGAAAATTCTATCAATTTTTTTCTTTTGAGACATAAGTTAGAACGAACCTAACAACCCGCTACGTCAAGCACTAACAATATCCTCATCGGGGTTTTCATTAGCGTTCAACTGTTGAAACTTAACAGCTAATCTAGCTCATTTACACTATATTAAAGCTAATAATTATAGTAGGTTGGACTTTTGGGCCCAAATAAAGTTGGTATCAGAAATCAGTGTCCATTTCTCCATTAGGGAATTACATGGCCTCCTGGGCCTAAAACTCACGACACAAGGATTTGATTAGTTAATTTTGAGTTCCTAATCAAAAGAAATTGAATCAACTCACGATCAATTCAAATTTGGGGATATACTTCGGATTTTTTTTTTCTTTTTCTATTTGTATTCAGAATTGATGTTTGATACGGCAATCATTTTATTTCTTGCAATTGGGTAACTTCTAGTTCTAATGAAATTTCAGAGCTTCTAAACATTTCATCATTTTCTCCATGATATTGTTAACTTTTTAGAGCCTTTAGAAATTGGGGACACTCGCATATATTTTAAGAATGAGATTAGAAAAAATAAATTATATAATTTGGATCATACTTATTTCAGAATATCCAAAGAAATGTGAGGTATATTTTTACAATTGTGGTTATACAAATGCATAGTTAGGTAAAATAGTTTAAATTAAAGTCAATATCCAAGACTCATCAAAACTTCATTTATTTCTTAATAAGTCAAACGTGAAGAGATATTACTTACAACTACTTGTATTAGGTTAATCTTTGAAAATTAGAATACTCGTATTTTTGATAAATTTTGTCATGGTATCAAAATTTTAATTGATTGAGAAATGGAAAAAAAAGAAAAGAGTGAGTCTTGTAAAAAAAAAAAAAGTTACTTATACAAAAAAAAAAAAAAAAAAATGTTAAAGGTATTGTCTAACATAATTTAAGTATGATATTAATATGATGTTTATAAATAAGTATGATTATTGTTATTTATTGCGTTAACCTTTTAAAATTAAATAGCCTATGATTCTTATAAACTTTTATATGTAAAAGTTTAAACTATTGCTCTTGCTTACTGTAAAGAAGATTTATTTAATATGAAAATTCAAATATCAATCTTTTCAAATATATCTTAATATATGTGAAAGTTGTGCAATTTAATTTTTCGATTTTGTTTCCACAATGATTGGAAGTATTATTATGAAGATATATAACTAAATAAAAATACATTTTTGTATGTACATATAATATTTTAAATTGTTAAGTATGTTGAAATTCAAATATTAGATATTGATTACTTAAATATTAAATATTAGATATTATATCAGTTTTATGAGACGATTTAATATCTACTTATCATGGTTTTGTATTCGAATAAAGATTTGATATTTATCATATCTAAGATTTATATTGTATCTTAAGAATCTTATAAATATAAATATGACATATAATATTGTATTCACAACAACACTAATTCTTTACAGTAGTAATAATAATAATATTATTATTATTAGTTATTTTATTTACTTTCCTTACTTTTATAATTAACATAAATCAATTTATTTGATTTAAAAAATCAATCGTTTTTGAATAACTAAAGAATTGTTAGCGTCTAAATACATATCTTCTTTTTAAATACGTTCAAATTAATTTAAGAAAATATAGAAATTTAAAATAAAACATAAATACAGATATCATTGTAACTTATTAGTTAATTTTCCATCAAATTTCAATTTTTTTGTAATATTTTATTATAAGTCAATAATTTGCTTTTATAGATTATTAATTTAGTTTTTTTTTATTTTTAGTTTTTTTTTATTTCAAACAATTATACACATTTATACATAGAACTCAAACCCACATAGTATAAACAATTTATAATGTAATTTAAATTCATATTTATGTTAATTGTATATTTTATTTTTATTAAATAGTTATTTTAAAATATAAATCAATTTTGGAGGGGTCAACATGCACCCCAAACATAATATTGGGTAACAAGTGGAACATAATGCTTTCGTAGGCACACATAATAATGCTTTAAAAAAAAAAAAACACAGAAAAATAACAAAATTAAACCCTTTAAAATTTATAATAATAAAATTAATATTTTGTGTTCAAACTTATATTTTCATAATTAAAAAAAATGATTAATATGTCATTTTTCTTTGAACACTCATTCAATTAGAATTGAACAATGATAATTTAGACTCGTTCAATATTATTGGGGGTGCTAGTTTTGTTACTATAAGTTTTAGGGATGTTATTTTTGATAAATTCCCAAAAACATATTAAAAAATTTGTAAATTTTATATAGTATATAAATAATATGTGATATTTATTTTTAAAAAAAGTTAAAACCTTATAGAATAATGATACTCATGTTTACTTATATATTTTATATTAATATCATGTTTAATTAATGTGAAACAATAACTTTAATATTAGCTTAAAGTGTGGGTTTTTATATTTTACAAAGCTCATGACTTTGTAATTTTAACCAATTTTATCATATTATATTCTTTTTAGATCAATTTTAAAGGTTATGTTTTTTTTTTTTTTGAGATGATACAAAAGTTTTTAGTATATTGATCTACTAAAACTTTAATACTATATAAGTTTTATATAGTGTATAAGTAAGATAAAATATGTATTCTTAAAAAGTTAATTCTTATATATTTAAAGATATTTTACAAGTATTATTTTTTAAGCAATATGATATTCTTGTATACTCTAGAAGCTCAAAATATCAAAAAGACAGAATTGGGTCAAAAGGCAACTCTTTCTGACTTCCATTATTATGTTGAAAACTTGAAATTTCGAGACAAATTTGGTATTATTCTTAATGGGGTAATCTGTAATCATGATAACATTAAAAAAATGAATTGCGAGCGATACTTATAAATGGTTGAGGTTTTCTTTAAGGAGAAAAGCTAGCTTTTCACATAATTAAGTTGCAGATATAAAGAGGATTTCATTTAATGGATTATCTCTGGGTTGGTCCCAACACTAAAAAATAAAAATCGTAAGTTCGAAATAATTTGTAATTTCTTCCACTCAAAATAATGTAATTTAAGTGGTAACTTTTGAAATCTTGGATCTCATCCACCCTTGGGTAGAAGAAAATTTTATATAAATGAAGTTCATGAATGATGTAGAGAAGTTTTTCATTCATTATTTTATATAAATGCATTTACTTATATATAGAGTGTCTTATTTTATATAAGTGTTAATAATATATATATTTTTTTTAAATTATCAAAGTAAATCCCATGCACCTAATTTATATAAAATTTTTTTTTTATTAAAATAAGAGTAATTATGATAGAAAAAAAATATTGGGATTAGCCATATTAATATAGCAAGTTTTGCTAATACTATAATAGAGTTTTTATTATAATTTGATACATATATTAATTTATATAATATAATTTAATTATTTTTTTATTAATAAGTTGTCTCGCAATTACTTTATCACTATATATTCTTAACTTTATATCCAATCAATAATAAACATGTTATTTGATGTATATAATATTCCTATTTTACTTTTAAATTAACTTATTAAGTAAAATATTTAAATTGTATGACATTAGTATTTTGTACAAATGAGCACTTTATTATTCTTATTATATACAAATAAAAATTTTAGTATCGTAATTTTTTACTTAAACACTTATAATCTCATTGAATTTAAAAATTTAGCACTTTAGTAAAAAAAAAAAATGATCTCTTTATAAGACTTAAAATGCTCATTTTTAATAATTAATGACTAAAAGTATTCAATTTTTTGTAAATTGAGGACTAGAATTACTCACTATTTATACATAATAACGATATTAATAATGCTTAATCAGGGAATTATGCGACTAAATTGTTAACGGAAACAAACTAGACTTTGATGTCAAGCAACCAAGGAAAAAAGAAAAAGGTCCTAGTACTTCCTATATTAATTTCAATAATTTTAACGTTAATTTCTATAATTTTAACGTAAGTAAAACATGATGAGTGAGTGAGGATTATTAGGGGAGTAAAGCCTATAATTAAGGTTTTGACCTTTTGTTTTAAGACAGAATAATTAAAGTAGAGCGGAAAAGTTTGGATTTATTTTTCGAACCAAAATTATTGAATTTGTTGAATAACTTATTGGTCTTTTTTATTAAATAAATGAAAATATTTTAAAAAACAAAGAAAGAATAGCACATTTAAAATTTGTGATCATAAAAATAATATTTTTTATATTTAAATTAAATTATACCATCATTCATAAATGTTAAATTTTATTTAATTAAAACATATTTAATATTATAGATACGATTTTTATTGTATAAGTTTTATGGTATCTTATTTTATAATTTTTTTTTAAATATTTTATCACAATTTAAAAGATTATCAATACATATGTTAATAATATAATTATTTATCAATTTATACCTAATGAATCAACAATCCCATGATGCATCAATACACGTGTTAATAATATAATTATTTATCTATTTATACGTAATGAGTTAACAATCCCACTATGTGCAATTTTTTCTCGATTTTCAAACGTGAGTCTTAGTATCAAATATAGTGAGATTTCATATAATTGAATTATATATATATATATATGAGTGGGATGTAGTGAGGTTATATATAATTTTTTCCTTAATTTTTTATTTTTTAAATTTAACATCAAATTTAATGCTCTTAAATCACGTTATCTACATGACAATTAAAAAAAAAAAAAAAAGGTTGCCGGGGTTTATGAGATCTATGGAAGTGAAAGCTCGGAATTCTTTTCAGTCGTACCTTTCTTTTTAGGGAAGAGTCAGCTGACTTGATCTTATTCATCAATTTTTTAATGAAAGGTCAAGTTTGATTAATGCTTCTTTTAGGTAAACAGTCTACAATTTGTGATGTATAGATTAATAAGTAATCAGTACTTAAGTAAGAAATTAAATGTTGTAATTTTTTTATCAACTATTTATATATAACTTACTCATTTAAATAAATTTTATTTTTTTAAAACACATGTATATCATGTTATAAATTTTTTTTATAGCATATTTATGAAATTCATTAATCATATGATTATCAAGTTATAAAAAAATATAAAATATGGGAGGAAATTAAAAATAAAATTATATTTATCAATTGATGTTATACTATGCATTTAAATTTAAATTTAAATTTATCGATCTATAAAATGAAAAAAAAATGACAACAATCTATCATCAATTTGATTCCCATTAAATATACATTGTCTAGATTTTAGACACAATGACATTAACATGGGATATCCTTTTTTTTTTTTTTTTTTAACTTTGTTTCTTATAATTTTTTTTTGAATTTAGATTTAAAATTTTCTATTAGTAGTTTTGGTATATTCAATCAAAGGATTATTTCTTCGAATATATTTTGTGCTTCTTTTCATATTTTTATTTTTACCATATAATCACATTTACTTTGCTAATCTTTATTATAATTTTTGTTTTTATAGCAATGGTACTATAAATAACTATTTCACATTTTAATTACTCATTATTCAATTTTTTGATTAACTAATTTACATATTTATCAAAATGAACATAACATGTGTGTGTATATATATATATATATATATTAAATAATAAAAAACTAGTTTAAAGTGTAAATAATTTAGGAAAATAGGCTACAATAACCTCTAATACTATTTTTAATCTAAATTAACCCCCACTTGCACATTTTCTAAAAATTCTTCATTGGAAAATTCCTTATTCATTTATATTTTGGGATAAAATCTGTCTCTCCTTCACAACGTTCTCTTCATCGTCTAATTTTCACCGGTGAGCAACCATGCATGTGAAAATAATCATCTTCTCGTTACTGCATGTTCTACTTCGCCAATTAAATAGTTTCAAGATTCTTACTTTGTGATACTGTATCAATTGTCGAAATATCATTTTTAATTCTTCGTGGGTTTCACTTCTAACAAAACTTTCAAACAATAAAAATCTTAAATTTTCTATCCAAAAAAAAAAAAACTTAAATTGTAAGTGTAAATATGAAAAAGAATTCCTAGAAGTTCGCTAAATATAACTAAAGGTACAAAGTGTGTATTAAAAATCTAATAACTATTAAAAAATGTACGAAAAATTTAAAATTTTTAAAATTGTCATAAATTTATCCACTTGGACAAAATTTTGATAATTTTTCAAATTTTGAACTTTAAATATCATTTTTAATTGTTATTAAACTTCCAGTAATTTACGTAAAAATTAATAAAATTTTGTACGGTTTAATTATAATTATTGTACTGAAAATAGTATTGATATTGTTTCTCGTTAGTCTGAATCCTTTTGTTTTTAAGCTCATTTTTTATAGTTAATAATTCCTGATTTTTGGGATTTGCGTTGGAGGATAATTTTCCCGAAAAGTTTTCACATTTCTTTCTTTCTTCTATGGCCCTTGCATATTTGTGCTTCATTAAGGCGATATTCATAAAAGGTTAAGAAAATATATGAAACAGACTGAAATCCACCACAACCCTACAAATCCAATAGGAAATTTTGGATAGCGAGTTGAAATTTTGAAGAGTGGAATCAACTCGAAAGACAATGTCAAAGTGAAATTTGGTCCGTTGAGTAATTGTTTAATTACCGATCAATTAAAATTCGTTCAGTTAAACATATGTTCAACTTGGCTCTTGTAAGGGGGTTACCGGCTAATCAAAATTTGGCCAGATGAACAGCTGTCTAATTCTAAAAAGTTTAATTGGATATATGTCAAATTAAATTTTATTACAATTGATTAATGAAATTAAGGTCGTTTTTGTCATAATGTATAAAAAAATCAAGTAGAGAGAATTATATTTGATTTAAAATAAAAATAAAGTTATGATAGTATATAATCCAATAATGTATTGTTTTTATAAAAAATATCATAAATATTTTTTAATACTTGATGTTTCGTCGAAATCGGCATTTTAAAGCTTGTATATACTTGCAAGTTGCAATCATAAAGAAGATGTTCAACGAGTATTATTTTAAATTCAAAAGTTAATTTTTATATTAAAAAAAATCAAAGTTAATTTTATTCCATAAAAAACACAATGATTCGGATCGTTAATGAGGCATCATTTAGAGTAAGGTAGTGATTGAAATACTTTTAAAAAGCTCATTTACCGTATTAATTTATTTGTACAATTATGAGCTTTCTATCACCACACAAATTTTATACTTGATTTTATTCTCATGTTCATAATTAAATTTCCAATTTTAGTAAATAAAACTTTCTTCGTTTTTTTGCCTTTTAGGGAAACTTTGTGGAAGTTGTTTGTTTTCATATTACTCTTATTGGAATGCATATTCCAGATCTTAATATATAATTAAATAATTCACAATATATACATATGCTTCATGCTCTATACAGAAGAAAAAAAAATCTACAAGATAGACTTTTTTTAAGATGTACTTATATTTTTAACCTCTTACTTAAAAATATGCTCTAAAATATTTTATTTTTGTATATATATTAAAAAACACAAAATTATTAAACCTTTAGCAACTCTTGCAACGGATGGTATCGGAGCATCAATAAAAAAAGTTACAAAGACAAGAAAAAATTTAGACTATATATAGCACTACTTATAAACATGTATTCAAATGATATGCGTCTCGTCAAGTAGCACTACTTGACAAGAAGCAAGTAGAGAATGTGATGATGAAGAAGAAAAGCAAATTGTAGGCTTCTATGTCGGCCATATTGATATGCGGCTCGTCCCATGGTCAAAACATGCACTCAAAAGTGCATATTGCTCATTCAATTTTGTAGAAGATTTCGGGCGCTCCTTTTGCTCCAGAAACAATACCACTTGTACACTTGTCTTCTCTATGATGGAATTGAGACAAGAGAGATACTTTTTTTTTTTTTTTCGTTTTTAAATAAAGAAAACTATCAGGAAGGAACTGTCACCGCATTGACATAAAGGGTATAAACGATGAACAAGGAAAGAACGCGAACTATATAAGGTATAGTTTTTTTCAATCTCCAACTCATAATACAGTTCATATAGCATTAGTTATAATATCAACTCAATTATCTCAACACCAGCAACGAAAGTTATTAATTACACCTTTTCAACAACAATATTAAAGTCCTACGAATGCTAAATACGTTTCTTCTTATTCTCCTCCTCTTAATTACTTCTTTGATACGTGCAGGGACGGATCCAAGAAATTTTTCCTAGGAGGGCTAATATATATTAAAAAAAAATTTTTTTAAAAAAAATTATTTATAATATTAAAATTTATAACTAAAATTAAAAATATATATATAAACTTAAAAAAAAAAAAAAAAAAAAACTTAAAAAAAAATATAAACTTAAAAAGCAAACAAAAAATTTATTTAAGTTGTTTCGACGATACTTCATAAAATTTATCAATTATCATATAAAGTTCAACAAATCTAAAGAAATAATGGTCAAACTGTTATGAAGAAAGAAGAGTGTTAAATATATACAAATTTATACTTACATAGGCACTTAAATTAATAATTATACGATATTTGTCGATAAAAGTTTAAAAGTTACAATTTTTAAATTAATAATTATGTTTAAAAGTTTAAAAGTTTAAATTAATATTGATTTGGTTGTAAGTTTAAGTACAAATATTTTGAATATATAATATTTTTTAAAAAATAATATAGATAATTTTAATATTTTTTTTTAAAAATACCAAACTTTGACTTGATTGAGCAGCAAGCAACAGATCATAGAACATAATTATATAATAGAAAAGGAGCAGAGTTGCAGATAATATAAGATCAAAAAATGGTGTATTAATTTAAGTTTATTTATAGAATTTTGATGATAAATAATATATTGTGTTTTATAAAAATACTACTAGTATTTATTAAATTAAAAAAAAAAAAAAAAAAACATCTCAAAAAGCTACCGGGCTGAAGCCCGGTGTAGCCTCCAATTGGTTCCGTCATTGGATACGTGGCATTTTTTTAATTTAAAATATTTTTTAAATAACATATTATTAAAAGAAAGTAGAAAAGAAGAGTGTATTAAAGAGTAGCTAAAAATATACTAATTATAAAAGTAATATTTAAATTATTAATTTTTTTTTTTACAATTTAATCTTATTATTATTAAAAAAAAAAAACACATAAGAATAAAGTATATTTTTTTCTTATTTTTTTTAATTGCATTAGATAAAAACTCTTACAAATTGAATAAACTGTAATTAAAAGAATTGAAGAAAAAATTAACTAAAAATGATTAAAAAATAATTATTTATCTTTATGTAATCACTTCTTAATAATAATAATATGATTAAATTAAAATGAAAAAAATACGTATAAAAATTAAGTAATATTTTTAAAATAATACAATCTATATTGTCACCCTCTGTAGACTCTGTAAAATATTATTAGCTTTCTTCAACCACTTAGCCAATTACATGGCCGATTTTCAACCACTTGTTTCTCTTTTATATTCTAATTATGGCCATGGCCATGCCATGCCCCTGCCCCAACCTTTGCTATATCGAGATCTTAGAGAAATTGCCTTGAGATTTGATTGATATAAAATAACATGCGTCAAATTATTGAGTTACACACTTACACTATTAAATTCACTTTAATATTATAATAATAGATAACAACTGTAGAAGAACTCAAGGTTCTTAGATTAGGAGTAAGATTTGATGTTCATTTTCTCCAATAAATATTTAGCCTACTTGAAAGTCTAGTTAGTAAATGCACTTGACTATAGTTATAATATTTAATTATCAACCCCCACTTTACACATATAAAATAATGCTTATTATTTGAATATGTCAATCTAATTAATAATATAATTTAGAAGAAATTCATCCATAGTTAAGATTTATATTGGAAAAATATAAACTTTGATTTTTATATAATAGTTTAAAGAAAAATAGGTTGTTATGACCCATTTCATTAATTTTATTTCAATATAGACATCTCACTTACATTTTAATTAAAATTTCAAGTTATGAACCCCTTTCATTAAATTAGGTTTTATTTTCATTTCTGATCATGCTTTTCGAGCCCAATGCATTTACCTTCCTCTTCTCCGACGCCTTTAGCTCCTCCGAGATCATCCACTCAATTATTTGCAATGTCCATACTTCCTATGAAGTTGGCCATGTCCATCATTGAAATCATAAAAATAATTAAATTACTTTTTTAATTATAAATTATAATTTAGAATCGTTATTTGACCATTAAATGGTTAGATCATGTTGGGGTGAAATTTGCTTAGTTGGACAATTGTTAAATTTATTTAAATATGTGTTAAAATCGATTTCAACAAATGGTTTTACCAACCAATCAAAATTCGACTAATTGAATAATTATCCGATTAATTGAATTTAAATATAATAACTTTAAAAATAAAACTTGTTGAATGTAAGCATAAAAATCATGAAATGTGAAGAGAGAATTGGAATTCAAATTGAATTACAATGCTAACGTAATTGTCTAAGGTTGTTTTCAATTCAATTGAATATGTGTTCAATTCAATTTTGACGAGTGAGGTTACAAATTGATCATTTGGACATTGCCCAATTCAGTTGGACATCAGCTTAAACAAATGAGGTTGCTAGCTGATTAAAATTTAGCCAATTGAACCGTCATTTAATTTTGAGCAATCTAATTGAACATGTCTTCGATCAAACTTTATCAAGGAAATTAAGGGCATTTTATCACAATGTATTTAAAATAAAGGTAATAGAATCATATCTAGTTTTTAATAAATATGAGATCATTATAATATATGACTCTAGCTTAAATTTTGTTGTTGTTGCTAAACTAGCTAACTTATAAGTTTAATACAACGACTTGGATGAATACGAACACATGATAAGGGCTTACATGACAAAAACAGAAGCTTATCTCGGTTTACAGAGGTCTAGCTAGGCCGCCGTGGTTAGATTTTGTACTCAAATAACAAATACTACTCCTAAATCCTAATCTAATGCACATAAATATTTTTTTCTTTTCTTCTCCTGCTAATACATGATCGAAAAGCACGAAGGTAATAGAGTTTTATTAGACAATAATATATTTTTAAGATAATTATTTTGTAACATGTTATTTTGTCAAGGTTCTCTCTCTCTATATATAATTAGATTAACGTACCTCCTATTTTATTCAACATATATTTTCATTTTTAATTTTTTTATTATTTTTGGACACATATATGTCTATAAATATTTCATTTTGTGTACATTCAAAAGCATAAAAATCGTCGGAATTCTGACAATAGACAACTTTTGAAGTACTGACAAACAAACCATGCAGTGTCTTAAAAAAAAAAGTTTTGGATTATGGATATTGTTTTTAAATATGTGTTCAAATAAATTTAATTTTTGAGTATAAATTAACTAAGAATTAAAAATAAAAGTGATTGTACAAAGGAGATCAAAAACTAAAACTCCTCTTCCTCTTATCAATAAGTTCATAGTTTAAATTATTTCATCTAAAATAAAACACATCCCTCTAAGATTTAAACAGAATATGTCTCACATTGGTTATTTAAAAAAAATGTCTCACACCAAACGTGTTCCATCAAAAATCTTTTTTATGTCTAATGAACTTTTTTAATATAATGTATCATTTTTTTTTTCTTTCAATTAATTTTTGTATTTTTACTTATTTTATTTAAATATATTTTAGAAAAATAATATATTTTAACTTGCTTTATTCTAGTATTATCTCAGTCTATTACCAAAATAAATAGAATAAAATGAAATGAATTTATAAAATTAATAAATGGTAACATGTACTAATGGAATATCATATCTTGTCTATTTTCATATTTTATTTTTATAAAAAGCTTATTCATCTACTCACTTTTCAAAACAAGTACACGTTTTTTCTGTAGATGTTTACTTGTTGTCCTAATGTACAGCAACAACGTCCTCTAATTTATTGTAAATTTTAACTTATCTGTCATGACTTGTTATCCCTTTTGAAGAAGATTTTATGAAAAATTGTGTGTTGCTTTTAAAATATTTAGCCAAGAAAAGAAACTCTCTCCCTCTCACTTAATATTGGAGCAAATTTCATGGACTGGTTGATGTGATTTATAAAATGTATAAAAAAATTATTGGTCCTTCGTCAAACAACTTAAGTTATTAAGAGAGTTTGATTAACAATAATTTCTAACATTGTTCAATAGTTTAAAATTTTGAAAAAATTTAATTAATTTCTGAACAACTTTTAGGAGTGATTTATATAGAATATTTTTGTATATGATCTTTTAACCTATATATATTGGGATGTTTAAAAAAAAATTAGTTTAATAAATGATATGAATAAATCATATAACTATTTGAATTACTTTATTTAGTTTTATGGAGGTTAACATATTTGAAAATTAAAATTTATAAAAACTTTCTCAATTCAAGAAACTATTAAGTTAAAATAAAACGACATAATTGGGCTAATTGATATGTTTAATAAAAATATTTGTTTAAATAATTTGTACAGGAACAATTACCACATATATCATTGATGTAGTTATATAAATGTGAAAATAAATGTCCAAGTGTGATAATTTGATGTTTAATTTATGTAATAACCTTACGTTAAATATACTACAGAAGCAAATTAATTAGTTTTATTTTAAAAAACAGTATGAAACAGATAAAAATTCAAAAAAAAAAAAAAAAAAAAAAAAAACTATAATTTATATGAAAAATATCAAACATGATAATAAAATCTAAACTATAAAGTGTTAAAATTAAATCCTAAATTTCACAAATTAAATCGTAAAATTGACCTAAATTAGTTTGATTTTAAATAAATAATTATTTTACTTTTTTTTAGTGCTCACCTCACTTGATTATATATATAAGGCAGGTTTCATGGCAAAATTTTTACACAAATTTATCCATAAATTCTAAACCATTAGATTTAGTTAGTTTTAATAATCAAGGTCTTATTTACTATATTCACTAACTTAGTATTTATTGTATTTAAAAAAAAGTAAAATGATTTACAGAAAAGAAAAAGAAATGCATATATATATATATATATATATATAACACACACACACAATATATCTTAATTAATGAAAAAGGGCAACATGAATTATAAAAAAGAAAAGCGAATAAAAAATTAACAAAAAAAGGAATCAAAAGAAAATGCATATAATTTTAAAAACAGCAAAGCTATTGCAGACGCACTCAAACATGGAGGAAATAAATTAGGTAAATTCCAGCCTCAGCTATATCGTCTGTATTCGAATTTCTATTACCCAGTGTGGCATTTTGATATATCTCGATCACGTAGTAGTGTTTTTAACTTATAATAATCCTCTTTCTCATTATTAATTTTAGTAATCATCATTTGGGTATTGTTGAAATCACTTTCCATGTAGCACTGTATGTAGAGAGTAGACAAAAATTTCAAGCTACATTTTAGCAATTCATGTCCCCGTATACGAAATTTGGCATGGAAGATTTGTAGTGATTGTTGGATAAAAATAGTTCCACAAAGTATACCCATCATCTGAATTAAGTGGTGAGTAGTCATGAGAATAGTGTGTTGGACTAATCATTCTTGGAGGAGAAACAAGCATACCTTCAGCCATGTCCACCAACAAGTTCGGCAAGCTAAAAAGTGCTTCTTCATCTATGAATTGTTGTTGATCATCTCCAGTACTAGTGGTAGAATATGCCAAACTAGTACTAGTTCCAATATTATTATTAACATTACTCAATTGTTGATGAGCTGGCTGATCAATATTCATAATATTAGCCGTTTTTAATTGATCAGCAGCAGCAGTAGCAGCACTACGAATATCAGCAGATGATGAAGAAGCAGGAATTGGGTAATTCTCAACCAAGCTTGGAAAGTTTAAAACTGCTTCGTTTCCTTTAAGTGCTAGAGCTGCCACGTCATAGGCAGCCGCCGCCATGTCCGGCGTTGAGAACGTGCCAAGCCATATTCGGCTACTTTTACGCGGCTCTCGGATTTCAGACACCCATTTCCCACTTCTACTTCGGATCCCTCTATAAATAGGATGCTTTTTTGTACAATTGGAGGAGGCCATGTGTCCGTTTTAATTAACTTAGCTTGTGGTGGATGGTGGCTAAGGTACTAGTGTGTTTCTTATTTGTTATAGATGTTTGAATTTATAGTACTAATTGGATCAGACATTCTCTTATATATATATATAGGAAGCCAAACACATACACACAGAGAGAGAGAGAGAGAGAGAGAGAGAGAGAGAGAGAGAGAGAGGTATATATATATATATAAAGAGAAGGTACGTTGTTATTGTTGCTGTGATTTGAGAGACAAGATATGAGTATAATTTGTTTTCGTTTAAATGGTATCTAAACCGTGGGGGATTACGTGGAGCCTAGCCTAGGTTAAAGCAGTATTCCAAATATGGAATTAAGTACACAACTTATCTTAAACATCAACACACTAATCAATAAATTTTTAAATTTTTGAGTATTATATCATACGTTTTAATAAAAGTTAAAAAATTATGTATAAATATAATGATAATATAATTTAATCAAATCATTTGCCACAAACAAACCAAAGTATAATTTTGTTCACATACCACACGTTTAAATATCAAAATAGTAAGGATTAATATTAAAACATATATTTTTATTCAATAATGAAACATAAATTTATAAATTATTATTATTTAAATAATATTTATAGATACTATTTTTAACAAAATGTATTTATGCCTCAAATTCACGCTGTTTTAAGTCATTAACTCCCGATATTCCCTCATCCTTGCCTCTCTGTAAAATTAGAATATGGGCCGGGCCTAGATAAGTTAGAACCCAATGTAATAGTAATCGAAAGGCCCAAATACATATTATGGCAAATATAAATTACAATAATAATTACATGACTTCATATACTTAGAAAGAAAATTCTGCTCATACTGGGAATCTTTCGGTCAAGATGATTAATTTCCACTCATTTCCTTAATTGCTCAGATCTTGACTATAATACTCTGCCGTATTTGAAGTTTGAGTTGTATTTTTGTTGTTGTTGTTGTTCATATTGAAGAAGAAATGCAAATAACTACATGCCTTGAAGTTTGAGTTGTAGGGTTGTGGTTCTTTACATATCTTCTTGTTTTACGAGGGTCGGTTTTGGTCACAGTCCTAATCATTTTGAGAAATTTCTCCTATTAAAAATACTAATTTCACAATTTGAATTTTTCCGTAGCCCTTATTATAAACACTATATAAAAAAAAAAAAAAATTAACAATATAATTTAAGTTAGAACTATCTTGCAATATAAAATTTTGAAAACATGGACATGTATGTATAAGTGTCCATGAAAGTCCACAATGTAAAAAAGACTTAAATTAAACTACACTGTGAAAACATAAAATATTTGTTTTGTCTTCACAAATACTTTGATATTGAGGCATAATATATCATTAATTTTCTCGTTTTGGAAAAATAAATCGAGACATATTATTATTATTTTTCATTATAAAGAAGACTGGTAATATAATATGTAAGTCATTTTAAACAATAAGAAAATTTTAAATGAATCACATTCATTAAAATTTATTTTTAAATTTCACGTGAAAAGATTAATGTTGGCAGTTTAGAATTTCATTTCGTACCTTTGGGGAGCTTGTCAGAGTAAGTCAAAGATATTATGAGCCCCCAGATCAGGCTAAAAGGTGGACTTGGAGGCCTCTTGCACAGCCCTAACGACATTGTGTCCAGTTTAATTTTTTTTTTTTGCTATTGTATTATGTAGGAGCGAATAAAAATAACCAAAATCAACCTAACGTATTAAATTTAACACAATTCAATTTAAAAAGTTAATTTTTAAATTTCATTAGTTTAATTTATTTTAATTCTTTATAATTAAAAATTGATTAATATTGAATTAATTTAATTTTTATTTATTAAAATCTTACAAAAACAAACAAACCCAATTCATTTATTAATTTTTTCTTATTATATTTACATTGTTATTTTATATAACTATTAAAAAAAATTAATTTTCATCTACAATTGATTGGGTTTATACTTTATACCCCTTTAAATAAATAAAGTTTCTCTTAAAAACATAAATCAACGTCTCTCATGAGTTACTTACGATGCTTCTCATAAGTCACACATTCGTCAAACTCTAACTAGTTATCAACAAGTTTTGCTCATTTTTATTGTTAGAGTTTAGATTTTTCAGCGAAATTTATGCAAGTTCTTTTCTATCTGGTACTCTCATTTATTTTATTTTTTATCTATGTGATACACTAATTTTGTTTTATTTAATTATTTATCCATTATAAATTTATAATTACATCATCTTTCATATTTTTATCGTTAAAGTTTTCATTATATGAACAACATAACTGAACAATATTATTGGATATAAAAATTAGAAAATTTTGTCAAGTATGTAATTACTATTCCTTATTGCTTAGTTGTCTTAATTTTAATTTTTTTTTACACTTTGTGTTTGATATAGATAATGATATTAGATAAGTTACCGAATCTATATTTTTAAAATTAGGTATTATAATAAAATTAGTATTAAAAACTTTAGAAACTATAATACATGAGTTTTAAAAAAAAATTAATAAACAAAATTCATTAGCGTAAAAAGAGGAAGAAATTTCTTTTAACAAACCCAAATCAAACAAAAAAAATTAGTTCGAATTGGATTAGTTTTTCAAACGTTATGTTTCAGTTCGATTTTCATTTTTAAAGAATCGATTATATTAAGTTGGTTTTAATTTTAATTTAAACTTAAACCAACCCATATATGTTCTAATTTTATACATGAATTACTACTTGATGTCATTTTGAAATATTGTTACAAACACCTCTATAGTTACATACACTTTTATTGAACGTTACGTACACTTCTATTATTTTATATAATATGTTACAAATACTTTTATAGTTGTATTTAATATGTTGCATATATCTCTATCGTTGTATATAACAAATTATATATACTTCTATTAAATATTACATACATCTCTGTTGTTATATGTAACAACATATACTTATGTCGTTGTATGTACCGTGTTACATACCTATTTGAGGAGGTCATTGGAGCTCCAATAATATTGCTAGAGCTCTATTTAATTTACTGGCAGAGTTATCGGAGCTCCGTTGTAATTGTTTGTTAGCCTTAAATGACATTTTAGTAATTTATATGATTTTTACATAATAAAAACTTATAATTTTGGACAAATTTTTGATCGTTTTATAAATATTAGCTTACAATCTAAATATAAGCTATTTAGATTCAAAATTTATGTATTATATTTAATTTATAATTATTACTTATTATCGATAATAATTTTAATCTAATTTTTTCCCCTTTTGCATAACCTTATTGCTTTTAACTTTCTTGCTATTCTCAAATGTTTCCCCCTCGCTCTCTCTTTATTATTATTATTTATCTTCTTTATCTTTTACAAAGTAATTAGGGATGTAAGTTTAGTCCAACATGATTAAAATTTGAATGGCCTAGCCTGAATCAATTCAACTTGAAGTTTGAATAGGTTCAAATCAATCTAGCTCGACCTTACCATATTTTTAGTACTGAGCTTAGAGTTAAACATTTATACTATAAGTCTCGCTCAAACTCGACCGAAGTACGAGTTAAATTTAAATTTTATAAAATATATGTACATTTGAATTTTACATATCATTATTTTATAATTTATTGCATTTAAATTTGAGCATTAATTTAAGTTAATTTAATGTTTAAAAAAGTCAGTCTCAAATTCACCTGAATATTTTAGGCTCGAATTTTAAGCTTGCTTTTAAATTCAAAAATTTGATTTGACCTAACACGACTTAAAAATATACATGACTTATAATACTTAGTTCGAATTCAATTCAAATTTAAAGTTTCAAACTTAGACTAACCGCACCAGAATTTACATCCTACAGGTAATAGTCTTTTACAAAATAATCGTAGCTTTTTTTTAAGCAAACTATGATTTGGGTAAATATTTAAAATATTATAAATTTGCAAAATTTTTGGTAAAATTTAATGGTCTTGTGAATTTTAGTGAAATTTATTTCATATATTCTTACAAATTGTATTGGATGTTATATTAATAATAATTGAGTTAATAATATGAGAAAAGGTGAGTGCATGAGAGAAAATATAAAAATAAAAATATTTATCAATTCTCAGAAATCTTTAAAGTGGTGAGAAGAATGAGTAAAAAAAATTATTATGTATAATTTTAACTTAAAAATTTATTAAAATTCATCAATTTAAAATAAATACACTTAAATTTTTATAAAGTCTGTAAAAATCATAATTTAATACAATGGAATTTTGAAACATCATAAAAATAACATTTGAAATAAAGAAAAAAAAACTCTAGTTGTCCTTTACTCACTACTTAGAGCTTTTTTGTTAAATTTTTTAATTTTCAATTTGTGATAATTAGGCAGAGCTCTCATTATTAGAAGTTTACTGGATTTAATAAAATTATCATAATTTGTTAGGTATTTTAATTTGACTAAATATTAATTTACGTGGATTTATTTATCAATTTATGAGAAATTTTCAACATTTTTTTAATAATTTTTTTTGGGCATGTTTATAGTATAAATCTAGATTTATTGTTTTGTTATTGTAACTTAGATTAAAGCACTTTGATAGAAGAGAAAAAAAACTTTTTATTTTTATTTTTAAAAGGGGTTTTAAATTTTTTTTTTTTTTTTATTAATAAAGAGAAAACACACATTCACACATTCACACATTTGGATGAAATTCAATCTTAGGTTGTTGGTGGAGGAATCAAAAACCTTACTACCTCTCGGAAAAAAAAAAAAAAAAAACCTTGTTTTGGAGCAAGGAAGACAATTGAGTCGATGGAATAATTCATAATTGTTGGCATTATTACCGCCTTATTTGATCTTGAATTTCAAGGCCACCGAATAAATTATCCCAGAATTTATGTCAACAAATAAACAATTGAGAATTTGACATCATTAACTTCTGGATTGTATTCTAATAAATAAATTTAAATGCACACTTCTAGATTTTATAAGAAAAAAAGGGTCAGGACTCAGGAGATTGTATGAAATCATTAATTCAAGTCTTGTTTCAATTTGGCCAAATAGAAAAAGGGAGAAATTGACTTTGGGGGGAAGTGGGATAGGGTACTGTGAACTGAAATTTCAGTTAATCAGACCGTTTATTTATTTTTATTAAAATATTTATAAACTCTACATTTCGTGAGTCTAGAAAGTAGAAACATATATAAGAACGCTATTTCGTAGTCAAGCTAAACGCGTTTGTTGGAATGATCAGCGTTCCGAAGTTAGAACGCAATTGTGTCTCTTAATAATGCTTTCATTATCATTGTCAAGTGTGTAGAAACTTCATATTGGATTTCGCACCGCATTTAAAATGATTCCCATTTCCCAACTTGTTGACAATTCTGTTTTTGGTTCAATCAAAATCACAAACATTTGCTATTAATTTTCCTTTTTAATTATAAACATTATTGAATTTTTCAAAGTCCTGTGTACCTAATTAATAACCTTTTATTACCATTTTGGGTGGAGGAATATAATTAAGAGATTTTTATGAACGTATGTCAAGTGCATGCCATCTAATTACATTATCAATATTATATTTTAACAAATAAAAATAACAATATAATAGTGTGACTGACTTATATCCCATAGTTCAAATAAAAAAGGAGAGGAGAGACTTCTATTGTATCCCATTGTACATAAAACAAAAATGTAGGTGCAATTTTCTAAAACTGTAAGCTGCTTAAAAGTTAAAACTAGCCAATCTTTGAAAAACAAAATATTACTGACAATTATGTGAACATAATAGTATCATCAGAATGCAAGTACGTAACATTTAGGTCATTGAGCAGTTGATATGATCCTGCTTTTGTTTACCTTAAGAACCATTGGGAAGACTTTGAAAATTATACTAAGAATTTCAGTGGCTAAATCCAAATACAAACCATACGTTTTCTAGAATATTAGCACTAGTAACACAAGCTAGATTCCCATCCGTTTACGTTCACTAATGTCACTACGCAATGAAACAAGAAATCAGTTCTTCTTCATTTGGTGTACTTTTATAAAATATTATTAGTAATTATATTAAAATGGAGGGATTATTTAATTCATATAAACTTGTTCATCAAACAAATATTTTTGTATTTATTATTATTCAATTTTATTTTAATTGTTTTTTGATTTTGTAATGCTCGCTTTATGTTTATGCCTTTTTTTTGGGGTTGGCCCCGGAAGTTGAAATATCATTGGGCCAAGTTTCAATTTGCAGTCAAAGTAAAATGATAATAGTATTAATGCTATGCTCTTTTGTCACGGAGAATTTATCTTCCTAAATAAAATTAACTAAAGTAACATTTGATTAGATAAATATACTTATAATAAAAATAATAATTATAATAAAATTAAATATAAAAGAAATAATATTATTATTATAATTTTTATTTAATAGTGTAATTAAAATAAATAATAATATTAAATTAAAGATTATAAAATTATACATGAAGTAAAATTAAAAAATAATTTTTTTTTTATTACTAAAAGAGATAGAATAAGAAAAAAATCATAAATGATTATATAAATTGTGAGAAAATAGAGAGTATTGAAGGCGTAATGAGGATTACTGCTACTGCTGTAATTCCTTTACATTCTATTACAGATTACAGTCAAACCAAACACAGTAATACTCTGAATCAATTCCATTAAGATTACGATTACTATCAACCAAATATTCCCTAAATAAGATAGAAATTTTAAAACAAACACCCAATAAAATTATCAATCTAACAATAATCACTCTTAAGCCCTAGATATTTAATTAAAGTAAGGAAATATAAATAATAGTAAAGGAAAGAATACACCAAAAATTATAGTGGTTTCAACTCAACCAATGTGGTGAGTCTACTCCACTTCTTTACCACTTCAATGAGATAAGTTCCACTAGCTTCAAAGTTGAAGATACAAGTACAAATGGAGAAATGCTTAAAGAAAAAACTCACAAAGAAGAAAAACTCACAAAGAAGAAAAACACTCAAAGAGACACTCACGAATTTTTTTCTCACAACAATGGTGAAAAATCACTCTTCTTCTTCCTCTCTTTTCTAAGCACACAAATCTTCTCTTATAAATCCTAAGAGCTCTTAAATGTGTTTATATAGCATATTTGCACAATTATAACAATGTCCAAA
The DNA here is from genome assembly GCA_029378325.1 of Elaeagnus macrophylla. Taxonomy (NCBI): domain Eukaryota; kingdom Viridiplantae; phylum Streptophyta; class Magnoliopsida; order Rosales; family Elaeagnaceae; genus Elaeagnus; species Elaeagnus macrophylla. The sequence goes on from CM055645.1 coordinate 27,998,064, forward strand.
CTATTCCTAGCTTCTTAGAACAAAGTCCATACCCTTAAAAGTCATTTATCCTATTTTTTGTGAAAAATAAAAATTGTCTGTAAGGGGTGGGATCGATCCGACCAGAGGGGGGATCAATCTGTCTCCATGTCTAGGTATCAATTTTCCAACAGAAAGTCCTGGATCAGAGGGTGTTTGGAGCGGGATCGATTCGGCCAGAGGGAGATCAATCCGTCTTCTTGTTTGGGTACTAATTTTTTAGCAGAAAGTCCCAGATCGTATCGCGCTAGGAGCGAGATTGATCCTGGATGTTCTGTAGCCCTATTTTTTTCTCCACAATTGATACCATGCAATGCTCCTAGTCCAACTTTTGATGATTGATCATCTACATTAGTTTTCAAGCATCCCCATGAATTTGCATCATAATATCACATTTTTTCTATAAAAGTATAAAAATATAGGTAATTTTTAGCTTATGTGAATTTTTTTTTAACAATAACTTCTAAAATTTAAATAAAATGATCAAAATTTAATGCTCATTTAACAAAAATAACTCTAGAATAATTTTATACAACCATATTTTATTATAAAATAATACTATGTATTTTGATGTTAGTTTTTATTATTTATATTCTTTTATTAATTTTATGTATTATTATGTTTTATATACAGAATTGAGTTTGTTGTATTTAGAGAAAAATATATAAAATAATCAAAATATTTCTTTAGTAAATTTAAAAACTTGCTAAAATTCGAAAAGTATCAATACGTAAGTAACAATTGTCTTTCTATAATTAATTTTTTATAAATAAAAAGATTAAATGACTTATTTTATAAATAAAAATATTAATTAATTTTAAAATAATAAGGAAAAGAATTAATTAATTTTAAAATTATAAGTAAAATGATTAAAATATACCACATTTTTTATTTAATAACTTAAATCTTAAAGAAATTGGTACTTGTAATACTTTTCAAACGAGAAAAACTGCCCAATGATACACTTTCCACATTTAAGGACGTCTTTTATTGCATAACTGTCTGAGTATTGATTTCCATTAGTAAAACTTTTGGGATTTAGTGAGGGGACCCCCCCCGCCCCCCCGGGCGAATATTTCAAGCTTTAATGGATATTTAATGGTAAATTATTTATAACAGAAGGCAAGGTTTATGATTAATAAAATTAAATAAAGATATTTAATAGTAAATTATTTTAAAAAATAAACAAGATAATTATAAAAAGAATATATATATATATATATATATTGTATATATATGTATATATATATGTAGTATCTATTATTGATTGATACTTTATAAATATTTTTTCTGATATTTATATTTAGTTGATATTGTGAACAATGTGTATCGATATTAAAACCTTTAAAACATAAATATTGTTGAGGCATTGTCGAATATATTTTTATCCGTAATAGAAGGTGATAACTCCGGTCCAAAAGTTGCACAATTTTTTTTTTGTTTTTTATATCTCCACTTACTACAATAAATATCATAATAAAAATTATATTCTTTAAAATATTCATTTTAATTTTTTTTAGTGCAAAATTACAATATCTTTTTTTTTTTTGGGTAATCTTTTACTCGTTGCACAAATAACAAACTAAAAAATATATTTAAAAGAACAAAAAAAATAACTTGTGAACAATATCGTGCTAAATATAGCGTGATATTGTTAATCCCGATATTTTAGTAATAATTTTTAATATAAAAATTGCACTATTTTAATGTTCTAAAGGCTCTTTAGAGATGCCGCTAATGAATAGATATAGCAACTTGCAATATATAGAAAATAAGGAGTAAACTTGAAATGTGCCTTGTTTCGCACAAACTGATTAAAAAAAAAAGAACACCCCAATTTTAGAAATCTTTTGTTCATCAGCTAGAAAGCAAAATAGAATAAATTTATACATGCAAAAGAAAGAGAAGGAAAAAAAAAAAAATCCTTCTTATAACTTGTCTCTGTGAGTATATAGTTATTAGAAAATGGAAGTTAGTTTATGTGTTAGTATTCCCTACGTAGCTCTTGGATCAAAATGTGAGAGTGATAGAGTTGATACTCGACAATGGTGGTGACAAAAATGGAATAAAGAAACAAGAGTCGTGTACGAAGACTGTGTTTGGCATGCATTTGCCACCGCCCATATATTGTCGCCCTATACCTCTAGTATTGGGGGTCATATATTCTAAGTTAGTCGGCATTTTTAACTTGGTAATAATAAGTATGATAAAAACAAAACAAAAACTTGGTGGTAATAATAAGTAAATCGCACTCATATAACAAAGACAAACATTTGTTGGGGGAGTTTCAACTATGCCCAAAATGCCTATTGCAACTTGCTTTTAGAAAATCTTTTTCGAATCCACCACAATGATCAACATACTAGTGGCTTGTTGTGGTGGTGGCAATTCAAATATTCTATACCTAAACTAGCTATGAACTAGTAAATCAATTTTCTCAGTTATATTTATTACTAGATTTAACATCATTCACACAATCTCACTCCAATAAAAATGTATAGTTGTCTTGAATTAATTCTTATGGGAACAAGCTAAAAGAATTAAAAATTAAAAATTTATATATAAATAAAAAAAATATACGTTTATAACATTTAACTTGTATTAACATGTGATAAGAGATAACAAGGAAGTTAATTTTCTTGTATAGTTTAGGGATGGAATTGGTTTCAGTCTCTGTTTCTTAGACAAAGTCCAAAAGAAAAAGAGAAAAAAAAAATGTTGGTACTAATTAATTGGCAAGAGGTGTGATTCTAGAAACATCTCAAAATAAAATAAATGTTATAAACATAAAACTGGTTATTAAAATATATGATTTGAAATAAGAGAGTAACAAATTTTTTCCAACTAAACTATTATGTGAATTATAATTAACTTTATATTGACAAATATCTTAAATATATAATATAAATGGATAATAGATAGTTAAACGTATAAACTTTTTAAGTTGTTGTTCCGTATGGAAAGAGCATCGCGTTAATTTTGTTTTGATTGAAAAAAAAAAAAGGTAGTGTTTTATATCTATTTTTAAAATTAAGATAATAAAAAAATGCAGCTGGTCCAATTCCAAATCATACTAAATTCTTGGAAGAGTGGTGCTGCATTTATATTAAATGATCTATTAGATAGGAAATTAATGTAAAATTTAAAATTAATTGTAAAATTATTTATTAATAAAAATTAATTAAATTATTTTATATGAATGAATGTATCTTCAAAAGCTGTACTAAATTGCATTTAAAATTGACAGTGGACTGTAGCAATCTGAAAAAAATAAAAATAAAAAAATAACAATAATAATAATAATAATAATAATAATTGCAAGTCAAGGCCGTATTTAAATATAAACCGCCCAATCCTACGTTTTACATTTGACTTTCTATTAACGTTTTTCATGCCTTAAATAGTAACCTCTAATTAAATTCTAATTTTTTAATCTAATTAAATATGAGAGAATAACAAAACTAACATCATTTAAAATTTTTAATAACAAAACTAGCACATTTTTATATTTTTATAATTAAAAAAATGACTAATATGTCATTTTTTTTTAACATCCATCCAATTAGAATTGAACGACGATAATTTAAACTCGTTTAATATTGAAGGTTCAATATTTTACGTATAAATTGAATATTAAATGTTTAATATTATTAAAATATTAATTTTATTACTATAAATTTTAAGAATATTATTTTTGATAATTTTTTTAAAATATTTGAAGCTTGAAAATGTCAACCTTTCAAATCTTCTCTTTGTTTTTCTTTCAAATTAATTAATTTTTATTTTTTCATAAATATCATACTCTCTGTTGTTGTCATCTTTTTGCAGGCTCCAACAGTGAATTTTGGTCGGTAATAAAAAAAAAAAAAAAAATCTTTGAAACGCTTTAGTTTTCGGTTTGTATTTTGTTACTTTATATGAGCTGTTTTTTTAGACCCTTACACTGTTTCATATTTTTACCCTAATTAATTTATATTTACAACGAGTTTTACCTTAAAGATACAAAGCCAAATGTAAAACTTTAAAAATCGAATCAAGTATATAAATAATATAATTATTTAAAAAAATAATTAAAATTTAATCCTTATTTAAAACTTAAAAATAAAATAACATTTACTCTGCAGACATAACATGCTTTTCTACGTATATATATTTAGGTTAAGCGCATGTAATTAATTATATTTGAATATTATTATTATTATAAAGAGTTATAAATAAAAAAAATTATTATAACATTAATAATTAAAATTATTATCAAAAGATATTTTTGAACATCTATTGAAAAAAAATATTTAGAGAGAAATAAGAACATACATTGAATGGAGGGGGCGACTTTATAAATCAATTTTCTGTCAAGATTTTCATTTTCATACTTCTCTTAAAATGCCGTCCAAAAAGACTTCAAATTTTTGTCTATTAGGTGAGGGCTAATTTAGTCCTATTGTTTTTTTTAATGAATAATTTAGTTTTATGGTGATTCAATTGTTCGCAAATTTTTTAAAGAATAATAAATAAATTTAAATCAAGATTTTTTTATTCAAATATGGTAGAAAAATATGTATAAAAGATGTTTGATCTTCTTTTTCATAAGTATTTAATAGATTTTATCTTTTAGTGCTAAATAAAGCTTTAATATCTTTAAATTTTGTCATTTTTAAATTAATTTTTTTTTCTTTATATATTCGAAAAAAGATTTCAAGCTTTTCTATTATAAATGAATATTTTTTAAAAATTTTTTTAATTATTGTACCTTGAAATTATTATATGGTTTTTATTTAATTAGATATATACTTAAAAAATGCATTTTTTTTTTTGTTGTATATTAATAATATTATGTTAATTAAACTAATTTAAATATTTTATATTTTAGTTAAATTATAGATCATGACTAAAATATCTATTTTACCAGACTACACTTTTTTTTTTTTACTATACTCTTCTAAACTCCCAAGAGTCTAGACCTTGCCTTTAAATTCCACCGAACCTTGTCATACCAACAAACTGCTACAAAGTACAAACTCTCCACACCCTATATCTTTCTCTGCTTTTTTCTATCACAAAAAGAAGTCCACAACCATGTGCAACTTATCTTCTTCTCCACCTTTATGTAAATGCAGTTCAGACCAAACAAATCTTCCCTCAAGTACCAAATTACAAGAACCAGACATGTACACCCATTTGATCCCCAAAAGCCCAACATCTCATCAATTAACTAACTCCAATCCCAATAAAACCCATCTTTCTCTGGCTCTCAACGAATCCAAAGCCATCATCAATGTAGCTTTTCCTATGGTTTTGACTGGTTTACTTCTATTTTCTCGCTCAATAATTTCTATGTTATTTCTTGGCCGTCTCGGTGATCTTGCTTTAGCCGGTGGCTCTCTCGCAATTGGGTTTGCTAACATTACCGGTTACTCCGTTCTCTCTGGTCTTGCTATGGGTATGGAACCCATTTGTGGTCAAGCTTTTGGAGCCAAACGATACAAACTACTCGGTCTCGCATTGCAAAGAACTGTGCTTTTGCTTTTGTTGACTTCAATACCCATTTCCTTTTTATGGTTTAACATGAAGAAGATTTTGCTCTTTTGTGGTCAACAAGAAAATATAGCAAACGAAGCTCAACATTATATTCTTTATTCAATTCCAGATCTCATAGCGCAATCTCTTTTGCACCCATTGCGTATTTATCTCAGAACTCAATCCATCACTCTGCCTCTGACATTTTGTGCGTGTCTAGCCATTCTTCTTCATATACCCATGAATTACTTTCTTGTTTCTGTTTTCAATCTCGGAATCAAAGGCGTTGCATTAAGTGCCGTTTGGAGTAGTTTCAATCTCGTTGGTGCTTTGGTCGTTTACGTTATAGTCTCAGGTGTTTACAAGAAAACTTGGTGTGAACTTTCTATTCAAGTATTTAAAGAATGGAAATCTCTATTGAATTTAGCAATCCCAAGTTGCATTTCGGTTTGTCTTGAATGGTGGTGGTATGAAATTATGATTTTCCTTTGTGGGTTGTTAATTAATCCCCAAGCAACTGTTGCTTCAATGGGTATTCTGATTCAAACCACAGCTTTAATTTACATCTTCCCATCTTCTTTAAGCTTTGGTGTTTCTACAAGGGTTGGGAATGAACTGGGAGCTAACCGTCCAGAGAGAGCAAAACTTGCTGCAATAGTGGGTCTTTCTTGTAGCTTTGTGTTGGGATTTTCAGCATTGTTATTTGCTATCATGGTTAGAAAAACATGGGCTAAAATGTTCACTCATGACTCAGAGATCATAGTTTTAACATCAATGGTGTTGCCAATAATTGGGCTGTGTGAGCTTGGAAACTGCCCACAAACAACAGGTTGTGGAGTTCTTAGGGGAACAGCTAGGCCTAAACTTGGGGCAAATATTAACTTGGGTTGCTTTTATTTTGTGGGAATGCCTATTGCAGTTTGGTTAAGCGTTTTTGCACGGTTTGATTTTAGGGGATTGTGGTTAGGTCTTTTAGCTGCTCAAGGCTCTTGTGTTGTGACCATGTTGTTTGTTTTGGCTCGAACCAATTGGGAACTTCAAGCTCAGAGAGCCAAGGAGCTCACAGGAACCGTTTCTATTGAGGATCAACCTCAAGAAACTGAGAAAACAATAGATGATGAGGAAAAATATTCTTCAAGTTTATTACAAACTGCAGAATGTGATAAATTACCTGTGTGACATAGATATGCCAAATGGGATTCTTAAAAAAAAAATTCTTCTTTCTTTTCCTTACAGAATACAATGTATTTTGTTGTAAAGATCGGAATGTGTAGTAGAGACTAGGGAGTAATAAGTAGAGCTATTCATTTTTGTAGTTCCCAAATCATAATGTTGATGAGAAATAGATCAATGCTTCTATTTTTGTTCATAAAAGTAAAAAAAAAAACATTGATACTGTAAACAGTAATGGCCAATGGGATTGAATTTCTTTCTTCTTGTTTCTCTTTCTTCATTGGTAAATAGAAATTTTTGTTTGGTGGTTTGGAACTATTTGTTTGTTTCGTAGTTCGGAAACAGAAAAAGATGAAGATGGTTTGAATGTTTGTGAAAGGTGACTGCGTAGAAAATGGAAATATGAATTTCGTAGTACAGAAATACCATCATACCACGGAATGTGTCAGCGTTTATGAGAAATGAGCGTGACAGTGTAACGCGCCAAACATTCTCGTTGAATATGTTGTCTTATGTGCAAATTGGAAAATGGAAATGGAGCTAATATTAGCCCTTTTGTCCGTTTCTTGGGTTTTTGATTTTTCATAAAATTAATATTATGTATTATAAATTTATTAAATTTTATTTTGATATAGTTTCATCAAACTCTTTATTCCAATACACATTTTTCTACTTTGTGGTTCATCTTATAGTTTGTACAATAAGATTCAATTTCTCTGTTATAAATCATAACAGATTTAAGTTATATCAAATATTGTTTATTTGTTATAAAAATTTAATTATATTTCATAATTTTTTTTATAGAGTTTTATTTATAACTATCTTAAAAGAAAAAATATGTTATTTTTCTTATAAATTAAAACAAAATATATTTTTACGAAAATATATGCTGTTTTAAGGTAAACAATATAATTTTGTGTTTTTTCTAAAGGGATTATAAATAAAACTATATAAAATTATATATGTACCAGGGAAAAAAAATAAATACGAATGTTTATACTTCAATATTTTAATTAACAATATTTTAAAGACTTTTATACGATAAACCTATGATATTATATGAGAAAACATTAGCATACTAATTTGTTTCCCTCCAGGAATACAATAAAACGTAGAAATATAACAAATATTTACTCATTATTTTTTAGACTTTAATTTTTTGAAATAAAGAATCACACATGCAAGCACAATTATATGAGTGATTAAGTAAAGCTGATAATTTTTAACACGATCTACAAACTTAACATAATTTTCTTACGAAGTAATTAGATTTTGGTTGAACTTATATATTTTGGTTCAAAAATAGGTTGATTTGTTTAATCAATTTAAAAAATCATGTCATAATGAATCAATCATGTGACCCATAACTTGTATAAATAATTTAAATAAATAACTAAAATTATTAGAGTATTTAGATACTTTGAAGTATTCTTCGAATTATACTTAAATTTATTCCATCTTTTATTTTATTTTATTAATTTATAATAATATATTGTTTAGTTTAATTATTTATTATTTATTTTAGACTTAAACAAATTTTTACTTATTATGAACTTATGATATTTATATATTTTAGATTTTTTTATTAGTGTTTGAGATTTTAACTCTTTTGGCTTTGATATATCACAATACTTATGGTTATTGACATTGTTGTTATTATATTAGTTAATCTTTTAACTATGTTATATTAGATTTATGGAGTTTAATTAAAATTTATTATATTAATAGATTACATAAATATGTATTGATACTTGATATAATATGTCAAATTTTTCTTACATTATAAAATATAAAATATGTTACTTAATACATTTAATGGATTAACGAGTTAATTTATTTATTAAATAAATTGGGTCATAATTATATTTTTTGATTTATTTAATAAATAATTTGAATTTAAATTAAATTTATACAAATCTAATCATAAACGAATCTACTTAAATTCGATACAATCAACCTGTTTGATAACTCTATGATTAAGCTTATAGGCTTTGAATCTTTTGCACGATAACCATAATATTTATCTGTTTTTATCACTAATTATTGCTTTCCATTTTGATATATTTTTAATTTTATCTTGTGTATATAAAATATACATACGTAAGACTTTGTAAACATAGGACTCGTGAAAAAACAAATGCATCAAATTGTTTGTGATCTCATATATATTCTCATTGTACATTGTTATCCTGTCTTACCTCATTTATAAGAAAAGATCTAAGTAACTAACGCAAGGGAGTATAAAGCAATTAGTGCATTCTTCATCTATATGTTTCTTGGAATTATTGCCTATTTCATGACTTAAATTGGCAATCTAGCTTTTAAATATAAGATATTTTTAAACTGTCTATCACTCTGATAAAATAATACGCTTCTATATATTTATTATAATTCAATATTTTTTTCGTTAATTTAAAGAATTATTCATTAATTCAAATTTAAAAAAGTGCTGACGTCATCAATTGAATAAAAACATCCGTTATGATAAACTGGTTGTTTAAATTATTTGTGATTGCATCATACTGAGTATACACATTTCAGTGAAGATAATCACCAAACTAACATGGCAGACACCGCTCTATCTTATTTTTAACTTGTAGCTCAACTTGGAATTGAACCATAATTTCTTTAATAATATTTTCTCTACCTATTATATATATTTTTTTTTGTTTGAATAATATTTAATGAAAACAATTTTCAAAGTGATCCATATGGCAAACTCATAATGTCATACACAAGTCTTAAATGGCAAGTACATCAACGCATTGGTTGTTAACCTTACTATTTCATTGTTAGTTAAATAATACTAATAAAATGTGGAGAAAAAACATTAATGAATATGATGGTTGGCCATACGTACTACACCAAGAGAGAAGAAAATATATTTTAGAGTTGACTAACGAATTGGATGGATAAAAAATAAAATAAAGGTATAGCTACTAGATTAGACACGTGAAAATAAAGAAAGAATAAATTATTTATTAGTCTTAATGTAATTAATAATATAATATTTTAATTTAATGAAATATAAATTAAATATAATTATTTTATTAAAAATACAACTATTTAATATTTAATAAATATAATTAATATAAAGTATATTACAACAATAATAAATAACATATCAGAGAAAAATTGTAAGTTAAAACGCCGCCGGATATGTTTCATGCTTTAATCTTAAACGACAAAATTAAGGGGCGGCTGAGCCGGCCGGCTTAACCTTATTAGATATTTGTCTTTTTGTTGCAGTCTAAGTTTTTAATTTAATGTAATTATTTTAATTAGGATTTTAGGACGATCCAAAACCTCTTTTTGCACAACATAAATGAAAGGATGGATCAAAATGGTTTAGAACTAACGTGAATATATAATGAATTGATAAACAAATAAAACACAAAAGAATATTTTGGCCCAATTAGTTTAGGAGGCGACAGCTAGCTGCTACCTTAATTTGTTTAATTATTTATAATCTTGATTCGGTGCTACTTAATTTAATACCATTTATTCCTATTTTGTTTTATTGGTTTTGATGTTGACCCTAGAAAAAATTAAACAGCTTGGTCGAGCTTATTACACTAATCAACTGATAAGTGATAAATACTGATTAACTAAAGTAGGGTTTAATTGTTCAAATGAGGTTGATAGACAATTGCAAACTCTCGTAATATTAACGATGTTAGGGTGATCTTTTTGGTGTTAGCAAAAAATAATAGTAATAATAATCTTTTTGGCATTATTTTCTGGATTAGAATAAAAAATAACATAAAACATATTAAAAAATTAACAAATTTTATATCCTATATAAAAAATATCAACTTTGATAATAAAATATAAAACATAAAAATGTTAAAACTAAATCCTAAATCTCAAAATTTAAACATTAAATGATTAAGATATGCTTGATTTAAACACATAACTATTTTGCCCCTTTGGTGAGCATTGTTAAATTAAACTAAAGATCAACTCTGTTTCTTTAACTATAAAAAGGAGGGGTAAACTACCGGATTGCATTTAATTAATAAATATTTAGCTTATTAAATATTTTTCTTTTAGGAATCTCTCGTAATTTAAGTGGTAAAATGAAGGAGACTTTAAAGTTTTTTTAAAAAAAAGAAGAGGATAAACAACGGCATATATCAATTAATAAAATGAATAGTTATTCACTCAAGATATCGAGCTTCATATATAATTTCCATTTGGCATGGTTTGCTTAGTCATTTGATGGTAAAAATTATTATTATTCTATTTCAAATCACACGTTCAAATAATTAATACCAACTAGTATTTGATCTATAAAAAACATAAATATCACGTGTAAAAATGAGTATTGGTATATTTTCTAAATACGTATAATTGGCTCCATAATTGATCGATATCGCTGGGGTATATATATTGTTGAGAAAATAAGAAAAAAGTTATATATGATCAATAACAAACAAACAGATCAATATGTTTTTATTCATAAACTCAAGACACTTGGACTTCATGTAACTAATATTGTATATATATATATATAAGCTATTTTCCAAAAGCTGGATTTGATTTATATATATGACATTCTCTTTTCATGTACGTAATAAAATGAGCTAGCTATACCAATAGCATATATTTCCCTTTATTAATTTTAATATTTTTGGGACTTTACACCAGCACCTTAGGAGAAAGTTGAATCTCTCTTTACATGAATATTTTCACTTACCTAGTAAAGGACCACATAGGTACTAATGATTTCTTTTTAAAATTATTAAATTACATTACATATAATCATCTAGTTAACTTATATAAAATATTTATCATCATTTTCTATTTTTTCCTAAGAAAATTAAAGCCCAAGAGTTAAACACACTACCTAGATAATATTATATTATATTGTTCTGTTTATACAGTCAAACAAATTAGTTACATAATTTTATTATAGCAAGAATCAAACTATATATTTATATAATTTAAGCAGGCAGTGGAAATAATGGTCTCTCAATTATTAAAATGACATCCTGTCTCATTTTTTGTTTTTAAATACTAATTACGATATATAAAATTATAAACTAATAAATATAATGTGTTGACTTCCTCTGTTATCTCATTTCATTAGTTTTTTTATCGATTGATTTAACTGTGATTCATGCAACGTCCAAAATCACACAATGCTAGAAAAAAAAAAGGTATTCAAATGCCCTACAACCACTAGGTCGAGTTATTAATAGGAGTGTCCCACACCATACAAAAGAGGCCATGAGTTCAAGCTTATAAGACATAACTTATAATTTGATTTATCGTTTTTTTTTTTATGTCCAACTAATTCCATATTAAAATTGGAAGTAAATAAGCCGCATAAACTCCCCTTTGATAGAAATTTTAAATGTCAAATTCAGTTTCTCCATAGAAAAGTGAAAAGAGTGATGACTGCTTTGAATTTTTAAAAAATGGGCCCAAATAATAGATTATGTGAACAATTAAGTTCTTAAAAGCTTGATGATTAATATAACGTTTAAAATTAAATGTAAAAAACACATAAATAAACAAAAATTAGTATCAAAATACATAATTTTACTCTTATAAAATCTGACTTTATAAAATTATCCTAAATTAACTCACATTTGAAGCTAGTTTTGATAAAATGCATTTAGCTTTAAATTCTCACTGTTTAAGTCCTCAACTCTCTCTGTAAACGCCGATAAAAAAGATCCACTTAACATTTGAGCACTTCTATTACAACAACAAGTGATTGGGCATTGGATCTATTTTTTATTAACCAGTCATTATGTCAGTTGTTCTACAATAATTTTGCTGTAAATAGACTTTTCTTATAAATTTACTAAAAAGTTATAACAAAGTACAAAATGAAAAGAACCTTTTTTCAGACAAAATAAAACAATCAATCAATCAAAGGAACACAAGTGACTATGCTTGTATCTTTTCTGTAAGACTAACTACAAAAATTTGTATAGTGGACTGAATATTTGATAAAAGTAACTGATAACTTAAGTCATCTCAAATATGAAAGAATCTTGACCCATTTTTTTAGCAAAAAAATTCAGATAACTTGGAAAGTCATAGCTTCGTAATCTCATTCCAATGAGCTCACTTATCTTTCTGATATTTTGATATGGCAGGCCTTGCTGGTTTTATTATATTACCAAGGAGGATCATCACAACAGGAAGAATGGTTCCAATATAATACACACTCCCATAAGCTGCTACTGTTTCATGCAGGCTCAATACCTGTTCCAGATGAACGTACACACGCTTTAAAAACACAAAACCACAAGGCGTAACCATTGATTTTCAATCTGCTGTGGGGGCATGGGGGAGGAAAGCTGAGAAAGAAAGAGAGATCAAACTAACCATGAAACCAACACAAGAGTAGTTCAGAACCAAAACAGTGTAAGCAAAGTTGAAAAACACAAGCATGTTCTTCAGAAACGCCTTGTCTGGAGAGAAGGCCTGTTGCCATCTGTAAATTACTGCTTGCAAAGTAGGCAATACGAGGCAAAAGTAAATCGTTAGTTATCTGGTAAAAGAACACAATAGAAAATAAAGACACCTTGAAAAATACCTCTTGAACCAGCAATCATCAATGCCGACTGAACAAAGAATATAATGTATCCTGGATACAATCCCTATTACCATCCAGAAAACGGAAATGTCATTTTCAGACAAACATTTAAAAAAAAAAAAAAAAAGCTTCTAACTTCTTTATTAAAAGAAGATTAAATTCAATCAGAATAAGGAGAGATGGGATCTACTAATCCCATAAGGTGAATCGAGCTCGAGAATATTATTCAGTCTTACCAACAGAAAACAATAACAGTAACAACAACAACACAGAGACAAGTTTTAAGAATACTCACATGCCAAATTGCACTGACAGTTTGTGTGGCAAGCAACTGGAAGAAACGAGGCTTCTTTCCCTTCTGAACAAGCCTATCATAAACATCTAAAATAACACAGAATACAAGAGATTAAAGCACAATACAAAAGTCAAGTGTCAATTGGAATTGAGTCAAGAACTATCATTGTACATTGAAATTTCTTTGTTATAGATGATATTATCAACATTTCAAAACATATAACTCATGAAAATTAAAGACACTAAAAAATAACAATAAGGAAGAAGAACCCTTACAATGTCGAAGCCAGGTGCTGACTCGAATATTCCACACAGTTGGCAGCTCAACTGAACTCTTAGATAACTCAACACCTAAAACATCAACATTTTTTGCACGATCCCATCGAGCCTTTGGTGGCGAAGATTGTGTCCAGCCACTGAAACCAAGACCACAAAGGATAATAGAAACCTCTGAAATTGACCAGATGAAGTAGTATTTCCAACGAGCTGTGAATCCAACCATATACTGGTAGCCCATCCGTTTCCAAAAACCCCATTCCTGGTACACATGGTCAGTAAACCGAGACAGGGGAAACTGGGGTACCAGGTAGACGTACAAGGCCATGCAAAAAGCTGCTTGGATTAGTGCTCGAATAGCTGGCACAAATGGCGAAGCTCCTTTTTCTGAATGACTCCAAATCTACAAAATATTTGTAGAATGAAAAGAAAAAAAAGAAGGTCTAGGCAGCATAAAAATAATATCATGGCATAAATAATGCAGGGTAAGACAGTATGAGCATCAGAATCCTACCCCTTTTCCTTCAGTCCAGTTAAGATAATCCTTAACTTCATAAACTGGACCAGCAAAGTGGCTACCACAGCAAAGACAATAACCAAAATACTCAAGGAGCGAAGGCAACTCAATCAACCGATTGTTCTTCTGGGATTCGCGCAATTCATTCACTTTTAATAGCCCATCATTATAGTTTATTGCACAGGAAATTACTTTTAGTGTTAATACCATTAAAGCTCCTAAAAACGAGAAGAATATGCATAATTAGCCTACGAATTACAACAGTTTCCCAAATAAAAATGAATTCATAAACTTGTAGACAATTTTTGGGTAGTTATTATTATAATGAAATGGACTTTGGGCATCAATATGCAGTAACAGAAGCCCAGCAAACACTAATTTATGACTCAAAGAGACAGAGGTACGCACGCACCTATGGAACATATATTTTTCAAGTAAGGTTGTCCAACAAGCAATTACTCATTGTTCTTGGAGCAAGTGATGATAAGGTACTCCAAGCCAATGAAATGTAAGATTAGTGCAACTATTTTTTTGAAAAACACAACTATCCAATGCCTGATAAATACATCGATCAATAAAATTAGTGGAAAATATGCTCCAAGAGGAGTAATGAATAACACCTTGTTGTCCAACGGACATTAGAAGAAATCTGGCTAACATAAGTAAAGTCTAGAAATCATCAAATGACTGGGAGTCTTTTCAATCAAGTGTATGGAGGCAGAGAAGATAAGAACTCTAAATCAAATTGTTAGAAAAACTATACAGATGTCAGTTTCACCCTTTAGTAAGGAATATATAAATCCCACATTTTGCTTACCAGTTGCATCAATTCCACCTTCCTTCCACGCATCCCCACTCATATAGTATACATGGCTACACACATTTGAAGAATTTGAAGAAATTAGTACATCAATTTAACACGAAAAGAGGCATGAGTATCACATAAAAGTGGTAATGTATTGTTAACCAGGACAGATGGGAATGGAGTTAGTATCCCAATTACAAAATCAAAGATGAAAAATTAACAGTAGTAACCAACACGCACCTAAAATATATTTTAAAGGCATGATTAAACGACATGTAATGAAACCTTAGATAATCTAAAAAAACAAATATTTTTTTTACTAATCATTGTAAAACAATAAATATAAACTTCTAGAACAGAATAACTTCATTGCAAGCCCGTACTTTTCAATTAGAAATAGCAAGGCAGTTGAATACACATTGTCAAATTCAATCAATTAAATCGTATTTTCAAGATAACCCAAAAAATAATGCCAATAAAGAATATTGGCTTTTCCTAGCTTAGCATCATTAGCCTCCTGGGTTTAGAATACTCACACGTCATTCAAATTTCACAGAAACAAACAAAAGAACAGCGGTTTTTACGTAAGGAAAATGGAAAACCCGCCAAATTTCACGACAGATTTATTGCCCGGAAAAAGAAACAAAAAACAAAATTCAAATAATTGAAAGTTACAGAGAAACATATACGAAATATAAACAAACGAGAGACACATACCAACCAATGAGATAACCAAATCCAAGAAAAAATGTGAGGATCCCGCATCGAGGACGATAAAATATCATCGAAGCATAACCCAATAACATAGGAACCAAAAAATGCAGATTGGAAGAGAACCCAAAAGAGAGGTAAGAAAGCAGAACACCCGTAACGGCCGAATAAACGTGCTTGGCGGTTGAACCGGAGACGAGTCGACAGCAGAAGCTGATTGGTATGGTGGCAGCGAAGCAAAGGAGGAAGCGGAGCACCGGAATCGAGACCCCAATGGCGGCCGCCATGGATTCCATGTCCAGGTCCATGCCTTCAAAGAACTTTGATTTGAATTTCTCTGTGCGCGTGTATCTGAAACTTCCAAAAGTAAAAAAGACCAAACTTGATTATTCACATTTGACAAGGTTCTTGTATTCTGCTAAATGGACGTTAGTGCCCAATCGCTCGTTCAACTGGACGATGAAGGGTTGGCCGTTGATCTTATTCCGGTTATCCAGGAAGTTACGCACATTACTGCTCGTGGGGTAGCGTCGCTCTTTTCTTTTGTTAAGAACTCTGTATGACATCGAGGGATCCCCTCGAAATTCATCAGCCAATCACAGACTGCAAAACAGTTTAGTCGGCCCTCTTAGAAGATTTATTTTATTAAAAAACGTGAACATAGCATTAAATATATTGAAACGATTTAATGTAAAAGAAAAAAATTATATGTAAGAGAAAGACACATAGTTATTATAAACTTTTTCTTTAATTTTAAGAATATTTTATAAATTTTAAATAAAATAATTAATAATTTGTTTATAATATATATTAAAATTTTAAACTTTTTAATTAATATTTTATCCTATTTAATTTACTGAAGATAAAAATAATAAATATTATAATTATAATATAATTAAATATAAAAAATAATAATATTATTACAATATTTGTTTAAATATTGTAATTAAAATAAATAATAATATTAAAATAAAGATTATAAAATTATAAATGAAGTAAAATTAAAAAATAATTTTTTTAGTATAGAGTAAACAAAAAAAATTATAAATAATTATTTTAATTTTGAAAAAAAATAGAAAGGATTGAAGGCGTAATGAGAATTACAGAGGATTATAGGCGTAATGAGAATTACTGCTACTGCTGTAATACATTTACATTTCATTACAGAGTACAGTCAAATCAAACACACTAATATTCTAAATAATTTTTATTATAATTATAATTATTGTCAACCAAATATACTTATTGTACAATTTTTTTTAAAATGGGGAGTACAAAATTTTTAAAGATATTAAAACGAAGTAAAAATATATGTACCAGTGCAAAGATAGGAAGTTTACATTATTTCTATAATATAAAAGTATATGCAAAAGAAATATACTCAAAATGCCTTTATCCACATATTTTTTAAAATTATCTCCATTTTTTCCCTCATACAAAATTTATCTTTATATTTTTCTTTCTTAAAAATAGTAAGTACATACAAACGCAATAAATCATTCTCCTCACCAAACTTGAGGAGTATTTTAAAGAATTTCCATTTATTACTTGTTTCCTTTCCAACATTTTGTTAAACGGTCTGTGTGTTTCTTGCCATAAGTGAGTTAAAAGGGACCTATTAAAATAAGGTAAATAAAAAAATATTTTTAAAAAATATTCTTTAAAATTGATAATAATAAAAATAATATATATTTTTAAAAATTTTAAAATATTTTATTTATTATAACAAAAAATAATATCAAGTTTCCAATGACACCCTAACAATTCATTATTTAATGAATCGGCAAGGGTAGTCAAGTAATTGTCAACAAAAGTCAAAGGACAGAAACAGAATGATGCAGAAAGGGACAAAAGAGTTTATACGTTACTGTTCAGTATTTTCAGAGGACAACACTACGCCGCTGGTCGACCATTGACGCGTGTCCTTAACAGTAACTGATAATGCAGGCCCATCAACCGGTTACAGCCAGTCACTACTCCTCTACAAAACAGCTATTCTAGTGACTACTACTAGCAGTCCACTCGGTCCCTCTTCCCGTTCTCTGGTCTCAATAACCTTTGCTTTTGCCACTTTGTTCAAGCGGTTCGCTCTAATGTACTATCTTTCTCTTTATCTTTACTTGTCAAACTGCAAATGTTGGGCTGTTTTAAATTTCATATTCTGTTAAAACTATGCTTTTTTTTTTTTTTTTCCCTTTACTTATAAATTGATGTTCTCACATTTGCTCTTTCTAAAGAAAAAACAAGACGCTGCTTTGATAAAGAAAGGGAAATAAAATCAAATGTTTTTCTTTGCTTTAGTTAATTCCTGTATCGGGCTCTGGAAAATGTTCAAAAAGAAAGAAAGAATAAAGCAAAGGAAGAAATTTAATTTTTTTTCTTCATATATACCATTTGCCGTGAAACATTGTATGGAGAAGCTTGAAGGACCTGTTTGTTTCTTGAGGAAAAATAATAAGAATAAAGTTAAAAGATGATAGTCTATTTTCCTGAAGTTTCTTCCGTTACCCCTCGTCGAGTTAGGTCCTGCTTTTTGGTAAAAAATTTCCCCAGTTTTTGTAAGCTACTTAGCAACCAGAGGAAAATTTACGTTTATTCAATTATTTCTGAAGTTTAGTTCATCTACTTTTAAGTTATGCTTATGATAAATGTTTCACTGATTAAACGCATGTTTATTGTTGATAATGTATGTCATTACATTGAGATCTTGTTAAGTGGGGATGAATAAGTTATGTTAATAGTAACACCTATACAGCATTTCCTTCTAAAAGTACGATGTCGTATTTTGATTTGTCATTTGGTAATATTATGGGCAGGAAAGGTCAATGCTTGCGTTCTCTGTTTTCTGAAAGGGTAGGTGGCACTTTTGCATTGCCCTCAGCTTGCTTTTGTTTCAGATTATGTTAGTTTTTTCCATCCCTGTCATATCTTGGTTGTGATTCTTACGTTTGCCTGATTATTTCATTTTAAGTAAAAAAATGTCTTTTTTCGTTCCTCTGCTAGCGTCTTATAACTAGTATTGATTTTTTATTTGGAGCTATTTTGAGATGGAGTAGCAGATGCTTCCAAAACAAATTGGGTCTTCGTCGTTGTTGTCGTTTTGTGTGGTTTTCTTCTCTCCTACTTTAAGTTGTAACAATACTCTGTTCCAAAGATGTGATTTTTTTGGCATTTGGGCTCCTCTTGCAGGGTAGGGTGTCTTCTCGTAGGTCCATGTTTGAATTTGGTTTGCTACTGAGAAGCGACAATGCCTCTGGATGCCTTCTTTGATCCCAACTTCAAATATGCAGCGCAGTCTTTGGCACCAAGTGGAGGCTCAGTGCAGTCCTCCAACTCTAATATTTTACTTGAAAAATATGGGCAGTACCAGGCTGTTTTCGATTCTTTTCTGGGCTCTTCTTCTAAGAAGTTGCTGAGTAGTACTACTGGAATGCCAAATCTGAAGGACACTGCTCTGGCCGAAGGGTTTGATGTCAAATCAAGTTCTTCAATCAGGGGTGCTAACTTTGCACTTCCAAAGGGTCATCACATGTACGGAAATCCTAGCACTAGTATTGATGCCAATTTTAATGTGCTCCCCCGTAATTCTACTCAAATTCACAGGAATAAAAAACCAAGAGTTGCCATCAAAGATGATTCTAATAATTTATACAATTTTATTATTGCTCAGCAGCTACTAAATAGTAACGATTCTGTTCAGTTGCAAAGACACAGTCCTCTGCTACAGACATTTTTTCAGCGTAACATGTTAGATAATGGCACTAAGCCTAATGTTTTGAACGCTGTTCCAAAGTTTCAAGGTGGTGGTAGTTTCCAGCAACAGCAGCAGCGAGAGATTACAAACCATCTGCGTGAGGAAGCATCTATAGTGCACCCATTAACCAATGGTGCGTGTTTTCGCCGGTTGATGCAATTTATGTATCACGTACGAAATCGACCACCTGTGAGTTTAAGCCAGTGCTATCGTATTCTTTAGTTTAACTATGATGTATTCCATGTCATATTTGCCCTTTAATGTTATCTTGCATTTCCTATTAACTTATCCACAGAACGAGAATGTAATTTAACTCTCTTTTTCCTTTTTCTTTTTTGGTGCGTAGGAAAATGATTTAGCCTATTGGAGGGAATTCGTCGAAGAGTATTATGCTCCTGGTGCTAAGAAGAGGTGGTGTTTCTCTTTGTATGAGAATGTTGGACTTCAAGCTCTAGGTATTTCCCCCCATAAAGCTATGGTATGTTTCATGTTTCCAATTATATTTTCAACATTTCAGTATTTCAGTGAAGAAAATGTGATTTTCATTTTTGTATATTAAGTTCCCTTGCCTTCTTTGTTTTACCCCTCTCTTTTTTGGTTCCTTCATGTCCTGTTTTTGGCTTTAAATTTGCAGGATGTATGGCATTGTGATATATGCGGGTGTAAGTCCAGCAGGGGTTTCGGTGAGCACGCTTTCAGTTTAAAGCTGTTTTCTTATATGTTGTGTGTCTGTTTTGAACCCAAAAAAAATGGTGTCTGTAATTTCTGACTGCAGTTAACTTCTTGTGGTCCTTTAACTCATGTCAGAGGCAAAATATGAAGTACTACCTAGGCTGAGTAAATTGACATACGACAATGGGGTGACTGATGAACTTTTGCATGTTGATATGCCCCGTGAGTGTAGACTGCCTTCAGGATTAATGATGCTGGAATGTGGAAGGGCAGTTCAAGAGACTATCTACGAGCAGCTTCGTGTTGTTCATGAGGGCCAACTACGTCTGGTCTTCACTCAAGATTTAAAGGTGACTCCCTTTTTCTTTCTTTCCTCTGCTTGGGAAAATGCTATTGTAGTGTGATTGCTGTCAAATACTTTGATGTTGTATGATATGATGATTGTAGTTATCTAATTTATTGTAACATTTGTTCTCTTCAGCTATTATCCTGGGAATTTTGTTTAAAATACCATGAGGTGTTCTTGTGTCGAAGCATGGTTGCACCACAGGTGACTATCGTTAGTAAATGGGGATAATATATATATATATATATATATATATATATATATATATAGTTTTCCTAACTGAATCTGTGGATGCATCTTCTAGCAACCTTACTTAAAAGTTCTCCAAATGTTGTTGTTGTTGTACTAGGTTGTTCAGGTGCTTGCAGTTGCACAGAAATATCAAAGCGCTTTTAATGATAAAGGATATCATGGAGTTTCACCAAAGGATTTACTAGCAAATTGCAACTTGTAAAAGACCTTCCTTATTTTCATTTCTATATTTGCAAGCGAAGTGTGAGAGGCTGTTACATCTAAAATGCTCTATGAAGAGAATGAAAAACTGTGTACACGCTTTTTAATGTTTTATATCCTACTTTAGGATACAAGAAGCTGGATTTTCGCTTGCAACAGACTTGGACTTGGACTTGGACTTGCAGTCAGTTGATGAGTTTGGATTTTGTAATACGTACATCCGGTGCTTGCAGGTAAATCACACACAAAAAAAAACATTTGTTTACCTTTAAACTACTATCTAAATTTCCTAGTCCTTTTTTGTTCCAATTTTTGCTATTTAACAGATGGCTGAGGTTGTTGACACTATGAAAGATTTAATGACATTTTGCCTGGACAGGCGCATCGGACCAATTGGTGAGTTTCTAATAAACTGCATTTGTGTTTTCTTTCTGGCTTTTTAACAATTCCCTCCTGTTTAAAGTTTTAAAAATCATATGAAGGATGAAATATTCACACATGCTTCTATGTAATTGCTACATTTTTCAATGGTTCAACTTGTATTGTGCATGAAAGCCTGGGTAATAAATTGACTTGAATGGTTGATGACATTGCGGTAGCTCTTCCATGCTCCTTATCCTTTGTTCTGATAATCTTCTGTTTTAATAAAAAGCATAACATTTTACATCTTAATGCATGAGAAAGTTGCTTACGAGTTTGGTTTTGCAGAGGGATTGAAGAATTATTCTGGAAAATATTCAACAGCCCAACTCACCGAGCATCAGAGAGTGGAATTACAAGATATGAGACGTTTAGCGAGTGGTCAAGATTTACAACTGCTAAAGGATAAATTGATGGCTACATCTTATGGTAGTGCTCCAAATATGACTTGTAAAACACCCAAAATTGTATCACAGCCGATCGCTTCCACACTTCCTGATTGCTTCAACGAGTTAACAGCTGAACGCTCCTTGATTATCTCTAGCGTGAACACAACAAAACAAAGATCACGCATTTCCAAGCAGAAGTTAGCCTCCTCTAATCAAATCCGAAGTCCTAAAACATCAATTTCCTTTGCACGAACTCAGATTTCCGAGCAGGGGATGATTCGGAAAATACTGCTGGAGATGATCAACAACAGCAGAGCAGTGAAAAAGGATGAGAACGAACAAGTGGATTATGGAATTGGTAGGAATAGAATTGTAGATTCAACAGCAAAGCTCTGACAAACAGACGTGGGTGAAATGAATATGGAATTTAGTCATGGCTCTGAAGATGTAACCAAGTTCTGCACTTGACCTATTCCTGAAAACTTGGTGGGTTGTAGTGCTGGTAGGATTAGCCAGTTGAGAAGTGCTCCTTATATGGACTCGCTGAAAACACATCTTTACCGTTGAAAAACATATTCTACTAGCTAAGAAGCCTCGAGTTTTTTTCTCATAAAATTGGAGTAACCCTGCTATAAGTTTTCCTGAAAACAGCAGAAAATGTTTTTGTAATTTCTCATGCAATGAATTTCAATTTTAAGAAATGCTTCAGCATGAGTAAGATCATAGAGAGAGAGAGAGAGAGAGCCGTGAGAGAGAATAGGACATACAAAATTGCCTTCTCATTTTTTAGCACAAATACTCGAGAAAACCGACACTACTATTGTTATATAACATTGCCTTGCTTATGTACATAGAACTTAGAAGAGCTAATCTAAAACCGCCTTCTTCAGATTGACCTACCTCTCTATAATACAACCTCCCTCTCTATAATACAACCCCCCTCCTACCTATAAACTGAAGTAGTGCCATCTAAAAATACTTTAACCTCTCCCTAAATTCCAACACCTATAAACTCAAGTAGTGCCATCTAAAAATACTTTAACCTCTCCCTAAATTCAGTTGGATATACAAGTACAGAGTCTAGACAGAGACCTCCTTTGGTGTGAGTGCAATCAATCTGTGTCATAGAGAACTTAATCTTAGGATTTGCAACGTGATTCTTTACGAAAAAATCTCCCACATGATAGATGATCCACTTCCCAGGTTCAGTTAAAAAGCACTTTAACGAGGCATTTTGTCCATCTGAAGTGCAAAGCTGGAACTGTACTGGCTTGATGTCCCATCCATGTACTTGCTCCGTGTTGCAGATTCGGCGACCATACCTCTTTGACATTCTCCCCAATTGAAGCCTGAAGAACAGGCTGTAGGTCCCTGGTGGGAATGGGAACTCAACCTCCCCATCAACTTCAAACCACCAAATTTGTTGCAAATATGCAACACTGTGGAATCTGCATCAACGAAAAAAAGATCTTAGTTAGCATTGTAATTACCAAATGCATGCATGGACAATATATAAAGGGGAGAAAAATAATTGAAACAGCTTGCTAGCTCACCTAGACTCTTCAGTTGGAATATGATTCCAATATCTTCTATCATCAATACCAGTGATTGCTAATCCTTTTGAAGAAATGGACAAGCAAAGACCCCCAGTACTTCTATCCAGCCAAACCTTCTGAACTCAGCACAAAATTTCACAACCATCATCAGTATCAGGCTAAAACAACAGAATAGAAAGAATAAGAGAGGGGGAGGGGGGGATGGGGATGGGGGGAAGAGAAAGAGAAAGAGAAAACACGGTACTATTCAATCAAGATGTCTAGATTTTCCATAACGAATATCTAGGGTTTAAAACCCAATTTTTCTACTTTACAAAAGTGTTCTCTGTACCTAAAAGAGAAAGATAGTTCTTAAAAAATCGAATAAAAGAATTTCACACCACCGCCGTAGAGGTCTACAAGATGGTGGATTCTGAGATCAAGCATATTAGATGAATTCCCAATTCATAATATTAAATTTTTCGTATTTCTTATCTCTTTTTTCTTCATGGACGAAATAAAGTGCAATTATTAGAGGCAACGATGATAAACTAGAGGAGATTTCAGTTTCGTGCCGGAAAATGCATTCACGCCGAGAACACAAGGGAAAAAGAAAAAAGAAAAAAAAAACAATAATATGAAACTCAAAAGAAACTTCAAGGATTATTTTCTTCCCCATGGTTTCACGGAAATCAACGGAATACGATAAAAGTAACGCACCTTAGTGCCGCCATCAAAATAGTTAGGACGACAAAGCCTTGAAAATATCTCTCGCTTGCCCAAATTCTCTAAGGAATCTCCGAACACTTTATCAATGAGAATTCGATAATTAGACGGTAATTTAGATTCCCAAACAAAATCTGCCCAGGAAGCTCCACGAAATGTTCGACTAAGTCTTGCCAATTTACAAATCTCCGGTGGTTCCAAATATTCGAGAATCAAAGCCACGCAACTCTCAGGAAGATCTCCAACATTAGGCTTCGGTTGCAGAGGCAAGGACCCATCTGGGTCTGAAGTAAACAAGGAGAAACTAAGGCCCATAAGTCAGAGAACAGAGAAATAGAAGATTCAGAGAGCTAACGTCAGATTTGCACTGGGAAAAGAGCTTTGGTGTGGCAGCAGCATGGAGCAATTTGTACATGGACGCTTGTAGTACGGGATACGCTTTTGTTTATCATTTTTTGTTTTCAGAGAAAGAGAAGACAGGCATCATTTTTTTTAATCTATAACAAAATTTATACATTTGTCCTTTCTTGGTCTAGAATCAGAGCTGAAGACTAACAATAATTTGGTAAAAAATATTTATTATTTTTAAAATATGTAATAAATTAATATTTAAAATTAATAAAATAATACAAATATTTTTTTTAAAAAAAATAAAAATAATTAATTGATATAAAATATATTCTAAAAATGGTGAATAACATTTTTAAATTTTAACGGTGAAAGAATAAAAAATATTTTAACTTATAATGTAATGATATTATTATAATTATTTTTATTATTGTCACAATAAAAAATGTATAAATTTATTTTTTATCCTTATAATTAAATACTCATTAGAGCCACTTATGTTAATAAAGTTATCATCAATGAAAAATAGTTATGATAATATCACCACTCAAATTATATTATTAATCTCTAAATTTTAATTAAATTTATACTTGAATCCTCAAATTTTTAAATTTTATAATTTAGTTCCCAAATTTTTAAAATTTTACTCAAGTTCAAAAACTTTTAAATTTTATAATTTAATACACAAATTTTTAAAATCTTACACTTAAGTTTGAAAATTTTATTTCAAAAATATGTTTTTAGTACTCAATATAAAACTTATGTGTAAATTTTTAAAAATAGAAGAATAAATTATAAAATTTAAAAATTTTGGACCTAAATAATTAAAATTTGAGGCTAAAGAAGCAATTAAACCTAAAAATAAGAGCAACTTAATATTTTATAAATAATTCCTCATTTTTAGTCTTAGGTCAAGTGATATCAATATTTCTAAATTTATGTATTTGAGACACTTTAGTCCAAATACTTTTAATTAGTACACTTAAGTCTACTTTTTAAATAAAATATACACTTAGTTCAGAATTTAGGAATTAAACTATCTCATCTTAATAAAATTTATAGACTAAAGTTTCTAAAATAAAATGTTGGATCTGAATTTTGTACAACATAATTTCCTATACACATTGACCTGTGTGTCATTAACAAACCACGTTATAAGAGACTACACTGTGAGACGTCGTATCTCCTCCAATACTTAAGTCAGATTATTGAGATAATAATAAAGATTATAGAAAAATTTAAAGAATTTAAGCTATTAAACTTATTTATAGTGTTTGAATGGATGATATTTTTGTAAATAATTCATATAAATTAATATTTATATTATTTAATAATAGCATAAATATCTTAAATAATTAGTACGAATTATTTAATAAAAATTTACTTAAATATATGCTAATTATAATATTTAAATGAATTAATCAAATAATATCATACATACTTATTTAATTTTTACCCAACAAAATATTTTCGTAACCTATTTTATATATAATATGCGATACACTTTATTTCTCTAGAACTAGTCCCTCCTTTGAAATATTAAACTTTGTTTTCTTTTTCCTTCTTTTTTTTTTTTTCTAACGACCCGTATTGATATATAACACATTTACTAATTATTTTAAATTGCCGAAATGTTGAGAATAAAATTTAAACTCACATTTAAAAAAAACATATAAGGCAAAACGTTTACTACGAAATGGTGGTTGACTCTTTTTTTCATGTAGCCATGTAGGTGGCTAAAAAATCCGAATTATCCACCAAACTGGGCCCCTTAAAGGTGTGTTGTGTATTAATGAGGCTAAGATATCAAGTCTTTGATTTTTTTATTTTTTTTTAATGAGAAATTATTATTGACTAAAATAAAAAAAATAATTATTTTTATTAATTTATTGTATATCACAATTGATATAATACAATTTAATTAAATTTTTATTAATAATGAATTCTACGATCAATTTTTTATCCTATATTTTTAATTTTATATTCATTCAATAATTGACACATCACTTAATATATATCACAACTTAATACATATAATATTACCATAAAATAGTTGATAATTATGTTAAAATTTGTTGGTTATTGGTTAATAATAATCAATCATATTTTTATACATTTATTACTATCTTATAAATATTAACTCAATATATTATGTATTTTAAATATTTATAATTTAATAATTAAAATTAATTGAAAAAATTTAATCTAGTTATTTTTCAGCCGTGGAGCCGTATTGTTATAGAAAAAGCAACAACTGATAAATTTATTTTATTTATATTATTTTATTAGTCTTAATTAGCAAAAATTAAAGACTTGGAATTTAATTTCTTCAAAATTTTAAAAAGATAGCACTTTTGAACACAAGTTTTTATTTTTTTATTTTTAAATAACTTTTGAACACAAGCTCTGCGCCCTGAATAACACTTTCACGTTTGGCAGCAATAAATAAAACCAATGGGAAATCATCAAGATATATACGATCATAAAATAAGAAGACAATGGAGTTGATAGCATTTGACGGTGACACTATCGGCCATTTGATGAAGTAGTGGCCTTAAATCATCCGCAATCAACTTGTCCTTTTCTCCTGCCAACTGTAAAAGGCCAATGGTTCTTTTTGAATAATAATATTTTGTATCCATTTTTTTTTATTTACAAAATATCATTATTTTTTATGATGCAGGTAGCCATTACTTTGACATCGTTTTACATATATATATATATATATATATCTCAAAATACTATCCTAATTAATCACGTGATAGTACTAAATATTACTACCGTACATTGCAAAATATTAACAAATATAATTAACTTGTTAAAATTTTATGAATTTAATTATATTATTGGATTAAACTTTATCAAATTATTTGAAATTTATGATAATTAATTTTTTTGCAAACATATGAATATAATGTAAATTTTATATAATGTATACGTAAAGTATTCATTTTTTAAAAAAATTAACCTTCAAGATAGCTAAATCTCGTAATTACTTATAAATTATTAATATCATGCTTAATCAATGTAGGATAATACTTCTAACATTTTTCTCAAAATGTGAATCTTTGTCTTTTTGTAAAGTTCATCACTTTATATTTTAAACATATTTTATTATATTATATTCCATTTGGTTCACTTGACTTTTTTTTTTTCTTTCGTAAGACCCATTCATTTTTTTGAAATGCGAGGTCAAAAGTATTTAGACCATTAATCGACTAAAACTCTAATATCATGTAAATTTTATATAGTATATAAGCAACATGAGATATCCACTCCTTAAAAGGTTAACTTCTAAGGTATCTAAGTTTTAAAGTATGGGTCTTTATCTTTTGTAAAACCATCACTTTGTATTTTTTACCTAATTTATTATATTATATTTTATTAAGATCACTTTTTTTTTGTAAGACCCATTTTTTTTTGCAATGTGAGGTTCGAAGTAGTTGGTTCTTTAATCGACTGAAGCTCTGATATTATATAAATTTTACATAATGTATAAGTAACATAAGACATTCACTTCTTAAAAGGTTAACTTTTAAGATAACTAAATTTCATGATTATTTATAAACCTTATATTAATATCATGTTTAAATAATATAGGACAATATTTCTAACATATAGTGTGTAAAAATTTATCTTTATTTGTTTTTAATTGCAACTTTAATTATATCGATCACAAATATTAGTTAAGCTACAATAATAATTATTTTTTAATCGTACATGATGGTCATCTAATTTTTTAAAATTCATATATATATATATTAAAAATTCCACATCATTATAAATATGATATTTCAATTCTTATGAAAAACTTGTTAATAGAGAGGGTTTAGTTGCAAGTTGCGAGGAAAGAAAGATATACATAGATGAGCAAGTTTTGCATAATTGTATATTATAGCTGCATTGCACAAGATTAGTTCTGTTGGTTTATGAAAAATCATATGACCAACTCTGTTTAGTGAATTACATAATCTTCTTTCTTCCTCTACTAGTCTTGTTTTTCTTTCTCGACAATATTTTTAAAACATAATTTTGTCAAAATCTCCATCACTCCACCAGACCCAATTTCAATGGCCAATTCTAGGCGACATTCTTCAAATTGAAACATATATATATGCCTCATTACAGAACCTTTAACAAACTTTGCCCAAACTGATGGTCCTTTAATTTCACTCAAAAATTAGTCACATAACTAGTAATTGTATTCATCCCCAATTTCCTAAAGACCCATCATCGCAATTTATCAGCTACATATGTTGCTGCTCATGAACTTCTGAAATCAACAGTTATATCTTGGTAGGGCTATTGGGTGCAATGTAGTTGAAACTTGAGAAAGTAATTGCAAAACAGAGTTATTCTCAGGCAAAGTATTAAAATCCCTAATATGATTAGCAATATAATTTCTAGCCAACGAGAATTATCTTACGGTTCTCATCGACAACGCTTCTTCAAGTGATCAACTTCGTATGCCCCAATACTCCCGTGGGCTTCTCGTCCAAAAAGCTAACCAATGGATGGAATTGGTCTATGAATTCATGTTTTCTTTAATATTTTATCACAATTGTACACGACACATTCAACTGCTTACCCACATTTATAATCCTTTTTATTATTATTATTATTACTATTGCTGCTAATATTACAGTGTTGTCATTTTGAAGTAACATAAGAGCCACGTGAAGTGTTATATAAACTTTGTTGAGGTTTTGATGAGCTGAATCAATAAACGATTTTAAAAATCATAGTTTTCCATGCACACAGAAAGAAAAGGAAATTGTGGAAGGTTATGAACCTACCATTTTTCACAATAAATATTTTCATTCACACAGTTATTGGCACTATTCTAATCCACAACATCGAGCAAATGTCTTTGCAGTGAATCAATCGACGAGTCTAAGAGTCTTGTTTTAAGTGTTTTCTGATCAAAATATTTTCAAACGTATTTGACAATATTTATGAAAGATTCTTTTCAAAATTAGAAAAATATTATTTATATTTTTAAAATAAATAAGTAATATTTTTAAAAAATAATTTTAAATACATATATTTATCTTAAAATAATTATTAAAATATCACTCAAAATTATTTTTAATATTTTCATATAAATTATTTAAATATTTACCTTAAAAATATTTATAATCAAATTATTTTATTTTACCCACTTTATAAAAAACACATCTTTTTTAAAGTGACAAATAGTTTACTGGCGGGAGTTATTAACTGCAGGTACGAACATAAGTAGTTCCACAATGGAAGAAGGTCCTAGAAGTGTCAATTTTTTTTATTTAAAAAAAGACCATTTTATGCCCCTCTTCTGCAATGAAACGTCCTGTTAATAAGGAACCCAAATTGCCAAAACAGGACAGGAGAGACTCAAACAATGTTGAGGCCCAAGTCTAAGAAAATTATACACTTTTCATTCTAATGTTAATATATTAGTCTAGATTAATAATAATTTAATATTATAAATTTTAATATAAAAAAATAAAAAAGTTATATTCTCTCACAGTCTCACTTACATAATAATTATATACGTCTAAATATATATATACCAGATAGTATAGATTTTACTTTGTTTTCTAATTGAAGCTTTTTTTTTTTTTTTTCTCTCAAACGTACAAGTAACAATAAGAATACATTTGTAGTCAAGCATTTAGAAAAAAAAAAATTATGAAGTAAAAAACTTATACACTTAATATACAAATTCGATAAATAAAAAAAATAAAATTTAATTGTATAATATAATCTCTTTTCATATATAAAATTAATCTCCTCAAGATAAAAACATATGTTTATTTTCTTTATAACGTAAATGAACATTTAGTTTTTAGTATTAAAAAAAATGAAGTTATATTTTTTTCATTAAAGGTGTTAAATAAAATTAATTAAATAATTAAATTATTTATAATTTGATGCACAAATTTAATAATATGCAAAGTGCAGTTATCCCGCTTAATAAAGAGGATTAACTTAACCTAATTTTTTGAAATAATATGCACATAACTATACTTCATTATACATGACGCCTAAAAGTCAAAATAAATGGTGAAACGTTCTTCTTAGCAAATTGTTATCATATTATGATTATACTTGCCTTCCACGTGATGTTTGAAAAATAAAAAATTCTTTAAATGAAAGAAAAAAAAAAGTATCTTCGTTTAGGAAAAAAAAAAGTATCTTCGTTTTAGAAAAAAGTCTTATGTATAATTGTTATATATGTTATATGATAAAATTGATAAATTTTTATCATTAATTTTTAAAAAAATGATAATTAATATTAGACACATAAATAACATCAACGACTTAAATTTATAAGAAACATACAATATATTATATACAAATATTTCTTCTATTTTAGGATTCGATAATATAATAAATTAAGTCTTTATATATATATATATATATAATAAATAATTAAAAACTTGAGCTTGTATTATATAAAATATGAATATTTTATATACATATTTATTAATTATAAATAACATATAAAATAACACATATAATGGATCCTTCTTAATAAATTAAGGCATGTTTAATAATGATTATAATTTATGATTAAATAATTAATTTTATAATTTTTAATTCTTTTATAAAAATAATCATAAATGTGTTTGATAACAATTTCTATTAATAATTTTTAAGAAAAAAATCAAAAATTATCTTGAAGTTGTTTGATAATGATTTCTATTTTTTGATTTTTTTCAAAAAACTTTAAAAACAAAGAAATTTTTTTTTTGTTTTTTTATAAATTTAAAATTTTTAATTATTTTTTTAGATACTTAATTATACAAAAGTTATAAGACTTGATTTATTATCTATAGAAAATGTTTGGTCAAAATAAAAAAAATTAAAAATTAAAAATCTGATTCAAAAATTTTATTTTTAAAAATTTATGAATCATTCCATATTTCGATAATAATTACTTAAAAATATAAAAATTAAAATTAAAAATTATTATCAAACATACTTATTAAAAAATTACTTTAAAAAATTCAAAAATAAAAACACCTTACGTTTCAACTTAGTTGACAACAACTAACGTTGACGAGTCCAATGACTTATCATCTATTTTTGATGTTAAACGATTTGCCGATGAATATTAACCACTTAGGTTCCATAGCACCGGGCACCGGTTCATGTTTTCTCAATAAATATCCTAGCTAAAAACCACTCAACAAAAAATTACAAAAAAATAATACCATTAAAATTTACAATAATATTAAATAAATTTATATTATATAATTTAATTTAAATAATATTTAATATAATATGATTAATTGAAAGCTAGATATAAAGATATAACTTTAATGCTTATAAGTTTTTTTTTTTTTTTTTTTTTTATAAAAAATGTTTATAAGTTTTAATTGTACTTATTTTTTCAAAATATTTTTTTTATATCTTTAACTTGATGTATTAGTACAATTTTATTAGTCCTTACCGGGAATGTATCTCCATCAGTTTAAAATTTATACATGAGTTACTGTGGAATAATTCAATTTGTTACATATTAATTGTTTTATTCGATACAGATGCATATTAATATTGATCGCCAGCCACTCCAAGATACGATGCCAGTGCTGAAGAAGAAATAATAATGTCTTCAACTACTTGTGTTGTTGAAGAATTAGAATCCCATAGCCTTGTATTTCCAACTCTTTTACTCTTACTCCTCCCACCTTTTGTATATTTATTCATACTCAAACCTTTGAAAACTCAGTATCTTTCCAAATCTCCTCCAATTCCACCTGGTCCTCTTCCATGGCCAATTTTAGGCAACATTCTTCAAATTGGAAAGAAGCCTCACATTGGTTTAACACGTTTAGCAGAGACTTACGGCCCACTAATCTCACTCAAACTAGGAACCCAGTTAGTGATTGTGGGATCATCAACAACCGCTGTTATAGAAATTCTGAAAACCCATGATCGCAATTTATCTGCTAGGCATGTTCCCCCACGTGTCTCTTGTAAAGTGCAAGGAACTTAACAATCTTTCATTTGGTTGGGTTCTCGAATGTAACGATAGTTGGAAGTACTTAAGAAGTGTTTGTAGAACATTGCTTTTCACAAACAGAGCATTGCAATCTCAAGAATTTATAAGAGAGAAAAAGATCAAAGAAATGTTGAGTTTTATAGGAAATATGCAAGGTAAGATGGTTAAGATTTAGAAAGATGGCTTCTGACAGTGTTCAATATGTTGAGTAATGTTTTGGTTTCAAGAGATCTTATTAACATTGAACATGAATGTGTAAATGGAGAATTGAGTGAGGTCATTAGAAGTTTAATACATATGACTTCTGCGCCAAATATATCAGATCTATATCCCATATTAGCTCCATTTGATCTTCAAAAACTAAGAAAAAGGACCTTGGAACTTTATAATAAAAGCAGTCAGCTTTGGGAGTTAATTGTCAAAGAAAGAAAAGAGAGAAAGATGGGAGATAATGTTGCCTCAACCCAACATGATTTTCTTGATGCTCTCATCAATAATGGTTCTTCCAATGATCAAATTAGCATTTTACTTCTGGTATGTAGTAGACAGACTGTTACAAAATTTTCACAATATTCATTTGCTTCTTTATTGCTCAAACTTTTATTTGATTCAATTTGATAAAACAAATTTTATGATTTAATTCAATTGATTGAACATGTAATTGCAGGAATAGACACTAGAAGCTCGACAAGAACTGACAAAGAACCCAAGATGTTTGAAGATTGTTCAACAAGAACTGGCCAATGAAATCAGCCAACTAGAGGGTCCCAAAGAATCAGATCTTCCAAAATTAAAGTACCTTGAGGCATGTGTTAAAGAAACCTTGAGATTGCACCCACCAGCACCACTTCTACTTCCTCATAGAGCTGCTGAGACATGTCAAGTTATGAACTACACCATCCCAAAGAACTCTCAAGTTATAATCAACTATGGTGCAATTCAGCAATTGCAAGAGACCCCAATTTATGGGAAGACCCATTCGATTATAAACCAGAGAGGTTTCTCAATCTCAACTCAAGCTTGGATTTCAAAGGGAATGACTTTGAATTTATACCCTTTGGTTCTGAAGAAGAATATGTCCTGGTTTGCCTATGGCTGCCAGGCAAGTTCCTCTGATTCTTGCTTGCTTGATTAACTACTTTGATTGGTCACTCCCGCAGGGGAAGGATCCTAAAGATTTAGATATGAGTGAACAATTTGGTATTGTTATAACTATGGAAGATCCTCTTATTATGGTTCCACAAGCTAAAAGAATATTAAATTAAGAAAAAAAAATATTAAAAGTATGTCCTCTGTCTCTTGAGTCATGAGTGACTCCGTATTACTCTGCTTCCTAGAATCATTAAAAAAATCAAAATCATGAAGAGTAATATTAGTTCATGTAACGTTGGTCCTATGTGTTTGTCAAACTAGTGTTTATATTTTATGGTCTCTAAAGGTTTATCTGTGAAGATTATATGATATGTGATAATAGTATAAAAATGCATATTTAAATATGTAAATTAATTAACATTTATGATTTAATCGGTTTAAAATTAATCATTATCTATATTAATTTTATAAATGTTATTTATATTTATTATAATGATTTTATGCTTGTAGAATCAATGAAATCAACCAAAATAGAGCAAAGAAATCAAAATTGGATTTATGCGATATTTATTCTCAAGATCTCAACAACCTGCTGCTGTATTTTGTGAATAACTTTGGACTCAAATATTCAAATAAAGTGATTCAAGATGATCTGAAAACATAATTCAATTATGCATGATTTTGCATTTCACGAAGAATATCAAAATAGAATTATTTCAAGGCCAAAAATAAGATGCAATCTGAAATATCTTGCAGTTGGATAGCTGTTAGTATATTTGATATAACTTTCTGTGTACAGCTCCGAATTAAATGATTTTTGATTCTCTAGAAAGATAAGAGATTTATCTACGATTCATATTCAGAAAATATTTTAAAAATCAATTATCTTCAGAAAGAAAATGGCGTGATATTATTATGATTCAGCAAATCTTTCTACTCCAACACTATAAATAGGTGGACATTCAACACTTGGAAGCATGAAGAAAATTGCAAAGAGTTCTTACTTTTATTCTCATTCTTTCTCTCTAGAATTTGTGGGAATGATTTGTAAGTTAGGCTAAATTTAGGGCAAGGCTAGAGAGGAGCTTAATTATGTAGTTTTTTTTATTCATTCTTTTATTCCTATGAATGCTTTATAATTTATAAATTTGTTTTGAGAAATTATTTTGTTCATCTTCTTGCTACATTCAATAAATTATATTCTTCAGTTTCATATAAATTCAGTCATGCTTTCTTTATGTGCAACTTTTAGTTTATAATTATTTTATTTATTTTATGAGTTAATCTTCTACTGCGATATTGTCAATTTGATATATTGTCGATGTTAGATAGCTTGTAATAATAAATTAAATTGTTCTACCATGACAACATTATTTTTCTCCAATCAAATACCTTTAAATTTCATCTTAGATCTTCAATTCTAAATTTTCCAATTGTTTGTTTGGGATGTGAAACATGCAATTGAGTAGTAAATAAGAATAAAAGTTGGTAATATTAAAACAAAATAATTAAGTGAATCTCGAAGCCTTGTTATTTGCATATTGATTTTATTTTCTACCAAGATTGCTATATTTAATTATTGTCAATTTCTTTTTTCAATTATAAAATTATTTCTTCTATTTATTTTGTGATAATTTTTATTTTGTTGGTTTAATTAATTTTTTTGTAGATTCGACACCTAAAGCTATACTGCAATAACCAATTATGTATATATATCTACTTGTCCAAGGCTAATAACAAAGCTGAAGCGTTCATTTAGGAGCTGATTTGCAATTGATATACCTATTGCCTATTGGGTATACATGTTTTTCTTGGAATTTATTCTCAGACAAGTAATAGCATCGCTTTATTGCATATCATTTGTACTTTTTTTGTTAGCTATTTATTTTTAATGTTAAACCTGAAAGCGTTTTTAGAGACTAAGGGAACATTGTTTTCTATATTTAAAAACAAAAAAATTGATTTTAAAAATAAATGGGTGTTTGGCCAATGTTTTTAAGTTATTATTTTCAAAAACAATTTATTCTACAAGACAAAAAAACTGAAAACACTTGATACATGTTTTCATTGTTTTAAGAAACAAGTAAAATCATGGAAAATAAGTAAGTTTCCTTTTTTTTTTTTTTTTTTTAATTTTTCGCCTTCTATTAATAAACCTCTTTTTGGCTGCTTAGTTAAATTTTTTTCCTTTTGGTTTTGTTCTTCTATTTTTAAGTTAAATAATTACTTTAAATATTGCATATATTTTAGTATATTTTTGTTTTGGTGTTCACATGAAAGTACAAAATTATAATTTAAAGTAGATTTTATTTTGCTTATTTAGCAACTATAAATAATAATAATATAATTATATGTTTATACACTAAATTTGGATATATAAGAAACATAATTTTTTAAAAAATTATTTAAAAAATTACCAAAAATAACATTCTAAAATTTATAATAATAAAAATAGCATAATAATAATATTAAATAATGTTTTATTAGACGATGTTAAAAAAATAATGTAACAATCATCATTTTTATAATTCTAATTTTAATAGGGTTAAAATACCTAAATAGATAGAGAATCCTAATTTTAATAGAGTTATAATCTTGTAGTTCTAAATTTAAAGTCTTTCATAAGTAATAAAAATCAAGATTAATATTTTAGAATTTAACATATTATTTAATTTTTTGATTTATAATATTAAATATAATAAAATATACTAATTAATAAAAAAATATT
Organism: Elaeagnus macrophylla; assembly: GCA_029378325.1. Classification (NCBI taxonomy): domain Eukaryota; kingdom Viridiplantae; phylum Streptophyta; class Magnoliopsida; order Rosales; family Elaeagnaceae; genus Elaeagnus; species Elaeagnus macrophylla. Next base: position 28,034,384 of record CM055645.1, read on the forward strand.
TTTTTAGACTATGAAAGATATTTTTGTAAACACACTCAAATTTTAAATGTTTAAATTATTGAAAAAAAAATATTTAAATTTAAAAATAATAATTTTATTATGAAAATAAGTTTTAAAAATAATTGGTCAAACAATATGAAAGTCATGTTTTTTATTTTTGATTTTTAAAAATAAAATTTTAAAATATTGATCAAATATTTTATTGTTTTTAAAAATAATTTTTGAGAATTATTTTCGAATTATTCGGCGAAACGGGCCATAAAGATTTTAATTAGGATGACAATAAAAGTTGAATGAACATCTGCCGATTAGTCTACTGGGAATTGGTGAATCTTATCAATTACACAATTTCAGAAACATTTGATAGGCATTTATCTGAGGCACCCATGGAACGTGTAATATAAGAGAATTCCTTTGACATGTCACCAACTTTGTGCCAATAAAAAATTGGCCAAGTTCTTAATAAAAAATTCTCAAGGAAACAAGGCGACATTAATTGAATCTATCATATTTGGTCGGTTAATACCAAATCAAATGCGGTGAGTAAATTATTTATATATTATATAAATTGTGTATGTAAACTATTTACATATTCATGGTGAATATGTAAACTGTATTATATACTAATATGACAGTATGTAAATGAGTTTACATATCAATATAGCAGTATGTAAATGAGTTTACATACCAATGTGACAGTATGTAAATGAGTTTACATTGTTAGTATTGGTTTATCAAAAGTGAAAATCATAGTTTTCTAAATCCCATGTTGAATCAAGAGAAAAAGGAGAGATTATAGCGGAAGCGTACCTGAATCCATAGTGTTCTTCAATCCAATAGTGGCTTCGCTTATTCAAAAGCACAAATCTAATTATCTTTCTCTTTGCACAAAGATAGTTGCTCTCTCCTTAGTTTTGTGTGGTGCCTTTTTTTTTTTGGTGTTGTGCACAAATGACAAGAGAGTAGCAATTTATATAGGCAATTAGACTTGGAGAGAAAGTAAGAGACTTAGCCCCCAAGTTTACTTAGCCATCAAGTTTACTTTATTTCTAAGCATACTTCTTCTCCAAGTATACTTCACTTTCAAGTAAACTTCATCCTTAATTATACTTTTCCTTCAAGGAAAAGTTAAGAACTTCACTTCAAGTAAACTTCATCCTTAAGTATACTTTTCCTTCAAGGAAAAGGAAAGAGCAATATATATATTATTTAATTACAAGTCCGGTCTCTACACATTAATTCCACGATAATTTAATACCCGATAGCCAAAATTAAACTTTATAGATCACCTTTTAATTGGTTAAACTATAAGATAGCATAACACATTTAAAACTACATGTGTGGCCCCACATATTAATAAATATTTTTCCAACAATCTCCCACTGGGCCACATATGTAACTTTGTAAATGTGCATAACCTTATGAGCTCATAAAATTGTCATCACAATCAGGGTACTTCCGAACAATCTCGTCCATTAATCATACTGATATAGGATCAAAGTGATCTTCGTCACATTTATCGTGACTAAATCCATCAATGGTCACATATACCAATACAACCAAATGACATAGATCAATCATGGATGTGTAGTATGAAAATTACATGTAATGTGATCCAAACATGTCTATTTTCAACTAGACATACTTTATTCTTTATTGAGATCATTACTTAACAGAGTGTGTTAAAACAAAACTTTACTTCTGTAGAAAGTAAACTGAATAATATATGCATATAACAAATCTGAAGTTCAACATAAAGCAACAAATCAAATTCAAACTCCCACTAAACCAAAGTATCCTCAAACAGAATAACACCCATATGAGCAGTATGCTCGTGAAAGACCTTGGGTGGTAGTCCCTTTGTGAGCGGATCCGCTATCATGGAGTTTGTTCCAATGTGCTCTATAAAAATCTGACCACTCTGCACTCTTTCTTTCACAACTAGAAACTTGATGTCAATATGCTTTGACTTCGTTGAGCTTCTGTTGTTGTTAGAATATAGAACCGCTGATTTATTGTCACAAAATAATTTGAGTGGTCCTTCAACACCCTCTAAAATACGCAGCCCAGTGACAAAATTTCGCAGCCATATTCCATGATTTGATGCCTCATAACAAGCCACAAATTCTGCGGCCATGGTGGATGAAGCCACAAGCGTTTGCTTGGCAGACCGCCAAGAAATTGCCCCACCAGCCAACAGATAAACATAACCTGATGTGGATCTCCTACTGTCTTGGCATCCAGCAAAATCAGAGTCGGAGTACCCAATGATCTCTAACCGATCTGATCTTCTATATGTGAGCATATACTCCTTTGTTCTCTGTAAGTATCTCATAACCCGTTTGGCTGCTTTCCAATGATCCATGCCTGGATTACTTAAATATCTGCCTAACATGCCAACTATGAACGCAATATCCGGACGCGTACATACTTGGGCATACATTAGACTCCCTACAGCCGAAGCATAAGGAATTTTCTGCATTTCTTTAATTTCAAGGCTATTCTTTGGGCATTGGCTGAGACAAAATTTGTCTCCTTTAGAGACTGGGGTTTCACCTGGTTTGCAATTTGCATGCCAAACCTATTGAGAACTTTCTCAATATAGTTCCTTTGTGATAATCCCAATATATCCCGAGAGCGATCTCGGTGTATCTCAATTCCTAATACAAAGGAAGTTTCACCAAGATCTTTCATTTCAAAATTCTTTGATAGAAATCTGTTGGTGTCATGCAAGATGCCTATGTCATTTGTGGCAAGTAAAACGTCATCGACATACAAAACCAGAAAAATATGCTTACTCCCACTGAACTTGTGATACACACAATCATCAACGACATTCATCTCAAAACCGTACGAGACAATGACTTGATGAAACTTGAAGTACCACTGACGAGAAGCCTGCTTGAGTCCATATATGAATTTCGTCAATTTACAAACCATATTCTTTGAATCTCCTAACACAAAGTTTTCTGGTTGCACCATATAAATTGTTTCTTCAATGTCACCATTGAGAAACGCTGTTTTGACATCCATTTGATGCAACTCAAGGTCAAAATGTGCAACAAGCGCCATAATTGTCCTGAAAGAGTCTTTCGTGGAAACCGGAGAGAAAGTTTCTTTAAAGTCAATTCCTTCCTTTTGAGTAAAGCCTTTGGCTACAAGACGTGCCTTATACCTTTCCACATTACCCTTTGAATCTCTTTTGGTTTTAAATATCCATTTACAACCAATAGGATTCGCACCAGCCGGTAATGGGACAACTTCCCAAACTTTATTGTCTTGCATAGACTTATACTCCTCATTCATGGCTTCAATCCATTTATGAGAGTTAGAACTTTGCATGGCTTGGCGGAAGTTGATTGGATCATCTTCCGACATTCCACTTTCTGCCTCATGTTCCTGGAGATATACAACATAATCATCTGAAATTGCAAATCTCCTTTCTCTCGTGGATCGCCTCAATGGCGCAGGTTCTTGAGGTTCGTGTGTAATTCGGCCAAATATTAAACCCCTCTTTGGATTGGTTAATATCCGCATGAATTACACATACACAAACATCATATCCAATTATTCTCCCAAGATCAATATACACAAGAGTGGTCACTTTGGTGACATATTGTATAAATTAAATAAATCAGAATACTAGATAAGTGTTAAAAATATTGTCATGTAATTAATCAAAATTTTAAACTATTTCAAAAATGAATTCTGTATGAACCGAAAAGTAATATATATATAAACTGTATATATATAATCGGCATGCCTTTATGATTGTCCAAAATCCATGTGCATACCAGATATATATATTGATACCAGGCAACTGAAAACAACTGAATCCATATTTCACGAAGGAACAATTTGGAAGAAATAATGTCGATAATGTCAATCATTATCCAGATTCATGACACACCATACAGAACACATTAATCTCGAAGATTCATAGATTCTTTTGAATCAAACATGGGTAGGCTCTGATGCCACTTGTTAGTATTGGTTTACCAAAAGTGAAAATCATAGTTTTCTAAATCCCATGTTGAATCAAGAGAAAAAGGAGAGATTATAGCGGAAGCGTACCTGAATCCATAGTGTTCTTTAATCCAATAGTGGCTTCGCTTATTCAAAAGCACAAATCTAATTGTCTTTCTCTTTGCACAAAGATAGTTGCTCTCTCCTTAGTTTTGTGTGGTGCCTTTTTTTTTGGTGTTGTGCACAAATGACAAGAGAGTAGCAATTTATATAGGCAATTAGACTTGGAGAGAAAATAAGAGACTTAGCCCCCAAGTTTACTTAGCCATCAAGTTTACTTTATTTCCAAGCATACTTCTTCTCCAAGTATACTTCACTTTCAAGTAAACTTCATCCTTAAGTATACTTTTCCTTCAAGGAAAAGTTAAGAACTTCACTTCAAGTAAACTTCATCCTTAAGTATACTTTTCCTTCAAGGAAAAGGAAAGAGCAATATATATATTATTTAATTACAAGTCCGGTCTCTACACATTAATTCCACGATAATTTAATACCCGATAGCCAAAATTAAACTTTATAGATCACCTTTTAATTAGCTAAACTATAAGATAGCATAACACATTTAAAACTACATGTGTGGCCCCACATATTAATAAATATTTTTCCAACATACATACCAATATGGCAAGTATGTAATTGAGAAAAACTAAAATGAAATTGAGAGACTAGGTTTATATAAAGGGCAAAATCGTAAAATTCTCCTTCTATAATGATGTCGTGCATCGAGAAATGAGAAAAATGCAACTTACGTGATCTAGCCTCTATTAGGAGTCTTTAAATCGCTATCTCGAGATGGCTTTTTCCCTTGAGCCAATGAAGTAAAGAATAAGTACCTATCAAATGTCTTGATTGAATGGATTTAAAATTAAAAAAATAACGTCTACAAATTAACATTAAAAAAAATGCATAAATAATATTAAAAAGAGATTGATTGAACGGATTTAAAATTGAATAGAATTTGATTATCTGTAGTTCAACGATGTTCAATATAAAAATAAGAACGATATTTTTTTTTAAAGTAAGAATATATAAGTTTTGATAAAAATAATATTATTTGTATGATTATTTTTAAAATTACTACCCTCCCCCAAGATATAGATGTGTCGCTTTCTTTTTCTTTTCATCTTTTAAACATCATCACAATGTCTTGTATTCTCTGATTTAATTTTTGGGTTTTAAAGTCAATATAATAGAAAATAATATGCATTGGACCACCAACCCATCACTATCTACAACGCCTAAAAGTTGAAGAAGAACGAAAATAATAATAGAGTAATACTGGGTTGATTAATAATATGTACTATATTTATTATTTTTGTATAGAATTATGACTGATGATATATATTAAATAATAAATATAATATAAATTTTAATTATAAATACTTAATTATTATTTGTTATATGAATTTTGATATAATTATATTTTTATTATGTATAGATAAATATTATTTTTAAAAATAATAATTTTTTATTTTTATTATGTATAAATAAATATTATTTTTTAAAATAATAATGTCAAAGTTGTTGAATCATTAAACCCTGACCCGTGAGATGACTTGGAATTCATTAATCATTTACAATTCGTGTTCCATGTTAAGTGGCTTTTAATTTTCTTATCTAAGCATAAAGTAAACCAATAAAAAGTTTTATTAAGTAGTTTTTTATTACAAATTTATTTAAATTTATTTTTTATTATATTTTTAAAAATAAAAATATCATTTTTAATTTAAGATAAAATAAAAAAATAAATATGCACAATTTTATAATTGATAATTCAAATAAACTAAGTTTAATATCTAATATAGTTGTAATTATAAATTTTTTAAATAATTGTATTATTTTTATACTGTATAATATAGTCTGATTTTATAATAAAATGTATAATTATATTTAAATTATAAAATTATAATTTTTAATAGATAATAAATATGTTATTAGTCTCTTACTATCATCAGATAGTTTTGGCATGTTGAGGTCATCTTAATAAAAATGTTTTTCAATTTTTGTATCTCGCAATCCTTGCTCGGTTATATATTAAGTGATCAGATTGAATAATTATTGTTTAGATGATAGAATAAAAATGTATAGATATGTTTTTCTTTGATTGGTTTGGCTAAAAAAAAATTAATTTATGAAGATAAAACAAAACATATATTGATATACCAATAAATAGTCCTCTTATTTATTTTCATGCATACGGTGGATTACAATATTGTTAAATTTTTTTGGACGGGATAAATCTTTATGAGAATTATCTTATTAGAAGTAATGAAGGTGATAATAAAATGAAAAATAAAGAAAGAAAAACTAAGATCTAAATATTTTATTATAAGATGATACAAAGATAAAAATTATATTCTCAATTCTATTTTTTAAAACTATATACCTTTATATATATATATATATATATATATAATTCATTACGTAAAATTCAAACTAATTTTAAATAATGCATTATATATTATATATTTTTTTAAATTATATTTTTATTGTTTTAAAACATCAATAATTATTTTTTAAAAGTTATTTATACTATTCACTTAAATTAAAAAAATTTAAAATTATATAATTATTTTATAATTTATTCTTATTACTTCAAACTAATTTATAAAAAAAATTTATCAATATTATTTAATATAAAAAGATTATATATTTATTTTTTATATATATATTTTTTTCTTATTATATAATATTATTTATTTGCTATAAATTTTATTTTCCTTCTCATCATAAAATATTTATTATTTAATAATTTTTTTTTATATAAAAATAAAAAATTATTAAGAAATTAAAAATAATAAATTTAATATCACTTAATCTTCGTTAAATTGAGTTTTCATTATCCACTAAAAATTTCTTACACTTGCAAAGAGTGTAAACAATCAATAAAGAGTGTAAACAATCAATACATATGGTTGGTAAGAATTTTCGGAAACAGGCTTTAAATTTAATTGTGTCCATACATACATGAGACCCGCAGTAGCAAAATACTAAGATGAAACCAATCTAAGGAAATACATAGCTTTAGCTCTCTGCTTTATGCTAAGTGAACACTAATAATGTCTTTCAGTACTTCTCTTGTTGAAGAATTAGAATCCTATAACCTTGTATTTCCAACTGTTTTCCTCTGCCTCTTACCCTTTGTATATTTCTTCATACTCAAACCTTTGAAAACTCAGTATCTTTCCAAATCTCTACCACTTCCACCTGGTCCTTTTCCATGGCCAATTTTAGGTAACATTCTTCAAATTGGAAAGAAACCTCACATTGGTTTAACAAGTTTAGCACGGACTTATGGCCCTCTAATCTCACTCAAACTTGGAACCCAACTTGTAATTATGGGATCATCACCAGCTGTTGCTATAGAATTTCTCAAGACCCATGATCGTAATTTATCTGCTAGATATGTTCCACACGTGTCACCTGCTAAGACAGCAGAACTTAACAATCTCTCACTTGTTTGGGCTCTTGAGTGTCATGATAGTTGGAAGAACTTAAGAAATGTTACTAGAACTGGGCTTTTCTCAAGCAAAGCACTACAATCTCAAACAATTATAAGAGAAAAAAAGACTAAAGAAATGGTGGGTTTTATTAGAAATATGCAAGGTAAGTTGGTGAAGATTAGAGAGGTGAGTTTTGCTGTTGTTTTTAACATGTTGAGTAATGTTTTGGTTTCAAAGTATCTGATTAACTTTGAAAATGAATGTGTAAATGGAGAAATAAGTGACGTCATCAGAAGAATGATGGATCTGGGTTCTGCTCCAAATATATCAGATTTTTATCCCATTTTAGCTCCATTTGATCTTCAAAAATTACGAAAAAAGTCATTGCTACTCTGTCGTAAAAGCTGTGACTTGTGGGAAGCAATTATCAGAGAGAGAAAACAGAGTAAGATTGAAGATAAGATTGGCTCAACAACCGAATAAGATTTTCTCGATGTTCTCATCAGGAATGGTTCTTCCATTGATCAGATCTCCATGATACTCCTAGTATGTGTTAGAATTGTTTTATCGAAAGTAAAAATCATAATTTTTTAAATCTCATATTAAATCAAGAAAAGAAGAAGAGATTATAGCGGAAGCGTATCAAAATTTATGTTGTTCTTCTATCGAACGGGTTTAGATCTTTCAATTGATGCGTAGTTATCTCAATGGTTTTTCTCTGTTGATGGGAATACAGAGAAAACTTGTGTTCTACAAGTACTACGCTCAAATGGAGACCATAACCCCTTTATATAAATAACCGCTAAAGGCAATTATCAATAATTAGTATTTTCAAATTGGCCACTCATCAATTTAAAAATACAAGTCCGGTCTCTACACATTAATTCCACGATAATTCAATACCCGACAGCCAAAATTAAACTTTATAGATCACCTTTTAATTGGCTAAACTATAAGATAGCATAGCACATTTAAAACTACATGTGTGGCCCCACATATTAATAATAATTTACAACAATCTCCCACTGGGCCACATATGTAACTTTGTAAATGTGCATAACCTTATGAGCTCATAAAATTGTCATCACAATTAGGGTATTTTCGAACAATCTCATCCATTAATCATACTGATACAAGATCAAAGCGATCTTTGTCACATTTATCGTGACTAAATTTATCAATGGTCACATATACCAATACAACCAAATGACATAGATCAATCATGGATGTGTAGCATGAAAATTACATGTAATATGATCCAAACATGTCTATTTTCAACTAGTCCTACTTTATTCTTTATTGAGATCAATACTACCACATTACTTAATAGAGTGTGTTAAACCAAAACTTTACTTCTGCAGAAAATAAACTGAATAATACATGTATATAACAAATCAGAAGTTTAACATAAAGCAACAAATCAAATTCAAACTCTCACTATACTAAAGTATCCTCAAACAGAATAACACCCATATGAGCAGTATGCTCGTGAAAGACCTTGGGTGGTAGTCCTTTTGTGAGCGGATCCGCTATCATGGAGTTTGTTCCAATGTGCTTTATAAAAATTTGACCACTCTACACTCTTTCTTTCACAACCAGAAACTTGATGTCAATATGCTTTGACTTTGTTGAGCTTCTGTTGTTGTTAGAATATAGAACTGCTGATTTATTGTCACAAAATAATTTGAGTGGTCTTTCAATACCCTTTAAAATACGCAGCCCAATGACAAAATTTTGCAGTCATATTCCATGATTCGATGCCTCATGACATGCCACAAATTCTGCGTCCATGGTGGATGAAGCCACAAGCATTTGCTTGGCAAACCGCCAAGAAATTGCCCCACCAGCCAACAGGTAAACATAACCCAATGTGGATCTCCTGCTGTCTTGGCATCCAGGAAAATCAGAGTCGGAGTACCCAATGATCTCTAACCGATCTGATTTTCTATATGTGAGTATATGCTCTTTTGTTCTATGTAAGTATCTCATAACCCGTTTGGCTGCTTTCCAATGATCCATACCAGGGTTACTTAAATATCTGCCTAACATGCCAACTATGAACGCAATATCCGGACGTGTACATACTTTGGCATACATTAGACTCCCTACAGCCGAAGCATAAGGAATCTTCTACATTTCTTTAATTTCAAGGCTATTCTTTGGGCATTGGCTGAGACAAAATTTGTCTCCCTTAGAGACTGAGGTTTCACCTGGTTTGCAATTTTGCATGCCAAACCTATTGAGAACTTTCTCAATATAGTTCCTTTGTGACAATCCTAATATACCCCGAGAGCAATCTCGGTGTATCTCAATTTCTAATACAAAGGAAGCTTCACCAAGATCTTTCATTTCAAAATTCTTTGATAGAAATCTGTTGGTGTCATGCAAGATGCCTATGTCATTTGTGGCAAGTAAAATGTCATCGACATACAAAACCAGAAAAATATGCTTACTCCCACTGAACTGTGATACACACAATCATCAACGACATTCATATCAAAATCGTACGAAACAATGACTTGATGAAACTTGAAATACCACTGACGAGAAGCCTACTTGAGTCCATATATGAATTTCGTTAATTTACAAACCATATTCTTTGAATCTCCTAACACAAAATTTTTTGGTTGTACCATATAAATTGTTTCTTCAATGTCACTATTGAGAAATGCTATTTTGACATCCATTTGATGCAACTCAAGGTCAAATGTGCAACAAGCGCCATAATTGTCCTAAAAGAGTCTTTCGTGGAAACCGGAGAGAAAGTTTCTTTAAAGTCAATTTCTTCCTTTTGAGTAAAGCCTTTGGCTACAAGACGTGCCTTATACCTCTCCACATTACCCTTTGAATCCCTTTTGGTTTTAAATATCCATTTACAACCAACGGGATTCGCACCAGCATGTAATGGGACAAGTTCCCAAACTTTATTGTCTTGCATAGACTTATACTCCTCATTCATGGCTTCAATCCATTTATGAGAGTTGAAACTTTGCATGGCTTGGCGGAAGTTGATTGGATCATCTTCCGACATTCCACTTTCTGCCTCATTTTCCTGGAGATATACAACATAATCATCTGAAATTGCAAATCTCATTTCTCTCGTGGATCGCCTCAATGGCGCGGGTTCTTGAGGTTGTTGAGGTTGTTCCTCAGGAATTGGTTCCTCTAGAACAATTACCTCATTTTGAATGAGGGGTTGAATAACATTGTCTTGCCGAGGATCTGAATTCATTTCTTGATCAATGACAGGTATGGAAACCTGCACATCGTCAAGAAAAGTAGTAGCAGGAATTGGGATTACTCCCTCTTCCTCCTCAAAGACAATGTTCCTAACTCGATTTCCCCTCCCAAACTCAACATCCTCAAAAAATGTTGCAATTTTCGTCTCAAATATAGACTTACTAGTAGGATCATAAAACTTGTAACCCCTTGATCGTTCTGTATAGCCAATAAAGTAGCTGCTAATGGTTTTGGAGTCCAATTTTCTTGCATGAGGTTTATAAGGCCTCGTTTCAGCAGGACATCCCCAAATACGCAAGTACTTTAGACTAGGCTATCGCCCAACCCAAAGTTCATAAGGCGTTTTTGCAGCTGCTTTAGTTGGCACCCGATTCAGGATATAAGTTGCTGTCTTTAGAGCTTCACCCCAGAGTGACTCTGGTAAAGTAGATTGACTAATCATACTTCTTACCATGTCCTTAAAAGTCCTGTTTCGTCTCTCAGATACACCATTCATGCTAGGCAACCCTGGCATAGTGTATTGGGGGACGATTCCACATTCCTCTAGGTATTTAGCAAATGGTCCCGGATGTTGTTCACCTGATTTATCGTATCTACCGTAGTATTCACCACCACGGTCAGATCTGACACTCTTTATCCGTTTGTTGAGTTGTAACTCAACTTCGACTTTAAATGTTTTGAACACGTCCAAAGACTGTGATTTCTCATGTATAAGAAATAAATACCATATCTAGAATAGTCGTCTATGAATGTTATAAAATATTGTTGACCATTCCAAGATGCTGTAGGGAATGGACCACAAATATCCGTATGAATCAATTCTAAAATGCCCATAGTCCGATTTGCACCTAATTTCTTCATTTTGGTCTGTTTTCCCTTGATACACTCAACACAGACATCAAAATCTAAAAAATCAAGGGATTCCAAAATCTCATCAGACACAAGTCGCTCAACTCTAGATTTAGAGATGTGACCTAAGCGTTTGTGCCATAATGAGACTGAAGTTTCCTTATCTAATTTTTCGCTTTGTACCTCGTGACTCGACATGCAAGGTTTCATTATAAGATGAAACAGTTTCTAGCAAATATAGATTATCAAAAGTATTAAGTAAACCAGTACCAATAACATTTGAATTTAAAAACAAAGTAAACTGAGTATTTCCAAATGAACAATAATAACCCAATTTGTCCAAAACAGAAATGGAAATTAAATTCCGTCTAAAAGACGGTACAACAAAAGTGTCTTTCAAATTCAAATAACAACCAGTTTTTAATAACAATCTAAAATACCCTATTGCCTTCACTTCCACCGACTTGTCGTCGCCCACAAAGATACATCTTTCAGCATCAGTTGGCTCTCGGTAGTTTAGGCAACCCTGCATAGAAACACAAATGTGAGTAGTAGCACCAGAATCTACCCACCAAGTGTTTCTTGGTACAGATGCTAAATTGATCTTAGAACAGACCAAAACAGGAACTATACCTTTCTTTTCACGCCATGCGCTATACTTAGCACATTCCTTCTTCTGATGTCCAGGCTTACCACAGAAGAAACAACCTTCATTACTTTTCTGTTTCTTTTGCACTGGACCCTGAGGAACAGCAACTTCCTTTCCTTTATTCTTCCTTTTACCCTTGCCCTTAAAAGTGCTTGACATATGAGCACTTTCAGTCCTTTCTTGCTTCAATCTCTCTTCCTCTTGCACACAAAATGAAATGAGCTCATTAAGAGTCCATTTCTCCTTTTGGCAGTGATAACTGACCTTAAATTGACTGAATTGTTCAGGAAGAGAGATCAGAATTAAATGCACGAGCAAATCATCTGATTAGTCGAGCTTTAGTGCCTTAAATTTTGAAGCAAGATGAGACATCTCCATGATGTACTCTCTGACATTACCTTTGCCCTTATATTTCATTGAAATCAAGCTTGCTAAGAGCGTGCTTGTTTCAGCCTTATCGTTTTTGACAAAACGATTCTGAATTTCCTCAAAGAACTTACTGGCAATGATATTGTCATCTATTATTGCACCTCAAAAGGCTTCTGGAATCCCGCCCTTCATGATCACAAGACTTAGCCTGTTCGAACGATCCCACTTTTCAAAGTACGCAATTTCCTCAGGGGTACTTTGTGCAGTGAGATCATTCGGTTTTGGCATTCTTAATGCCAAGTCTATGTCCATGCAGCCAAGAACAATCAATATGTTCTCTTTCCAGTCCTTAAAGTTTGTTCCATTTAACATTGGAACATTATTCATGTTGGCAGATATTGTAGTAGTAGACATTAAAGCTGAACAGAGAACAAAATTAAATAAATAAACCATGCTCACATAAAATAACTAAAATAAACAGTCTTTAAATTGACTAATTACATGACAACATTTCAAGATATCAAACACAACATTAATATCAAGCCTTTGGACAGTGATATTAATTGTAAGTGGCACTCTTGTTGCAATGATCAAACAATGACAATAAGTTATGTCAAATAATAAATCCATGTTTGCATCGATTCATTATTCACATGAGGTCACCTTGATAATTGTCATATGATTACCATCGCAGGTGCGTGTATAATTCGGCCAAATATGAACCCCTCTTTAGATTGGTTAATATTTGCATGAATTACACATACACAAACATCATATCTAATTATTCTCCCAATATTAATATACACAAGAGTGGCCACTTTGGTGACATCTTGTATAAATTGATGTAATTAAAATACCAAATAAGTGTTAAAAAAAAAAACTTAAATGTCATATATAATTAATCAAAATTAAAAAAGCCATAATTTTTGAGTTATAATTCATACATATATATATATATATATATAAAACACCGAAAGTGGTATGTTATATAAAACACCAAAACTGTACATTATATATATATAAACCGTATTTCATATATTTGATATATATATACACACATATAATCTTTATATTATATATATTGGTATGTTATATAACTCGGTTGGCGCCACCACTAAAGTAAGTATATGTATATTATATAAGATATATATATATATATATATATATGAAAACGAGAGAGAACGAAACTGTAAGCGGACAAAGCGAAACACAGTTATTATTATTTTTTTTTTTTGGAGAAATCGAAAATAACTACATATTTTCAGTTTCTCAGAAACTGAAGAGAAGAAAAAAAAAAAAAAATTGACCACTGTGATTTTCGCAATTTTGCAGGAACAAAGCAATTGTCCTTTACTTTAAAAAAAAAACAGTAAGGTAACAATACATAAATAAAGATATATGTATTAATGCCTTCTGATGCCGTGAAACATGTATATATTATCAGAATTCATAGTTCGACGAAGGAACAGTTTGGAAGAAATAGTGCCGACAATTTTGTGCAGAATCCATACAGAATTTGCAAGATATAAACAATTTCATATTATTATTCAGATTTTATGGCACATCATACAGAATTTATCAAAAATAAATTAATCTCCAACATTCATAGATTCTTTTGAATCAAACATGGATAGACTCTGATACCATTTGTTAGAATTGGTTTACTGAAAGTGAAAATCATAGTTTTCTAAATCTCATGTTGAATCAAGAAAAGAAAAAGAGATTATAGCGGAAACGTACCAGAATTCATAGTGTTCTTCTATCGAACGGGTTCAGATCTTCCAATTGATGCGTAGTTGTCTCAATGGTTTTTCTCTGTTGATGGGGATACAGAGAAAACTTGTGTTCTACAACTACTAAGCTCAAATGGGGACCATAACCCCTTTATATAGATAACCGCCAAAGGCGGTTATCAATAATTAATATTTTCAAATTGGCCCCTCATCAATTTAAAAATACAAGTTCGGTCTCTATACATTAATTTCACGATAATTTAATACCCGACAGCCAAAATTAAACTTTATAGATCACCTTTTAATTAGCTAAATTATAAGATAGCATAGCACATTTAAAACTACATATGTAACCTCACATATTAATAATAATTTTTCAACAGTATGCACATATAACACACACAGTGGTTGACATGTTGTGTCCTAAATTAAAGTTTGAAACTTTAATTGATTGAACATGTAATTGCAGGAACTATTCGTTGCAGGAACAGACACTAGTATGGCGACAGTTGAGTGGACATTGGCAGAACTCATAAAGAATCCAAAATGTATGAGAATTGTTCAAGGAGAATTGGCCAAAGAAATAAACCAATTAGAGGGTCCAAAAGAATCAGATCTTCCAAAATTGAAGTACCTTGAAGCATGTGTTAAAGAAACATTGAGATTGCACCCACCAGCACCACTTTTACTACCTCATAGGCAGAGACGGACTTAAGGCAAGGGCTGTACCGGGCTTCAGCCCGGACAGCTTTTTTTTTTTTTTTTTTTTTTTTAATTTTTTTAATAAATATTTATAATATAAATATAATTTAATATATTATATTAATTAAAACCCTAATCAAATTATTACTTTCAATTACTCTACTGCCTTACTATCTGCTATTTATTAATTATTGTTTTATTTTTAGGTTTTGAAACGCTGTGCATTTCATATCTTCTTCTTCTTCTTTTTATAAAAAAAATAAAATTATTATAGTTATGTATTATTATTTAAAAATACTAAATATTTAAAATATTTATATTTTAATTTATACTCATATTAATAATTATGTATTATATATTCCTAAAAATTATAGCTTTTAAACGTTTGATCGATAAATATTATATAATTATTAATTTAAGTACTTATTTAATTATAAATTTATATGTATTTAGTATTCATTTTTTTCATAACAATTCACCATTATTACATTAAATATGTTATTTAAAACGTCAGTTGAAATTCTATGAGATGACTGTTGTACAACACTTAGATTTTTGAAACATACATTCTCTATCTAAATTGTGTGAAGAGCTAATTAGAACAGGAAAGTCACAGATATACTATCTGATTGATAGATTAATTCGTTTGGTGTTGACCCTTCCAGTCTCTACAGCAACTACGAAACGTGCATTTTTAGCTATGAAACTCATTAAAACATCACTTCAAAATAAAATGGAGGAGGAATTTCTTCAAGATTGTATGATTGTCTATATTGAAAGAGAGTTTACAAAAAAAATTAAATCTGATTTGACAATTGATGAATTTTATGTTATAAAGCATCGTCGGGCACAACTTAAATAATTTTTTTTTGTTTATTTTTTAAGTTTATATTATTTTTTCAATGTTAGCTATAAATCTTGATATTATAAATAAAAAAAATTAAATTTTTTTTAATATATATCAGCCCTCCTAGAAAAATATTTCTGGGTACGTCCCTGCTCATAGGGCTGCTGAAACATGTCAAGTGATGAATTACACCATTCCGAAGAACTCAAAAATTATAATAAACTATGGTGCAATTGCACGAGACCCCAATTTATGGGAAGACCCATTAGATTATAAACCAGAGAGGTTTCTTAATTCAAGTATAGATTTCAAAGGGAATGATTATGAATTCATTCCCTTTGGTTCTGGAAGAAGGTTTTGTCCTGGTATGCCTATGGCTGCTAAGCAGGTTCCTCTAATTCTTGCTTGCTTGATTCACTACTTTGATTGGTCTCTACCACAGGGGAAGAATCCGAAAGATTTAGATATGAGTGAACAATTTGGTATTGTTATAACTATGGAAGACCCTTTAATTATGATTCCTCAAGCTAAAAGATTACTTTAATAAGTCTGTCCTTTTTCCTATTAGTTGTTTATTAGAGTTAGTAGTTAGTAGTTAAATTTGTTTATAGTAGTTAATTTTTTATGCGTTAAATTTGTTTGTATTAGTTAGTCTTTTATGTGTACATGTACCCTTATAATTTATGTATTAATTATTTAAATAATAACATAATTTACTTTCAATTTTATATCTTCTTGAATTTCTTAGAATAGCATCAGAGCCGTAAAGCTCTAAGCTTCATCAATTCTAAGAGAATTAATCTGCTGCAAGATTTAATTTTTTTTCTTTCTCGAAATCAAGAAACCAATCTCAAGAACATGCTATGAATAAGCTATTACTACTTCTGATTTTATTGGTTTCAAGAATTAGCGAGATTTCATCAGTTTTCCTCGAATTTCAATTCATAATTGTTAGCACTTTTGCAAGGAACAAAGGATACCAATTTCTAGGTTACTGGTGCATCAATCCCAAAACTATGTTCTGTGTCAAAGGCAACGTTCTATGTCGTGTAACTGGTGGGAATATTTTCAAGATTCAAGAGCAACTATGGCGAGGTTTTGGTTCTTCGTTAGAGGATGAGTTTCACAGTTCTTGGAACAACAATGAGTTTCAGCGTTTCAGTTAGAGTTTTTCTTCAGTCTTTCTGTCTTGTTGAAATTTCTGTTCGAATTATCAAGTATCACCGAAACAGTTCTTGCTGGGGTGGGTTTCTGACACTTATTGTTCCCATTCTTGCATCGTTTCTTCCCTCTATGATATCGTTTGGTGCTGAATTTTCCAATTTTGGGTTTTCGTCTGTCCGATTGTGAGAGTGTTCTGTTCCAATTCTATTTTGTTGCTCAACTTCTATCAATTAACACCCAATTTCGAGCTAAACCCAAAGACTCATCATTATCGATTCGGGAACCCATGTTGTAAACTCCTACCCAGACGGTGGCTCGAAGGTTATAGGTGAAGCTTCAGGCGGTGTTACAAAGCTATGGTGTTGGAGCTCTTTGTCGATGGAGATGCCAAGAACTAGTAATTGGGGTTCACGCTCTTTTTCTAGAATCAGGTTTTGTTAGGTCACTTTCAATTAATATGTGTGAAAAGGCAAGTTTGGTTCCTCCACCTTGTCTTTCAAGTCTCCCTTCAGAGCTCAAAATGAAGATTTTTGGGTTTCTTCTTGGTGCTGATATTGCTAAAATGGGAGGTGTTTGCAAGGAAATGAGGAATCTATCTGACAATAATGAGCTGTGGATATAATGAAGATTTTTGGGTTTCTTCTTGGTGCTGATATTGCTATAATTTTAATCTGATCAATATATATGTTTTTGTCAAAGTAGTGTATATGTTTTATGGTTTCTAAATGTCCATGGCTACAGAAAGTGATTATGCTAAGGTTTGAATTAGACACATATATTATTGTTTCTTTTTCTTTTGAATATTAGCGCCGTCTTACAGTTTTGCTTCCTCATCCATTAAAAATTATTTATAAAATTACTAAAAATAACAATCTAAAATTTATAATAATAAAAATAATATTATAATAATATTAAATAATATTTAATTAAATAATATTAAAAAAATAATGTAACAATCATCATATTTATAATTCTAATTTTAATAAGGTTTAAATACATAGATAGATAGAGAATATTAATTTTAATAGAGTTATAATCTTCTAAATTTAAAGTCTTTCATAAGTAATAAAAATTAATATTAATACTTTAGAATTTAATATATTATTTAATTTTTTGATTTATAATTTCAAATATAATAAAATAGGCTAATTAATAAAAAAAAAATTAGACTATGAAGTAAGGGTGAGCGTATGTCCGATAGGTCTATTATTAAGTCATTTTACAAGTCGACTTTATCTTGACAGTTTTAAAAAATTCAAAACCTTAGCCGACTTGTAACCTCTAAAAAACCAACATTCAAACCTACCTACAATGTCTGTTTGAGGGGGGTTGGTATGGTGGTTTTAGACATATAATTTTACTTAAAAATTATTATCATAATAAAAAATAAAAATAATATTTTATCCCTACAAATACTTTTTTTAAAGCTAGAGCGTACAAATGTGTTACTATCGGTTATAAGAACTATTATCCTTGCTTATATTATGTGCCATATGGAAATGATATCTCATTATTGACACTTCATGTTTGATGCTTCATTACTCACCCTCTTAAATTTAAAATCATGATTTCACAAGCCTAATATTTGTTTATGACTTTTACATTGTATATTTGTATAATATTAATTAATACTTCATTTTATTTATTTTTTATAACATTTATTATATAATACTTAAAAAATATACTAATATATAAAAGTGTAGATCAATTCAATTTTGTCAGTTTTTATTTTTGGCTGACCTATAATCGATCCGACAAAGTCAATTTTGTAATATTTTGGATCTACCGGACCAACCAACCTCTAAAAACAAAAAAAATAGGCTCGATTTGAACCTAGACTCGGATTAGTTGGTTAATTTTTGAAAAAAAAAAAAATGCCCACCCCTACTATGAAGGATATTTTTGTAAACACACTCAAATTTTAAATATTTAAATTTAATAATAAAAATTTTATTATGAAAACAAGTTTTAAAAACAATTGGCCAAACAATATATAAGTCATGTTTTTTATTTTTTATTTTTAAAAATAAAATTTTAAAATATTGACCAAATATTTTATTGTTTTTAGAAATAATTAAAAATTATTTTTAAAGTATGGTTTAAAAATAATTTTTGAGAATTATTTTCGAATTATTCGGCGAAACAGGCCATAAAGTTTTTAATTAGGATGACTATAAAAGTGCAACGAATGTCTGCTGGGAATTGGTGATTCTTATCAATTACACAATTTCAGAAACATTTGATAGGCCCTTATCTGAGGCACCCATGGAACGTGTAATATAAGAGAATTCCTTTGACATGTCACCAACTTTGTGCCAATAAAAAATTGGCCAAGGTCTTAATAAAAAAACCTCAAGGAAACAAGGCGACATTAATTGAATCTATCATATTATTATTTTGTCGGGTAATACAAAATCAAATGTGGTGAGTAATGCTATCTCGAGATGCCTTTTTTCCTTGGGCCAATGAAGTAATGGTCTTAGGATGAGAAATTAAACACATTTATATTTTTGAAAAAGGAAGGTAAACAACATCTTGCAAAATAAATTTTGAAAACATGAAACAAAAAGGGAAGAACTTTATAACCAGGGGCGGCAGTTCGTGTCGTTCGGGTCGTGTTCGGGTCAACCCGTTTTCAACCCGACACGAACACGCTTAACCCGAACACGACCCGAACAGTAATCAGGTTATATATATCAAACCCGGACCCGAACCTGAATAACCCGAACACGACCTGTATATTAAACGGGTCTGATCAGACCCGAACCTGAACTCGAACCCGAAAAGTATTACAAAAATTAATTTAATCCAAAAATTCTGGCAGTTTGAAGTATATCATCGGCTGCCCCTGCTGTGAAACATAACATAGCTGAAGCTGTATAATTGTTTGTTGATGGGAATAGCTACAATCCATTAATTAAGCTACTTAATCAAAACAAAGTAATATTTTCACACATTATATATTGATTGATGCTTGTAAATAAATAAATAAAATATTAATTAATTTTAAATTTATTTAGCTAACCATCAGTAAAATGAAGAATGATGCCTATGATTAGTAAACCAAAACCCATTGAGAGCCATTGCTTAAGTCTCTAAGAGTGACCCTGCAACATACATTCAGAAGATCATTCAAAACACACAATTAATTAACTTCCAAATTTAACATTATTAACTTATAATATAAAGTTAATTGTGACCTTCAAATGAATTAAAACGTGCCCATAATGAATTCCAATGGTACCAGAAAGTATACTGTATACCTGCGACAGAACTATAAAAAAAAAAAAAACAGTAGTTAATTATCAATTTTATTTCTCTGTGTTATGTACTGAAGTTGTATTAACATGTTGATGTATAAGTTAATTAAAAATATATACCTCAACAAACCTTCTGGTTCAAATGGAGCAAGACACCAACTGGGAATACCAAAAAACTATTATTGGACTAAAGTTATTGAATGAAATGCAGAGGTAATTAGGGAATATGATTAACCTTGAGGCGTCTCCAAACAGGTTGGGAGTAGAGATGATTAGTACCCCAAACTTGTCTGTCCACATACCCAACTGCTCGATGATATATTGGTCCAAATTAATTTAATCCAAAACCTGAATATGAACTATGCACTCAAATCGATTTATAAAGCAGAGACCTAGAAGTTAATAGGTGATTTTTGTATCATACGAGCATAATGTAAGCAGAGAAACTTCAAAAATCTTATCATTCAGGTATGTTGGTACTAACCCGATATCAACACCTGCCATCAAATACTAATACTGATCATCTCTTAGGAGGTAAATCCAGCAAAGGAACTAAAATTATAGTGAACTTTGAACTCTCTGCTTGACTGCTCGTTGGGGGCTGTTGGGACTTGAGGGCTCTGCGCAAATAGCCGAATAGGAACTGAATGAGAAATGAAATTAGGGTTAGCTTAAATGCTCAATAACTTATTATTTATATTTTTGATTTTATTCCTTAAAAAAAAAAAAAAAAACGGGTTGAATGGGTCAACCCGACGCCGACCCGAACTTGACCTGTTTTTTCGGGTCATTTTCGGGTTGACCCGTTTTTGACCCGAAATTACTTCGTGCGAATTCGTGTCGGGTTTTTCGTGTCGTGCTTTCGTGTCGTGTCAGAAATTGCCACCCCTATTTATAACATTTATAGGACATTGTTCTGCCTTTTCCTTATTATTTTTGGTTTTAAGTATATTATTCAATCTAATAGAAAAATAATAATAAAAAATTTTAAAATAAAAATAAAAATAACATCCATAAATTAATATTAAAAAAAATACATAAATAATATTGAAAAGAGTCTGATTAAACGGATTTAAAACTAAATAAAATCTAATTAATTGTAATTCAATGTTTAATATAAAAATATGAATAATAATTTTTTAAAAGTAAGAGTATATGAGTTTTGATAAAAATAATATTATTTTTATGATTATTTTTAAAATTACTACCCTCCCCAAGATATAGATGTATCACTTTCTTTTCTTTCTTCTTGTATTCGCTAATTTAATTTTTGGGTTTTAAAGTCAATATAATAGAAAATAATATGCATTGGACCACCAACCCAACACTATACTATATTAATAATAATAGAGTAATACTCGGTTGATTAATAATATGTAATTTATTATTAGATGTATCACTTTCTTTTCTTTCTTCTTGTATTCTCTAATTTAATTTTTGGATTTTAAAGTCAATATAATAGAAAATAATATGCATTGGACCACCAACCCAACACTATATTATATTAATAATAATAGAGTAATACTCGGTTGATTAATAATATGTACTATATTTATTATTTTTGTATAGAATTATGATTGATAATATATATTAAATAATAAATATAATATAAATTTTAATTATAAATACTTAATTATTATTTGTTATATGAATTTTGATAAAATTATATTTTTATTATATATAAATAAATATTATTTTTTAAAATAATAATGTGCAAGTTGTTGAATCATTAGACCCTGACGGGTGAGATGACTTGGAATTCATTAACCAACATACAAGGTCGGCTCATTAGACTAATGAATAAGGCCGCCGCCGCAGTACTTTTTTTTTTTTTTTTTAAATATATTATTAAATAAAGTTTTGAAAAAATATTAAAATCTAAAATATTAGATACTTTATTCAAGTTTTATTAAATAGTTTTTTATTACAAATTTATTTAAATTAATATTTAATTAATTAATATTTTATTATATTTTTAAAAATAAAAATATTATTTTTAATTTAAAATAAAAACGCACAATTTTATAATTAATAATTTAAATAGATTAAATTTAATATTTAATATAATTTATATTAACACTCCTTAATTGTAAATTTTTTAAATAATTGAATTATTTTTATATTGTATAATATAGTATAATTTTATAATAAAATATATAATTATATTTAAATTATAAAATTATAATTTTTAATACTGTATAATAAATATAATAAATATGTTATTAGTCTCTTACTATCATCAGATAGTTTTGCCATGTTGAGGTCATCTCAATAAAAATGTTTTTCAATTTTTGTATCTCGCAATCCTTGCGCAGTTATATATTAAGTGATAAGATTGAAGAATTATTTTTTAGGTGATAGAATAAAAATGTATAGATATGTTTTTCTTTGATTGGTTTGGCTAAAAAAAAATAATAATTTATGAAGATAAAACAAAATGCATACTGACATACCAATAAATAGTCCTCTTATTTATTTTCATGCATACGGTGGATTATAAGATTGTTATATTTTTTGGAAGGGATAAATCTTTGTGTGTGAGCAAAATGAAAAATGAAGAATAGAGAACTGAGATCTATATATTTTATTATAAGATGAGATAATGATGAAAATTGTATTCTAAATTCTGTTTTTTGAAATTATATATCTTATTTTAATAAATATATAAATTTATTTATATTTTTTTATTTTTTTTAATAAATTTTATTACGTAAAACTCAAACTAATTTTAAGTAATGAATTATATATTATATATTTTATTTTTAAATTATGTTTTTAAAATCATTTATAATATTCACTTAAATTAAAAAAAAATCGAAAATCATACAATTAATTTATAATTTATTCTTATTATTTCAAATTAATTTGTAAAAAAAAATTTATCAATATTCTTTAATATAAAAAGATTATATATTTATTTTTTATATTTTATTTTATTTTTATTTTTATTATATAATTTTATTTATTTGCTATAAATTTTATTTTCTTTCTCATCATAAAATATTTATTATTTAATTTTTTTTTTATAATTTTTCTTTTATATAAAAATAAAAAATTATTAAGAAATTAAAAATAATAAATTTAATATTACTTGAATTTTCGTTGAATTGAGTTTCCATTCTCCACTAAAAATTCATGATAAATTTATGCAAAATTTTAAGTAAGAATTGATGATAAATTTTAAAATTGTGTAAGAAAAACTCTCCCAAAGAGTGTCAACAATCAATACATATGATTAGTAAGAATTTTCAGGAAACATGCTTTGAATAATACATATATAAATTTTTTTTCTTATTGATAAAAAAAAAAAAAAAACACATATAATTTTTTTATTACAAACAATAATTAATGTAAGGTGTTAAATTATCTTATATTTCAATTTAAAATTGTGTTCGTTACAATTATAAATGGGACTCCACCATACATAGATGAGACCCGCAGTAGCAAAATACTAAGATGAAACCAATCTAAGGAAATACATAGCTTTAGCTCTCTGCTTTATGCTAAGTGAACACTAATAATGTCTTTCAGTACTTCTCTTGTTGAAGAATTAGAATCCTATAACCTTGTATTTCCAACTCTTTTCCTCTGCCTCTTACCCTTTGTATATTTCTTCATACTCAAACCTTTGAAAACTCAGTTTCTTTACAAATCTCTACCACTTCCACCTGGTCCTTTTCCATGGCCAATTTTAGGTAACATTCTTCAAATTGGAAAGAAACCTCACATTGGTTTAACAAGATTAGCACGGACTTATGGCCCTCTAATCTCACTCAAACTTGGAACCCAACTTGTAATTATGGGATCATCACCAGCTGTTGCTATAGAATTTCTCAAGACCCATGATCGTAATTTATCTGCTAGATATGTTCCACATGTGTCACATGCTAAGACAGCAGAACTTAACAATCTTTCACTTGCTTGGGTTCTTGAGTGTCATGATAGTTGGAAGAACTTAAGAAATGTTACTAGAACTGGGCTTTTCTCAAGCAAAGCACTACAATCTCAAACAATTATAAGAGAAAAAAAGATTAAAGAAATGGTGGGTTTTATTAGAAATATGCAAGGTAAGTTGGTGAAGATTAGAGAGGTGAGTTTTGCTGTTGTTTTTAACATGTTGAGTAATGTTTTGGTTTCAAAGGATCTGATTAACTTTGAAAATGAATGTGTAAATGGAGAAATAAGTGACGTCATCAGAAGAATGATGGATGCGGGTTCTGCTCCAAATATATCAGATTTTTATCCCATTTTAGCTCCATTTGATCTTCAAAAATTACGAAAAAAGTCATTGCTACTCTTTCGTAAAAGCTATGACTTGTGGGAAGCAATTATCAAAGAGAGAAAACAGAGTAAGATTGAAGATAAGATTGGCTCAACAACCGAACAAGATTTTCTCGATGTTCTCATCAGTAATGGTTCTTCCATTGATCAGATCTCCATAATACTCCTGGTACGTACATATAACACACAAACCACACACACAAACATATATAAGTGGTTTACATGTCGTGTCCTAAATTAAAGTTTGAAACTTTAATTGATTGAACATGTAATTGCAGGAACTATTAGTTGCAGGAACAGACACTAGTACGGCGACAGTTGAGTGGACATTGGCAGAACTCATAAAGAATCCAAAATGTATGAGAATTATTCAAGAAGAATTGGCCAAAGAAATAAACCAATTAGAGGGTCCAAAAGAATCAGATCTTCCAAAATTGAAGTACCTTGAAGCATGTGTTAAAGAAACATTGAGATTGCACCCACCAGCACCACTTTTACTACCTCATAGGGCTGCTGAAACATGTCAAGTGATGAATTACACCATTCCGAAGAACTCACAAATTATAATAAACTATGGTGCAATTGCACGAGACCCCAATTTATGGGAAGACCCATTAGATTATAAACCAGAGAGGTTTCTTAATTCAACTATGGAATTCAAAGGGAATGACTATGAATTCATTCCCTTTGGTTCTGGAAGAAGGTTATGTCCTGGTATGCCTATGGCTGCTAAGCAGGTTCCTCTAATTCTTGCTTGCTTGATTCACTACTTTGATTGGTCTCTACCACAGGGGAAGAATCCAAAAGATTTAGATATGAGTGAACAATTTGGTATTGTTATAACTATGGAAGATCCTTTAATTATGATTCCTCAAGCTAAAAGATTACTTTAATAAGTCTGTCCTTTTTCCTATTAGTTGTTGAATAAGTAATTTCAGACTGAAATTATAGTTCGTCTAATCAATATATATGTTTTTGTCAAAGTAGTGTATATGTTTTATGGTTTCTAAATGTCCATGGCTACAGGAAGTGATTATGCTAATGTTTGAATTAGACACATATATTATTGTTTCTTTTTTCTTTTGATTATTTCGTCTTACATTTTGCTTCCTCATCAAGTAAAGTGTCCACTTTTATTGAAAAGTATTTTAATAAATAAAACTCCGTTTAAAACTTATTTGACTATTCATTTTAGACTTAACCCTCCGTCTCTTTTGACTATTCTTTTTAGACTTAACACTCTGTCTCTTTCGATTTATTTAGTGCCTAATAAATAATAACAGCATCTTTTTCCCAAGTCTATTTAAATGTTTTAAACATTAATAATTGGTTTTAGATCTAAGTAATATGCTTGTAGACTCTACTTTTTTTATATATAAAAAAAAAAAAAAAAAAGGTATAGTTGAATTGGTTTAAGAATGGCAGTGAACCGTTACGTGAATGCTTATGCCCTCTAATTTATCTTTGTTTCATTCCAAAAGGAGTGGCATTATCTTGATTTAATATATGTGGTTGAGAGTTTTTTATGGTATATTTGACCCACGATATCTGCATAATATTTATTTTCCTGGATGCTAAATTCATCAAACTTAAAGCTTTGCATAATTTGCAAGTCTTTTAATAAGCACAAACTGAATTATAATATGAAACAATTTAAAGACCAACAATGTTAATAAGTTTTACACATATTTTAGCAATAACAAGAGAGAAAAAGATTGAATCGAGAGGCAAAACAAATAAATCAAACCATAAGTTGTATCTAACCCAAAAAAAGATGAAATTGATAAACATGACTTGACTTACAAAAGAATATTAGCATAAACAAAGAATGAAATAATAAGCACAAATGGACTCCAAATACTAATAAATGTGCCCAAAACTTAACTGTAAAGTATTGACACTAATACACTAACAATATTATCTGTAAGAAAATAATGAAAGAATTCTCTACCCTACAAACAATTCTATATCCCTTTTTTTCTGTATTCAACAAATTTATGAAATGGTCTGTGAGAAAAGAAACAGCACGCAGCTACTACCGACTAAACTTGTGATTTAGATGATGAGTTGAGTTGTCCAATATCAACAGGTGGTGGTGGTTGTGGTGTCCAAGCTGAGACTGTGTATAGAGGCTGATCTAACCAACCTAAACTTAGTGCAGCTCCATCCTGCCCTTGTTTCCTTACATTAAATTCATCACAAGTGTACATCTTTAACAGCATTTGACTCTGAAGCAATTCCCTCTCACTAATCTTCATGCATTCGAAACCTCCTTGTTCCATCAGCTTCCTCCATTTCTCAAAACTCTCATGTCTTTCAAACCTCTCAACTCCTTCACAACCAACAATGTTTCTTATTTCCTTTGCAAACATTTCCTCTATTTTCATTCTGGCAGGACTATCCAAAGGAAGAATATAATCAACTGAATCAAATATAGCAGAGTAGTATTTCAATGAATTGGAGACTCTTGCTTCCAATTTGGGCTCGTTGTGATCACCCTCCTGTTCTGCCATAACAACTACCGTTGGGTTTGTACTTTTGATGAGTCCCAAAAAATCCCTTAAAACTCCTCCATTTCCATCATAAAGTGTTTTGTGCAGTTGAAAAATGCAGTTAACAGCTACGCTCTCATGTTCTTTTACATGAAGCATCCAAAGTCTCACATCTTCTAACCTATCCACAACTGGGTGGAACTCAAAAGGCAAGTTTAATGCCTCAGCAAACCCAGAAAGCCTATCTCCTGTTTCGTTTAGCTCTTGTTTGGACTCTCCTATACCAGTGATCCTAACATTGCTTGGAGGGTTAGTCCTAGATGCTAAACTTTGAAAGAAACTAGGCCATTGTAATCCTTGCTTAATGTCAAAATCAATTATGTGAACTCTATCCTTCCCTTCAAATGCTCTCATCAACAACTCATTACATGTGAAATGAAGAGACTTTGGAATTGGACTGACCTGGTTGAGTAGCCTTAATGCAGAGCCATAGTCTTCTTCCACTCTATCAAATTCCCTAGGAGGTGTAATGTGAAAGATTTTTGGCCACATCCTTGGAAGTCTTAGAGCTAAAGCTTCAGTGTAGCAAGTGATCAATCGGCTTATAGTTGTTCCCTTAGGAGAAGCAAGTTCTCCAAGTTTGGCTATGAAATGGTTGATTGCTGGAATGTTCTTCGACCCAATTGCTTCAACACAAGCTGTAAGCAAGCTGACAAGTTCAAACGCCTGATGCTCTGCTTCATCTTCCTCCTCCTCTGCTTCAGCAACTCCGTGTGTACAAGGATTTCTAGACCCATAACCCACTTCGTGTTCAGGCACAACTTCGTCAAGCCTTAGGCCAAAGCTCTGACTTTCAGAAGAAGCACTGGAAGCAGAAGCTTCCTTTGTTGGCCTTGTCTCACCATTCTTTTCTTCCACCCTTGAAAATGGCAATGGTTGTGAAATTAATTCAGTAGGCACAAAATTAACCTTCTCTTCTTCCCTTGAACATGTCAAAGAGAAAGGAAGCTGAGGTGGGTTAAGGCCTGTGGAAGTCTGGACTGACCGAGGTGTATCAAAACCAGGGTAAAACCAAAAGTGCCCAGAACCCAATTGGTCCAAACTCAAACCATGTTCCTCACCAACTATAAAAATATCATCTTTTTCGCCACATCCCCTTTTTCCTCTTGGCTCTGTTTGTCTCGTCCAACTTACTATGTTCTGCAAACCTCTTCAAGCTCTTACCTTTCTCCCAAAACGCTTCTTTTATCACTTTCCTTCCTTCGCCAAATGCTCTATGATTAGTAGCTGGAGAAGCAGTTGTAGCTAATGATGGTAGTCGAATACTCTGCTTGAGAGAACAACTACTAGTCTTGGATTCGATCGGTCTCTCAACAGAAAGACCAACTGGCCTAATGGGTTGCGAGCGTGAGCTATCTTTACGAGGAAAACTGCAGGGGAAATCCAATCTCTGTGTGTTCATTTAAGGCAACTGGAAATGGAAAGCTTGAAATTCTATGGGTGCTTCACTCCTCAATTTATGCCTCGGCAATATCAATGTGGAACTAGAGTACCCAGCCAACATTCTCTCTACACCTTCCAATTTTCTATTTTTCTTTTCTTTTCTTTCTTTTTTTTCCCCCCCTTTTTTTCAGTTCTTTATAGCTCCCTCTGTTTTGCTTTTAAAAACGTTCTAAACTCTTTCAAGTGTAAGATATATTCTGTATAATGTTTAAACGAGTTTTTGAATAGAATTTGAAAAGAGTAGAAACCCAGAAAGATAACCTATGTGAGTGGGTGAGTTATTACAAAAGAAAAAAAAAAACTGAATGAATAAGAACAGGAATCCGATGAATGTGCAGAAAACAAATCAAACAAAATTGTGTATGAAGTGTAAGTATTCCTACGTGTATCATGAGTAAAAGAATGTGCAAAACCCCACGCCAAAAGAATGAAAGAATTGGAATCTAATAATAAATCGAAGATTATATACCTACGACAACAATATCATCGGATTCCAGAACTGTTCAAAGAAACTTCATTGGAAAAAGATTCGATTTTTCTTCACAATAATAAAACCACAAAGAATATAAACACTGAAAAATGCATTAATTTCAACCTTGTGGCTCAAACATTGGAATTTTTTTAGAGCTGTATCAACATTTGAAACACCCATTAGAGCCTAGCTGTGAGTGAATAATACCCTTGTTCAAACGTACATGAAAAGGTCGACAACTAACAATCAACTCCTTAAAAATCACAACCCAAAGAAACCATAAACCGAAAAAGACTATTGCTTTTATATGGTATGCCTTTTGGCTTTCAGTTGCTCACCACAACTTCCATAGCTGTCTCGATCAGTGCTTTTTTCTCTCTCCCTCTCTATGTTAGGTGACTGATTTGATTTACCAGCCCTCAAGAATAACGGAAGAGTGAAGAGGGTCTTCTTGAAGACCTCAAGGAACCTCGTTTTTCGGCCATAAGATTCTGATCACATGGTAGGAAACGAAGGGTCTATATGACCGTTGGGTCATGTCGGTGAAATATGACCGTTGGGGACAGTTTGGAATATCTGTAACACTCTGTTGATATTCACGCAGGTTGCACATGCTTGTACGGTGTAACCTCTCCTGGTAATTAATACAGAATTTAACATTTTTCACCTTCCTACGTCAATTTTCTTAATTGTTTTCATTTCCATCGTACTTAACCCACAATTTTCAGAGAACCGTAATATATAAAAAAAATTCTTCACTTATGAAGTGTGAGAAATTAGTAGAGTTTTCCAAATAAAAGTTATTTTGATTTATGTAATACTTTTTTTTTTTTATAGTAATTTATCTAATACTTTATTTGCTTAAACTGCAACAAAATAGTCCATAATCAATGAAATATTTCTTTATAGAATAAGTAACTACACTCCCCACTAATCACATTTCTTTGTTGTCTTAAGAAATTATTAGTTAGGTCACAAATCAAATTGACCTCCACTCTCTTCTGTGTTAATTAGCTTAAACCAACTCTATCAACCAATAATTCTTGAATAAAATAATAGGTGATTATTTCTTCCAATAAAATTCATTGCCGTTTGTATCTCATTAGCTAATATCACATCAACAATACTCCAATAATAACAATTAATTTATCTTCTTTAGCATTGATGCTGATTTAATTGAATATTTTATCTAATAATTTAATACATAAACATTTTAAAAGTACAAACTTTGCTCTTATATTGCCAAAATATATTCTCACAATCCATCTACCTTTCATAAATATTATGAAAATACATAATACAAAGGGGAGTTCCCTTGAACTTCTTAGCAAAAGGAGGAGGAGAGGATTCACTAACATCACAAGTTTATAA
Organism: Elaeagnus macrophylla; assembly: GCA_029378325.1. NCBI lineage: Eukaryota > Viridiplantae > Streptophyta > Magnoliopsida > Rosales > Elaeagnaceae > Elaeagnus > Elaeagnus macrophylla. The sequence goes on from CM055645.1 coordinate 28,064,785, forward strand.
ACCATGTTTGGATTATGGCTCTACGCATATCACTTGTGTTAAATAAATCTCACGGTGTTTTGTATATTTTAATAAAATATAATGTTATAAACGTACTCACCTAAGTAGCAAGGCATTTAAATTCAAAATAAAGGTGGAAAAGTTTGTGCACCTTCCCCGACAGATTTAACGTTATAGGGATATAGCTTGTGAGATAGGCATCCTGTGCATGCAGAATGTACAATCAGCTTGGGTCAAAACGTAACCAATAATTATAAAAAAGAGTATACTATATTCATAAAATAACATGTTATTTATTGTATATAAAATTAAAAATATAAAATAAAAAATTAATTATATAATTTTTTATTAATATAAGGTCAATTAAATTATACCATATTAATTAATATACGTGTCAAATTATATAGAAAACATTATAATGTTTCCCAGAGCAGCGGCATTTCTAAGATTCACTGTTTGTTAAAACTTAAAAGCGAAGGTTGGCTATCAAACCAATATTGTGAATGAAATTGGTCTAAGCCATTTGAAATTGGAATATTGTCAAATGAAACATGCTGCATTTGAAGTAAACAAGATGGCTACCAAAGTCTATTATCCAGTTCAATAGAACATGCGACAAGATGCATATATATGTCCAATGAAATCCATCCAATGCAAACATATCCAGAATGCTCGCAATCAAATAAGTTAATAGAAAGCACAAACCTGAGAGCAAGATTTAATGAAATCTAGTAATACCTAGAATTTATATACAAAACGTTACAGCAGCTATAAGACACCGCAAAGAGATAATGTAAACATTAGGTTTCCATCTAGTCATATTCCACCTATTCATCCAAATCGAAAGGCATCCAGTATCTATATCTTGGCCAGTTAAATATGTTTTAGGGGAGAGTCTCTCCACAGTTGGAGTCATCTGTTAAATCAACTCCAGATACAGGGCTTCTTGTTTGCTGGTCAGACCAAGTTCACTCAGAGACATATCACTTTCGCTATCACTGAAAGCACGCCTGGGGTAGGGCCTCACCTGTTTGTAGTAATGGCGATTCGGCAGAATAAGAAAGCATAAAAGTAAGCTACAAGGTAAACAATATCTGTAGCGCACACATGCTAGGCAAGTCTAACCCTGCCCAAACAACAGAGCAATTTTGCTGAAAAACTTGGAACGAACTGCAGACACTAGTAAAATGGGATAGACAAAAGCACCAGCCACTAAAAAGAATCGACTATGCACTACTCACCACTCTGTAAGACCTAGGCTTGACCCCTCTACCAACATCTATGAAGTCAAAAAGAAGCTGCAAAACGAATCACAATAAAATTCAGGTCTCACAAAATGCTGAAAGAGAGGATAAAGAATGGGGAACAGCTATTTCTAAGATTTAAAAACTAAAAACCTGTAGCTTGTCAAACTTGAGAAATCGACGGCCACGGCGACTTCCATCTGGCATTCGTACCAAGAGGGTTATAGCATTCTCATCATCTACTGGTGGTTCTTGAGGAAGGTTAGCTTCCTTTGCTGCTAATTGTCCCTCCAATTTCTGTTTATAAGAACCATACAGAATGCATGTGAAATTCCCAGAAAATGTGATCCCCCAGAAAATGAGTTCTCCTTAATTGTCTGGTGGCAATAATGAAAGACTAAGTGTTTCCTGTCTCAATAGAAAATTTGAGAACGGTTCCCAAGCACATCATGCTAGGACCAAACAATTTAACAATTTTCCACCATAAATACTGGTCCTTGGTTTAAATTCTAACCCTCAAATTATTTGGAGAAAAATGTGTGGTCCATCATCTTAAAAAGGCCAGTGTTAAAGGCTGGTTCTAATGATATTAAAAAACAACTGACTCCTGTCTTTAATAAAGATGAATTACTAAAAAACGATGTTAAGAAAAACCAACCTATCAGAAAAGAAAAGAAAGTACGTTCTAATCCTACTGATGTTTGCATCTCAGTTTCAGTGATGATTTAACTCCAATAGCACGTCTTTCCTATTTCACTTCAAGCTATCAATCAAACTATGTTAAAATAAAATAAAGTTTTGGAAAGCATACTAAAACGTCTAGTACCTAGGGCATTTTCAAAATTAGAAGATATTTGGGAAAAAAAAATTGTTCACATGTTGCAGATTCCAAAGAGAATAACGACTAGGCTTCTGAATAATCAACTAAAATTTGTGCTAAAAAGGCAGTCAAGCACAAAAAATTTCACATAATCCAACATTAGAGACGCAAATCAATTTACATTACCTGCTCTTCTTCAAACTTTCTCAGTGATTCTTCCTCTTTTCTTCTTTCTTCTTCATGAAGAGCTTCAGCCTCCTCCTTAGCCTTCAGTTCCTTTTCTCTGTCAGCTTGTAATGATGCAAGATATTCATCATCCTGTACGCATTGCATCATATTATTATGGAAGGGGAAGAATCATGATGGTGGCCTCAAATTTAAGTATTAACTCAGCTATTGAACCTGTTGTTCACGTATCAAGCGCTGAGCAGCCAAAGAGGGTGATGGAGGGCGAGGTTCTGAAAGCTGGTAAGGTCTCTCAGATTGCATGAATTGATGAGGTGCGTATGGAAAGTGATACCCAGTTCTTTCAGGAACTCCACCAAACATTGCAGCCTCGAGCATGACTGCTTCATCATGCTCCTCTGAAGAAATGCCACCCCACTTCAATTTGATAAAGAGCAAAGGTCAAAGTAAAGACATTTTAAACATTGAAAACAAAGGTGGTTGAAACTTCAGATAAAAGATATTTAACATAGTATACCTCATCAGAGGGAAAGGCATCCCCATCGTGTCGTGGATGGTTACCACTATCAGGCTGTCTAGGACTTGATGGTGGGGAATCCTCAACAATCTCAACTTCTTTCGCAGCAGAAGTGTGTCTAGATCCATGCCTAACAAGTGGCTGCTCTTCTGAATCTCGAACATCATCATGGATGAATGAGCTTCCTGCTTCCAACCTAAATTGACAGAATACAAAATAAATAAAATCTCCCATCTCAAACCCAGAAAGAGACATGAACACACGGGAATTTCATGGCTAAAACATGTAATTTCATGACATATGTAGCAGAAAAGAAATTTACCTGCCATCTGCTGATGTTAATTTACCAAGCTCTACCTTTGCTGCTGGCTCTGAAGCTCCTGCTTCTGATGCGACAGAACTCTTCCCCTGCTCGTGCAATGATTTCTGTTTTTCTGCTGTCTGTACACACGTCATGTTAAATAAGACCAATCTTTTAGTAAAACAAGCAGAAGAAAATATAATATTAGAGACCTGTGATAATGAAACCACATGAGTGAGTTTGTCATCCTCCAAATAAGGTTGAATTTCTTGAGGACCAGGATGATTCAAGTCCTACATCAATGTTAAAACAAGTTGATAGCCAAAGATTATGAGTGAAAGGAAGGAAAAAACTCACAACTCCATCCAAATCACAAACATTAGGATTGTTAAACTTAAAACATACACTTTGTTCTTCAAACTGCTGATGAGAATGGCTTTCTTCCACCTCTCGCTTTGATGCTTCAATGGCAGCTCGAACCATTTCTTCTTCAATATCATTGTTATAATCTTGCAACTCATCAAATTGGGGAGCAGTATATATGATGCTCCGGTCATGGGATCCATCACGCAAAGTATCATCTGAAGGACCAGCTGGAACCTCATCTTCATCGTCAATGATGACAGTGCCACGAATATCAGAACCATGTGTAAGAACAGTTTTAGTGACATCCTCAATTACCGGAGCATGACCTGAATGACCAGACCCTTGACTGCCATCCTTTACCTCTATGGGGATCTCTCTCACCTCCCTTGGATGAGTAACAGTAGGTGCAAGGTTAATAAAATCTGTGCCATTATCAAATATAGCTCCTTTGAAGTTCGGGTCAATAAGAGAGAAAGGATTTGCATGTGTAGTTCCAGCAAGAAGTGACTGAGGAGGACCCCAGGGTCCAGGTTGTACTGGATCATCAATATCCATGAAATCATTTTGAGCAGCAACAGATGTTTCATCCACACTGTACACGAGAGAAATTCAGAGCCCGTGAAAGCAATAGGTAACAGCAAAAATAAGTGATGATTTATTTGAAGTTACAAGCAAAGCAAAGTAAAATATCATACTTCGCTGAAGCGTTTCTATCTCCTTCATTAAAATGGGAATTCACAGCTGCATTGAGATCACCACCATGCTCCTAATTGCAGAGAAAATAATGAAAATAAGAACCATAGAAATTTCTCAAGACGAAAACTCCATGATGGATAACGGTATATTACCATGAAGCTCAAAAGTAACAACCACGAGGAGAAAAAGTCGAGGCACATGACTGATATCAAATTGAGCTCAAACGCATATTCATGATTTACTTTCCACTAGCAGACTTAACAAGGAAGCACTCAGAAACTCTTTCTTGTACTTAGGTTGAACCACATGGGTACGACCGTACGAGAAAGAGTTTTCCGGTGCTTCCTTCTTAAGCCTCACATTATAAATCGTATAAACATCATGGCATCAACATTAGTAAACTGAATAATATTGCCATTACTGTGGCTAAATACACCTCATGAGCCATAAGCAAACCTCTTCTCTTATAGCAGCAAATAAAATTGTTTTTCTTTGTCCTTCTAACAATTTACCCCCTATTATCTTATCACAGTTACATATCTATTCCTTTTACTAAGAAAACTACTCTTTGGAATTTTAGATGTTATCAAAAAGAAAAAACACCGTTTTCTCAATAGGTACCCATTCCAAATTTATTGCCTGTAAGTAGGTTAGCAATCGACATAATGTTACAGCAATAAAATAAGAAGAAATTCGATCTTAAAAATTCCATCGCATAATGCAGCAAACCCTAGTTACGCACAGATAACATCAACCAATTGCAACACCAAATCGCAAATAATCGAACCAGTTGCAGACAATCCAGTAGAACCTTTATTTTGATTTTTTTATTAAGAAATACCTCTAGCTTTTGCACAGCGATTGCTTCAGATGCACCGGTAATGCTCATGAAAGTCTCGATTGCTTCCTGATTAGGGCTCGCCATTGATAACTGAATATAATTTAAGCCAATTCCAAGCAGCAAATTTTCAGTGTTTTGTGCTGGATTAGTGCTCTGAGTTTTATTTCTAGTGGCAAAAGAAAAATATTTAAGACATTTGCCTATTTGGGTATAAATGCTGATGAGCTCTTAAATAAGGAGGCGTATTAGCGTTTTGGCAATAAAGGGCTAAAATAGTGATATTGCTTTTTGATTTTCTTTCTTCAATCTTCTACGCCTCTCGGAAGGTTAAAACTATAGATCATACACAGACTTTTTGGCCAAGGGCTACCTTCTTGTTCAAGAATAGCTCATCCTTTCTTCTCTATTTCCTTTTTCTTACATATAAATGCGCCCATTTTATTTTTTTTTAATAATTTCTATTAAAATAACTTAATCATTTTATAATATTTTTATTTTTATTTTTAAACTTTCTCAAAAAAAAAAAAAAAAAAATATATATATATATATATATATATATATATTATTTTAGGTTTCAACATAAAACAATATATATTTTCTATATGTTATTTTACGTTATAAAAAAATAACATATATTTTTTCTTAAATGATTAAAAATAAAATTTTATATATAAAAAAAAAATTATAATATATAATTAATTTTATAACAGTATAAATATTAATTATCAATATTTATTATTATCTATGTTAAAAATAATTTATGAAAATAATATAATAATACAATTAAGAAAATAAAAAATTGGTCGTGTTTGAAGAATTAGGTTTAATTTTGTTATATATAATTTTTTTAAATTGTAAATTTATGTAATATTTTTTTACTAAGATATTCATTTTAATAACATAAATATAAGTATGAGTAAATTTGTTGAGTTCGACCGCTGCATCTCCGCCTCTGTGAGAAGAGCCTGCGAACTTCGTCCGCTTCGCCAGTGGCCACTTACCTCTTCTGATTCTGACTCAGACATTACAATCACAATACATCAAAACCCCTCAAAACATTTTGTCAGGCATACGAACCAGAGTTGGTTCTCAGTTTTCCTCAGTCCAGCACTCAATTAGGGTTCTTCATTCATCGCATCATGCATCGCACCATCCCCTGAAGTTCACAATTAGACGATTACTTAGAGTAATTAACATTGTGGATTAGCTGTCTAACAGGAATTATGATCTCGAGCCACTCCATTTAACCACTTGTTCGCACGCCAGCTCCAAACTGCAGTTCAAGAGTCTATCACCCCGACGTTCCAGTTCTCAAATCTTAAAAGACTACACACTGAACTTGAAATGATTCACCTTTTCTCTATCCGTAGACGGCACACAAACAGAGCAGAGACATGATCAATTATTTTTTGTGTCGTTACAACTCTCTACTTTCTACTTAGGGAATCGAAATTTCAATTTTTTCCCTACCAATATATAAGGAAACTGCTTATTCCAGATACGTTCACCACAAAATTATACAAAACAAGAGACAAACAACGCTTACACACATTTTATCCCACTTCAACCAACATGTCTCACTCTCCAAACAAACTCAATACTGATGAGATCAATATATTTGTGGAGGAAACCAAGAACCTCACATGCCTATTACCAGAAATACAAATAGATGAAGATCCTGATACCGATCAAATTCCCTCCTCACTCAAACTGATTGGCAAAATTCTCTCACGGTCCAGCATCAGGAAGACTCAGGTAACAAGTGCAGCCAAAAAAGCCTGGAATCTCAAAGGCGATGTCTTAATCTCTGTAATGGATTACAACAGAAACATTTTCTCTTTCACTTTCTCAATGGAAGGAGATAGAGATTATGTCTAGGAACATAGAATATGGCACGTTAACAACTCACTGCTGGTTCTACGAACATGGAACAAGCAACTCACTATACAAGAGCTCGACTTCAGTACTACCTGCTTCTGGATACATGCACATGATTTACATTTTGCAGGGATGAAATCTTCCAACATTGAGAAGCTGGCTAAGGTTGCAGGCAAGCTAGTGGACAAAGAATCAAATGAGCTAGACACGATTCAAACACACAAATACCTTCAGTTTCGAGTGGAAATCAATGTACATGAACCCCTAGCAGCAGGCTGCATAATTCCCAGGAAGCACGCACAATACCCCAATGATAAGTTATGGGTTGAATTCCGCTATGAAAAACTACCTAAGTTCTGTTATAAGTGTGAAATTCTGGATCATTTCACAAAGGAATGTGAACTGGACGCTGCAACTACCTATATGGTCCATGATAATTTATTCTCCCCTGTCTTTGGGGAGTGGCTGAAGGTCAGTGCCAACCAACCAACTCCACTAAACAAATTATGGCTCCTAAATTCTGAATCTGAACTGACTCCACCCACTGGCTCCAAAAGACTTGGTAAACAAAACATCTCCAACGCACTGGCTCCACACTCCATCAAATATCAACACAAAACCAGCTCATCCCATTCAGTGACTCAAAAGGAATCTTTCTCAAAAAAAATTGACAGATTGCATGGAGAAGTACATGAACTTCTACAAATGACTCAGGACTTGGATCTAATACATTTTGCTGCTATTTATGAAGAATGGTACTCAGCAGGTTATACCACAGACAATGATCTCAATCTGAAATGCAAATTACTAGCTCAGGCCATAGGGTACCGCCTAGACTTCAACATACAGGAACCACCAACGAGACTCACAACCACGAGAATATTCCAATTGGCTGAATATGTGCACAATGGTGTGCGGTTTAATGCTTCAGATCATCTGTCACATATTACCTTTGCCCTATTCCAATATCAACTCTTACAACACAAGGCTGAGAGAAAAGGCTCTAGGAGGGCCATCAAGACCCCAACATACAACACGGCAAATTCTGGCACTTCAAAACACAAGGCAACAGAGGACACTCAAGTGGCATGCAAAAAATTATTTTTAAGCAATTCTGATATCAACTTTAGTTCTGAATCTTTATCGTGTTTAAATGATTTTTTTCAAACTGGAATGGATAATGTGCAAGATACAGGCTCAAGCACAGGGAGAGACCAACTTGTTACTCGAAATGGTGACACAACTCCAACTCCAACTCCAACGTTGAAGCATGCTGACAACTTGCAAACTGGTACTGGGAATCATACAGCCCAGGGTAAAACTGATGGTGGGGAGGCGACCTCTAACTTGCCCCCCGAGCAACCATGATACTTCTCAATTGGAATGGCCGAGGGCTAGTCCGACCTCGTGCTAAGCGCGAGCTGCGCTTTTTGGTTAAAAAACAAAAACCGGACGTTCTTTGGTTAATGGAAACGAAGGCTCAAGAACTACAAGCTTCTTACTTACAAACTACATTAGTAGGCTTTAACAATAGTTTTATTATACCCGCAGTAGGTCTACGAGGTGGCTATTGTTTGTTTTGGACAGAAAATGTAAACTTAACTGTCAATTTTGTGGGAAGCTCTTTTGTAATCGCAGATTTAAACTCTGCGTTTGGACCAAATGAAATAATACACATCATATTTACTTATATCCCTCCATATCAAAGAGAAAAAAAACAAGTCTGGATGGATATTTTTGAAAGAATTCCCACTTTGAATAACTCTTGGTGTTTAATTGGAGATTTAAATAATATCACTCAAGACTCTGAAAAATGTGGAGGATTACCATTCAACGTCCACCCGACCAATGAACCGACCCATTTCATAGATAAACAAGATGCAGTCGACTTGGGTAGTGTGGGTTATAAATATATTTGGTGTAACAAAAGACAACAAGACCATAGGATACTCCAAAAACTGGACAGGGCTATCTCCTCGGTTCAATGGTTAAATGTCTTCCCAAAAGCATTGGTAACCAACTTACCCACCTATACTTCAGACCACAACCCAATAGTCCTGAACTTTAATGGTACATATGAAACATACCTACAGAGACCTTTCAGATTTTATGAGATGTGGACTCTAGATGCCAGTTGTGAAACACTGATCAAGCAAACTTGGGAGTCGCACAAAGGCCAGCATTCAAATGTCACAGTCACACTTAGCTCGTTGGCCAACACTTTAATCAAATGGAATAAACAACATTTTGGATTCATTCCCGAAAAAATAAAGAGACTGGAATCTCAACTCAAGGACATACAACACGGATTGCCTACAGAGGATATCAAGGATAAGGAACGATTGGTATGTACCTTACTGGAAGAACAATATGCCAGATGGGATTCACTGTGGAAGCAAAAATCCAGAGAACTTTGGATAAAAAAGGGTGATAGAAATACTCAATTCTTTCACACTTCGACTTTATTGAGGAGGAAATCAAACTTTTATCCCTTGTTTAAAGCTAAACACTGGACGAACAACCTGGTACAGGAAAGAAATTGGTGTTGAATTCATAAACCACCTCAAAAGCTTCTTCTCTTCGGACAATCCTACATTAAACCTTGACTTAAGCAACTTATTCTCAACTGTGGTCACAACGGAAAAAAAAACTCCAGTCTCATAAATATCCCGACTCATACAAAAATTAAGAAAGCACTGTGGGAAATGGGGGATTATAAATCCCCAGGATCGGATAGATTCCCCGCCGGCTTCTACAAAAAATACTGGCACATTGTAGGTGAAACCATTGTTGAGGAGATACAACACTTCTTCCTAACAGGTACATTAAAGGACGGCTGGAACCACACGTTCATCACCTTAATCCCAAAAATACCAGGTCCTATGAAATGCAAGGACTTCAGACCCATTAGTCTTTGCAATGTCAACTACAAAATTATCTCCAGACTCTTAGTTAACAGATTACGGGCAATTCTACAAAAGCACATATCCCCTTTTCAATCAGCTTTTCTCCCTGGTCGATAGATAGCAGAAAATACCATACTAGCCCAAGAGGTTGCCCACACTATATCCAAAAAATCAACAGGTAATGGTGGTCTAATGTGTGTTAAAGTTGATATGGAAAAAGCATATGACAGGGTGGAATGGAACTTCCTTATGAAGATAATGGAGTTATGGGATTTCTCAGGAAAATTTAGGCATTTAATTCTGCAATGCATATCAACCTCTTCTATTTCAATCTTGCTAAATGGCTCACCTTTCGGTCGATTTCAACCAACAATAGGACTTAGGCAGGGGGATCTGCTATCCCCATATCTTTTTCTCATAATATCAGAATGCCTATCCAGAATGATTATGAAAGCAGAACAAACGGGAACAATTCATGGTATCAAAATTGCAAGAAGTGCTCCACCCATTTCTCACTTAATGTATGCAGATGATGTAGTAATTTTCTTGAGAGGTAGCCTTTTAAACACCAATAGCATCAAAACCATCTTGCAGACATATGACAGTTGATCTGGACAAAAAGTGAATCTATTGAAATCTGTCATCTTCTTCTCCAAAAACATGCATCCTACGCTTCAATCTACAATCTGCAATGCACTCCAAATTCAGAAAGCAAAAGGTAGCATAAAGTACTTAGGCAACTCCCTTCCTCTCAATCGATCAAAAAAAGAAAATTTTCATGGCTTACTACAGAAACTCAAATGCAAACTCCAAAGTTGGAAAGCAAAACTTCTTTCACAAGCTGGTAAAGCCACTCTAATCCGCTCTGTCCTACAGAACATACCCACATATGCTCTAAGTACTTTTAAACTCCCTTCAAGTATTTGGGCAGAAGCTGACTCCATCATCAGAAAGTTTTGGTGGAACAAAGACACTAATGTAACACATTATTTCTCTCCTATCAACTGGACTCAATTTTGTCAACCAAAAGAAGCAGGTGGTTTGGGCTTCCACCATCTAAAAGATTTCAACCAAGCAATGTTGTCCAAACTCGCATGGGATATCTTCAAGTCCCCAAATAAACTCTGGGTTAAAATCATCAGTGTAAAATATATCAAAGATCTTGAGTTTTCAACAGTACTCCCACGCACTTCAGACTCTTATATTTGGAAAGGTATACTATGGGGTAAAGAATTAATCATCCAAGGGAGCTATTGGAAACTAGGACATGGACGATCCATCAACATATGGACACAACCTTGGATCCCTGGCTTACCACAGCAAAAACTCCCCCAATCCATTTGTCACAACCCCCAAGGCTATATCTCCACTCCTGCAGACCTTTACCAGTGGAATCCCAACCTGCAATGGGATGTGTCAAAGGTTAATAACATCTTTCCAGCATATGTTGCCAATTTTATACAGGCACTCCCCCCCTACACCAGGTACTCCGAATATCCTAACTTGGTTTGGAACAGGTAAAAGGAATTTATCAGTCAAAGATGCATATCTCACTCTAATAAAAAACAAATGAGTTCATGATTGTCAAAGTTACTGGAAATTACTCTGGAAAGCAAAAATACATGAACAACACAAAATTTTCCTTTGAAAAATACTGAGAAATGCTCTTAGTACAAAAAAGAGGATAGCTCAATTCACTCCTATCACAGATTTAAGTTGCACTCTTTGCCACAAATAAATGAAAGATGTAGAACATCTATTTATCCGATGTGAAATATTACAATCTTGGTGGAAACATTGGAACTGGAACTTACTGTGGAAATTCACACACTCACTTGATATTTTCTCTTACATCAAGTTCATATTACAACCTCCCAAGATTCTCCTTCCGGTTGACTGTCCCACTGAGATTTTCACTTTGACAGCAATTATTATGCTTGAACAGATTTGGTTTACCATAAACCAAATAGTATTTAATACAGGGACACTTGAAGGAAACAAAGCCATCAATTCAATAGTCAGAAGAATTGAAGAATTCAAAACTTGTCTAATTCCACAAACGCAAGTTGACAACCAAAATTCACAGGATGAATTTTCATTCCTATTCCAAATCAATGGCAACCGCCTCCCTCAGATGCGGTAAAACAAATGCGGTAAAATATAATTTTGATGCGGCCTGGAATCATGGGAGAGCAATAATTGGATTTGTTATCTGACACAAATGACAACATCGTTGAAACTTGGACGGATCAAAGATACACTGCTAGTGCGGATGTTGCGGAAACTCTAGCATTAGAAGCGGCGTTTAACCATGCTTTAACAATTAAACACAAATCAATATATATGGAGGGTGATGCCAAAATTATAATACAAGCCCTAATGGAAGATGGCGCAGGAAGCAATATCAAACACAGCTGCAACTATCATTCAAAAGCTAAAGCTTTGGCTACAACTGTTCTCCATGATCTCTATTCGATGGATTCCACGTCAATTGAATGATCGAGCTCACAATTTGGTTAAACCAACTACAGCAGATGCATTGATCTCAGCATCATTACAAGAATCCTCTATCATTCAACACTCCACCCCCTCCCCCACAATCTCCACCCATAAGCTCTCGCCTATTCCCACTAGAAAAAAAAAAAATAAGTATGAGTATCTAGGATTAAATTTTTTTTATTTTTTAAATAACCAATTATAGAGCCACACATTCATTTATGTTTAACAAAATTTTTGAGTATAGGACACGGCAAATGCCAATTATGATCAATATTAAAATCGAAAATGAATGTGTAAATCTTGTTTTAGAATTTTAACTTGCTTCTTTTAAAAAAAAAATTATTAAATTAACATTATTTTTTATTAATAAGATAAAATACTTGAACTTAAATTTTTAATAAAAAATTAAACATTTTGACACGTAAAGTACATGATATTTTCTTAAAATTTTGACTTAATAAATATGTAATAAAGTGACTAATTTTAATGTAATATGTATGAAATTATAATATAAATTTATTAATCATTGATTAAATGTAAAGTTAAGAATGTAGAATTTAAAAAATAATTATGTAATTTTTTATTTATTAATAAAAATTAATTAAATTATATTATATAGATTATTTTATGCATTAAAAGTTATAATAAAAGTTATTATTGATTAAAAAAAAAAACTTGTAATTATCATAACAGATGTGTCATTATTTTAATAGCTAATGAGTTATTGCTAAGTAAAAAGTCCGTCATTCACAAATCTAATCTTATCATAGTACTTTTCTAAACAAACCAAGGGCAAAGAAAAAAACAAATCGAAGAGGAGAGGAGAGAGGGATCCGTTGCCATCGATTAAACAACTTTGTCGAGCATCCATAAGCTCTTTCAGTACTGCCCTTTGATTTGAGATCCGTATCATAGACCACAACACCAGAAGCCACATTGCAAATGACGAAGAAGAAAGGAAGGTTTTGGATATGGGTCACTACTGCGGTCTTATTCAGGCTCATTCTCATATATTTCCCCAACAATCTCAATCTTTCTTCTCGTCCAGAAGTCTCAACTCCTCTCACTAGTCTTCGTCGCCGTATTATTTCTCTCTCTTTTAGCTGGGAATTCCATTTCCCTTCTTTTTAATTCTTACTTTTGATGGTAATTTTTCTTTCATTATATTCTTCGCAGTGGCTGAGGGTTACTGGTTGAAACAGTCTTCAGTGTCTCCTTATGCAGGTTATTCCCGCAATTTTTGTTGAATAAGAAAATTAACTAACATTGGTTTTGTTCATGTTTATGTTATCATTTAGCTTATGCATGCTGTTCTTTGGGATCTAATAGGGCCACATTTGTTTTTCAGGATCTATGTACCACGGCTCTCCTTTGTTACTGTTTGTTCTTGGGCCTCTCACTGTCAAGAGGTACCTCAAAAGCTTAAACTTAGTTTAATTATCCCCATGCTATGCTATTTGCTTCTGGGTTTCAATTTTTTCAGCCTAATTTAGGAGTGAGAGACCCAGGTGCGGAATCCAAGCTGGGTTGTATTCTATTTGGTTAGTTAATGAATTTTAAGTTCGAATGGGTGCAATGAATAGGATAAGTATCAATCTCTGTAGGAGCTATATTTTAATCATAGCTGCCTTGCACTACGTCTTATAATTTTAAAACTCTATAGCTGCTGGTTTTCGTAATGTATTAATTTTTTGAATATTTTCTTTTGTTGACGCAGAATTGAAGGGCAGCCCAAACATCTGTTATGCAGGTTATCTCAACATAAACACCCTCCTTGTTCCTCACCATTTAAAGTGGATACCCAGGAGCTTATTTTTTTAGTTCCATTAGTAGTAGCACTCATCTATGCTTATGAAGATGGATAAGCAAAAAAGGAATACATTTCACCAAACGTCTTTCTTTTCTCAGGACCTTGTTCTTTTTTTCTTTTCTGTCTTTTATTTATTTTGGGATATATAGTCAGGCAGTTGATTTTTCCTTGTATTTGGATACAGTTTGGTATTTGTGATTGTAGATATTGTGAATGCAATGCTTTTACGGGCCATTGGTCAGATACTTCAGATAACACATTGTCGGAGTTTGAAATTATTAGACCTTGATACATTATCAAAAAGTTCAGGTAATCATTTTATAAAGTGCGTTCACAAAACAAAACAAAAAGTTTGATCAATTTGCTATTTTGTGTGTCTGTTAAAAATGCAAATCCATGCCTCTCATTGCAATCACCTTTGTTGCCAGCTGACAAATTGCAGTATCTTTGTTTGATTTAGCGATTCTTCCTTCTCGAGAAATTGCTGCTATTGTCTACTTGTGGAATCCTTTCACCATAGTGGCATGTGTGGGTTTGTCAACGTCATCAATTGAAAATCTGGCTATCTTATCGTCTCTTTATGGAGCATGTACAAGTAAGCAGCTGATTGCATTTTTAAGACTATTTTCTTGTGCTTTATTCCCAGTTTTGCTGATATTGATTTATTTAAGCATGCAACATATATATTATTTAGTCCTTCTTTAGATGAACAACAATACAAACTATGTTTTTTTTTTTAAAGTTTGGCTAGTACTATTGTATACTTTTTGTGTTATTATTTGACTTTACATGGCACATCCCATATCCTTATTTTATGCGGGCTATCTTTCAAGTTAATAATTTAGGCTTCTACATGTTTGCTTCTAATATTTGAATCTGTTTTATGCATGTATTTTGTTAGTACGTTTCTTTCCCACAACTATGTTTGTTTATCATTCAGTTAGTCAATATTATGAATGAATGATCTCTGGCAAACTTATATTGCTCTGGATGTGGCCATTAACAAAAAAATTGGTTCTAAAGAGTTCTTGTGATCTATCTTGAAGTTTGGATATGTTTTGCTTAATGATCATTCAGGTCTATTTCTTCAAGTCGAATCATTCAGGAACCAAGTGATTGGCAATGAACTATATACTGCTTACATGGCAATGTGTTTCTTCAAAAGATCTGCTTAATATTTTTTGATTGTTTTTGTCAACAATAAAACTATATTATTATTATTATTCACATAAAATACATGTATGCTCTAATAAAGTCGAAGTCATTTGTCACATAATTTTTGCTTGAAATACTTTTCTATTTCCAGTTTCATTCTGACACTGCATTAGTAAATGAGGTTGTTTACTGGTTGCATTTTATGAGACTTGCCCATTATGTTTATTAGTTGCATATATCGACAAAGGCTACTTTGAAAGGATGAGACAGATATTTTAATGACATTTTCCATTAAATACTGTCATTCTGATTTTCTGCAGGAAGAGTTCCCTTGGCAGCTTTTGGTTGGGTCATGGCCACTCATCTGTCTCTTTATCCAGTGATTCTAATTGTTCCAGTAAGCATCACATTTTTCGTGTTCGACATGATTGTAGCACAGAATCCCCATATTAATATTTAGTTCAACTATTAAACATGAGTAATTTTCATTTTGTCCCAGGTGATTCTTTTATTAGGATATGGTCCTGATTCTCCTCCCAGAAAAAAGCCATTTCTAGGGAGATATAAAATTGAGGGAAGATCCTCAACTGCTAAAAGTTATGAAAAGGGGAAGGCTTAAAACAACCTGAAATAGCACCCAGAGCCTTCTCTTGGAGACTAGCCGTACAATTTGTTTTTTGGGCTATTCTATGGTCAGTCTACGTGTTAGCCCTCTGTGGCTTGTATACTAAAGAGTATGGTGGCCTTCAAGAGATGTTTAACAGGTACTGGAGGACTATCATCTAAGTTAATACATTAAGTATGTCATATAATTTTGCATCTCAATTTTTGCTTTCTATTATTATAAGCATGTCAAATAGCATTTTAACAGAGATACGATTGTCCAAGTGTATATGTTATGGCATACTTCTTAAAGTCCTTTAAATCTTTTCGAAGTTAGTTAACTAGTAATTGAGTCTATTCATGGCAATGAATTGTGATGTCTTATGGGACTTGTATAATATTCATCTTGTGTCTGTTTTGCAGAACATATGGATTCATCCTCACTGTACAAGATTTGTCTCCAAATATAGGTGTTCTATGGTGAGCTCCATATTACCTCTGTTGGAATAACATATTTTACTTTTGAGGTGTGGTAGTGATATATTCATCGTCATTTGGTGTAGGTACTTCTTTGCAGAAGTTTTCCATTTCTTCAGAAATTTCTTTCTCATTGTTTTCCATATAAACATTTTGTTTATGGTACTTCCATTGGCCATACGGTTGAATCATCGCCCCTGCTTTTTGGCTTTTGTCTACATCACAATATCTTCAATGTTCAAGTCGTATCCTTCAGTAAGTTCTTGCTTTCTTATAGAAAGTTTCCTAGGCAGAACGTTATCTTTTCTATATTGAATTGAATAAGTAAACTTTGAAATTTGAGGGGAAGACCATGATCCATAAACTATAAATTTTGTATGCAAAGTTTTACTGTCCTAAAACTTGTGCATTTGTCTAACCTACCATTTTCAAGAAAGAGTCCATTATATTTTACAACTAAAGTTGTACGTGACCTTGTCAGCCTCAATCCTCATAGTAAATAGATCTGTTGCAGTGTTTTCTCCTTGATGTTTATGATTATGAAACTACAGAAAGTTGGAAACCTTTTTTTTTTCTTATATATTCTTTTTCAATTTGGCTTAGGTGGGAGATGCAGCTTTATACTTGGGTATGCTGGGGTTATTCGTTGATGAACTAGCAGGCAAGTTGTTTCGATTATGTTACTGACACAGTTTTGCAGGGTCTGACATCTTACCTTTCTCTATCTTGCTATGTAGATATGCAGTTCTCGTTCTTCTTATTTTGTATTTATGTTGGAGTTTCCCTTCTTAGTCCTGTGATGCACAACCTATGGATATGGAGGGTATGCAAATCCATGCAGTTTATCAAACAGTTATAAATTATATCTTTTACGTAGTACTGAATTAGTGAAAATGTGCAGGGTACTGGGAATGCAAATTTTTATTTTGCAACAGCAATGGCATATGCTTGCCTGCAGGTTTGTTAACTCAAGTCGATCATTTTAGCTCCTTGTATAAATTTGAAACTAGAGTATTTTGATGATCATTACTCGCAGACAAGGTTCAGAAATGGGTACGTAGGTTTTCCGTAATTAGCAAGGCTCTTTAAAGAACTATGCATAATCTATTTCTTCATAAAATTCATGAAAAATTTGACCAGTTCACTAACAAAAGCAAACAAATAATTGTTGAGGTGCACGTGGCACCTCATCTTGAGACAGCCTCTTGGCACCTTCCCTTAAGGTGGCGCCTGAGTGTGTTTTATTGAACCTTGATCCTGCGTCATAGTGAGGGGGGAGGGGAGAAGTAGCTCGTATAGTTTTATGTTAGAAAATGTTATGTGTAACTAACTCGTAACTCTATAATTTATAGCTCATGTTGCTCAAGTAAATGCATCGGCATATCAACCAAGTTATGATTCTTCATCTACTTTGTCTGGACATGCACCAGGAGTTACTAATCTAGATATATGTGATGTCAGTATTTATAGGAAACAAAAAAAATTGATAAATATATTTTACATTATCAGCAAAAAAGATAAATAACTTTTATCTACTTGGCATAAAATAACATCTGAATTTCTAAAAAACTTTGGAAAATGTAATGATTTATGTAAAAATAACCTTATCCTTGAACCGAAGAATATTAAGCTCAAGTGTAAAGCTAACGCATGCCTTTTTGGTTGTGCAGATTGTGTTGGTAGCTGAGTGTGTTAGTGCTACACTCAATCACGATAGGAAGCTGCAAAAGCAATCTATTGCAAAGCTTGAAGATATCAAATCTTAAGCTCATATACAGCCATTCAAATTTCTGCGTTTTCGGCTTGTCTCATTTCTCCAAAAGATTGAATCTTGGAAGTTGGAGAATCGTACCGTCAATGGCTTTTCCATTACAAAGTTTTCAATGCACTCAAGTAGCAAAGCTCATCTATAAGGGATCCGAAGGCTAATATATCATTCAATGGTTTTCCTGATCTTATTTTTTGATGGGGTTTTCGCCGTTATTTAAAATATAAGGGATTGTTATTTGTAAATCAATTTGCTATATGTACAATTTTCATATTTGGGGTTGGGTTAAGTAATGGCTACTGATAGATGTTATAGGAGACAGACTGAAGAGAGATGGAAAACTGGGGAGACGCTATTGTGACACACTTTAACGTTGTCCATCCGTGTTTTAATGGACTTGTTCGGAACATAATTTATTTTTCTTGTGCTTATTCTAAGCAGATAGGAGTTGCATAAGAATTTGCTCTATGTCCTAGTCTACAAGAGTAAGAGGCTGATTTAGAGCGACTGTTTATAAGAAATAGTAAAAATGACTTTTTATAAGAAAGTGTAAAAATGGCAGGTAGGAGTTTCTTATAAGCAGATAGGAGTTGCATAAGAATTTGCTCTATGTCCTAGTCTACAAGAGTAAGAGGCTGATTTAGAGGGACAGTTTATAAGAAATAGTAAAAATGACTTTTTATAAGAAAGTATAAAAATGATAAATTAAAATACATATTTTAAAAAATAAAATTATTGCTTTATTTAAAATATCTTTTTATTAATTAAAATTATAATTGATTCATGCTACTGCAATATAATTAGAAAATTATTCCTATTTTTAGTGAATACCACCGATGATCTTCGTAATCTTGCTAGAGGTACATAAATAATTTTTTTTATTATGTATAAGTTATAAAAAAAATTAAAAAATTATAACAAAAATTTTTAAATAATATTTTTATTAAAAAAATATAAATCATAACAAAAAAAATTTAAATGTCTTAATGCAATAAATGTATGAATGCAAGATTAATCACATGATATAAATGTATGAATGCAATATTAATTATATGATATAAAGAGAATATTTTTATTTGTCATGTTATAGGAAAAATCTAAAAATCATAACAAATAAATTATAAATGTATGAATACAAGATTATGTACATAATATAGACAAAATATTTTTATTATGTACATATTATAGAAAAAATCGTTGTAATTTAATTATAATAAACTCTAATTACATGAATGTATCTTCAATTCATAAAATTAAAAAAAAAAAATATTATGTACAAGATACAAAAAAAATTGGAAAGCCGACAGTGGTCGCCGTACCTCTAGCAATATTGTCAGTAATGGTCGCTAAAAATGAAAATGATTACTAATTATGTGATAGTAGAGTGAAACAATTACAATCTTAATTAATGAGTTGTAATCTACGTAAAACAATAATTTTGTTTTTTAAAATATATATTTTTTATTTTCCTTTGATGCATAAATAACTCAGTTATTTAATTAATTTTAATTTTAATCTTCATTAGTAAAAAAAAAAAATATTTATTTATGTTATTAAAAAAATAAACATATATTTTTTTATTAAAAACATAAAAATAAAATTTTATTTATGATAAAAAATTATATCATATAATTAATTTTTTTATTTTTTACGTATGTTATTTTTATCTTTTTATTATTAGATATAAATATTCACCACGAATATTCTATTCTAATTAATCTACAAACATCTTTCGGTCAAATTTAAAATTTAAATACTTTGCATAGTTATAAAATTGTCACCAAACAGCAGGTTGACTTTGTTTATTGTACCATAGTGCGTTTTGGGTACTAAAAACGTTTCAATCCTTCGTTTTGACAAATTATTGCTGTCGTTCTATTAACAAAGTTATTGAAACGAATTTGAGCAAGATCTCACGGTTTACAGCAATATTAACTTTTTAAAATAAAAGATCCTCGAAAGAATATGTTTTTATTTTTTATTTTTTATTTTTTATTTTTTATTGAAAGAATATGTTGAGTCTAGTAAGTTGGTATCATCCGAGACAAACATGCGCATGTTAGCCACTATTGACTTTACGAAACGAAGAGTGGGTAATATTGTACAATTAGTTCTATACAGCCGAAGACGGTGTATACAAAAGTAGATCCTAAAATATTTGAATTTATCTCTCTTACTCTCTCAATACTACAATTGTATATAATAAAAAAAATTCATAATACTCATGTTATAGAGAGTAACTAAAAAGTATACATCATAAAATTTAGTAAAAAAATGTAAAAACTACAAATTTATATCCATTGCCAAGTTGAAACTTAAATATTTTCTTTATAAAAAAAAAAAAAACTTAAAAATTATCTAACTTGACATAATATGTAGCATTATTTTTAATTTTGAAATAAATCAATAAAATACATTTAATCACTTGGGAGAGATAACCTGCAGACAATGAGACATTCTAGTTACTACGAAATTGTTTATTTTGATCCAAGTTTAATGGACCTTCGGTCATAACTTAATAGTTCATGGAAATTTCATAATTTTGTTTCTAGAAAAAAAAAAAAAAAAACTCAATATATGTCATATAAGCAAAGTAATATCATTGTCAGGATTTAATTTATATTACGTGAGCGCACACTACTTTATAAGCAAAGCACATGATTTAAGTTTGAACGAATTGTGGGCCTCCTATTTAATTGCATTGGGAATACTACGTTGTTAGTCTAGACTCATTTAGACTCTTCGAGGTTTGATTAAGTTGGCGTGAGTTCTATAACAATTTCTTACTACTAACTTGAACTCAATGAAACATAAATGTATGTTTGTTGGATACGACTTAATGGCTAATTTTTTATGTTGGGACATATTTGGAGTATTTTCGTTCAAATAAAATTGTTAGATATACGAACAAGTCACATATTAAAAAAATATAAATAATAAATTAGATATATATTTAAGATGAATTACTCTTTCTAATAAATAAATTTTTGGACCCATCACTTAAAAATACTATTTAATTTAAATATATATATATATATATATATATATATATAAAATATATGCTATATATATATATATATATATATATATATAAAATATGTGCGAGCATACTTTATTTATAATAAATAAATAAAATGTAGGATTATGTTTATCGTCAAAGTCACATTTACAAGTTCTAAAAATAAGGACAGTACGGTTGAGTGTAAGCAACCAAGTTAACCCCACTTGCTGAGTTTTTTTTTCCTTCTTTTTTGTAATATATTTTGATAATTTTAAAATAATATTATCCTTAATTATATAAATAATTTAATAATTTCATTAATTTTATTTTTAAGTTTTTCAGTAAAAAAAATAGATATTTATTTTCTTATAACAAAAAAAAATTTAATTTATGTTATAAAATTTTTTTTTTCTTAAAAAAATTAAATATAAAATTTTATATATAAAAAAAATCATACTAAACAATTAAATCGTAATATTATTAGTTTGCAATGTTGCTTCATCTCAAGGTCATGCCAATGGCGGCAAGGGCATTTTTGTAATTTACGCATCAAACTAGTGGCAGAATTTCTAAAAATAAACCAGAAACCTATTCGTTCAAACTTCAAAGTAGATCCGACTTCAATTCTCCGTGTATTTTTGTTATGTCAACAAAGCGCAGCCAAAATCCAATTTATCTATTCGTTCTCTTTTTTACACGTACTTACATCTGGTATTCCCCCCTTGCATGCCCAGTATACGTGGCAAGCACCCTTTAGCCTAAATCAAAATTAAAATATTAACAAAAATGTCAAATAGAAAACTAAACCGACCACCTCGATCATCAGACATTAAAAAGAGCCTCGCGATTCGACTATGCGCATTGCACATCCTTCTATATGGCGGGAAAAGAGTCTCTAGAGAATCTGTACCGAGCTCTGGTGGATCGGTGTCAGAGTCTACAGGATGGCCAAGCGAGGCTTACAGAACAGCTTTGTGAGTTGGCGCATCATAAGCAGAAAGAAGACGTGGAAGTCGGGACGTCAGATTCCGACGAGATGTCGGCTGAGAATTTCGACTGGGGATTTATTCCTGGATACTTTTCGTCGGGGAATCCTTATAGGAGTGTATTGGACTCAATGGGTCATGCTGTTCATGTACGGAGAGCTGCTTCTGGGGAGATCACGTACTGGTATATTCTTCAAGGGCTTTACAGAACTGGAAGGTTTTTTTTTTTTTATGTCGGTTGCACACACTTGTTCGTTTTTCTGTAGTAAGTTTGAATTTATTATTATTATTATTATTACTAGTGCATGTTTTGATGGAATAGTAGTTTACCAATAAAAATAGTGCATGTTTTTGTAATTTTTGAAGAAATTTTCAAGTGGAAGTTATGTTTCACTAAAGAAGTAACTTAGCATGATCAAAGTATGTCTTTCGGAGCTAATTGAATTTGAACTCTAGAGTTAAATTAATAAGAGAATAGAATTAAGTTATGAATGTGATTTCGATACTGGCCTTTGTGTTTAGTTGTTTACCTAGTTTCGTAAGCTGTTTAAATTTATTTTCATGATCAGCCTCAGATTTCTGTAAAATTTTCAGGAATCGTTCTGCTGAAAATCTGTATGGATGGAAGGACTATGAAGTTGTTGGACAAAGTATTGCTTTACTCCTCGTCAATGAAGAATATTGTTTGCCTCTACAGCAAATTACAGAAAAGTTATACTTTGGACAAGCATGGTCAGGCCAGTTCCCCTTTAAAAAGAGATCTGGTGAAATATTCACGGCAATGGTCACCAAGAGTCTATTATATGAGAATGGCGAGCTTGTTGGTGTTATCACTGTTTCAAGTGATGCCTCATTCTTTAATATTACTGAAGCAGAAAGACTAAGAACAACACACAAGGGTGCTGTCAATATCAAAAATAGAACATGGCGAATAAACTCAAAAGAGATGAAATGGCATCCACAGTCACCAATTGCTCAAGTGCCAGAGATTTCATCAAGTGTTTCTTATCTGGTGCATTGCTATACCACTGCAGCTTTTCCTGTCCCACTATTTTCTTTTTCATATTTTCTTTTAAATTTTGAAGTGAGCTTTGTGTGCCTTTTTATCATTGAACTTATCAGGCCTCAAAGTTTCGCTTATGGAGGCATGGAGAGAATTGCCCGAATGCATCCAAGGTTAGAGAGGACTGTGAGACAGACACCAAGCATAGCACAGAGAGACCTGGTAGACTGGTGAGTCTTATCTAATGTTTCATGACTTATGATATTGGATGCACGTTTTCTTTCCTTTTTTTCCCTGTAAGTCTGAAAACTAATGGCAAACAAGCTACCTAATTATGAATTATAATTACCTACACTCTGTGCGTTTATTCATCACTTCATAAATGTTTGATTCTATGTCTATCCAATAATTATCTGGAAGTATGAGTTGAAGAAGTCTTGAAGGTTTTCCTCTTAGTGGTTAGACAAGTGAGCCTTTGTCAAATTTCCTTTATTACCTTCATGAATCTTAACATATATTTAACTGCTGTATTGTCATTGTTTTCTGTTTGAACTCAAGGGCCTAATCATTTTAACCTAGCAAAGATGATGTCACATGTGAATGTAAATTTTGTGTACATTATACTCAGTTCATGGTATTCTCTTAATTTCTATTGAAATATTAAAGTGGGATGGATGCAGGCAACAAAATTCCAGGCAAAGCTGCAGATTAAGCATACTGGCAATGTCGGGAATGAAGATGATGGAGGTTCTCGACAAAATGGTGCAGATCATACTTCAGAACTGAGAAATAAAGATGAGGCTGTTTCTTCCAGAGATTCAAAGACATCAACCTCGTACCACTGCCTTGTTGATGCGGAAAGTAAAGGACAAAGGTTACATGGAAGAAAATTTTCTTTTGCCACTAAAGGAGTTCATTCATATGTCCATCTATGTGAAGAACCAAATACTTACAAAGGAACCCTTTTGGCCCCTTCAAGTGAGTGCATTGAGTGTTGTGGATCATCCAGTACTGCAATTCCATTATCAAGATTAAGCTACCATGTGAATATAGAAAAGGTAGAACAAGAAGTATCCAAGTTGGATGCTGTAAAGGTAGAAGTGCAAGGACAGCCAGATGGTCAACAGGTCCAAAGCTCTGGGGCGTGCGTTGACAGCCATGGAAGTTCGGCATGCAAAGAGGATACTGAGTCCAAATTTAGAGTACAATGTGAGATTAAGTGGGAGGATCTGTATTTGGGAGAAGATATTGGACAAGGTAAAACTGTGTTCCCAATATATTTATATTCACACCATATCTATGCTCAAAATCAAATTAAAAAACTCAGGTAGTTGGTTTTGTGGATTTGGGATGCTGGGGAGCAGAGATAGGGTAGTGCTAAGTTTGTTGTATTTTGAGGACAACTCGTTGAGCCATCAACTACTGACACAGCCTTGTGCTAGTGTGATTTTTTTACACAAATACACCTGCACTGTTAAATATATATGTGTCTCTTTATACATGTATGTTAGAGACCAGTCTTTTCTGCATTATTTAGCTCCATGCATTAGCCACTATCCCTTCTTAATAAATATTTAAAACCAGATTCTCAGGAACAGGAAGCGGATAGCATAGTCAAATGGATATTCAATTACAGACAATTTTTTTTTTTTGGCCTGACAGGTTCCTTTGCCACTGTATATCATGGAATTTGGAATGGATCGGTATGATTTCTCAATTTCTTACACGAAGGTAGCATTCCAAATAGATGTGACCACGGAATTTGTTTATCAGGATGTTGCCGTAAAGGTTTACGCAGGAAATGAATATACCGAAGAAACTTTCCTGGACCACAAGAAAGAGGTACCTTAAACTCATAATTAAGTTTTTGATTTTTTGATACTATTTTTGGCAAAAGAGATACTTGATCTAGAATCCCATCCTTGTATAACTTTAGATTGATATAATGAAGCGATTAAGACATCCAAATGTGCTGTTATTTATGGGAGCAGTATATTCACAAGCACGACTGGCCATTGTCACAGAGTTCTTACCCAGGTAAAGACCATATCTTAAAAAGAAGTTTAACTGATGTAGTTGTAATTGGTAATCCTGCTAATAACTTTTCATTTTATGCATATGTAATATGTATAACTCTATTTTACTCTCTTCTGGGTTAATACTGGTCAAGATTTATCGCACTACTTGTTACCATGTCAAACAATATCTCATGTATATATTAAATTTACCATGATTTTGCTTTGCATTATCAGGGGAAGCCTTTTTAAAACACTTCACTGAAACAATCAAACATTAGACATCAGACGGTGTCTAAGGATGGCCCTTGATATTGTAAGTATATGCTTCTCCTTCTGTACTTTTAGATACTCAATTCAAGCAAAAAAATGTAGGTGGTTAATTCTATATGCCTATCAACTGCTAAAGTAATCAATATCATGTTTGTTCCTTTTACTCAGGCTAGAGGAATGAACTATTTGCATCATAGGAATCCACCTATAGTGCATAGAGACCTTAAATCTTCTAACCTGCTAGTTGACAAGAATTGGACTGTCAAGGTAACAATTCCCTTCTAATATCTTCAAATGACATAAAGAGAATAACAAATACGAGTTGCTTAAGCAATTTATGTAGTCAGGTTGGAGATTTTGGCTTGTCGCGGCTGAAAAATGCCACCCTGTTGAGCACAAAATCTGGCAGAGGAACGGTAATGAATTCCCCCTCTTCATTCTTCTCATGAAAATCTTTTAAGCTTGAATAGTGTTAAGAATAAATAGCATCTGCAACAATGTTTACTCAGTCTCTACCATTAATCTTATCATGTCCATGGCATCCACGTGGACTTTTTATTTTGCAGCCTCAGTGGATGGCCCCTGAAGTACTTCGAAGTGAACCCTCAAATGAGAAGTAATGTGGTGCAGGAGCTACACAAGAATAATCTTAGTTTGTCGTTGTTTTCTTTGTAATGTCGTTTTGCATTAGTAACTGCTTTAATATTACAATTGTCTAAACGCAAGTTTTGTTAGCGTTTAGAGTAACTGACACTAGACCCCTCGAGCATAAAGTAACGAGTGGTGCTCAGTGTGAGATAGAATGTTTTTGTTGCTGAATTCTGTTTTCTCTGAATACTGTTATTTCCTTCAATGAACTGAGCCGATGAGCTCTTTTCTGTTCCTTTAATAATCTCACTAATTTCTTGTGAATTATTGTTTCTTCCTGCGTCAGATTTGGTATCAGAGCCTTTGGTTCACCTGAGCAATGATGTCAAGGAGCGATGAAAGAAAGCGTCAGATCAACGATGAAGGTTGTGAGGTGGTAATCACCCACGAGCATTTTCAAGAGCTGGAAAAACGAATTGATTCTCGGATTGACACTGTTCAACAAACCCTTGAATTAATCACTCGACAACTCATGACGATGCAACAAGAGACTCGTCAAGATGGTAGAGTAAATACTCGAAACCCACCTCAAGTTCAACCCAATACAACACCCCCTGTGAACCTCCGCAAAAACACTCAACCACCGAGATCTGAAAGTGATAATGATGCAATACGGCAAATCCCTAACCCCCAAATCATCGACCACCATCGACCACAAATACCATTCAATAGACCTCTTGAACGCAATGATTACAAACTAAATGTTGAACTCCCACACTTCTTTGGTCATATGCATGTGGAGGACTTCCTTGATTGGATTAACTCAGTTGAGAAGTTTTTTGATTACTCTGAAATAGCTGAAGAGAAGAAAGTGAAGTTGATAGCATATAAGCTCTCTGGAGGAGCTTCAGCATGGTGGGATCAGTTTCAACATGAGAGGAGACTCTCTAACCAATCACCTATCACTTCTTGGGATAAGATGAAACGAAAGCTAATTAAGCAATTTCTACCAGTTGACTATGAGCAATTACTCTACCAAAAATACCACCAATGCCAACAAGGGAACAAAACCGTTGTAGACTATACAGAAGAATTTTTCAGACTAGGCATAAGAGCTAATATGACAGAAAATGAGCCACAAAAGGTCGCCAGGTACCTATAGGGGCTGAACTCTCCCATTCGAGAGAGGCTTGAATTAGGTCAGACATGCTGGACAGTGCATGAGGCTAGTAGCAGGGCTCTTAAAGCAGAGGGACAAATCTCACGTTATAAAAAATCACCCATCCCTAAGAGACCAACGTATGAATCATATTATGACAAACCCAAACCAAACCCACTTATCACAAAATCCCAAACAGAAAACCTCCAAAACCCCAAGCTAACTATCAAGCCTAATTCTTCAGCAAACCCAACTAAACCTCACTCTAATCCTTATGTTAAACCATTCCCACAAAAATGCTTCAGATGTCAACAACCTGGCCATAGATCAAATGAGTGTCCTCAGAGAAGAGCTACCAATCTGGTAGAGGAATGTGAGAAAGACTTGGAAGAGACAGATGAATTAGAAGATATTTATGAAGGTGCCGATGCTACTATGGGTCATGACGGAGAGTTAGCTTACTCTTTCATAACCCAGAAATTATTGCTCACTCCTAGGCAACCTGAACCAACGCAGAGACATGCACTATTCAGAACATGCTGCACAGTTAATGGCAAAGTGTGTGAAGTCATTATTGATAGTGGCTCCACTGAAAACATTGTTTCAAAAAAAACTAGTTACTACGCTTGGCTTAAGTACTAGTAAACACCCTGACCCATACAAAATAGGGTGGATCAAAAGAGGAACTGCCATCCAAGTGACATAATTATGTAAGATTCCTTTCTCTATTGGTAGCTACTATCAAGATGAAGTAGTGTGTGACATAGTAGAAATGGATGCCTGCCATATACTGTTAGGAAGACCATGGCAACATGATGTCAATGTTGTCCACAAAGGAAGGCCAAATGTCTATTTATTTGACTGGAAAGGGAAGAAAATAGCACTTGTTCCCACTCCAGATAACCCAAAGAAACAGCCAACTGCTCCCATTAAACCAACAGTACTTCTCAGTACCACCATGAAGAGCTTTATAGGTAACCAACCAAAAGACAAAGTGATCTATGCTCTTGTGATAAGAGAACAGGCCCCTGAGGTAACTACACATTCTTCATCTGTTCATAGATTATTGAATGAATTTACTGATCTATCACCTGCAGAGTTACCCTCTGAACTACCTCCCATGAGAGACATACAACATTGTATAGATTTATCACCAGGTGCCAGTCTGCCCCACTACAGACTCAGCCCACAAGAGCATGAAATATTACAGACCATTGTGGATGATTTACTAAAAAAAAAAAACTTCTTCAGGAGAGTCTTAGCCCATGTGCTGTACCTGCATTACTGTACCCAAAAAAGATGGCTCAATGAGGATGTGTGTGGATAGTCGAACAGTGAATAAAATAACTATTAAGTATAGATTCCCGATACCTCGCATAGAAGATATGTTGGACAGATTACAAGGCTCTATAGTGTTTACTAAGCTGGACCTCAGAAGTGGATATCACTAAATACGCATAAGACCAGGAGATGAGTGGAAAACAGCCTTTAAAACGAAAGAAGGCTTGTATGAGTGGCGAGTGATGCCTTTTGGACTATGCAATGCCCCAAGTACATTCATGCGACTTATGAATCAGATTCTAAAGCCTTTCGTTAACACCTTTATGGTGGTT
This sequence comes from Elaeagnus macrophylla, assembly GCA_029378325.1. Classification (NCBI taxonomy): domain Eukaryota; kingdom Viridiplantae; phylum Streptophyta; class Magnoliopsida; order Rosales; family Elaeagnaceae; genus Elaeagnus; species Elaeagnus macrophylla. The sequence goes on from CM055645.1 coordinate 28,093,490, forward strand.
TATTTCGATGACATCTTGATACATAGCAAAAATGAAGAAGAACACCTACAACACATCAAGGCAGTTTTTCAAACCCTCAGGAACAACAAACTATACCTCAACTTAAAGAAATGTGAGTTTGCTTCCTCTAAACTACTCTTTCTGGGTTTTATTATTTCTGCTGATGGAATAACTGCCGATGAAAGCAAGGTTGCATCTATTCAAAATTGGCTTGTCCCTACTAGCATCACTGAGGTTAGGAGCTTTCATGGCCTCGCTACCTTTTATAGGAGGTTCATAAAAGGATTCAGCACCATTGCAGCACCAATTACTAACTGCCTCAAACATGGGAAATTTCAATGGGGAACTGAGCAAGATCAGAGTTTCCAACTAATTAAGAATAAGTTGAGTTCCGCCCCACTCTTAGTGCTGCCAAACTTTAACAAAGTTTTTGAAGTAGAGACAGACGCCTCAATGGTTGGCATTGGTGCTGTTCTTTCACAAGATGGGAGACCTGTTGAATATTTCAGGGAAAAATTAAGCGAAGCAAGGCAGAAATGGACAGTTTATGAGCAAGAACTGTATGCTATTATCAGGGCTTTCAAAAAATGGGAACACTATCTCATACAAAGAGAGTTTGTGCTACATAGTGACCACCAAGCTTTGAAGTTCCTTAACTCGCAGAAAAATGTTTCCAATATGCATGCCAGATGGGTAATTTTTTTACAAAAGTTTACCTATGTTTTTAAACATAGAGCTGGTCAGTGTAATAAAGCAGCTGATGCATTTAGTCGAAGACACACACTCCTCACTGTTCTTCAAAATGAGCTCACTAGCTTCGACCACCTCCATGAACAGTATAACGAAGATATAGATTTTAAAGAAATCTGGTAGAAATGCAGAAATTATGAAAACACTGGAGAATTTCATATCCAAAAAGGATACCTCTTCAAAGGCAACCAATTATGTGTCCCAAATACCTCACTCAGACTTCAATTAATCCAAGAACTCCATGGAGGGGGGTTAGTTGCGCATGCAGGTCGTGACAAAACAATTTCTTTGCTGGAGGAACGCTATTACTGGCCACACCTTAAGAGAGAAGTGACCAAGTATGTACAACGCTGTCATGTATGTCAAACTGCAAAAGGAGGGACCAACAACACTGGATTATATACACCACTTCCTGTCCCTCAATCAATTTGGGAGGATTTAAGGATGGATTTTATAGTGGGACTACCAGTCACCCAAAAAAAAGTTGACTCAATTTTGGTGGTAGTTGATCGATTCTTCAAAATGGTGCATTTGATTGCTTGCAAGAAGATTAATGATGCCAGCCACATTGCCTTTCTTTTTTTTAAGGAAATTATAAGACTTCATGGCATTCCTCAATCTATAACCACTGATAGAGATGTAAAATTCCTCAGTCATTTTTGGAGGGATCTTTGGAAGAGGCTTGATACTACACTTAATTTTAGTAGTGCCTACCACCCTCAAACTGATGGGCAGACTGAGGTTATGAACAAAACTGTTGGTAATATGTTAAGGTGTCTTGTTAGCAACAATCCAAAAAAATGGGATCAGGCACTACCACAAATAGAATTTGCTATGAATAGCATCACCAACCGAACTACTGGCTTGCCTCATTTCTCTATTGTCTACACAAAGCAGCCCAAGTCTACTGTTGATTTATTTACTCTTCCTAATTCCACAAGTCAAGCTGCCAAAGCATGGGTTCAAGATTATGAATCCTTCCACAGAGAAGTTCGCGATCATATCCACAAGATGAATGCCAGTTATAAGGAACATGCAGATAAAAGGAAAAGACTTCAAATTTTTTATGTTGGGCAGCTTGTCATGGTACATTTGAATAAACATAGATTACCCCATGGATGCCCCAAGTTACAAAATCGAAAGTATGGTCCATTTCCAATATTGAAGAAGATTAATGACAACTCTTATATTGTTGAACTCCCTTCAGATTGGAAGATTTCAACTACTTTCAACGTTGCTGATCTCTCTCCATACCATCCACCTGATGCTATTTCTACTGTCTTACCGAATTCTGAGACGAATTCTTTTGAAGAATGGGAGACTGGTGCAGGAGCTACACAAGAATAATCTTAGTTTGTCGTTGTTTTCTTTGTAATGTCGTTTTGCATTAGTAACTGCTTTAATATTACAATTGTCTAAACGCAAGTTTTGTTAGCGTTTAGAGTAACTGACACTAGACCCCTCGAGCATAAAGTAACGAGTGGTGCTCAGTGTGAGATAGAATGTTTTTGTTGCTGAATTCTGTTTTCTCTGAATACTGTTATTTCCTTCAATGAACTGAGCCGATGAGCTCTTTTCTGTTCCTTTAATAATCTCACTAATTTCTTGTGAATTATTGTTTCTTCCTGCGTCATAATGCCTCTAAATTGAGTTTTTACCAGAATGCCTTAATAACTTGTCTTTTACTTAAAATGGAGTTTCAAATGCATAACCGAAATATGGTTAAATTATTTTTACATGATTTTTTTTTTATATGTAAATTCCTTTGATACTAAATTAGATAGCTTTGTTACAACCAATGGGCTATACGGTTGTCCATAAAAATAAAAATAAAAAGTAACAAAGGCAAAGATTTTCCTCATTGCACTTTGATTGTTGGAGTGGTTAGGTTAACAGGCAACTATTACGTAAAATCCTTACAGATCCTTTAAATTGCTTCCCCTCTTAACAGGTCTGATGTGTTCAGCTTTGGAGTTATCCTCTGGGAGCTAATGACTCGATCCATTCCATGGAATAATTTAAATTCCTTACAGGTCTCTCTCTTTCTCCATATATATATACACACACGCACGCACGCACGCACGTGTCGTCCATTAACAAAATCATTTACACACTAAAAGCTGGAGGGTTACTATATATTAATGTTTCATATAATAGGTGGTAGGAGTTGTAGGATTTATGAATAGACGACTGGAATTACCAGATTGCCTTGATCCCCAAGTAGCGGCCATCATCCATGACTGTTGGCACAGGTAGTACAACTATTTACTTTGTCTGTTAATGCAACTATTTCTTACACTGAAATTTACCAACTGCTCTCTTAAAAACAAGCAGTGATCCACAACAACGTCCATCATTTGAAGAGATAATCCAGAGAATGATGATCCTGATCCACACAACTGCGCTGGTGACTACTCGAAAAAGTTCAAAGGCTTAAAACTTTGTGGTTTGAGTAGTTTAGTCAACACAACACTACCTGTCATGTTATAAGGTGGTTAAAATTAGCGTTGAAGAGGTTAACAAGGTTGTTCGCAATAAGACGTATTAATTATCAGTTTTGAAGGGGTTGACAAGGTTATCCAAATAAGACATGTAACCCTGCCCTTAAAAAATGTTCCTTATTGTGGGAGGCTAATAGTAGTAGAACATGGTGGCATTTGAAACCAAGGTAATGTTGATGCGAATGACCAATGCAAACTTTCCCATGATTTTTTATTTTGTATTTTTTTTGGCGTAAGCAAAAGAAATTTTCTTTCCCATTAGGAGGTATCCACCACCTTTGGTATGATTAGTTCATTACTTCATGATTATCCCGTTGGTCATTTTGTTGGTAAAGTTTATCTGTGAAGAGTTGTGAAGACATCAAGGCACGTCTAGCTATTGATATCTTTTTAAATAAAATTAAACTAAATATTTTTTTCCTTAAAATTCTAAATAACAAAAATAACAGTTATAGGGAGAGATATCATTCTCCCCAATATTATAAAAATGTGCGATTTTTGTTAATAGTGTAAGAAATATTAGGGTCCTTTTGGCAAACAATTCGAAAACAATATTTGGTTTTTAATGTTAAAAAAGAAAAAAAAATATTTTTATATATTTTTTCTCAATTTAAAAAGTATTCAATTGTTTAATTAATTTATAAGAGACAAAATGTCTTGTAGATCCTTTTATTTTGGTGAAAAGTAGTGTTTAATCTTCTATTTTACAAAATGTATTCGTTAGTCCTTTTGTTTATAAAAAAAAGGTCAAATAAAGACTTTTTATATTTGTGATTAATATTTTATTATTAAAATGTTCCAAGCTAAAATATTAAAGATGATAAATTTATCATTTTGTGTATATTAAAAAAATCAAAAATTAAAATCAAAATTAAAAGTTGCAATATTCAATAACTTAACATTCTTAATACCAACTGATACATTCATTCCTTAAACCTAAATAAAAATCACAAAACCCTATAAACCCATCATTCGTGAACTGCCTCCACCCATTTTTAACAGTAAAATAAATAACCGAAGGAAAAGAGAATAAAAAAAGATTTGTTTTGTATTTGTAAGGAGTATTGAATCCTTAAAATATGACAAAAACTCTCAAAGAGGATATTGAAGAAAAAAATATATTGCAACATAGTAATTAAACAAAAAATAAATTACTTGTTTAACTATCTGAATAGAAAAGAAAATTAATGTCATTAAATAGATAATTTTTTGGTGAAATCCAACAAAATAAACAGTTTAATCACATTTGAACCATTACCATTATCAATTTCTCTTAAAAATACAAAAATAATAAGTTTTTACATTTATTCGTCCATAACCAACAACCTAAAACAATTTGTAGAAAAATATTACATACATTGAGTAACCAAAAAATTACCTTTCAGGGTTTTTTAAGTCAACGAAGTTGACATTTCAGCCTTAATCCCACAATAGCAATATGAGGTCATTCTTATGTTTTATTCCATTGTTGCAAAAAAAAAAAAAAAAAACTGAGCAAAGATGGAAATATAGATCAATAAATTTTTACAGAAAAAGATGAGTGCGAACGAAAACGATGGTGAAGATTAAAATGTTAAAAAAATGGATTTTAATTTGCTTTTGGGCTTCCGAATGAGTAGAGATTTTAATTTAAATAAAATGACTACTTTGCCATATTTTGTTTAATTACATGTAAATTTTAATAATAAAATAATGTTAAAAAATACAAAATGTCATTCCTTAGCACTTTTTTTTAAAAACAAAAGGACTAAATGATATTTTTTTTACATTAAGGGATTACAAAATATTTTTTATATAAATAAAAGGACTAATACCACTCTTTATCCAAATTGTAATTATAAGCTTTGATCATCTGTGACATCCTATCGAGTCCTCCATTACTCAAAGTTAAACAACTGCAAGAAAAGGCTAGTGAGGTGCTTAGTAGCTTAGTAATGTTAATTATGTAGTTTTTATCGGTTGAATGTGAAATGAAAGTATGACGTGTGCATGTTTCTTGTTTGTTGTGATAATAATCTTGTTATTTGGACGAAAATAATAAATCTTGTTCAATTCAGCAACAGGTTTCGTGGTGTAGTTGGTTATCACGTCAGTCTAACACACTGAAGGTCTCCGGTTCAAGTCCGGGCGAAGCCATAAATTGTTTTTTTTTATTGCTTTCATTTTCATTTTGAAGCAGGACTTGATATATCTTTCCAAAAACTATTCAAAAGGAATTCATCTTTATACTTAAAACTATAATCATTCAAGAAAGATTACAACAGATCGAATACCTAACCCACATTAGAAACAAATAAACTATTAGATAATTTTGGTAGACTTTTTGTTGAATCAGCGCACTTTAAATTTTGGGGATAAACTAGCAGCATTCTTTAGCATCCCTCGATTGTGTTTTCCCCTGTATACACACCACATAGCTGAGGTAGAGCCACACCAGGTAGCTTATGAAACCCCCAATAAGATCAGAAAGAGACATAACACCAAACTGTGACCGAAAACCGTTGAACGCATTGCTTTAATATACAAAATCTAGAAGCACCTTTACATCAAAACATATGTTTTCTGTGAAACTAAGCATGTACAGAAGTAAAAACATTCAATGAAATAATCAGAATAAAAGATTACTATAGTGATCACAACTACAAAAGATAAAAATAATAATATATATAAAAAAAAAATTGTATACAAATAAGAAGGCAAAATGTGAAACTCCCAAAGAGACGTAGAAAAAGCCTCATTATTAGTTCTCACATTTCCATTTTGAGGTAGGCACACAGCTCAGGTAATGGCACCAGCTGCAATGGTCATGTCCATTTTCTCCCTTGAATAGCATCACCAATCCCACACTAAATCTGCACCAGTTAAGTAGAAAATTAAAATCAGTATTTGAAGACATAGGCTGATCGAAATAGCCACTTGTAATAGTTTCTAAATAGCTTTGGTTACATAAAGTTAGTGAACAGACGAATGGTAAAGGTTTTAAGCAGGGCTCTGGGTTGCAGAAACCCTATTCAATAGATGAATTCAACCCTACAAGTACCATTTCCAAAGAAAACATCTTCCTATATGAAAATAAATAAATTGATAAGCTTACCCAACAATCAGCAATACAAGGGCAAGGATGCACAACACATATTGGTAAGCCTTGTGCTTAGGTTTGAGACGGGCATTAGGTGGAAGATGCTGATTCTCAATCCAACCGTACTGAGGGCGTAGTAGAAAAATGAAACCAAGGAGAAAACCTGTCAATAGTCCTCCAATGTGGCAAAAGTTGTCAACATGGGGAAGGATTCCAACTGCTAAGTTCAAGATGATGAGAAATACAAGACTAAGTAGAGCTGCAGCCTACAAGAGCAAGCAAATAGAGAAGAATTAAAAACAATGATATACAAGATCCATTAAAAACATGAAACATCAAGCACCACCTATAAATTTTTGTTACTCCTTTAACATCCATTTAGAGAATACACAAGTAGTTTCACAGAAACCTAAAACAAGCAGCCAACCTTGTTGGAGTATATAGTCCAATTGATAAGAAGTTCAGATAGCATTGCCCCTACAAGGCCAAACAAAGCACCGGAAGCACCAACTGAGATACTCTTTTGGAGGAAAAGAGCAGATAATATGTTCCCACCAAATCCAGACAACAGGTAAATTATCCCCACTCGCACTGCCAGTTTAAAACCGAAAGAGAATTATGTTAGAAATATATTGAAACAAAGAAAAAAAATGCGTTTCATAGAATATGGTTAGAATGCCCAAAATAATATTCAATTTACAGAAGAAAGAGAGAGTTCAAATTGTCTTTAAGTGCACTGAATAAAAGGTCAGCAGATGCATACATTGGAATTATTTAACACGAGCAAGATGTAAGTTCAAATATTATGCTTTTCAAAACAAATTGGACTCCAAATAGACATAATTGTGAATGAATGAAGTTATCTCAAGGTCATTGTTCTGTTTATTCAATAGGCAGGCTCATTTTGATTGAAACATAGGAAAAGAAATGGTATACCAAAACCAAATTGTTGTTCAAGTCGGATCCCAATAAAGACCAAGCTCAACATGTTTGCAAGTAGATGGATCACACCAGCATGCAACCAGGCAGATGAGATAAGTCTCCATCCTTGATGCTCGTGCACAACCTTGTTCCACTCTAATCCTCCCATTTTGTCCAATCTGAGCAAGTGGTTGAAAAAGTAAGCATGACAAAATTTTATGCTTTGCAAATATCTAACCAGGCCAAACAAAATATCCTTTTCTTTTGGTGGCTGAAGCTATATTGAAATCAAACGAATGTGATGCACATAAAATCAATAGCCTCAGAAGACAAAATCTATCACAAGAAATGATGCCCTGGGTAAATCAGAACTACACAGGACTGCATTAAAGTCAAGTAAATGTACTAAAATGAAAATTTCAACCATAAAACAAGTAGGAATCCTTAATTGTGTGACTTATTGTTCATTCTTTATACATGAGAAAAAATTGTCATTCCTCTTCAATTTCGCTCAATATCTGAAATTACAGAAAAGCTCATACTGTGGTCGGTGGGCAAACAAAAACAATTTTTTGACTAACGTGCTCTTAATTTATTGATTCAACAAGATTTCACTTTCAACATAAACGAAAACCTGCAGAGTGTGCTAACCCTGAAAACTTATCTATTACTTTTTATCGAGAAAGAAAGATAAATGCAAATTTCAATCAGGGTATGCAGGAAAAATTAGGATCTGTCAATGAGTTATGAGTAACGTGAACCAAATGAAAGCAGCAAGAACAGAGAATTGGAGTCCAAAGAAAATGAAAAAAGAATAAAGTTGAATTAACGTTGACATAAACATCGAGGCAGTAAAAGAAGAAGCAAGTCACACCTTTGAAATTACTTCATCCTCCGAAAATGCACACCACATATTCGATCAAAAGCCTCTAGACTCTTCCCGACCCCAAAAAAAAAAAAAAAAAAAGCCTCTAGAGTCTCACAATAAGCAAGAGATTTACATCATACTATTTATAGGGTAAAGATTTTATTTACTAGTAAACTTTGATTTTTGATTTAATGTACTATTCTAACTTCTTTTTCATTCAATTTTGTAATCAAACTCCACAATTAGATTCAACTTACTATAACTACTTTTTATTCAATTCATTTTTTTTTTTTAAATACACTTTTGATTTTACTCATTTCATGAATTTTACTCCAAGTCAAGTTATACTACTTTTTAACTTTAGTTTGCAAAAGTGTAAATTGAATCAAATTAAGCCAGAAAAAATTTTAACAGAAAATTGAATAAAAGAAAAATTTAAGTAGTACCCATATTAATAACATATCGTAAAAAAATAATTCAATATCTCCTGTAAAGTGTCAATTAGAACAAAAATTTGTAACCGACAGCATATCAAACAGCCAATTCAATCTCTCATGGATTGAGAACCGCACAGCAAGCACGACAAATAAGTAAAATCATACATACAGCTACAATTGAAATCAAATCCTCAATTCCAAAATTAATAAGAGAACTACACACAACCCACATCATATAAACAGGAAAAGATTCGAAATTGAGAGATGGATTAGCAGGGAACTCACTTGGAAGAAGAGGGGCCAAATAGAGGGTTCTCCTTAAGAGGTTGAAACGAAAGCCTACCCAGAAACTTAGCAACACAATCCCCATAAAGGCCGTTATTGTTCTTCGGGCAATTGTTAACGTACATAAGCACTATAAAAGCAGCAACATTGGCGACCACGATTGAAGGAACCAACCAGGAAGTCCTTAGCCGCTCTGAGCTGTCGACTGAGTATTGATTGGCATAGTAACCAGATGGGTTAGAGTTTCCACTAGCCTTTGTCCCTCCTCGCTCCAGATCTTCGTTCGCCATATTATCTGGTTCTCTCTCCAAGGACAAATCTTTTATTAAAAATAAAAAAAATAAAAGGATAAATCTTGTGTAAATGTCACAGGAGTTTGGTATTCAAGTGTATTTATTTATAGCAGAAAATAAAGTAACAGAGCTTGAGAAGTTACTAGCAAAGATAGTAGAAGACTTCAAGTGTTTCAATTAAGATAGAAGGAAACAGGCAGTGAAATAGTACTGTTGGTGACGCAATTAGCCGATGCACAAAAATATAAATTTACGGATGTTGTTACTGTATTAAATGTCGGTATACTATAAAGGATGAAAAGTTAAAATGTTCGTTTTATTTATATAATAAATAATATTTAATTTTTAATGTATTTTTAAATCTATTTATTTATAAAAAATGTATTTTGAAGTCTCTAAAAAATGTGTCAAATAAGAATAAAATTAATTTTTCATCCAATTTTTTGTTAAATCTAACAAAATAATACATAAATTACATTTATGTTTATATTTTTCGATAGATATATATTAAATTAAATAATTTTTAATTAAAAAATTACTTTAATTTTTTACAATTTCTTTCTATTAAATTTAAATAAAATTTTAATTATCTAATTTGTAATTTTAGATATTAAACAATGAAAATTCTATTTAAATTTTATTAAATTCGATTAAACTTAAATAAAATTTTCATTATCTAAGTTGTGATTTTAAATATTAGACAATGAAAATTTTATTATATATATGTGTGTGTGTGTGTGTGTGTGACACATCTGTTATTTCGTTAGATTTAAAGGAAAATTGAATTAAAAATTAATTTTGTACTTACTTGACACATTTTTTATAAGTATAGGGACTTAAAAACACATTTTTCAAAAGCAAATGGATTTAAAAACATTTTTTATAATCTAGGATACTAAATGTCACATTTTATAAAAACAAACGAACTTTTATGACATTTTTTTTCTAAAATTATGTGTTTGATGGTAAAATCAAACTATATTATATAGTATAAAAATAATATAATGATGTAAAAATTAATTTAATTTGTTTGAATTTTTAATTATAAAATTATATGTCTTAATATTTTTAGTTTATCTCAAATTATAAATAATATTTCTTTTATTTTTAAAAATGTAATAAAAATATAAAAATAAATTAAATATTAATTTAAATAATTAAATAAATTTTATAATAAAAAATTATTTTAAATATAAATTATTTTAATAAAATGTATATAATTAATTTAATTTAATTATATTATATAATTTTTTATTAAATATTATATAAATTAATTATAATATAATTAAATTTAACATAATTATAATTAACTTATTTAATACATTAATACATCGTTGATGTGATAATAAGTTACTATCGTATTCCGTGCACCTATATAAAGTTAGCTGGTAGTATCAGCGTAATGCAAATGGGCTTCAAATACCATTTACATTATTTTATTGTATCTCTCTCTTAATTGATAATTTTTCTAATCCCTTTGCAAAATGGCAATTGGAAGGATACATTTATAGTAACAAGTCTTGAATGCATTCAGCAAAAGAGAAAGGAGGGAAGAAAAAGAAAGAACAAATAGTATTGCGTGAAAAACACTCACATTCGAAAAAAATATACGAAATAAAATAGCCAAATTAGGGGGAAAAGGGCAATTTTACGATTGTCAATTTGTCATTGACATAGAAGCTGATAGTAGGTGGGTGTTAATTTGTGCAGGTTAATTTAGGGTGGTTAGAATTTAATTTATATTATAAATATAAATTATTAATTTTAATTTAAAATAAATTTAATTTAAATTTAAAAAAATTAGGATAGTGCAAACCGGTCTATATAGGCTCAAATTTAATTAATCTTTTTTTATCTTATTCAATAAGATTTAATTAAAAATATTATAATTTTTTTATAATTTTTAATCGATTAGAATAATAAAATATTTGAACCAAATTTAATGTATTTTAATAACATTAAATCTATAAATAAAAATTTTGTTACAAGTTTGTTACAAAATTAAAAAATAAAAGTTTTAAAATCATAATTATATCACAAAATAACTCAATAAATTATTACCTAAAATTAAATTAAATGAATTTTTTAGACTTAAATTTTATGTAATTATAATTAGTGATAAAATAATAGATTTTTATATTATTAATAAAAGAAATGCTGTAAGTTTTTTTTGACATAAATTAACGGACTAAATTTATAAAAAAATAATTGTAATAATAATATTTTTTTTTGTTTGTTATTAGAGAGGCCTTAATTAAATTTTAATTTTTTTTTTTTTGGTATTATTCATACCGATTAAATTAAACCTAAATTTAATTGCTTGATGTATAATTTGTGTTTTTCAATTTACGTTGGATTTAAACAATCTTTCTGTAATACAAGTTGCCATCCTAGGTGAGAGTGATTGAGACGAATAGGTCGGCTCTTCTTTTGGTGTGATGGTTGTGGGAACGTGAAGGAATCATTTTTAAGACACTTTGCCAGAATTGACGCGTAAACGTATATAGATTACATTAGTGAAACACGCAGATATTAGATATTACAAATTTACAGATACAGCAAGCACCTTAGTGAGATGGTATTAGAAATATAATCTACAAATTGCTATTGAATATTGATAGTGAGATGGTAGGTTTTGGTTGGTCTTTTTTTTTTTTGTAACTTTACGATTGGAAAAAGGATTACTTAGAAGCCAATTACCTTTGACATCTGCTATCTGACTCACTTTTCTAATTTTCAATTGGGACCTTGGACTTTGTCTATATGCTATTTCTTTCTTACTTTTTCTTTTTAACAGGACATTTCAAACTGAGTGTACTTATCGAGAATTAAATTATGAGTAATAATTATTTTTTATTTATAAAATAAGTTTTTAAATAATTAGAGTACACACAAATATAATGAATTAAATTCCTTATTTTTAAGTAACTTGATTACGTTAAAAAAAAATTAAAATTAAATTACGAATTTTTTTTTAATATTGTCTTCCCAAATTAACCTTTTTTAAAATAATTAATTTTGAATTAAAAATATATTTTAATAAAACAATCATTTTTATTCCAATTTTATAATAAATTTAGTAAACACAATCAAAAGTAATTTAATTTTAATTTATCTTGTTTTTAATTCATTTTATTTTGATTATTTTCAAATTATATTATGGATAAGTAAATATGCCTTATGGTTTATTCACTAAAGACATGCCACATCAATACTTCAGATGGGTGTCTCTCTAACACTAGGAAAATCACTACTGGAGACATTTCTGGGAAGTAACACCAACTATAGATCAACTTCTTATATTTGGAGAATACTTCGGCTGAGCTCGTCTTCATTGGAAAACTTGAACTCCAGCTGTGGATTTAACTCTTACTCTCTTTTTCTTTTTTCCTGAAACTCCTCTTATGACCGAATTTGAAGCCAAGTTTATGACCTATTTGCTATTACTTCTCTATGATGCATTTACTCTTCTGGAACAAATCGTGTACCGGCCCAGAAAATATATGTAGAATTCAGGCCCAAGCGCGGTCCAAACCCAAAATTTCGTAATTGAGCTATCCCATTGTGTCCAAATTTGCTTTCCTATCCACCAATCATCACTGCCTCATTCCTTGTTACAAAGTATTATATATCTGTATAGTTTATATACAATTATATATTTAATTATAAAATTAAACTATATCATAAAATATAAAAAATTTATAATTATATAAAAATTTTATACAACAAAAAAAATATGAGTTTAAATTATATTAAACACTTAATTAATTTGTCTTAATTTTCAATAATAAAATTATATGTCTTATTTTTTTTTAATCTCAAATTAAAATAATATTTTTACTTTTAAAATGTAATAAAAATATAAAAATAAATTAAATATTAATTTAAATAAATTTTATAATTATATTATTTTAAATATAAATTATTTTATTAAAATATTTATAATAAACTTCGTCTCACTAAATTATACAATTTATTAAAAAAATACTATATAAATTAATTATAATATAATTTAATTTAATACAATTATATTTAATACTTAATATTAGAGAGTCCCAAATACGTCGTAAAAGTTCAACGGTGTAATAGAGGCAGCAATGCTGGGAATAGAAAGTGCATGTTATGTCAATATTGGCTTTTATTGCTCAATAAAATAAAATAAAATCAAATTGGGTATGATGAGATAGGATAGCTGATATTTATGAGAAAAAAGCACCAAACTTTGTCATATCTCGATATACTCGGCTGAAGTGCCTACAAATAAAAATGAAAAATTACTTATGCCAAATTCAAAATAACAAGAAACATCACAAAAATTGATTGCCCTTCAAAGCCAATAAATCATTGAAATAATAAAAACGTTATCGAAAGACATTCACCGCTTCCCACAACCACCTCCAAGCTTAGGCCCCTTCTGACCAGCACCCTTGGGCACATTGCCCTTTGTCAGTGTCTTCTGTGACTTCACCGACTCTGCTCTCTTTACCTTTTTTTCATCCTTTGTTTTCTTAATCTTCTCCTTAATTTCACCGAGAATAAGGACGAACACCAAGCACTTCTCCAGAAAATATTTAGATTAAAAAATCGCTTACACGGGTTTTAAGTTTTTAACTCGATTTATACTATCAAAGAACTTCAACTGGAGCATACTTGCAGGGAAAAGAAAGCTCAAGCATACCGAAGAGAAGCATCTCGGACTTCTGAATTTTCACTTCTTTTTCTTTTGGATAACTTCCAACTATGGACCTTGAATAGGGCTTCTTGGTGGTTCTGCGCTTCTTCTTCACTTGTTCGTCTGCAATGTCCTGTACCATCATCAAACATGAGCAACAAGTTTGATTCAACGTCAACCCACCATGAGGGACTTCTTTAGGCTTGGTTTGACACCAGGTCGACGGCAAGTAAAAGTTTTTATTAGATTTCGAAAATCTTACCAAAAAATAATTGCTATAACTTTATAGTGGTATTAAAATAACAATAAACAAAAGTATTCAGCAACAATTGATTAAAATCCACTTTTGAATTTTGCATTTAATATAAAAAGGGAAACATGATGCATGGGTCAAGATGTAACATCATCCATTTTGGGTAGAACTTACATTTTACAAAACCAGCCTGTGAGAAATTGGGTCCAGGTGGTTATTAACAGACACACCGTACTAAGCAATGTGGTACTCAATTAATAAAAGAACATAAGACTGATATTTAAATAGCAGAGAATACGAAGAAGAAGACCTTTTTATGTTGTTTGCGGTACATGGTAGTCCATGTAAGCTTCGATGGCTTCAAGCGATTGTGTAAGTACCTCTTGCATTTCGAATTGGCAAAGAGGAAGACCTTCACATAAAATAAAACAAAATAAATCATCCAAAATCAGATCAGTTCAGCTCCAGTCACACTTATTACTTGGCAATAGAAACTAAAACACGCAATAAATTGAAGGCTAAAAATAAAAACAAAAGGGTACCTGAGAATCCGAGCGAATAAATCTAATACCCTTCCCGGGATATATCTTCGACAAAGCTCAGTCCTGAAAATACCAAAAGATTTCGTAGCAAATAAGCCCATATAGAAAAATAAAAATATTTCTTTACTGGGCACTCATTCTTCAGACATTAACAAACATAATCAGTATCCGCAATTCGACATAATTCCAGATTATGATACATCAATATCATTCAATAGAAGAAAAGTTGAGAGAAGAGTTACGTACTTGAGAACCATGGCGATGACGGCAGCTGCTACTGGCTTCACCGCTTCCTGACAAAAACCCTATATTCCAGTAATCAACGCCTCAACGGGCAATCGTTTGTGATTTTTATCATTTTATTAACTGCATTAGTGACAGGGTAGATTTTGACCAAGCGACGCCGTATGAATTTATTGAATTAAAATAAAAAAAACCAATTTAAGTAATCTCTCTTAAATTTATAATAATAAAAATAATATTAATAGTGTTATATTTTTATTATTTTTCATGAAAATTAAGGAATGCTCATTGCTTGTGTTTTTTTTTGTTTTGTTCCAGAAAAGATCTTGGGTAATGCTTATGGCATCTACTGATATTACTTATATTAGAGATGATAATTTTTGATAAGATAAAAAAAAAATTAACTTAAATTAATTTTAAATCAAAATACATTGATACAAATTAACATGAAGGAAAAAAAAAAAAGTTGGATTTGGGTTTGCTACTGGGTTAATCCGTTCTTAAATAAATAAAAAAGTCAAATAACTTAAATACTCAACGTTAGTATTTTAGTAGTATTTATATTATTTTTTATATTTATTGTTACCCAAATTCTCGTGTAATATCTTAAAAATATTTAAATTTTTAAATTTATATATTTTTTGTTAAAAATAATACATGCATATCACACAGTAAAAAATAAAAGATAAATTAGTCATCTTAAATTTCTCTTATTCTTTATATTTCATTTCATATATTTTCTTTTAACTTTTCTATAATTATTTAAATTTTATGTCATATATTTACTTTAACTTTTAAAATAACTAATTTAATCATATAATTTAAAAATATTATCAATCAAATTCAAATTTTAAAAGTTGAATCTTTTTTAAAATGAACATTAAAGTTTCCTTATTTTTTATTAATAAGAGAGAAGTAGAGAATACACTTATACACACCAGTAAAATTCAAATTTTGAAAAAAACTTTCCTATAATCATTTTGTTTATGTAAAATGTGATGTTTAGTCTTATAACTTAAAAAATATATTTTAAAAATTTACCAAAAATAACACCTATAAAACTTATAGTAATAAAACTAGCATCCCAATAATATTGAACGTTTAATTTGAATGTGAAATATTAAACGTTCAATATTGAACGGGTCTAAATTGTAATCGTTCAATTCTAATTGAATGGGTATTCAAAGAAAAAAGACATATTAATCATTTTTTTTAATTGTGAAAATATAAGTTTGAATAAAATGGGTGCTATTTTTGTTATTACAAGTTTAAGAGGTAATAATTTGTTGTTTTCCCATATATTTTTAAGTTATTTTGCATGTACAAAAAATATATTTAAGTCCTTTTGTTTTTTAAAAATGTGTAAGACAATAATAAAATTAAATTTTCATTTAATTTTTCTTTAAATCTAACGAATTAATACATATATAATATATATTTTTATATTTTTTGATATATGTATACGTAAAAAGTTAATATTTAATTAAAAAATTGATTAATTTAAAAAAAAAAATTCTTAAATTAAACCAAGTTTTCGTTGTATAATGTCCAAACTCACAAATTAAATAATAAAATTTTTATTTAAATTTGATAGAAAAAAAATTGTTAAAAAATTAGAGTACTTTTTAATTAAAAATTACTTTAGTAGATATATATCTATTAAAAAATATAAATATATATCTAATAAAAAATTGTATGAAAAATTAACTTTTTTATTATTTAACAAATTTTTTATAATTATGTTTGGGTAATAATAATAAGAATGGTAATTAGAATAATTCAAATTATTCCTATATTTGATTTAATTATTAATCTAAAATAAAATGTAACTCATTCCAAAAATATTAGGAATACTCATTTCTCTTACACCCTTCATAAATATGTTAAAATGCTATTTTTTTTTACATATTTATATAATCATTTATTATTATATTTTTTTCACTTCATCTTGTTTAAAAATAAAATAAAAATTATTTTCTAATTTTGTTTTACTTATAACCTTATAAATATTATTTTAATATTTATAATTATTTTAATTTTATTGGTCAAATAAATATAATAATAATAATAATACTATTTTTATTAAATTATATTTATATTTATATTTTTATTATGTTTTTATTTTACGAAATAAACATGATCTATAAATAAAAAAAATTTAAAAATATATTTTTTTATAAGCACAAACACATTTTTAAGAAAATTTAAAATAATACGTATTATTTAAATAAATTGACTAATTGACTCTCCACTCTCTTTTTTTTTTTTTTACCAGCAAAAATTCATTATTTTACTCGTTGAAAACGAGGGTAGTTATTCTGGTGGGTAGGTGGAATTAGGAATTGCACATTTGCACCGTCTCTCTCCTAACAGCTATATTTTTAATGAAAAAAAAAATGATGGTCGTGTATTTTTAATGATAACGTATCATATGCTAAAAAAATTCACGATCACTCTTTATATATATATATATATATATTTATTTATTTATTTATTTTATTAATATTGATAGAAAAAATTAGAACTAACAGTCTAACATACCATCAATTTTTAAAAGTTCAGCATGATTATTAAGGTTTTAGTTACAATAGTAGGCATTTGTTCCTTATTATTTGATATTAAAATTTGGTCTTGTGTTTGAATTTCACCTTGCACCGGTTCAAAGACGAACCTTCTTTGCGAAAGAAAGAATGATGTGATCTTGGTGAGTAACATTTAAAGGTATGGTAAATTTTAGATTATACTAGTGCATAACATTCAATGACTCATTTAATTTCTTTGTTTTTCTTTGCTGACGTAGATAAGTGTTTGAATTGTCTATTAAGTTGCTGATGTAGTGCCCTTTCTATTACCTTAAGTGTATGTTTGGTTGGGTATAATAACACATGTAATATAATCAATTCAACTCATTATAGTGTTTGGTTTCTTTAAAAAGATGTAATGTAATGTAATTCATTACATCTCTTTAAGTAATTCCCATTACACAATCCAATATCATAAATTGGAATTACATTACTAAAAAGTAACTATTCCTATTTCTGCGTGCACCAGCCCATCGTCGTCCCGTCGCGTACATCGCTGGCGTCGTCGTCGTCCAGCTGGCGGCATCGTCCCGTCTCCTCTGTCGTGAACCAGCGTCCAGCTCGTGAACCAGCGTCCATCGCAAACCAGCGTCTCCTCCATCGCGAACCAGCTTCCATCGCGATGGCTTCGTCTTTTTTTTTTTTTTTAGTTGTATTTTTTTTTGAAATTGTATTTTTTTCTGAAATTGTTATTTTTTTTTTCAAAATTGTATTTTTTTTCTAAAATTGTATTTTTTATTAATTGTTGTTATGAAATTGTATTATTTTTTGTTAAATTGTCGAATTTAAAATAATTATATAATTTTTTTCTATTTCATTACATTACAGTGGTCAAACCAAACACTGTAATATTGATTCTTTTTTTTATTACAGTGACTAAACCAAACACTGTAATAGTAATGCTGATTCCTTTACATTACATTCTATTACAATTACATTCAACGAACTAAACGTGACCTAAAATTTTAATCGAAATGATAGACGTTGTTTGTTATCATTTAGAACAATTAAATCATCTACTTTTAAAAGTTAGAATATACCAATCATGCATTCGTCCAAATTTACAAAGGAGTATAATTTCTCGCAGATTCAAAAGTAACAAAAAAGATAAAAATAAATATCATAACCGTCGGAATTTATTTCTTACCGTGTATGAGGGGATTTTGGGCCTAGTAATATAATTTTATTTAATTAATAAATCAATTATATAATTATTAATATAAATTTATTTAATTTTATAATTTTAATTTAAGTTAAATTAACCTAAAATTTAAAAATTATATTTTTATTAAAGATAAAATTAAATTTTATATTTTTATTTAAAAAATAATAACAAAATTTTAGTTAATAATTTAATAAATAACTAAAAATAAAATAAAATATTTTTTAAAATAAAAAAAATTTATTAATATTATTCAAACTATGAAACATTCATTAAATATATTAGAATAAAAAGTAAAAAAATACCAATACTTATTAGAAAATAACAATTACAATATTTATTAACGAAGAAATGAAAATGAAATTTTTGTTATTATTTTTTTTAAATAAAAATATGAAATTAAATTTCATCCTTAAAAGATTTTATTTTTAAAAATTTAACCAAAAATTAAAATTATAAAATTAAATAAATATTTTTTAATAATTATAAAAATAATATATTAATTAAATAAAATTATAAAACTAAATGTACTAAAAAATTCCAAATTAGAAAGAAAAGAAAAAAGTCAAAAAATAAATAAACTTGAAAAACAAAAAAAAAAGTAGTCAATTTTTGTCATCGTCATCACCAACCTTCCACTCTCACAGAGCTCGAAACCATCGTTCCAATCAACCCAAAAATTACATAATATCCCTATCTTTTTCATTGGTTTTCATTATCATATTTTTTGTTAAGGTTAATTCATAAAGTCGCCTAGTTCCGCCTTTTCGTAATTTGAATAGACTGAACCGATTCGAATCCCAGAGTTTGGGTTCCGAGCGAGGTGATAATTTTGAGAATTTCATTCTTCGAAATGGCCTCGACAAGGTCACCGACCCGATCCTCTGAGGATGTCATGGATTCAACACCGTTGTTAGGTAGTTCCGGTGGATCATCCGATGAGAGCAATTCGGCCCGACGATTCGTTCAGAGACAAAGCTTACGCCAAGCAGCGAGGTTTTTACGCCAAGCCAGCAGCAGAAGGATGATGCGGGAGCCGTCGATGCTCGTTCGTGAGACAGCGGCTGAGCAATTGGAAGAGAGGCAGAGCGATTGGGCATATTCAAAGCCAGTGGTGATTTTGGATATTATTTGGAATTTTACTTTTGTTGTTGTGGCTGCCACGGTGTTGGTTCTTAGCCGGTTAGAATCGCCTAATATGCCTCTAAGGTCGTGGATTGTAGGATACTCTTTGCAGTGCGTTCTGCATATGGCTTGTGTTTGTATTGAGTATCGGCGGCGGCAGAGGCGTCATCATCATCAACATCCACGGTCGAATGCGGCGGAGGAAGGAGTTGTGAGTGCTGAGAATTTGAGCCCAGGTACAAGAGGGAATTCGCAGTACGTCTCATTAGCAGAATTGGAGGGGGACAGTACCAGGTGCTTTTTGTTGCTTTTATTTGATTGAATTCATTGGCAAAGTTATTTCTTGTTTGATACATATTGGATATGAATTGTTAATTGCCTCCTTGTATGTTGAAATTCGTCACCTTTGCTTTTTTTGTTGAAGAATAGTGCGTGGTACTTTTCATATTTCTGGAGCTCAAGAAGGATTCAAGTTAAGTATTTTGTGCTGGGATGATTGAAGCTACAGGTTTATGTGGAAAACTATAATTTGCGAGGATTGTATTTTATTTTTATTTTTATGGACATTGAATTAAATAGATACCTGACTGAATGTGTCATGTATTATATTTCTTGCGCTTTGTTTATATGTCATTTGTCCATAGGGCATATTTGATTCTTCGTACGTGATTATCCTATGGTATACTTGTAAGTAGTCTGTAATATAGAGCTGAAGGCTTCACATCTAAAATCTCTTCCCTTAAATACCATCAATATTGCTACCCCAGTTATAATTAGCCTCATGCTATCCTGATTCTTTGCTCTCGTTTCTGGTTGGGGTTTTAACATTTTCCAGCTTTTATTTCTCAGTAGTATACCAAAGCACCTGGAATCTGCAAATACAATGTTTTCATTCATCTGGTGGATCGTCGGGTTCTCCTGGGTATCTGCTGGTGGTCAATCATTGGCACATTCTTCCCCTAAGCTTTACTGGTTTGTGATGTCTCTTGTTTCTCCATATGAAATTTTAACATTAATCTACAATCAATTATTTACTTTGCATGTGATCTATTTTGCAGGCTTTGTATAGTTTTCCTCGGCTTCGATGTCTTCTTTGTGGTTTTTTGTGTTGCATTGGCATGCATTATTGGGATAGCTGTTTGCTGCTGCCTTCCATGTATTATTGCACTCTTGTATGCTGTAGCGGACCAGGTATGTTTAATTTACTTCTGCATGAGACTTTGTCATCTGTGTTTATTACCACCAATTCCTTTGTTTGCTGACTCCTGTGCCTGGATTATGTCCTGCTATACTCATCAGAAATCCCAAAATGATTTCAATTTATGAAAGTCTGTCCTAAACTAAACCTAGATGATAACGATAAGGATAATTTTGTAAGTACCAGCTGTACTTTGTACCTGTGTTCCAACTTTTTGACAGGTTAAACGGCAGGATTCTAACAATAAGTATACTTTTGGGCCACTGTTACCTTGGCGTGAAGGTTGAACTTCATAAAGTCCTCTGTCTTTCACTCCTTTGGCAATCATGAAGCATAAGTTTGACATCAAATATATGTTGTTTAAAATAATAATTCCTATCCCGAGATTTTGGTCCTGGGATTCTTAAGTCTTAACTGTGAATGCAGCATGAGTACTTCAATTTCTTTTATTGTTAAACTGTAAAAATTAGGGTAAACCAGAATTCAGCATTTTGATTATCATGAATATAGATATTTCCACGTAATTTTTGTTTTTGTGTCCTAAATTCGGCTTTATGAATCTTTGTGAAAACAGGAAGGAGCATCCAAAGAAGACATTGAACAGCTAACAAAATTCAAATTTAGAAGAACAGACAACAATGAGAAACTTGATGGTGATGCACAAAACCCTGGTGAAGGAATAATGATAGAGTGTGGTGTGGATACTCCCATTGAGCATGTTCTCTTGCAAGAAGATGCGGTATGTTGACAGTTGACACTAGTCTGCAAAAATCAAATATTTCATGGAAGATCATGAGTCATGTCATACTCAGATTCTAGTGTTTTCATGTCACCAATAGTTTTGACATGTTTATAGCATGAGTATACACTTGACAAACACCTTTGTTAATTTGTAGGAATGTTCTATCTGTTTGTCTGCTTACGAAGACGGAGGGGAGCTAAGGCAACTTCCATGTGGACACCATTTTCACTGTTCTTGTGTAGATAAGTGGCTTTTGATAAATGCTACATGCCCTTTATGCAAGTACAACATTTTAAAGAGTACCAACCATGGTGATGATGAAGTTTAGTCAACGATACATGCCTGCATATGCATATGCATCCTCCAGAAATATCCTTGCTTAACTTAATTAAATGCAGACCATATCTGTCGAGGCAATATGCTGCAGGCTTTTATGTTCATCTTTATAGATGAGCATATCATTGTTTTTAGTTGTCTTAGGCGTAGCAGTTGTTGTATTTTTGATAATGACAAAAAGACAACTGTTGCTTTCTGTTTTAATGTGGTCATGTTGAAAGTCCTTGGGTAGAATGAGAGGGGGTTCTCGGGCATCTTGGCCGGCGGTGGTTTTTAAGGTGGCTAGTTGTTTACATCTCTTTGTATTTATTTATTATTCCGATTATTTCTCTCCTGAGGAACGTTTACAACTTTTTTTCTTTAATATAAACTGAAAGTCTGAAAGGGAAGTTGTGCTCTGAAATAATTATGCAGATTTTGACCGATGTAATACGAAGTGGAAGATCTTCATTTCCCTGGACCAATAAAAGTTCCAGTAGTTTCAAATCATATAAGAAAAAGTGTCAAGAAGCAACTTCTGAGATCCAGGAATGTAGGTTGGTAATGCTTTACATGATAATTTGTTAAGAGATATTTATATGGGTTAAAGTCTGTCATGTAATTATTCAAAATGTATACTTTAATTCTATATTTTGTAAGGTATACTTTTAAGGTAATGTAATTCTTCAAAATGTATACTTTAGTCTTTATGTCTTTAAGGTCTTATGTTGAAAATCTAAATATTTCTTTCTTTTTTCAATGATAAATTTAAAAATTTGAAAAATAAAATAAAATAAGTAAAAAAAATTAAATTTTAATTATTCAATCTTCTCCATTTTTTTTAAATATATTTTACATTTAAGTTTTTTATTTAATTATATTATTTCAAAAATCAAAATTTTAATATTCATTTAAAAAAATATTATTTTTTGTATTTTATTTTTCAAAATTTTAAATTTATTCTTGAAAAAAAAATAAACTCGATTGAAACTTTTAAAAAATTATATAATTATAAGGATATATCATAAAAGATAGAAGATTAAATTTATATCTTTTAAAAAATTATAAGATTTTATAGTTATAAATAAAATATATATTTTGAATAATTATTCTACTTATAAAAACTTTAACCTTATTTATATCATTAGAAGCTAATTAAAAAGAAAAATTCTAGATAGCACGATTGATTATGCAGAACACGGATGAGTACGACCCAATAAGTGACTTTTCTTTTTATTATAATTTTATTTTTTCAATAATAATTAGAAGCTAATTATACAGAAGCCGTGATAATTTCACGATTTTAGAACGGTGCTATATAAACAAACTCAATTAAAAATTATTATAAAAGGTGCTAATGCTACTTGAGCCGTGCAACAACCCGGCAGCAATAAAAATTTTCCTTTTCTCTTGGATAATAAGATTCTAGTCTAATTTATTTTTTATTAAAAATGAAGAAAAAAAAATAACAAAAATAACAACTCTCAAATGTTATAATAACAAAAATAATATTTTTTATATTCAAATTTATAATTTTACAATTTAAAAAATGATTGATATATTATTTTTTTTTGAACATCTATTTAATTAAAATTGTCTTGCTACAAATATTTTCCTTTTCTCTTGGATAATAAGATTCTAGTCTAGTTTTTTTTATTAAAAAAAAAAGGAAGAAAAAATAACAAAAATAACACCCTTTGAAATTTATAATAACAAAAATAGTATTTTTTGTAATCAAACTTATAATTTCACAATTAAAAAAATGATTGATATATTATTTTTCTTTAAATATCCATTCAATTAAAATTGAACGATGATAATTTAGATACTTTTAATGTTATTAAAATATTAATTTTATTATTAAAAAATTTAAAGATATTGTTTTTAATAATTTTTTAAAAAAGAAAAGAAAAGAAAAAGATTATAGTGTTGCTAGCAAATTGGTATTTTTCTATTACGACCGTATTACCATGAATTTGAAATGACAATTAATATAATACGAGTGATCGACTATTATGTTTACTTACGACAGTTTTTTTCTATCACCACCGTATTGCCATAAATTTGAAATGACAATTAATATAATACGAGTGATAGACTATTATGTTTAGTTACGATATATTTATTACATCGTATTAAATATTTTAATTATATATTTATCTATAAAATCAGACTATATCGTATAGTATATAAATAGTACGATTATATATAAATTTTGTATGATTAAAAAGTATGAGTCTAAATCGTACAAGATAATTAACTTAATCTGTCTGAATTTTCAATTATAAAATTATATATCTTAATTTTTTCTTTTATCTTAAATTAAAATTAATATTTTTTATTATTTTTAAAAATGTAATAAAAATATAAAAATGAATTAAATATTAATTTAAATAAATTTTATAATAAAAATTATTTTAAATATAAATTATGTTAATAAAATATATATAATCAATTTAATTCGACTATATTATACAATTTTTCACCAAATACTATACACATTAATTATAATATAATTTAACCTAATATAATTATATTTAACTTATTTAATAAAATATACTAAATATATTGTCTATCACAGTTATTATTTTAACTTGTGTGTGCACTTTGTACTGTACAATTATTTATATTATTGTGATAATAATTGACATCGGACATATGAAGAAATAGTGAGTTTAGTTTAAGAGAGCAATTTTATTCTATATATTAATTTTCTTTTAAAAAAAAATAAAAATTAACAGGAGCACGTTTATTTTATTCACTCGAAGAGAATTTTTTTTTTGGTAAAAAAACTCGAAGAGATTGCTAGCCTTCAAATTCTTGTGAAATGTCTTTGTAGTCCGTGTCATCTCTTAATCCACCCATCCTCCTAGTACTACTAGCAGTACAACAACGAACCTCCAATTTTTCTTCACATTTGGCAGCTTCTGTAGCAATAGTTGGACGGACACCCTGTCACCGGTATACCAATAGCTGTCTGACACGTGTCAATTCCAGATGGGATGGAGTTAGATATCGTCCCCTGACTGCAACTAGTATTACCAGTATCGGCTAAACCTTCCAACTTTACTGCCAGGTTAAGAACTCCATGTGTCTTTAAACCGGTTCTAGACCGTAGCCGGTAACTTAAGTACCGGACCGAACCAACCGGTGGTAAGCCGATATCATGGGCCGAAATATGGCACCATCCCAATTGAGTTTGCCTTGCCATGAGACTCTTAGTGTAGACTTGGAGATATATGCAAGAATATGTGTTTGTGAAGAAATTGGAATTTAAAGAAATTACAAACTTATCCCCCCATTTTGGATTGATACCCCCTTGATCATCCACCCTTGTATGGTACACTTGGGGTTCCTTATATCCATTGATATGATTGGACTGAGTTGGTGCAGGGAGTGTAGTGAGAGTTATGAAGGGTCTGAGACGATTTGAGAAGAAAACAGAAGATGAGGACTTGAGGCCCTCTGCTGATATTACAGTAATCTCTAAAGTAAAAAGCTGGTGATTAATGTGTTTGGACATGTTGATGATACAATAAGAAATAAGAGAGAGCGAATAGTTATATTAATATATGAATATGGACAGAGAGAGAGAGAGAGGTGAGATCAATTAATACATAAACAAAAGAGAGGTAGCTAGCTCATGCTTAATTAAGCTTGGTGGGAGCTTCAGAGGTTCGTCACTGCACAGTTTCCTTGTGGAATATATTTGGTAACATAGAATTTTAAACCAAGACAAGTAGCTAAGAAATTTTAAAAATATTTTTTATCATAATTTAATACGTACCATAATTTATATAATATAATTTAATTAATTTTTATTAATAAATAATTATACGATCATTATTCATTCCATATACAATCAATAATTAACATATTATTTAATATATATACCACAATTTATGAAACTTTATTGGTACAGGTCAACAAGTCTTTGGTGGATAATGATGACAACCATAAAATGTTTAAACCATCAATAGCAAAACAACTGTAGCAGGCTTTTCCTAAAAATTATGTTTTATGTCATTCTATTTGATAATATAGAGGAAAAAAAATTGTTTTTTTTTGTCAAAGGAAAAAAAAAATTGTTCAATACAAAGATATGTATGAATTATTTTCTCCCCTTTCCCTTTTCATCCATAAATTGACGTGGTCCAATAAAAGACTTAAGCGTTCCAGAAAGAGTTCTACTGGAAAAAAACAAAATAAAATAAAATAAAAAACACTTTCCAGAAAGAGAAAAGTAGTATTGCTTTGCTTAGTGTAAACTAAATACTGACGTAGACTTATTTGTTTTTAGGTCCCTAGCGGCTTGCTGTGAATGTGTTGGTTATAATAATTCGGTAGGACAAGAGCGTATGGTGGATTGGCCATGACTCATGCCACAGCTGTAAGCTTTAACATTTTCCACAAAATTCAATCAGTGAACGTGGGTGCTCTAAAAAGTTTTCTTTTTTCTTTCCTGAAATTGAAAATAAAAAATAAAAATTTGTTACATACGTGCCAAATATGTCACTTTGCAATAATATTTTAGTTCAAATATTTAGTAAGTTTACAATTACGTTTTATTTAAAGCGTATTCAAATACTTCTAACATGTTTTTATGGTTAAAAACAGATATTTGCAGCTAATTTGTGAGCAGTAGATGCGTTAATTTTGAAATTAAATGGTGAATTGTCTGTCTTGGCTGCACAGTTTACAATTTATTTAAGAAAACTAAATTTTAATTCAAAATATACTGCTTTTTTTGCTATTTAGTCAAAATATACTGCTTTTTTCTGTTTTGCTATTAAGTCAAAATATACTGCTTTAATGCGTGCGAGTATAAATTGTTAGAATAATTGTTTTATATTAATAAAAAATTATATTATAAAAAAATTTATAAAAAAAATGAATATTTTATTCATTAATTAATATTTTAATATTATAGTATAAATAATTATTATAAATTTTTACGTAGTATTAAAACTTCAGTCGATTAATGAACTAAATATTTTGGGTCTCGTCTCGAAAAAAAAATGAATGAACATTGCGAAAAAAAAAAAGACAAATAATTCAAATAGAATAAAATATAGTAAATATGTTAAAAAAGTAAAGTGATAGTCTTTACAATAGACAAATACTCACACTTTAATAAAAAACATTAAAAAAATTGTCTAATATTAATAAACATAATTCTTATAAACTTTCATATCAACATAAGATAATTTGCAGCAAATTTCTAACAAAAGAAAATGCAGATAAACAAAAATAATTCTATACGCCCAAAGCTATAAAATATAAATAAATAAAAAATTAAATATTATAAATTTATGATATAACTTAAATAATGTAAATTAAATATATTGTTAGACCCATAAAATTATATCCAGATTTGTGACCAATAGCAATGTTCATAATGAGGGTTTCAAATTGGAATATTTTATCGAGAACAATACGTTATCAAATGAAATGGAGCTTAATTTTGATGGTATTTATACGTCTAAAGGAAGATAGTAATATTTTATATTATTGTTACGTTATAATGTCATTTAAAAAATATTCGCACCAATTAAGCATACGATTAATTTGGAGTATGTAGTACGTCATCTATATTTCAAGTGTAATTAGCATCGGTTATACTTTATTATGATTCCAAGCTTTTAAATAATTATGATTTTAAATTGTTATCTACTATGGGCCCAAGCTTCACCCTAACGCAACGTAACATCTTCGGCACATTTTTTAGTATAGAAATTATTGTTTGACAATAATATTCATTCATTTTCTATTTTAAATTATATATTTAAATTACATTAATTACTATTTGTCTGAGGAGCTCTTACGAAACTCGTACACATAAGTGAGATTTCAAAATGTTATAAAAAATTATATTTTTAAATATTAAAATCAAATAACATTTTGACCCAAAAAGTCAATAGATAAACATAAATGTTCAATCTTAGCGTACAAAATGCAACAAATAGGTGTAATGAATCCCACACAAAAGGGAAAACAATTTTTTTTTAAAACGAAACTAAATGCCCAAAGCTTTACCAATAAGATTCTTTTGAGATCATTCATGAGAGTAATTGTCATTTCTTACGAGCGCTCCCAATCAGACAAGGAAACATTCTATGTACTTGCTATTGAGAGAAATAAAAAATGTACAATAAAATGCATAGTAGCACAATCCAAAAATTGGAAAAAACTCCATCGAAAAATATCCTAATTTAATGGAGTAACCATGAGACATTTTTTAAATCAACTAGAGACAAATAAAATATAAAATTGAACAAAAGTTAAAAAGTTAAAAATGAGGCAAAATTGCAACGCCAGAACCACAACAAAATTGCAACACCGACGATGAAACTGTAACGTTGGAACCATGATGGAATCGCAATGCCGAGAATGCTGGAACCAAATTGACGATATTGATGTCCATACGACCCATAAACAACAGTGAAAAAGTCCCAAACATGCAATAACCAAAATAGCCCAGCGACCTAGTAATGAAAATAGCCCATGTTGCCCAAACACATAGGAACTAAAGTAATAGAGTGCCTCAAGGAATGATGGCGCTAGATACGAAAACGAGTCAATTCGTATTAGATTTGATTCGAGCTGTTTTGACCCACTAGTCAATTTAAATTGAACCGTTTTGACCAGAAAGATTTGGTTCGAGTCAGACAAAGTCTACGGGTCAAAAAATCCGATCTATTGACCCATTTGATTTTTTATTTATTTATTTTAATTTTTAAATGAAAATAAAATAGTTTATTTTTTAGCAACCACTTTGTAATTTGAACCTAAGATTTTAAATTAGAAAAGAATGAGTCATACAACCATACTATATGTAATCGAAAATATTAAATTTTTTTAAATTTTTTTAATTTATAATTACATTAAAATTGTGTAAAATATAAATATTCTTTTAAATATGTAATAAATAATATTAAATTATAATATTATATTTAAATTGACAATTGTGGCATGTTATAATATATTATTAATTTTTTCTTTCAATTACAATTCAACTTAAGAATTATTAAAATAATTGATCAATAATTTAATAGTAAATAATTTTAAAAATGGATGTTAACATGTATATAAATTGTTCAGTATTTTGAATTATAAATTGTTTAAATTTTTAAATGTTATAATTGAGTAAGAAGAAGAGAGAGAGAATAATTTTATTTTTGTTCAAAATTATTTAAAATAATATAAATTATATATTATTTAATCTTTTAATTTGATTTAATTCGAACGAGTTGAATACCAACTTTACCTTGACCCATCAAGTCAAATGCACAAACAGTAGCTAGAGCCACTAGCAAACAAGCAGAGGGGACAGCCAGCGGCGGGATCCTGGGGACTCTCAAAACCCTATCTTTGTAGAGAGAGACATGAGAATTTGAAAATTCTAAAGTTTTGTCTTAAAGAAATATCATAGTGATTTAACAAATTTTCCAAATTACATATCTCCAAATTTGTACCTAGGATAAAAGCTGACCTGACATAGTCTTTTCCAAGTTTGGGCTCTATAAGAATTTTGCACGTCTCGCACAAATCTTCTTCTTTTGCAAGTTATCTTAATAGGACCTTTTGAGAGTATAATTTTCCATGTAAAATACTATTTATTTTATTTTCAATTTAGAACCCCTTTCAAATTATTAACTTATTATATCCAATTTTTTTTACATTATTTGCTCCACTATATACCTATATAATAACACTATATACCTAAAAAAACTGATTGGAAGTTTAGAATAGGTAAACAAAAAATATTAACTCATTAAAGGTATAAAATAATAAAAAAAATTGAGGTCTCAAAATAAAAATGTCACCTTCCATACATCCTATTTAGATTAAATCCCTTTTCTTTTTCAATATAGAATAAATGAGGCTGTAATAAAAAGGCCAACTTTTTTTTTCTTCCCTAAAATGAAAGGCCAGTAGGCCACACCTCATAATGCATTAGGCATTCTTGGCTTCTCGCTCACTATAATAAAATATTTTCTCTTTAATTAATAGAAAAAATTATCATTTAAATTCCTCACGTTAGATTATATGTATCATTTAGTCTCTTAGATTATAAATGATGTCATTTAATCTTTTAGTTTTAAAAAAATGATTAATTAAGGACAAATTATATTATTTTTATTTTTTTTATATTCAAATATTAATTTTAAAAATGATATTTTAATTAAAAAAAGTATTAAAATTATGTATTTTATCTTTAATTGATTTTTTTTTTAATTAAGAAATCATATAACACAACTTATAATTTAAAAAACTAAATGACATAATTTAAAAGAACATTTATTATCCTGCTTCCAATATAATATTCATTTATAAGTTATATTGCGTGCATAAGTAGTTAGCAAATAAAGAAACTAATACGAAATAAAAGATAGACACAAAGACAAAAAATAAAAAAAAATTAAATCGGACCGAACCACTGTCCACATGAGATAAAAATTAAGTTAATTGCATATTTAGAATTCCAAACAAAATATTACATAGCCAAACACAAGTTGACTTGGCAAAGTTTCGTTTTTATGGCAACTGAGTCGAACATTTCTATGGCAAACATGGTGATAACACATTGACTAACTTGATGGAGAAGCGCTTATTATATTGTTATCTCACAAACTTTGATAATTTATTTCAAGACGTTTTCCCTCTCAATTTTACAATATTTTGTACATAGCACTATCAATATTTTGACTCAATTTTACAATATTTCAAGACCTTTTTACACCACTCTCTTTTCTCGTCTTTCCAAGTTACGCTTATATAAGATTCCACCATTCTGCGGATCAAAAAACACATTCGCAAATTGCAATCCCATTGACCCAACCCAACCCAATTAACACTACTATGGCTTCTATTTCCACCAGAAGGTACTACAAGCTGGAAGAGAGCTCGCCAACGTCGTTTTTCACATTTAAGCCCCGAGAAGCTACTTCGGGCCATAGCACGTGCGCTCATACAACGATGTGTGAGCATGTAAATAATTATTATGATTTGCCGAGTTCGAGCCATCTAGAGTCCTCATTACTCTCCTTATTACCATTCGACGGCTCTAATTTCACCTCATGTCCATGACGATCTCCACCTTGCGACTCTTCTTTATTCTGCTCCTGTGGGTCCCCTTCCTGTTCCATTTCCTCACTTCTCACGCGCTTAACCCCAATTGAAACCCCAAACAGCTTTGGCATCATCTCATCGGCATGTTTGAGTGCCGCAGATTCTTCCAGCGGCGATACTTGCTTCGCCGGCAATAGCTCCAAAGGCTCTTCTCCCAGAGCTACGACGTTTTCCAACTGATTAGATGCATAGTTTGTCATAAGAGCAAGTATATTGTTACATAAGCCTCTCAGATGAGTCAACTTATGATTCATCTGCTCATTCTCCTTTCTCAACCGCTCGTTTTCTTGTAGAATCTTCGGTGTAGTTGTAGCTCGTGGAACTGCAACACTTGCACCAGCAGGCGACGAGTTGGAAGATATTACATGCTCATCATCGGAGTTCGTCGGAGATACGGCATGCTCCACCAACGGAACCGCGTCCAAGGTTACAGTTGTTGCTACCGCTGCCGCGGTCACAGCCGTAGACGGCGATAATTTACGGCGTTGTATGTCTCGCAGAAGACTTTTCTCACCTCTACGGAAACAATCGTTAGCGAACTCCCACCGATCTGGAACAACCTTCCGAAATCCCTTTAAATAATCCAAATTTAAAAATTATGATAAACCAAACAAGTTTCAAAGAATCAACTTAATTTCTATACTGTTTAGATGCCGAGAAAAAAAATCAACAAAAGATTTTCAAGAGAAATAGCTAAAACTTACGTAAGTGTTGAGTTGGCGAACAAAGCTAGAGAAGTTATTATGCTTGAAGTACTTGGGGAGCAAATCTCTCGCGAATTCGGCTGGTCGCCAAATGATGAAGGCTGATCCATCTTCGTTCCAGGAGATAAGATCGTCAACAGATGAATAATCGACGAGTTGGTAGGTCTTCGTCAAAAACGGCGTCGGAAGAGATCTCTGAGATTCTAAGCCTCCACCACTACCTCCACTTCCACTCCCTCCAGAATCTCCGGTCTGCTCGACCGGCGATGGAGCCATGGGACTCGTTCGCTCTCAGATCGGTACCCTAGTAGTAAACTGGAACTTTCGTGACAAGTTCTTCAAAGTTGCAATTTTTTTTAAAATTAGAACCAAAATCTAATAAAAATGACAATTTCATAAAATAAAATAAAAAATAATTCATTTGATAATATAGAAGAGCTGCATTTGCATGGAATATAACAGTTTCTAACTTAAATATTGTTTTCTGCTCTTCGGTTATTTCATTATTCATTATTTTAATTTAGTTTCCATAGCGTGAAAAGAGAGATAAGAAGAGCAATGTAAACGTAGAAGAGATTAATACCTGGAAGGCCAAAATATTTCATTGTTGAGAACAAACAAATTAAATACTGATACTCACCACCAAAAGGAACTGAAATATTGAACGATTAAACTAGAAGAACAAATCTTCACGATGCAGCGTCGATCACCGTTCTGAGCTCCGAGAAAGACGAGAATGGAGGGGGAAGAGAGCGATTGGATTTTGTTGTTTCCAAAGTTCTGGGGTGCGGAGTTACGATGAGAGCGAAGAGAAAATATATACTTCGTGGGTTCCAGAAGTAAAGAGAAGTTGAAGGAAAAAGTGGCATCAGTAAAGCGTAAAAAAAGCAGATTACATTCGTTGTTTCCAGGAGAGAATTTTTCTGGGGTGCGGAAATTACGATGAGAGCGAAGAGAAAACCTTAATTTATAGTAATAAATGGGTAATCCATAAGTAATAGTTAGAACGTTCACGTAAAAAGTGGCATCAGTAAAGCGTAAAAAAAGCAGAACACATTCGGAAGGAGAGAATTTTTCTTTCGAAAATTACTAAAAATAAAACCACTTTAAATTTTATAGTAATAAAATTAATATCATAAAAATATTAAACGTTCACGTAAAATATTAAATATTTAATATTAAATGAGTCTAAATTATCGTCGTTCAATTCTAATTAATGAATGTTAAGAATATTAGTTTTATTATTAGTCACTTTTTTTTTTTACGCAAGTATAAAAATTATAAATTAGTAAATAAAATAAGTACTAATTTTGTTATTAAAAGTAAATATAGAGGGAATATTAATTATATTAATTCTTTTTTTTTTTACGCAAGAAATAAGAATTAAAGAATTTAATTTTTGTTTTTTAAGAAATATTTAATTCTCAATATATTTGTTATGTAGAAAAAAAATTAGCAAAATGGTGTGCAAAGTGAAAAATTATTGATCGGTGATAATATTAATGTGTTTATCTAATTAAATAAAAATATATTATTATAAAATTTAATGATAAAATAATAAAAACTATTTTAACTTCTTCTTCTTTGTATGAATTTTAGAGTTTAATTAATTTTTAAAAAATAAAAATTAAACTAAATCAATTCAAACTCAATAAAAAAATTGGGATTGATTTGGGTTGGATTTGAATTACTAGTTTAAAGTTGGGTTGATTTTTTAACTTTTTACTTTTTTAAATTATGGATAAAAAAAAATTATTGAAAAATTTAATTCTACAAATTGTAAACTCTAGAATTTGTGTTACATATATATTAATATAATTATTAATGTTTAAATTAGATAATTCTGAATTCAAAGTAATACAGAATACAAAATACACATAAATTAATTAAAATATCTATATCTAGATCATGCATACAAGTATAAAATTACAAGGAAAAAAAATACTTAAATGGTTATGTTAGAACTTTTAGTTTATTTAAAGATGAATAACGTAAAAAATAAATAAAAAAAGAGAAGAGTAATTAAACATAATATAATTAATATAATATATGCACATGTGGATCGATTAAGTTTCGATTTATTTTTTAGATTTAAAAACCGAATAAACTCATTCTTGATAGTTGATTAATTGTTGGAAATTTAAAATTAAATCAACTTAATAATTTTTTTAAACTGACAAAATTGAATTGATTTAGTTTGGATAATTTTTACATACTCTCAAGTCTCATCCAATACAAAAGCACTAGAAATATGCGTCTATACGGCTGAACTGTCTTAGAATTTTGTAATCCCTTTACATTTTCGTGAAACTTTTTTAACAAAAAAGTATAGATTTTATTTACCAGAAAACAGTATTTATATATATATATATATATATTAGAAATTCATTATTTATAAGTTGGAAATGAAAAATTTTAGAGAAAATATTACAGTATACGAAGTAATTGCTATTTCTAAAATTAAACTTTATTTGACAATTTTTTAAAATCTTAAAGTTTAGAAAGGGAAATATATATATATTAGATAGTTTTCTTGGTAAGTTTTTTCTTTCTTTCTATAATTTCAAGGAGGGTGGAGAGTGTATAGTTTATGCTTGGATTTTAACGATATGTTTATTACACCGTATTAAATATTTTAATTGTGTAATTTATATACAATCATGCGTTCAATTATAAAATTAAATTGTATCATATATTATAAAAATAGTACGATTATGTAAAAAATTTATATAATTAAGGGTGTGATTCTAAATTATATTGGACAATTAATCTGTCTAAATTTTTAATTATAAAATTATATGTCTTAATTTTTTTTATCTCAAATTTAAAATAATATTTTTATTTTTAAAGATATAATAAAATATTAATTTAAATAAATTTTAGAATAAAAAATTATTTAATAAAATATATATATATATATATATATATATATATATATATATTAGATAATTAATTTAATTTAAATATATTATATAATTTTTTATTAAATATGTATAAATTAATTATAATATTAATATATTTAATATGGCGTTTAATTGAGCCATAAGTTTTTATTTAGTTACGAAAATGAAGTTATATAAATTATAAAGTTAATTTTTCTTTTGAAATTTTGCATCTCACGTCATTTCATAGGTAGGGACAATCTCGATTAATTCGACCGTTCTTCGTTATTGATGAACATGAATTTCAACTCGCCATCATTTTTAAATTATTTGTCAATTTTTGAGGATGATGTTATCATCTACCATTTTATCACTTTATTCATCTTTTTATATTTAAATGATTAAATAATTATTATTTTTATTTCAAAACTACTTTAATTTTGGAAATATTTTTTTTAGTAGACACACTTTAAATCCTTACCAAGGATTCAAGACGTTAATTTGATACTATATATATATATATGTCTTATATTATTTATAAAATTAAGTGATGATATATTTATAATAAACAATTATTTTTTAAATAGTGTGATGTAATTTAAATTTATTTTTGGAAGTAAAGTTATGAGATCCTAATAGACTATCGAGTCGTGGTTGTAGATCCATTAAATTTATACTTATGAATCAAAGCAAATAATTTATCACGCAGAATAAATTCTGTCCCACTATATGCAAAATGATTGACCAACAGAATTATAATTTCTATAAATAACTTTCTTAACCTTAAAAGATGGACGTTTTCTACTCAAGTAGCCAAAACGCTATTATTAGTAAAATTTTAAAATTAATATTTGTTATAATATTGAATTATTATTATTTTATTTATTTAAAAATGTTTGATTGAATGTTATATATAATAATAATAATTCAACTTAAACAAAATGTTATGATTGAAAAGTAATATTAATAAATGTTTGGTTAAAGAGGGATCTTGATTTTCAATAATCAACTCGGTCAGACTAATAAGTTACGATTATTTTAAAGAATAATCATCTAATTATTATAATACGTAACGCAGGACAAGCCCAAATAGTTGGCATCCTAACCTGAATTTTTTGGTATCTGGAAAAATATTTAGACCCAGCAAGATTGTTGCGTCTAAGAATATTGATAGTCATATGTCAATATTTCACAGAAAAAATGAAATTCATGTACATAGCTCAAATGGAGTGTTCACTCCAGCTTGCGACACGATTATTCCAAAGAAAAACAGACAAACAAACAAACCGAAAAAAGCTAAATTTTATCGCTTGAGATGATTTCTATTTATACTTTCAAGCAACGTAATTAGACCCAATAACTTGAGGTCTTGCGTTCCTGTACAAACTCTATGATCAGAACATAGTAGTTGGAGAATTTGATATTCCTAGTGTGGTGCATATAAAGACGTCTCGTTCAAGGCTTGGACTGATAACCCCATGGATTGTTGCTTGCCCACTTCCACTGGTCCCTGCACATCTCGTCTACACCATACTTTGCCCTGAAAAAGACAAAATATGAGCTTAAACTCCATGAGCTACGAAAAGATAACAACCAATCAATTGCTGCTATGCCCATTCACATAAGGAACCAATAAGATCAAAAACTCCGAAGAATATTCAGGTAATATCCTATATCTTAAAAGTATAGAAAACATACTTCCAACCAAGTTCCTTCTCAGCTTTTTCCGTAGATGCATAAACAGCAGTAGCATCTCCTGGCCTCCTGGGACATAGTTTGATTGGAATTTTCTGATACACATTAAGAACTTCAGTGAATGCCTTACTATAATAATTTATGTGTGCCTTTGATAGGGTAAGGGGAAGGGAAGATTACCATGCCGGAAGCTTTTTCAAATGCAGTAACCATTTCAAGGACAGATGTCCCTTTTCCAGTACCCAAGTTGTAGGCAGTACAACCTTAAGACATGAAAGCTTGTTTAGAAAACAAAAATGTGGAAAAAGAGTTTTGAAATTATCCTAGACTCCACTAAGGTAACTCCATTTAGTGTATGAAATATTGAAATGTACGCATATGCACCTATATCTTTTGTGGTAAAGAGCTTTCGTTAGAGCAGCTATGTGACCATCTGCTAAGTCCATAACATGAATGTAGTCTCGGATCTGTCCCAGAAACAATTGATAGATCAGAATAATTATCTATGTCCGTGTATACCTTACATGACCACAATTAATATACATCCAGAACATATGACTTACCGCAGTACCATCATGTGTGGGATAATCATGGCCATATACATTAAGCTCAGGCAACCTTCCAACAGCCACTTGCTGAATGTAAGGCATGAGATTGTTTGGTATTCCCTTTGGGTCTTCACCAATTTTACCACTCTCATGAGCACCAACAGGGTTGAAGTACCTCAATAGAATAATTTTCCAATCTTGCTCTGCCTTTTGAATGTCTCGAGCAATTTCTTCAAGGAAAAGCTAGTAAAAGTGCAAAGAATCACATGATGAAAAATTGAAGTTCCATTTCAAATTTTATATCAGGCACACTGAAGCTGTTGGTTAATTATAGTATGTACCTTGGTTCGCCCATAGGGATTCAAAGCAACCAGTGAAAAATCCTCCACACATGGTATTTTTTCAGGTTGACCATAGACAGTCGCAGATGATGAGAAAACCATCTAGATAACCATAAAGCATAATCAATAGTTACAATCAGAAGATCATCAGCTTCTTAAAAAGTTGCAATTAGTGATGGAAGTAAGAAATGCACTAGGTATTATCTTTGTCAAAGATCCTTTTCAAGTAAAAAACACAATCAAGATAAAAAGTTAAAATCATGCTCAAGAAGTTTCTCAAAGATACCTTTTTGCAATTGTATTTTGCCATGACCTCGTAAAGATTGATAGTGCCAATCAAATTGTTGTCGAAGTAACGCATAGGATATGCAACACTTTCCCCTACGGCCTTCAGGCCAGCAAAATGAACTACAGCCTCAAATCTGTCAAGACACAAACAGAGTAATAAGCAGTAGCATTGAACCTCTACATTAAAACAATGGATAATACAAATTGACGATTTTAAACCAGAAATGTCAGAGTGAAAATTAGAATACCGGTTCCTAGAAAAAAGCTCCTCCAAATCGCTCTTATTCCTAAGATCGCCCTGTAACATAGAAAAGATTCTAAAACAAAGACCTCTTCAATAAATCACAAGTATCCAATAGAGGCCTAGGCACAACTGAGTTGATCTTTATTTTCAAGAAATTAAAAAATCTGAGAATCTGTAATCTTTCCTTTCCAATCACTCTGAACATGGAAAGAAGAAAGCACCATAAAAGTAAAAAGACAAAAAAAGAAAAAGAGAGAGGATAAAACAACATACAAGATGGAATTGAAGCTTCTTAGAAAGCTGAGGTCCAACCAATTCCCTAACCCGATCAACAGCCTCAGGTACGGAATTGTCAAGATTATCAATAATAGAAACCCTAAAGCCTTCTTGCAGAAGCTGAACAACCGTGTGACTGCCGATAAAACCAGCTCCACCAGTCACTAGAATCGACTGCTCTTCAGACCCCATTTCCAAGAACTCTAGAGCGAAGACTCACACACAGTAAGAGGGAGAGAACCGAAAACAAAGAGATATAGAGAGTTAGAGGGAAAGGAATAGAATGGAAGAGTATTTCAAGACAAAATATATATATTTTTTACAAGAGGGTTGATGAAATCAAGGAGGCTGTTTGGGTATATGGATAAGTAATGCAGAAAAAAAGCAAGAAATAAGAGAGAAAGTGAAAAAATACAGAGAGAGAGAGAGAGAGTGTGAAC
This sequence comes from Elaeagnus macrophylla, assembly GCA_029378325.1. NCBI lineage: Eukaryota > Viridiplantae > Streptophyta > Magnoliopsida > Rosales > Elaeagnaceae > Elaeagnus > Elaeagnus macrophylla. The sequence goes on from CM055645.1 coordinate 28,132,008, forward strand.
TGAGGTGTTGTACGGGAATCTGTTAGCGAATTCGGTTAGATTTTGTTAGTAAGTAGGCGCGCTTTTCCATTGTTTTAACGATGAGTCTGATTGACCATTTCTTTCCTATTTAACTTTCGATTTGCATCCTTATCTGTTTATTTTCGATTTGGTACTCACGATCGCTTTTTGTAAGATGTAGTTATTGTCTTTTACTACTCCACGTATGATTTTTCATTTCTCTACGCAAATTGTAGCTGACAATAGTACAGAGAAGGTATATATAAATTTAAATATTCTTTAATTTATTTGTATTATTATTGCATATTTTTCATTTTTTATAACTTTAATTTGAGTTTCTCATCATCTTTTCGAAAGTGGGAAATCTCCTGTTAAATTTTGTTGTTGTTCAGAATCACCTGTTTAAATTTGTAGTACTATTTTATGTGTGTTCTCAAATATGTGAACATAAAATTTACCTTTCAGTTTTATATAACAAGAATCTATATTTTTAATTATTTTTATAGTATAAATTATATATATCTTTACTTTGCTAATTGCATATATTATTATACTAAATTTTGTATCCAATTCAATTTATGATATTATGTGACATCATATTCTATTATATTAGTATCTGTTTTTTACTTAAAATTTTCTAAATGATATGATTTAGTGGTTATCTTTAATTTATAACTGTCATTTTCAAAACACAATTGGATACGTAACCAACTTGATAAATGGTAATAAGAAGAGATTATATATGGAGCTATAATAGCATGAATTTGTTTCAGAAGAGACAGACAGGTAAGGTAATGGTGATGAAAAAATTGCATTTTCTACGGAATCATATTTAATTCACATTTACTTCTTCTATACATTTTTGGACTTCCTTCCAGTTAGACAGACACTGACACTCGTTTTTGACTCATAATACCTCACTGCTCACATGTGACTTATAATAATCATTCATTGTACAATTCTGTTTTTGAATTTTGGATCTCATTAAGAGGAAGCTTCTTCCCTTTTTTTTTTTTTTTTTTTTTCTTTTTTAGTTTGTAATAATGTAATAGCTATCAATCAAACTCGACGAAAATAAGTATTAACTGTAGCTTCCAATAATTTAGAAAAGCACCAAGCTATGACAAAAAGAAGAGGCCTCGAATATGAATTAATTACATACGTATTCAAAATACAAAAATTCTGCATACATATTCCCATTACATATTTTGATTAGCTCTCCAATAATCTAAGAAAATTAGCTTTAAATGTGCATTCCCATTACCAAAATTCTGCATACATATTCCAACGAATGGTTCAGCATACAAATTCTAGAAGGAAAAAGACTCCGAAATTTTCACATGGTAATGTAACAACCTACATGGTAAAAATATTATTGGAAACAAAAATAAAATCCATTTTAGACGTAATGTTCTACGTAAGTTGTTGTTGGTAACAAGTTTGAGATTGCTCATTCTAGAATCAAACATTCAAAATACAAAATAATACATCACAAACCTGGAGATGCGTGGACATTGTTTTACAAGTGTAATACCAATGAGCCTATTTATAGATCAAAATCATATTCCAGGCACCTTTCTAGATATCTAACAGCAACAGGGGTATTATTAGGTCTATGAAGGGAAGAAATCATATCATTCTTCATGAAACTGGAAAAGTCTGTGCTATTAACATCTTTTTCTTTAGTACAATATACAGCATTAGATCCAGTAGATACATGAGTGCTGGATTTTCTCTTCCTTAAAATGGAAGGAGTATTTTTAAATGTCATTGCTGACTTCCTCAATATTGATTCAGGACTGCAACCCTTTTCGTATGCAGGCCTCGCAAAACTAGTAGGAGTAGAGTAGATATTTGGACTGTTGGAATGTATCAAATGAAATCCATTAGAGTTGTTAAAAGCACCCAAATCTTGCTGCTTGGATTGATCATAAGTGAACCAATCATGATTAATTTGACCTGTAGATACCTGCATTTTTTTCTGAGAGTCATTTTCCTTACTGACCTGACCACTTTCCCCATTTAGCCCTAATGTTAAAGAACTTGAACAAGGATTTTCAGGATTAATTCCAAGACCTAAATCGACAGAAAAAGTGCAAATGTCAAGCTCCAAACTTCTAATCTTGTTACCAAAGTTCGTTGTTGCATTGGAGGCCTGTTCCTCTAATTCTAATTTAGAGCAACCATGCACATCCATGGTAACATCTGAAGAAGACTCCATCAAGACCCTGCATTTGTTGGTCTGCTTAATATGACATTTATGGGATGATCCATAATTGGAATCACCAGGAGAGAAATATTTCTCATCATGCTGTACCTGACTTGAAAATTTTACCAGCTTGTTTGGACAAGAATATCCTTCCTTGAGAGATAATACCTCTGGAAAAGTTGTACCTCCACAAGCATTTCCCAGGCCTAACTCTGTTAAACAAGTGCTATTATCTATCTTCAGTCCTGTAGGAGAGGCCATTTCATCAGAACTCTCTTTCTCTACTTTAACTTTGTCGACCACAGCTTTTTTTTCCAAACTAGAGAAATTAGGCGACCTACTTCTGCTCATATTTGCTTGGGGACCATCAGGTGAGTATGAATCACATCTCCTTTTCAATGTTCCATTCCAGTGATTCTTAATTGCATTATCGGTCCTGACAATTTCCAAGATGCAGAAAGTTTGAATAGCATGAAAAAAAAAGGAAAAAGAAAATATGCCCCCAGAGCTACTTAAGTATACAAGTCATATGCAGTCGGTTTCCTAGACTTTTACTACAACTGTATGATCATCAAATGTGCAATTTTCCACAGTAGTAGACCACATTTCAGGCCCTCAAAGTTGAATTAGAATACAGAAATTAACCCAATATTATGCTATAACTACTTCAAATATGCTATTAACCCAATATTATGCTATACCTTCCAGGTAAAAACCTTGCTATCTCGGCCCACTTGTTACCAACATAATATCCATGAAAAATATCACCTTTAGCTAAGTCAGCGACTTCAATGTATAAGTTGAGTTCTCTTGTGTCAAACAGCACTTATAAGACTTTTTCTCAATACAAATATATTTTACATTTGACCTAATATTTTTTTCCTTCAACATTTTACGAAAAACACTAAAATATTCAGTAAATTAGCATCAGTGAGAAGTTGAGCTCGTGCCAAAAGTCGGAGTAGCTATATATATAACTAGAAGTAGATTCAAGTAATCATTATACCTCTCTCGGCATTGCTTGCCTATGCGACACCGCAAAGACTTTGCTATAGCAGACCATCTCTGGCAACCATATCTTCTAACTAGCTCGATTATAAGATCATCCTCCTGAAAATTAAAATGTACAAACAATACATAATCAGATAAACCTTCCCATATACATGAAGCAGAATCATTGTCCTCAAAGTTCAGACAGTATAATAACATGCAAAGATAACTTTTCTACCTCCTTTGTCCAAGATCCTTTGATTAGTTCAGGATTCAGAACCTTTTGCCAGCGATGCAAGCACTGAACATCTGTTCTTCCAGGGAGATATGCAGCTAAATATCATGCAAAAGAGCAAGTAATCAATTTTGCACAAAGCAAGAACATAAAGTTCATGCATCCATTAAGCATTGTTGAATGCAATCATAATGGTAGTGTTCACTGATGACATCAACAAAGAAATTAATGTATTTTTGAAATTGACAGCATATGTGACTTTAAGCCTGTAAAAAACCCCTCATGATAATTAATTCAGCTCATCAACAACAATGCTTGGCTCGTCAAGCATTGCAGTAAAAGTATATTAGTATAATACTTAAACTATTGAACCGAATGGATGTCACTTCTAGATCTACATACATCATATCAAAATTAATCTCAAGACAAGTACACTTGCCTATATTCTTCCAACTCTTTCCATTGAACTTCTTGACTTGCTCAACTAAAAGATTGTCCTGTTCACCAAAAGTCTCATCATAATTGTAAGCATTTGTTTACTTTCATTTTAAAGACATTTATTTAGGCAAGTAGATTATGTGATTTACCTCTTCTATTGTCCAGCGTGCCCTTGTTGAGCGTCTAGTTGGTCCAGTTCTCCTGCAATAGCAATAGCAAACATAACCACATGAAAAATATTTTTTGAACTCTTTCACGTACAGACAGAAATTTTATAACTCTGTAACAGAATAATAAAGTTATGAGCTAAGCAAACAATTTATAGTACTCTGAAGATCAACTTGTCCCCTTTGGATTGCTTTTTTCGTTTCCATATTTTATCTGACCAGGCTTAAATAAAGGCTTTACCTTTGAGATCTCCTCCTCATCTTTCTTCTCAGAACAGGGGAGTCAGAATCTTCAATCAAATCATACTCTTCCTTCTTAACTTTTAACATGCTATCCATCCCAATTCAAGTTGGCCCTTTTTTTCTCCCTACGCAACACAAAACAGAAACCAGCAACAGAATAAGAAATGATGAAATTGGTCAGTAAACTACAAAGGATTCTATTGAGAAACACATTTCCCGAAACTCAACGTTCCGTTTGTTTCTCGTAAAGCAAATTAAAAGAAAGGTATAATTACACACAAAACCGAAGCGTCAGATTTTTTTTTTCTCAACAAAATCACAAGATTTCTCAACTGAATTGAAACAATTAAAGACCATCATTTAATAAAAATAAAAACAAAATAAAGCATGATACAAAAAATTTAACAGCAAAACGTGGGTGAAGATATGGCAGCCACAAAAGGTTGGGAAAAGAAAAAGGAAGGAAAATTCTAGGGTACAGAGTGTACTCTTTATACTTCCAGTTAATTGAAGTTTAAAAATGTAACCGAACCGCCAAAAGAAAGAAAGAAATCGTAAAGCTTACAGAGTGAAATGTTTTCTTAAAGAGAAAAGTATGTGGCGAGGGACATTTGTTTACCTTTCGAGCAAGTTTGACTGAATCAGAATTCAAGATTTTGTTTTGTTGAGAATGAGAGGGACAGTCATTTTAAGCACTTGTCTTTGTAGTTGAAGACGAAGAAGAAGCTTACGTTGGAAGTTAACAGAAACGCAAAAAAAACGTGTTGCGGACGTTTTACTTACACGAACGGCCCTCGTTATTATTATTATTATTATTATTATTTTTTTTTTGGTAGGAAATGTTTTGGTGGCATATGAGATACGACCCATCATTTACTTTTACTGATTACATATTGACCAACTCTACTTACATCCTACAAAACCTCCAAATACATACCCCAATGTCTAAAGTCATTAAGGATTTGTGCTTTAGGGGTATGTACTTAAAATATTTTATGGGATGTAACTAGAATTTTCCTTACATATTACTTCAGATATGGGCGGTAAATTGTGATTTGTAATGGCTGGGCTGGGCTCGAGTATAGAGGTCCACATACTTTATTGAGCCAGCTCAATTTCTGAATTAAATTCGAAGTCCGGTTTTAAAGAGGCAAGCTTGGCCCAACTTTTTTTTAACTTTAAATTAACAACAACTGCAAGTTCACAAATCACTATTTTATTTTTTATGTTTTTTATTTATCAAATAATATTTTGATAAACTTATGATTTAAAAGGTGGCATGAATTTATTACCCAACTACTAAAGTGAACCACTTTAATTCACATTTATATACACAATTAAATTTAAATTTGTTACACATTTAGCATTAAATTTGAGCCAAGTTTATAATAAAATATATATGGTTCAAAGCTTTACACCTGTGCCATTACAGTAATAGCTCAATTAATGTACATAAAGTTAACAATAGCCGCCTTCAACTTGTCAAGTACCAAGTAAAGAAATACATAAAATACCACAACTAATAGCCGCCTCACCTCATTATAAAACTAAGGTTTAAGGTTTTATAATTCATATCCAAAAAAATCATGATATCCATAGCCAACCTCTCGATGTCCTTCCTCCTTTTCTTTACCCTCTTCTTTGTTGCCTCAAATGCAGCTACATTTGAAATCCGCAACGAATGCCCCTATACCGTCTGGGCAGCAGCAAGTCCAGGCGGTGGCCGCCGTCTAGAACGTGGGCAGACTTGGTGGCTGAACGTGGCTGCAGGTACAGCCATGGCTCGAATTTGGGGCAGAACGAATTGCAACTTTGATGGCAGTGGAAGAGGACATTGTCAAACTGGTGATTGTGGAGGAGTCTTAGAGTGCAGAGGGTGGGGACAACCTCCTAACACATTGGCCGAATATGCCCTAAACCAATTTGGTAACAAGGATTTCATTGACATTTCCTTAGTTGATGGTTTTAACATTCCAATGGACTTTAGTCCAACAAGTGGTGGATGTAGGGGAATAAAGTGCACTGCAGATATAAATGGGCAATGCCCAAATGAATTGAGGAGTGGAGGTGGATGTCAGAACCCATGTACTGTTTTCAAAACAAATGAATATTGTTGCACACAAGGTCAAGGAACTTGTGGACCCACCCATTTCTCAAAATTTTTCAAGAATAGATGTCCTGATGCCTATAGCTATCCACAAGATGATCCAACTAGTACCTTTACTTGTCCCGGCGGAACTAATTACAGGGTAGTGTTTTGTCCAAGAGGGTCTCCTCATTTTCCATTAGAGATGCCTGGAAACCAAGAAGCACAAGAGTAGACCACTTCACTGTAGCACTTTTTTTTTCTCTCTTTCAATAAGATGTACTTAGTTGTACATCTATGAAATTAATAAACTTTTTTTTTATGCTTTCAAATAAGATATATGTATATATATCTAGATAATGAGTTTATTTAATTTTTAGTATTTATTCAAATACTTTGAAGGAATCACGCAATCCCATGGTGCCTTTATTTATCAAAATAATCATTAATTATTATAAATATTAAAAATAATAATAATAACACGGGATTATCTTAATTAGAGTTATTGGTAGTCATATCGCTAGTTTGCTGGTGAAATAATAGAGTCCAATGATTGATAGCACAAAAAACATATCAATATACTTAAATCCATTTCATAAAATGAATATTTTTTTTTAATTAAAATTTTAAAGTATAAAAAGACTGAATCTAAAAACTTAAAAGTGACAAGTTTGTTTTTGTCATTTTTTTCAAAATTAATAAATTATGTAATTTCTCCCAATTATTTATTGATTTTTGTAAATAACAATTTCCAGATTTATTCGTCATAATTTAAGAACCGGGTTTTTCTAGTTTCTTTGCGCATGATGCACCTAAGTTTATTTATCCCTGTTCTGTACAAATCACGATCCGATCAGTGAATTTTATTTACTTTTTGCTTTTTAATTATTTTTAGAATAATTATTAGCTCTAAGACAGATTCGTGTACTTGGGGGAAACAATAATGGTCGGATTATTTAGCCTTGTTCATTGTGGTTATGAATCTTCATATTACACTACTTTTTTTTTTTTTTTGGGTTGCTGCTGCTGCCAACTATTCACTTTGTAGCATGCTTCAAGTTGAGACCATATAGGGTTGGGTTAGTCCGATCGGCCCACAGCTTAGCTACACTTTGAACAAGAAAAATAATGAATAATAAATATGAAATAATAGATGGTAAATAATATTCAGAAATTGAAACTCAAATAAAGCATCAGATTTTAAGGCTAAGCATAAACAAAGATTTCCACTATAGTTATTTTCGTTGAGTTCATTCGTCAAAAGTCGTTAAGATAAAGTTTACTAGTGACTATACTGTTAAAAAGTTTTCATGGGGCTGCATATCTTCTGAACAACACACAGTACAACAAGGTCCACGGTACGAAAAAGAAGGATTATATTCAGATGACACTCCTTAGTCCTTAACTACACAAGACATAACCGCTGCGTTTCAAAAAAGCATCCTTTTTATAGAACCCAGTGTTTCTTCTAGGATTTTACCTTTCCAGCAAAATCCGTTTTGCCCTCCAAGCACTGTTCTTGAGAGTTACTGCAACTTGGTAGGCTCAAGTTTCCTGCAGCCAAGAATGAAGACGAATTCGGGGAATTTTGCTGGCTCGACACAGATCCTAATGATGTATCAAAGTGGGATGGTATATCACTTCGAAAAAAGCTAAAAGAGCTATAATCCGGCAGGACAAAACAGTTATCCTTCTGGTTCTGAGAGCTATTCAGGTGTTCCTTAAAGCTTCCCTGTAACAAGCTATCCTCCATAGGCATTGCACTTGTTAGTGTCTTATACGAAAAATCACAACTCCGGTCAGACCAACAATTTCCTAGCGGGAAGGAAAGTTGTGGTTCAAACTTCCCAAGTTCTGCTCTCTGAGTTCCATGCATTTGTGGCTCTTCTCTAGGCACAATTGGGTCCTCCAGAGACTTGATGGTTTTGTTCCAAGGCTCTCCTGAAGTACTCATGTTGCTGTAAGCATAGTTTTCAATACTTGTTTTTGGCCTATCTGCCGCACCAGTGGCTTCAATTTCTATTGGTTTAGTGCCCCTACAGTGGACTTCAAGCTCAGGTTCAAGCCCAGCAAGTCGCTTTGAGAACCGATGAGGCAAGTTGCGGCCTTTGCACCTCCTGGATTTGCTTGAGGTACCTCGTAGTTTAGCACTGTGGTAATTTTTCATCTCACTATCAAGCAAGTACTTGCTTTCAAGAGTATCAGCTGATGGATAACAGATTGGTCCCTTATCAGCAGTGTCAGTAACTGGTAATTCACCTGTGAGGGTCTTGAATGCAAATTCAAGGCAGGGATCTGAGTCAAACAGAAAGTCAAGCTTTTGTTCTGGCTTCTCCTTATCTTTTTTCTCAGCTTCAAAAGAAGCAGGATATGGAAGCTCTGTTTGTTTTCCAGCCTTTCTCTGCTTAGATGCTACATTCACCAAATTATTCTCCATCAAACTTACATCCCGAGTGGCTTCAACAGCACCAGAATTTTCCGAAATAATTACAGGAGCTTGTTTGGCTGGGAACGGCTTCACCACATCATAAGGTTCAAGCCCAGCAAGCCTCTTTGAACAACGACGAGACAAGCTAAGCAGTTTCTTCTCCCTAGATTTACCGGACTTTATGTGAGTTTTACCAACAAGTGAATTCTCTTCTTGCCGGATATCAGGGGCAGGAGTTGAATCATGTCCAGTTTCAGCAAAATTCCTTATGCCTGGAGTTACCTTCGATATTTCAGCTTCTGACGGCGGGGAACTATCCGAAGCACGGTTCTGTTTAGTTTTAGCACTCTCCTGAAATGAACTTTCCAGCATAAATTTCTGTTGACGACTGTCAACTCTGGCAGCACCAGGATCACTGGATCTAAAATTGTCCACAGATTTCGAAAGAGCTATGATACTGGTTTCAGAATTCATCTCATCTGCAGCAGCAATTTTCACAATAGAATGATGTTTAGGATGCACTTGTTGTAATTTAGTACTCTATATTGCATTAACTATTGAAATAAATATTCAATGGTCACTCTGAAAGTAGTATCGGATTATCCACTATACCCTCTCACCTGCAAAAAGCAGTCGCCTGCTTGCTGGGTGGTTTAGTTTCTGTTTTTTATCCATAGATGGCTAAAACATATAGAAATAAAAATGAGGCAAAGTGTAAGAATAAGATAATAAATTTGATCCTTTATGATTTCTTAGCACAAAGAAAACTTATGCATTTCAAGGATCTTGATTGCTGTTAAGTAAAAGTGACAAAAAGGAAAATGGTGAGCATAATAGAACAAGGAGTATAAACTTACTTCCGCATCACTAGTCAGATCTTGATCATTTCTACACATTTTCTTTGGCCTATATGCACATTGATTGATATCTCCAGTTTTCAGATAACGCATGACGTCCTTTTTGGAGCGGAATGCATATCCACTAACTGGATCTATATAAAACTGTAGCAACACAGAACGTTCAAATCACCTGAATAAGTACTTCAAATAGTGGATCAACAAACATATTTACAGGAATCTGAATTCCAGCTGTGAAAAGAAACGAAATGAAGCTTTTCATTTAGTAGAAGGAATATAATATTTCGTACTGGATCTTTTTTGCTTGGATTGAAGCTTCGAACTTTGATCTCCTTTATCCATCCTGGAGGTAAACCTTCCACGTCACTCAAGACCTAGATTGCACTAAAACCATCAGAGCTGTGAATGTCATACTTTTGAAATTCATGATTGTAGAATGCTATAGTTTTATGGTATCAAGTCAGGTTAGCAGTGACACAGTGATTGAGCTTAATGCTACAACAACAACAACAAAAAGAATTCATTAAGACATAATTTGCCCAATGATATATTACAAGTTTACAACTGACATAAACATTCACAACGTGCGATACATGTAAAGATTTTATGGAAACGACACTCAATTAGGATGACATCATAAAAATTATGCAGGCATTCAGTACAACTACTTCAAAGAATGCACTTTGATGTAAAGTTACATTGCATGACATGAAGAGGGTAATTTCCATGGGTCCATTGGTGTTGTTTTGGAGGTTTTTTATTTTTTTTTTCTTTTTTAAGAAAGAGCAATGTAGCATGACAAAAGGAAATAAACTTTTCTCACAGACTGCTCGCTCGTGCCAATATTATTCTTTTCGGATATGCCTTTTTTCTTGCGTTTTGCTGTCTGGAGATATCTAGGCCTGCAGCTCTTTCGCTCTCCAGTTGTGAGATACCGAATTACCTCTGGCTTTGAAAAGAATCTATATCCATTAAGTGGATCAATGAAAATCTGCAATGGAAATACCTATTAGAAAGGTTAAAGGAATAGTGTGATTGCCTACAACAGTGCAACAAAAAGCAGATTGATGACATTAGATGCACCAATTTCTTTCTTACTGTAGTAATAGCAGAGAAAAATAAAAGTATGCCAACCAATTCATGATGATTAGGAAACTAATTATGTTTTACTGGAAAAGGAGTCAATCAAATGTAATTAAAGGATTAGACTAGCAGGAAGTTTTAGCAGAATAACAAGGAGGTATTGTCTACAAGAAGAATTCAAAATTTCATTAAAGGTCAACCATACGCAACAGAATCAGATATTTACACTAAAGATCATTTGACTAAATTCTTGAGTTTTGGCAAAGACTGTAAAATGAATCAACCAGAAAAATATAATGCAAGTGGTAAACATATGTTGATGAACAGCGATGTTGGCACACATCAAAAAATACTCCAACAGATTTATATGTTACCTTATACTTTCTTCCCATGGATTCTCCACTGCACCTAATTTTCACCACCACTTTCCAATCTTTGGGTAACCATTCTGGATGTTCATTTTCATTTATAATCTGACAACAATAACGACAAACAATTGAAATGGATGGAGCAAAACGAGCAAAGAAAATACCAAAGACAACCAATATTTTACCTAAAACTTGAACTAAAATTATTCAGCAAATTAGCAGCAGTGAGAAGTTGAGCTCGTGCCAAAAAGAAAATGGTAAGCATAATAGAGCAAGGAGTATAAACTTACAGTTACTTCAGCTTCATCGCTAGTCAGATCTTGATCATTGATACACATTTTTTTTGGCCTATATGCACATTGATTGATATCTCCTGTTTTCAGATAGCGTATGACATCCTTTTTGGAGCGGAATGCATATCCACTAACTGGATCTATATAAAACTGTAGCAACAGAGACCATTCAAATCACCTTAATAAGTATTTAAAATTGTGGATCAACAAACATAATTATTGGAATCCAAATTCCAGCAGTGAAAAGAAATGAAGTTAAGCTTTTTATTTAATAGAAGGAATATAATATTTCATACTGGATCTTTTTTGCTTGGATTGAAGCTTCGAACTTTGATCTTCTTTATCCATCCTGGAGGTAAACCTTCCACGTCACCCATGACCTAGATTGCACTTACACCATCAGAGCTGTGAATGTTATAATTTTGAAAATCATGATGGATGCTATTTTTGATGCTCTAGCTTCAATACGTTATTCCATTTCTTAGTTTGGAATGGTGCTCCAAGCACATCAAGCTCTTTTCTGTCATGGTTGATTGGTTGTATAGTTCTTATGGTTTTGGTTTTATGGTATCATGTCAGGTTAAGTTAGGCAGTGACACAATGTTTGAGCTTAAAGCTACACCAAAAAATCATGAATTCCATAAACATAACTTGAGAGGAATGATATATTACAAGTTTAAAACTGACATGAATTATTTGTCATAAATATTGTTTATTTTTTGCACTTAAAAAAATTTCATTGCATTTTTCTTCTCTAGTAACATAAGGAAATCAGAAAAATAGATTCACCACTACAAGAATTAGGATGGCATCACAAAAATTAAGCAGGCATTCTATACAAGTACTTCAAAAAATGTACTTTCTAGATGTAAAGTTTCTTTGAATGACATGAAGAAGGTAATTTCCAAGGGAGGTCATTTTCTATCTTCCTTTTTAAGAAAGTGCAATGTAGCATGATAAAGGAAATAAACTTGGCTCACAGACTGCTTGCTCATGTCAATATTCTTCTTTTCGGATATGCTTTTTTTCTTGCGTTTTACTGTCTGGAGATATCTAGGCCGACAGCTCTTTTCCTCTCCAGTAGAGAGATATCGAATTACCTCTGGCTTTGAAAAGAATCTATATCCATTAAGTGGTTCAATGAAAATCTGCAATGAAAATAACAATGAGTAAAGTTGAATAGTGTCGTTGCTACCACACTAAACAGTGCAACAAAAAGCATATCTATTACATTAGATGCACCAATTTCTTTCTTATTTTAATAATAGCAGACAAAAATGAAAGAATGCCAGCCAATTCACAAATGAATTATGAAACTTATTATGTTTTACTGGAAAAGGAATCTATCAAAGGTAGTTAAAGGATTAGACTAGCCAAAAGTTTTAGCAGAAAATAACTTTGGTGGAGGATTTCATCAATCATTTCCATTAAAATATGGAAGATGCCATTACCTAAGTAGGCTAACATGGAGGTATTGTCTACAAGGAGAATTCAAATTTTCATTTAAGGTCAACCATATACAACCAAATGAAATATTTACACTAAAGATCATTTGACTAAAATCTTGAGTTTTGGCAAATACCATAAAATGAATCAACTTGAAAAATCTAATGCAAATGGTAAACATATAATGATGAAACAATGTTGGTGCACATCCAAAAATACTACTAACAGATTTATATGTTACCTTATACTTTCTTCCCATGGATTCTCCACTGCACCTCGTTTTCATTACCACTTTCCAACCTTTAGGTAACCATTCTGGATGTTCATTTTCATTCATAATCTGACAACAAACAACTGAAATGGATAGAGCAAAAGGAGGAAAGAAAATACCAAACAAGACCAATATTACTGACTCACCAGTGAAGAATCTATTTCAGAGTGCATTTCAAGGCTTTTATCAGAGTGAATTTCAAGGCTTTTATCAGTTGAGTGAGGATTTCCACAGTTAAAATTATAGTGAAGGACATCATCCTTGGAAAACAGCCTCTTTCCAGTTTTGATGTTAGTATACATCTACAAGAGAGAACAGGTAAGACAATAGTAGCTGCTAGAAGCAAAGTCTTTGGATTTAACGATCTCTATACCATTTCAGTAAAATCATCTCTTTTTCCTCCAGCAATATAACTATTCCTTTCCAAACCAACACATTTTCCTAACTTGTCCACTTTGGCATTAATAGCAGACCACAAGGCATAGGGGAGAAGACCAAAAAGTATAAAGACTACAAGTTCAACTAAAGAAAAAGATAAGTAGGAAGATGATTTCTAAATCCAGTTTCATATCTATGCCAAAAATTAAAGCAATAATAACAAAATTCCCAGAATCCAAACAGCTACAAGCAAATAACAGAAAATATTCAAGTCTTTACATCATCTAATAAACGTATACAATCATTCTCATTCCACTTAACATCGTGCCCAGTGACACCTCACTAGTTCCAAGTTCCAACATGCGCTCAATAGAGAACTTCCCAAATGGTTATTCACACACATCCCTCGATGTTGCTCATATTGTGTTCAAGTTGAGAAAAGGATAGAGAATCCAAAGCTTCAGGGGGGGGGGAAATAAAGGTCAACATGTTAACAATTTCAGTAATAAAGCCCAAACTATGTTTGTAATTTGTAAGCACATTTGAGTCAAAGCGTCAAACTAGAAATCAGAAACAACAAAACCGAAATAATTACAAGATACTAACTAAAAGACAAACTGATGAGCATACAACCTTTCATCTTTGGCCAAGTGCCAATTTTTCACACACCCATAAAATTAACGCCAAACTTATCTCAGTTCCATGGTATACGATTATCACATTATCATGAAATACCCAGAGCAAATCAGGAGAACCAAATATAAAAGTATTATCATGCGATTCATACAACATCAAACTCTGTGATAATTTCGAAACCGGATATGAATCTCCCTATGAAACTTAAAAAGCAACCAACTTTCAGCTGAAAATCAAAGAATCAAGAAGTCAACATCCAGTAAGTAAACCCTAAAAGAAACGATGAATACATCAACTCTTCGTCCACTCCTTAGCAATTTGGACCCAACGGCCCAGCCAGCGGGAAGCCACTCTGACGAGTCCTCGGCAACAATTTGGCCGGAATCTGACATATCCGATGAGGAATCAACGTAATCCAAGAATTCACCGACGATCAAAATATTTCAATGAATTAGTCTCTCGCCCTTTCAAATGTATGGGGCTTTGAGCTTTTTGGTATTGTTCTCTTCTAACGAGAATACACAGATGGAAAGAAGATGTGAAAGTGGCTGGCTGTTGATGAATGAACCGATGGGACATCCTTTTTGATGCCACGTGTTTATTGTCTAGTTCAGCATTGAAAAGTAACAAGAATGTTGGGGTTATAACAGTAAATTACACTATCGAAAAAAGAAAAAACATAACTTATTTTTCTTGTGATAAAACAACATAAATCTTTTTACTAAAAATATTATTTATTTAATGTTGTAAATATATATATATATATTTAATTTTTTAAAAAAAATTAAAAATAAAATTTTATACATAAAATAATATGTCATATAATTTAAAAAAAAAATTTACACAACTATATTTATTAAAATAAAAATAATTTAATTATATGATATAAATTATTTATGTCCAATTTAAAGCCAACCATCCCTCCCTCAGTCACCCACCTTAACTTATAATTAATAAAAAATATATGTTTATTTAAGTATATTGATGCAATTTTTTTTTCTCAAATAATAATAATGTTATCATTTTTTATTAGGAAAATTTATGGATATAAACCGGTAGAGTTACTCAAATGAACCTATTCTTCACTAATTTTTTATCCACTTTGTTACCTCATCTAAATCTAAAATCTCTCTAGGGCATCAAGAACAAGATTGAAACGTACTATTGTAGTATTGAAGAGTTGTAATCCAACCGTAAAGGACCCTTTGGTAATTTAGTATAAAGAAAATCGTTTTCTCCTGTCCACGTACCTGTTTAGTAAGGAGGAGGTGAATTTTTTTTTTTTTTTTTGCTACAAAGAATAGACGTAATGTCCAGAGATAGCCGTCTATGTGGGGAACTCTTGTAGATTAAGGGTGTCCAGCTAAATCAGGAGGTAGGAGAGAAATTTCAATGTCGCCTACTCTGCCTTGGTGAGATGCCCATCTTATTAATTTGTGAGCTCTATGATTGAGGTTTCGAGGAATCCATCTAATAGAGATCATGTTGAATCCGGGCAAATGGTGGTGCATTTCCGCAAGAGTTTGTTGAGTGGTGGGATTAAAGTCATGCCAGTGTTCTGCAAGAAAAGCATGTATGATATTGTGATTATCCCCTTCAAGGTATACAGCTTGGTGGGAAATTTTGTGTAAATAGAAGTACGCAGCAGAAAAGGCTAGAGCTTCAGCTTCTTCAACGGTAGCAGTAGTACAGTATTTAGTCCAGGCATAAGTGGTACGGTCATACTGGTCTGTTACAATGAACCCCAAACCTGCGTACCCATTGTGCCAGGCAGCATCAAAATTGGCTTTAATGGCCTGAGGAGGTGGAGGTTGCCATTTTGTAGGAATGAAAATAGTTTCACCATTATCAGTTTCCCTGGGTCCTGTGTTCACTAGTGCACCTTTAAATTCTTCAAACCTATTAAAAAGACGGTTAATAAGTTGCTGCTTGTTTAAAACCTGTCCTTTAAATAAAACTGCATTACGTAACCACCAAATTTGTTCAAGCATAAGTGCCGAAATTAGAGTAAATTCTGCTGAATGAATAGTGTTGGGTAGCCAATGTGCTGGGGGGTTGAGAATGAAGTGAATGTAGGAAAAGAGATCAAGATTTCCTAGAAATTCCCATCGGAGGTTCCAGTGCCAAGCTAGCCACCATGATCGAAGAATATCACATTTGAGGAATAAATGTGTGGTGTCCTCTGGAGCTTTGTGACAAAGAGGGCACATGATATCTTCCATATTAGTGAATCTGGCAATATTTGTTTTTGTGCTCAGACAGTTATTGACTATTTTCCAGATTAAAAGTTTGTGTCTTTCATGGAGTTTGGCTTTCCAAAGTTTCCGCCATAACATTGAGTGTGAGAGAGGTAAAACTCTTGATGAAATTTGAGTCCAATAAGCCTCCTTGACTGAGTAGATTCCTTTGCCAGATCCATACCATTGAAGTTCATCTGAGGTATTTGAGGGGGGCCGAACATTAAGAATAAAAGGAACCAGATTTGGTCCTACAAAATTTTGTAGGCGGTGATGATCCCATATCCAATGGTTTTGCCAGTAACAAAGGTCAGTGATGTGATTTAAATGCTGCAGATTTTGCGACGCCAGTATAGGTAATTTCTGGTGTGGTAGGCCCGATATCCATGGATCTTGTTTGAAATTAAAATTTTGACCATTGCCGAGTTGCCAGTAACTACCTTCTTTGATGAGATCCCTAGCCCATAACAATCCTTTCCAAATATATGAGTCACTTGAGCGGGGTTGGACATCCAAAAGGTGGTGAAGTTGTAGATATTTAGCTTGAAAAACTGAAACCCACAACTTAGCAGGTTGGGTTATAATTTGCCAAGCAGCTTTGGATAGCATCGCCTTGTTGAAATCTTCCATTTTTCTAAATCCGAGTCCTCCGAAAGATTTTGGAAGACACAGCCTGTCTCACGCCATTGGGGAGTGGTAATGGGTAGCATGAGTATTGTTCGCCCACCAAAATCTTTTGATAATGGAGTCCGCATTTTGACACACATTCAGAGGAATTTTGAACGTACTCATAGAGTAAACTGGTAGGTTCTGGATCACAGAAGTGATTAAAGTCATTTTGCCTGCCTTGGATAGCAATTTGGATTTCCAGCTGTCCAATTTGTTGTGGAGTTTCTCTAAAATGTTGTGAAAAGCCATCGTTTTTCTGCGTCCTAAAGGAAGTGAGTGACCCAGGTAATGAACGTTGTCAGACAAGTTTGTGATAGATAAAGATTGGCAGATCAGGTGTTGTTGAGCGCTGTTCATATTTGGAGAGAAAAAGATTGCCGATTTTTGGTAGTTTATTTGCTGGCCAGACCACAGACAATAGGAGTCCAAAACCTGTTTGGCTTGTTGTGCTTCCCTTGCATTCCCTTTCAAGAAAATAAGTATGTCATCGGCATAAAGTAAATGTGATATTGCAGGTGCAGCAGGAGTAAGTTTAATGCCATGTAATTGGTATTGACTGTCCGATTTGGTTAACATCCGAGACAAGCATTCCGTGATCATGATGAATAGATAAGGAGAAAGAGGATCTCCCTGGCGAAGACCACGCTGAGGTTGAAAGTTATCATGTGGAGCACCATTAACAAGAATCGAGAAGGAAACTGTAGAGATGCATTGATAAATGAGCTGGCAAACTTTTGGGGAGAAGCCCATAAGCTTCATGATATGAATCAGAAAATTCCATTCCACCATATCATAAGCTTTTTTCATATCTAGTTTCAAACCCATCAAACCTTCCTTGCCCCTCGTTTTGCGCTTGATTTTATTCGCAAGTTCATGTGCTATCAGAGTGTTTTCAGCAATCCAACGACCAGGTATGAAAGTAGCTTGGTAAGGAGAAATGTGTTCTGCAAGATAAGACCTCATTCTTTTGACTAGAATTCTGGCAATGATTTTGTAATTGACATTACACAAACTGATAGGGCGGAAATCTGTGACTTGAATAGGATTCTGAACTTTGGATATGAGAGTGAGGTAAGTATGGTTCCAGTTGGGATTGAGATTCCCAGTAAGAAAGAAATTCTGTATTTCTTTGATCAGATCACTGCCAATAGTATCCCAACTATTTTTGTAAAATAAGACAGAAAATCCATCTGGTCCTGGAGCTTTT
The DNA here is from genome assembly GCA_029378325.1 of Elaeagnus macrophylla. Taxonomy (NCBI): domain Eukaryota; kingdom Viridiplantae; phylum Streptophyta; class Magnoliopsida; order Rosales; family Elaeagnaceae; genus Elaeagnus; species Elaeagnus macrophylla. The sequence goes on from CM055645.1 coordinate 28,150,249, forward strand.
AGTGCATGCATATCCCATAGAGCTGATTTAATTTCTTTTGGTGATGGTATACTGGCCATATGAGCATTTTGTTGTGTGGTAATCACAGCTGGAAATAAATCCCTGATTTCCTCACCAATGGTAGTGGATGTTGTTGAGAACAATGTTCTAAAATAATGAGAAAAAGCACCCTCAATTTTAACCCTGTTCCAAGTGATTTCTCCACTATCAAGTTTTAGAAGGGATACATGATTTGATTGCCGATTGAGGATTGTTGAAGTATGGAAGAATTTAGTATTACGGTTTCCTTCAGTGAGCCATAATTCTTGGGATTTTTGTTTCCATAAAGATTCTTGTCTCTCTAATTGCTCATTCAGTTGAGATTGAATCTGTTTCTCTGACTGTACTTGGCGATCATCCAAAGGACAAGATTGTAAAAATTTGAGCTTCTGTTCCAAATTGCCTAATTGCTGTTGTACATAACCAAAACAATCTTTATTCCAAGTATTCAATTTTGAGGAGAGTGATTGTAGTTTGGAATGAAGATCTAGCTGTGGATGAAAAGAATCCCAAGTATCCTGTATGATTGTTTTACATGATGGGTCTCGGAACCACATAGCCATGAAACGGAAAGGTCGGATGCGATAAGGTTCCCGTATCCCAGAGGTATGTAAAATTATGGGGTTGTGATCTGAAGTAAACTTTGGTAAATTGAGGACCTGTGCTCTGGGAAATTGAGTAAGCCAATCTGAGGAAGTGAGTACCCTATCAAGTCGTTGTGAGATTCTTTCTGAGGCTTGTCTGTGATTACACCAAGTGAAACGGGTGCCAGAACTACCGAGATCAATAGCATGAGTGGACTCAATGAATTGTTGGAGTGGATTGTTCATATGAGGCTTGAAGATCACACCGCCTATTTTTTTTTATTGTTGTGTGATATTATTTAAGTCTCCAATTAAAGCCCAAGGGTTGTGTTGTTGATTTATGAAATTTGTGATGCGTTGCCAAGTTTGTTGTTTTAGTGCTGCATAAGGCGGAATGTACACATAACAGAAGCAGATTTTATTATTATTATATATATTGACAGGGTGAGATAAGTCAAAACAAACATAGCTTGCTCCCACCTCAGTGATTTGTAAATTACAGTTATCATTCCATAATAAAAGATAACCACCCCTATTACGATCAGCTGGTATTGATTTGCTATGTGTGAAACCAAGAGAATTCTGTAACAAAAGCGAGCCATCTGCACTTAATTTAGTCTCCATTAACCACAAAACATCTTGTTTGTTTTTCCTGATGAGATAGCGCAGAGCTCGTTTGGCTCGAGGTTTCCCTAAACCTCGGCCATTCCAACTAAGTACTTTCATTTTCCAATGGGGGGCAAATTAGAGGCTGCCTCCCCGCCTTCAGCTGAGAATTGTGGTGTGAGCTTAGCCAGAGTGAAGTGATTATTCAGACAAATCAGAGAATCAGAAGTTGTATGGATATGTGATTGACCAACATAATGTTTCTTCGGTTTCTTGTGTAAACTGGTGTGTGCCTTGCGCTTTCTAAAATCATTTCCAGGAACTGTGGAAACAGTCAGAGCTGCTCTTCGGTTTGGAATAAGCTTTCTATGTCCACGAGGCCTCTGATTTGTGGAACTGCTATCAGAGGGAGTCTTTAAGGCCGTGGAGGGAGACCAAGCATCTAGCTGCAGGTGGAATTTCCTTTGAAAATGAAACAGCTCGCATAAAATCTGAGAAGAGAAGTCTGGACTTGTATAAAATGGATCCTTAAAAACCTCCTGAGCAAGGTGAAAAATCTGTGTGGAGTGGAAGGTAAACCAGTTTCTGTCCATGTCAAACTCAAGTTCAATCCCAATAGCTTGAGCTATCATTTTGAATCGCAAATTCATGTCGATATGTTCATCACTGAGTTTAAAATACCAATCATGAAAAAAGGTAGCAAAGTTGTCAAAGTCCAGCACATGTAGCATTTGTGTGAGTTCCTGTACTTCAGCATGAAGACGATCCACTTTGAGTGAGAATTTTTCTTTTCTATCAACAGTTTCTGAGTGTGGTTCAACACTAGCTGCAGCATTTGAGGCCCTGTGAAAGGGAGTTGTGTTGGCTTTTGGAGGATAGAGCATGTGTGAATTATCAGCTTCGGCCGATTCAGTAGGGATACTTTGAGCTGTTGAATTGCATTCATCTGGTGTAGACCAGTATTGTGACATTGGTGAGAGTAATTCATGATTTGCACGTAACCAATCTCCATATAAAGGAATGAAAGTGGAAGAAGCCACTTGGTAATGCATTTCAGAAGATACTGCACAGTTGTAAGTTGCATGGTTGAGAAGACCACATTTGGAGCAAAATTCTGGGAGTCTCTCATATTTGAATTCAACCCAGAGTTTGTCTTTGAGTTTGAGATTGCCTGTATTTCTCCGTGGGATGAGACAGCCAGTAACTATGGGCTTGGTGAGATTAATATCAGCTCTGAAACGGAGGTAATTGTGAACCAAGACAGAATCTTCACCAGAGAAATCATGTTGTATGAATGTCCCTGCAAGATCAGCAAACTTTTTAGCATTTGATAAATGCATACCTGCAAAATGAAGGCCATGAGCTTGGATCCAGAAAGTTGCAGAGTCAAAAGTCAGTTCGTGGATAGTAAGTTGTTGATCCCATTCCCTGAGAACCAATAAGGCTCCATTTACGTGCCAGATACGACGATCCCAAACTGAGTCTCGTTCTTCAGCAGATTCAAAAGTGAATGAAAAGATATTGTTCCTATAGTCCTTGGAAGCTACCAAAACGTCCCCCTTGGTATTCCATGCTTTGTTGACAGCTGATACTACCTGGAATTTTTTGATTGGAGTTGGGGAGAGTAGTTTGCCAACTAACATTATAGAGGCAGCTCGCTGAGCTTCTTCATTGTTTTCTTCAAGTTCCAGTGTGGGAATGTCACAAGTTAAATGTTTGGTTCGTTCAATTAAGTCACCTATCTCTTTATCAGTAACTAGCTTGGAAGCAGCATCCATGGTAAAGTTGGCGTGAAGGGTGACGAGTAGAATTTTGGGTTTTTCTTTTGGGTTATTGAATAGCTGTGTGAAGAAAATCAGCCTGATAGAATTTATAGATCGAATTTGAATAGACATTTGAGTAGCTATCTTGAGTAGGAGAATGGTGGTATGGGGAAGTGAAAAACGTTTCATTTCCAGAGAAGGGTAGGGCGTGGAGGAAGACGGCGCGATGATTGCAAGCTTTGCTGTAATTACAGGGTGGAATTGGGAAGGTTTAGTATAGAATTGCAAATTGAGGTGGAATATATGCGTCGAAGATCGATCAGGAAATATTTGATCAGTCGAAGTATGGCTCAGGTGAGGTACGATTAATTGGTATGGAAATGACAAAACAAAGTGATCATAGCGTGAATTGAAGTGGAAGCAAACATAATTGATCAGAGGGTGAACTAAATAATAAGAATAAAAAAAAAAAAAAAATTGGTCTAAATTCTCAAATTGAACATGTTGCAGCCTGTCTGCATTTGAATTTAATACAAATGACGCATTAATTAAAGACTTTAATCTGCATAAACTTAAATTGTAAGTCCATTTTTCATAACCAATTTATCATGCACCCAACTGAAACAACAAGTTATATGTAAGTAACGGTGTAAGCTACATCCAACACGTTAGAAACCAAAACCAATACTATTACACATAACTTATTCCCTCTCTATATATATATATATAAATATATATTACTATTGTTCTTGTTCCTCTGCAACTTGTTTTGCTTCTGATAATATAGGTTTTGTTTCGTGCTCTGCCTCAGATGGTGGGGATCCATTTTTCTTGATTGAAGCAGTCTCAGTAAGATGAGTGTAGCTACCTTTCTCCATAAATAACTGAGCAAAGTGAGGTTTGCAATAAAGAATTCCATCCAAAGCAGCATAAGATGAAGTTGTCAAGAAACACCCTCCATGGTTACACCTAAAGCATGATCTGTGGTAGAACTCTCCCTCCATAGTAATCTGTTTTGATTAATTTCTTTAATTAATCTCTTATTGTTTGAAATGATGTATGAGTTTAATAAATCTCATTGATGGTGATTGGATGAATTATGTGAAAATTGTTAAATAAGAATACACACCTTCTCCAATGGATACACAGTTTTAGTACAGACAGCACATTTATCTTGGGTACCAGAAAACATTGAGGACATTTTGCTAGGAATCCTGGTCTAAAAATGAGAAAAATTACACCTTAATTATACATATATATAATAAGTTACTCATTGAAATGAAGAAAATGGCATAAGATGTGTACCAGCCCATTTTGTGCCTTTTCAGCTGATCATCAAAACATACATGCATGCATATATTAGAAACTCATTATGAAGAATAAATAGAGGAATATTTAATCATAATTAAAAAAAAAAAAAAAAAGATTGGGCTCTTCTTACAAGTTTGGAATTTCTTGGTGAAACTTCCGGTCTCCTTAAAAAGTTGCTCAAAATGAGGCTTGCAATACAAGACTCCATCCATGGAGGAATAGTTGCTCATCTATATATATTTGCCATAATTTAATAAAACAAATAGAAAGAAACATTTAATTTATATAAGCAAAGAATATTTGCAAAAATACATACCACAAGTTGTCCATTGCAGTGACTGCATTTAAAGCAAGTCTTGTGATAAATAACACCATCAGCTGATAGCATGTCAATGAAATGAACCGTCTTGTCACAAGCCTTGCATTTGTCTTGGGTTCCACTGAATGTCATTTTTTTTTTTTTTTTTCTCTGTGGTAACTGATTGAAAAAAAGATGATCCAAACAATTAGCACCACAGAGAAAAATAGCGTAATAGGGCAATAGAAAGAAAAAAGTCTTTTAAGAATATGCCCTAGAACGTCAGTGAGAAACCAAGGGGAGTTAAATTCTTCCTTCTGATCAAAAGATGGAGAACAATTAATGATCTCAAGGAATTAGTGTGCCCCCTTGGCCTTTTTGATGTAGTAGGCCAAGGTAAATTAGTGGTGTCCCAAATGAAATGGACAAACGGGTGAAGAAGGAGATACTTACATTTTCATCAAGACACGTAATGAAATGTCCATTAATTTTGGAACATAATTATATTCTTCGTTATATATATTGACCAAGTCTATCCAGATGTTCCTCATATATAACTGGTTTGTTTTTTGATGTATCAGACATCCTTAAACTGTACTGGACTTTTATCGAAGGCTAATTTGGATTATGAATATAAAGCCAACAGCAGGATTGATAAATTTTTATTTTCTCAACTGAATAATAAATTATGATTATTTAGTGGTCTAAAAATAATAATCTTTCAAGTCACGCGCGTGTAAACCTTAATCAATTATTAAAATAATAATTTATAAAAAAATAGCAATACATGGCAAAAATGTAAGATTTTTATCAATTTTTTAACATTATTGTGCTAGTTAAATTAATTACAATAAATGAAAACAAAGAGACTAATTATCTCAAAATATATGGTTATCTACTAAGGGAGCGTTTATTAATTTATAAGAAAAAATAATTTAGAATTGAAATAAAAATCAATCAAAAAATGAAGAGAAAAAAAAAAATCATTTTCATGTATTTACTAAAAAATATAATAAATTGAAATGAAAATATTATAATAATTTACTTAAATATTATTCTTAAAAATGATGATAAATAATAAAAAAATAAAATAAATTATTAAAAGTAAAGATAATTATAAAATTGCATATTATGAATTTGGGGAAAGGAAACAATAGGAAAGAGTAGGAAATTACTCAAAAATTTGTGAGTTTTTATTCTCTTTTTTTCTATATTTTTAAAAAATAAAAATAACTCTCTTTTCGATCATTTTCTTTACTTACCGGTAAACATACTTTATATCTATTTTAGCTACTAAAATCCCATAAGTAGTCTCCTATTACAAATGGCTTGAGATTAATTACTGATATTATTTGAGCAATTAATTGTACCATCGCTAATGTATAATATTGTAATTTTTTAGTGGGTCATTCATTTAATTAATTTTATTTTTTTAATTTTTTCAATAAAACATACATATTCATTTTCTTTTTATACTAAAAAATAAATATTTTTTTTTTCTAACATTAAAAAATATATGTTTATTTTTTTTAATATTAAATAATATATATTTATTTATTTTATAAGAAAATGAATATATTTTTTTTATAAAAATATGAAAAAAAAAATTATATATATGGAGTATAATTATATCATGTAATTAAATTATATTATATTTAGTTAAAATATATAATTTATATATAATAAGCATTAAATATAATATAAATTTTATGAATATTTGACATATAAATAGGGGTATAATTATGATTCAATTTATTTAATATAGATAGTTTGCGTGAATGCGTGGTACTTTTTTTCTTTTACTTGTTTTTCTGCCACCGCTTTTACCTCTTAACGAGTTGTTTAATCTCTATTATTTTTTTTTACAATATTCAAGAGATATGGTAGCACGGTTCCTCTGCGTGGATAGTAATCGCTATAATCCAAAGGGCTATTTCGTGACCATAATATTTTTGTGCGAATTTGATTTTTTATGGATTGAACAAACCTTTTATTTTTAATTTTCTAATCATTGAATAGCTGTTACGGTTTTTTTTTTTTAAATAGGGTATTCATAATTATGTTCAGCTCAGTTTTTAGAAAAAAATAAAATAAAATAAATTTACCGAATCATTTAACTTATAAAATTGTTAAAATCTAAGAATCATGTTTTATTTGATTAACATTTTTTATAATATTTTATTTTTATTTAATTAACGATTTTTTATGATATTTTATTTTCAAATTTTTTTTCTAAAAATCATGTTGTTAAGACTTGAAATTAACATTAAAAAAAATAAATCTAACCAAACTACTTTAAATATGCTCCAAATATAATTCATATAATATTTTACATAAATTAACATTTAAGTTAATATAATTTATAAAAGATAAAATCATCATAATATGCATAAAATTGAAAATTATAAACTGTACGTTAAAAAGCTAAAACTAAAAAAAAAAGAAAAAAAAATTTAAATATAATATTTAATTTTTAATAATAATATAAAATATGTTTTATTTTTAAAAATAAATACTAATATATTATATTTTTTAAAAAAATTATATATAATATATAAATATAAATAGTACATTTGATTCAAATAATTATTTATGATACAATTTCTCACCCAGAAGAAAACAAAACTTGAAAACCCACCGGATAGAAGACTCCATAAGAGAGGTCCGCTCTCCGGTGAGCTCTAGGAGAACAGAGGAGAAAAAAGCAAGAAGAGTAAGAAGAAGAAAGGATATGGAGGAAAGAAAAGAAAGGGAAAGGTAGAGGATTTTCTTTCTCACCTTATCAAAAGATTGGTTTTTTAATTCAATTAAATTGCAGTAAATTCAAATGCTTTCCTTCTCTGTTTTATGTTTTTTCTTATGTAATCAGATTGGTAGCATATTTACATAAATAAAAATACCCCTATAACTTGTTCTGTGTACAAAAAATGCTGAGCACCAGCGCTTAGCATTTGGATGGAAAATAAGTAAAATACAAACTAAGAAAACTAGTGTTTTTTTTTTCTTTTATAGTTTAATCTCTATACATGTCAAATGTTGAAGCATCCAACAGACTTCTTTGGAGTAGATCCTGCAGAACGGAATTTGGCAGTCATGTCCTCAATCTTGATATGTTCTTGTTTGCATATAGCTTCAATCACTGCTCTCTTTTCTTCTGCTTCCTTATGGACTTGTGCTATTTTGTTTTTCATCTTTTCCGTATATTCTGCCTTCCTTCTTTCTAGTTTTTCCTGCCATTAATTAACCCCAAGTCCCAACCCAATTTTGTTTATTCCTTTTTCACTCAGATTAGCTAACAATAAATAGAGAACATTATTAGCTAAAACTATTATTCTCCTTTACCATTTTTGCGTTCATGTATCATTAATAGTTGATGGACAAAACCGACTACTATTTACCTTAGTCTTAACTAACCTCAATTTTCTTTAGTTTTGCCTCAATAAATGCTTTCTCTTTGAGCTCCCATGATTCAAGAGCAGCCATCTTCTTACCTGCCCTGTATGTATTATGTTAACACACACTTGTGATATGATAAACTGCTCTAATTAGTTCAATATAACAAAGTAAAAAAAGATGGCTCCCACTTGTTCTCTGCTTTGGTCTTTTCTCTATTCTCCCATGCTTTAATGAAAGCCATTTTTTTATCTATTACAACTTGTGCAAAAAGTTTATCTGAAACATTAAAAATGAAATTAAAAAAAGCAGCTCAAACTCAAATGCTCAATATATACGCCTCGAAAATTAGCAATCCATACCTCTGTCATTTGAAAGTACCATTGAAGCTTCTGAATTCTCTGCTACAACAACAAATTTAACAAGTTCAGCTGATGGAATTAAATCTTTAATTTATTAAGGACACAGACACATATTATTCAGCAAGAGAGATGTTTTTTTTTACTTTCCACAATCATATGAGTCACACTTTTCTCTTTACAAACTTCATTTCCAACTTCTTGTATTTCTTTTTCTTTGTTAGTCTCATGAGCTACAGGTGGTAATGCCAATGCTGTTGATGTGGCGACACTATGATGCTGCTCTGCCACCGTTGTTTGTTGTTCTGACTCAACTTTATTATCTTCCACCTCTGCCATTTTGTGTTCTTTTGGACTTGTACAAATTCAAAAGTTTATTATATAAATATCTAAAGGTCCAATGTAACCACAAAAGTTTATAAGTTACCTTATAGTAAAGCTTAGATCGCATAAAGAATGAAGAGCTATGCAGAAAAATTATTGAATAACTAGATAAACAATTACAAACCATACTTTCTCAACCTTTTCAAAAGTTTATCACTTTTTTTTTCTTTGTTATTCATGTGATCAAGGAATGGTGAAAACATTTTCAATGCTAGTTCAGAAAGAAAAGAAAAGAAAAAAATCAAAATTGCAGCGTTTGGACAACCTAAGATTATGTGAAACCATCAATTAACAGTGGTTGTAAATTAACCTTATAGCTATCACATATTCAAGTTTCATATTTTTTGCCTTATTGGATCGTTATGTTGCATTTTTGGAGTTGACTCTTTCAAAATAACTTTTCGGATGATGTTAAAAATATAAGAATATATTATTCAAAACATGTAAAATAAATTTTCCATTCCACAGCTATAACATATCCTCTGGTGAACCCTTGTCAGCTAAAATTAAATACACAAAAAGATAGGAAAACAAGAAACAATATCGACTGATCTATTTAATTGATTCACATTGTCAATTTGCACATATCTATACTTCAATATACCATATACATATATAACAAGAAATTCTTAATTAGAATCCAAAATCCAAATTTGAAACACACTAACACAAATAAGAAACCAAACCAAGCCAGAGTTGACAACAGGCAATAATTAAGATTTGCAACCCGTCTCCCCTATTTTAGCTGCTGAAGCATGCTAGCAATTTCTTAGGTGAATAGCCAGAAGCGCGAAACTTTGAAGCAGTCTCCTCAACCTTGAGGAATTCTTCTCTTCGTTTAGCTTCAACCATGGCTCTCTTTTCTTCTGCTGCCTTGTGGAATTCAGCCATTTTGTTTTTCATTTTCTCTGTTGCTTCTGCCTTCTTCTTCTCCAACTTTTCCTATCATAAACACAAAATTATTTATTGAATTCACTTTTTATAGTACTAGGAATACTTATCGAACACAATGTTATAGGTTGTTGGCCACCACTCCTACCAAAAACTTCAAGTGTAGAAGTTGTTAGTGTTAATTATTCAAATCTAACATTTTTTTACGAGAGAAACAAGAGAAGAGAGAAGAAAGGAGGGAGAATGGAGAGGAAGAGATGAGGTTAGGACAACCATTCTCTATTACAATGTTAAATGGGTTGGGTCTCGCTCCCAAAAACTAGCTCAAAAAAGGAATGTACCAAACCACATATAAACATTATAATAGTCAAACAAATTGGCAATATGGGACACAAATGCAAATGTCAATTCAATAGTCAATGCATTCAGATTGAAAGTAGAATGAAGAAATCTTTTTTTTTTTACCTCAATTTTCTTCAGTTGTGCTTCCACAGAAGCTTTCTTACTGTTCTCCCATGCTGCAACAGCAGAGAGCTTTTTATAAGCCCTGTTCAACATTTTAAAGCAAACATGAGCTGAGCTCATCTTCAATTTTTTTTTCCTTTTACCAAACAATGTTATTAAAGGAACAAATAGGGGAATGGTAGGATTAGATGTTGCTTCATCCATTTCGAGGGTATACTCAGCCAACTGAAGGATGGTGTTTACTAAGCTCATCCTGGATTAAGATAAAATTCCTATACCACGCATAGAAATCACATGAAAATTAAGCTCCACTACGTCGATTTGAAGTTCCAGGGATGCATAAGCCTTTCAGCTAATAAAACACAAAGCTCTATGAGAGACCTAATTAAATATTAAGAAAGCATGATTAAGACTTCAATAGACTTTAACCAAGTCTAGGGAAAAGATAGTAGTACAGCAAGGAGAGAAATTGAGAGTAGAATTCAAATAATTAAAAATGTAATACTTGTTCTCAGCTTTAGTCTTTTCACTTTCCTCCCATGCTTTGATTAAGGCCAACTTTTTCTGTGTTTCAACTCTTGCAAGTTCAGCATCTAAAGATGAGAAAATAATACAAATTTTTTACTGCTATTAAAAAATGACAATATATGTCGCCAAGAATTAGTGAGTATTTTTCAAACATACCCCTGTCAATTGAATTTGAACCCTCTGCATTTTTTCCCTTATGAGAATCTGCAATTTATACGACGATTTAAAAACAAGGGTCAGAATCTAAAAATCAAACGGTTCTATGTCAAAGAAAACATAAATCGCTCAAATGAGCCGGAAGCAACAAGCTAGAAAACGCAGATTTTTTTTTTTTTTTTTGAAAAATTATGTAAAATACTATCCTAACAACAGTAAAAATAATATTTATAATAATAAAAATATCACTTAATAATATTAATATAAACCTTTTTCGATATAAAAAAAAAATGAGATGTATTTTTTTTTATAATAAAAATATATAAAATGGGTATAAGTTTTACTAATTTTGTAATTACACGTTTTTTGATTTGTTCACCATGACTTAGGTTGTGCGTAAGACTTACAAAAGGACAGGATTGATTTTTTTTTTTTAATGTAAAAAAAAAAAAAAACACTTCAATTGAAAACGGACTGGTGTCTGTACTCTGTTTTAGGAAAGCAAACCATTTTAGCTATTTTGTTATACCGGAATTCAATTATCAAAACAACATAATTCCTCCCCATGAAACTACTGAAAACTTAAGACATAAAAGGGGAACAAAAAGGTAAACAGATTTTTGTCTAAACAATATTCAGAATTTCGGGAAGAAAAATAAAATAAATAAAAGAGGGACTATTTAAACAAAAAGATATAAAGAGAAAATGGGGTGTACTTTGATGAATCACTACAGGAGCAGGCTTCTCTTCAAGTAAGGGGTTCAAAATCTTGTCCTTACAAGAGACATCATTCTCAGCTTTTTCCTCTTCCTTTGTTTTACCAATCACTTGATCTTCTTGAGGTGGTGTTGTGGCCAAAGAAGGCGTTTCAGATTCAACCTTCTTGGGATCCTCCTTCTCCATAACGTACGTTTTCTATAATCAAACTTGTAAAGATGTTTAAATATAGAACAATTGAGACAAAGTTTTGAGAGTAGATGATAATTACAAAGTGGTCGTGTGAGAAATGAGAAAGAAAGAAAGCAAGAAATTCCAGTAAGTTGTAAGAAAGAAATGTTGGTTAGATAACACCCAGGTGACACGGTGACAGGTGTTCCTATACGTACATGAAGTTGGGTCCCAGTTCAATATATAATACATAGGCTTTATTTGTATGTTCACAAATAAAAAAAAAAGGTTATCAGCCAATTTTATCATTTTCTTTTTACCGAGATTTATCGGTTTCTTTGACCTTAAAGCGTATATAATATATGCATACGAACAAAATAACCTATAAATACCTTACACCAATTTATTTATAGAAAACGTATAATTGTGAGATATTGCATTAAGGATAAAGGGGAACTATATAATAGGAAATTGAGCTGAGCTGTCTATTCATCTATTGCATATGAAATTACCTAATCCTTACTCTTTCAATGTTGCATATGCCATCGATCTGTATTCAATTATGAATACTCAAAAACGAGAGTTATATTATTATTATTATTATTATTATTATTATTATTATGTATATTTACTTTTTTATTTTTTATTTTTTACGTAGTATTATTTAGGTATATTTACTAACCAAAAAAAAACATTTAGTAAAAAAGAAGTCATTATTATTTTTATATTTACTTCTTCAAAATATAGAAAGAAATAAATATCTCACAAATTTTAAAATAATTTTTATTGATTGATTTATCATGACCATTGTTTTTTTTTTTTCTAAAATTCATAATATGTAATTTCATAATTATCTTTATTTTTATTCTTTTATTTTATTTTATTTTTTAATGTCTATCATCAATTTAAGAAAAATATTTAAATAAATTAATATTTTTATTCTAATTCATTTCAAGCAAACACATGAAAATGAAATGATTTTTTTTTTTCCTTTCATTTTCATTGCAATTTTAGATTTATTTTCGTTACGGATTAGTAAACGCATCCTTAGTTTTTATAAATTAATACATTAATCACTTTTTAAATAGGTACACATTAATGATATAACTATTATAAATATAAACATTTTATTTATTTTACGTCAATTTTTATCATTTTAATCACTTTATTTTTTATTTTTAAAAAAACTTTTTGGAATATTTTTCTTTTCAAACATATAATAACCCTCTTTTAGTAAGATTTAATTGATCAAATTTAAGTTTTTTCATTAAAAAAATCCAAAAAAAAAAAATGATAAAAAATGATTAAAGTGTTCATATGTGTAATAATTAGGTATCTACCAACTTTAAAAATAAATAAATAATATATATCAATTTAAAAAAAATGACTTATATATATCAATTTTAAAAAATAGTCGATATATTCGATTTATAAAAACAAATTACCAATTATGCTCTCCTATTTACTATATAACAAATTTATTTTACTTTTAGATATCGTGTTTAAGTGGCACTATTTAGGGATCATCAACCATCCAATGATCCAATCCTAGACCTGCTATAAAATATGTATTTAAATGAAGGTGCACCGTACATACGCAACCGAAAGGAAAAAAAAAAAAAAAAGGGATCAATTTTATTACGCAAGGGTTTAACATATTTATAACATATTTGGATGCCTACATAACAAGCGCCTGTAGCTCAGTGGATAGAGCGTCTGTTTCCTAAGCAGAAAGTCGTAGGTTCGACCCCTACCTGGCGCGTCTTTAATTTTTACCATACTATATTGTAGTGTTTTAACAAATACATTTTTATATAACATTTTTTTTTTGTTGAGAAATTACTATATAACAATTTTATAAATTAAAATGATACCGTATGTTAGATCTGTGAAGCTTGTATTATTTCAACTTTGGAATAAAAAGTTTCATTTATATACTACTTCTTAACTAAGATAGTCTTTTCCCCTTTACGTTGATTTCAAAAAAAAAAATGTAAAAATCGATTAAATAATGGCTGATTATCACAATAATAACCATTAATTATTTTAAAAAAATCTAAACCAATTTTGGATAAAATGAAAAAAGTGAAGCCAGAATTTATTACAAAAACTTATTTGTAAAGATCATTCATGAACATGTAGACTATAGTGATCTTTTAAAATTTCACCCTCTTCTTTTTTTTTTTTAATAAGAAGGGCTTTAACAACTATTTCAATACTATTTTTTCTATTTAATACATCCACTCATATATTTATAATAAACGGAGATTTCAATATGTTCATTAAGAATAAATAACATTGCTATTTCTCATTTAAAAATCTTATTTAATTATTCTCGCCTATTAAATTTTTTTGCTCAAATTAATAAAATATTTATATATTAAAATAGTTACACTTCACAAAGCAAAGTGGACAATTAAACATTATTATTGTAAAGCCGAGCTCTGGCATAAAACATATTGTAATCAGAGAAACCCATTGCTCCTTGGTAATTGAAAATCAAAGAAAACTTGGGTGGAAAACGCCCATGGTATTGAATACTGAATAGGTAGCTTTCTCTCTCTCGCCTCTTTTTATGCACATTTGTTTTAACGTACGCCTTGCCACGTTTGGGCTCTAAGTTTTTTATTATTATATATGGATTCAAAAGTTGATCACCCCGGCCGGCCTTCACCATGTATTATTATATATTTTGCAGCTCATTCTGGGCACCAAATTCATAATTAAGGGCAGCAGCTAGAATAAATAATAATAATAATAATATTCTTGGATCCTCAGAATCAAACGAGAAGGAGAAGATCATGAGGTTGCTTGATAATGAGGTTTTGGTATCTACTGGAGGAATTGGTGATTTTAACAACTTTGTTTTCATCTTCTTATCAGCCTAATTAAACGTGGTACTGCTCTAGATATGTACCTTTAGTTGCGTTTTAAGTTAAAAACTTTAGTTACAGAGCTTCTACTTTATTTATTTATCATCATCATCATCTTTGCAGTTTATAGAGTACTACCGCATTTGCTTTTCTCTTCTTACTACGTAGCTATTTACTACCAAGTACGAACTAACAAACGAGAGAGCAAATTTCTAGTAGCTAGTTTATAATATGTATACGTCTCCGCTAACGGCAATACGCGCGTTTTCTATCAGCGGGTTGTACTAATAAATGGTGCAACTTAGGGTCTTCAATGACACATTAAGCTTGGATTCAGATGTTAATATTAACTTTGAGTTCGCGTGATTTAAATTTTATGTTGAGCTCAAAAACTAATGCATATAATTTTTTTTGAAAAATAAACAAATAAAAAACAAAATATATATTTTTATTTAAGTAAAAGGCTTCTACGTAATTTTATATATATATATATATATATATTTTAACGAACATCATATAGGTCCCTAAATTATTGTTTTTATTTTATTTTATGATTTAGTCCCTAAACATTAGTAGAATTAATCCTTAAAATCTAGACTAAAATGTATATACGTTTTTTTTATTTCTAAAAATAGGATATATGTGTACAAATTAAAATTTTAGAAACTAAAGTGTATAAGTTTAAAGGCATTAGTGTCATCTACACCCAATTAATTTATTATGTCTGTGCACCACAAGATCATACTTTGTAAAGTTTTTTAACAGAGTTGACAGAGATTCAACGTCTGTGATAACATTTTATTCTTATATTAGTAACACAATTAAGTTTCTATTTTCAATGTAACAGAACTAAGATGAATGGTTTATTTAACAAGTAACAAAATTGGACGATCGAAAATCTATTTAATATTTCAATCAAAAAAAGAAAAAAAAAATCTATTTAATATTTTAAGCTTTTGACACAAAAAGAGAGAAAAAAATCTATAAAATTTGATATTGGGCATAAACTGGCCCAAATTGAGTATGAGGGTCCAAAAGTTGTGTAGGCCTCATAAAATTTGGTTATGAGTCAAAGGCCCGATTTCTTAAATAAGAATTTTTTTGCGATCTGAGCTTGCTTAGTGGTGTAAGAAGTAGATATAAGTATAAATATAAAAGTAAAAGTAAAAAATGATGTATAAGGTTGTAAAAATGATTTTTTTTTTAGAATTTAAAAATAAAAAATAAAAACAGATTCTATTCCGAGTTCGATGGCTCAAGCACCACCAATTTTTTATCACGTGATTGTTTTTCTTATCCTCTTCCTACATCCACATCCTATTTTATTTTTCTTTTGTAAAATTACTATATTTTGTTAAGCAAAAACTCAGTTCAGTTATTTTTTCTTAAAGGTTCATTTCCCCTCTATTTGCTTGATAAGTAATCTGTTGTAATTGTACATTTATACAACTAGCTACGAAATTGTACATTAAATATAAAGTAAGCGTGTGTGAATAAATTATAACTATAATTTTGTTGGAAATTTAGTATATAACTCATCACACTTTATTTTTCAATACATGTTAAGTCTATTGACAATAAGTCTTTTGATCATTTTCTTTATTATTTTTTTAATTAAAATGATAACTACTTATTTTAATAAAAAATATTTTTTATCACAATTTAATATATATATCATCTATATAACACAATCTAATTATTAAAGAATTTGTCCTATATTAATAAAAGGCTTTATAAGAACTATAAATATCTTTATTTATTGGATTAACTTTTTAATATTAAAGTATTCATGATTCTTATATACTTTCACATAGTATCAAAATTTTAATCAATTAATGGGCCTTGAGTCTCATATCAGAAAAAAAAAAAAAAAAAAAAATATATATATATATATATATATATATATATATATGTGTGTGTGTGTGTGTGATGTATCTACTCATATAATACTACTCTCTCTATTTTAATTATCGAAAGTAGGGTAGATTTAAACCTTGAATTCAGAGTCATATCGACTAAAGATTAAAAAAGCATAGACATTTCCTTAATTATTTTATAGTACAAGACAAGTTGGGCAACAAATTCCTCCACGGGAACAAATGGGACCAAAACAAAATCATGAATTCGATAATGGACCGTATTCGAAAGTTTAGGGGGCCAAATATTGTGATGCATGGGGTCGACCGCTTCACGGGAGCACTTTCTGTTGTCTCTCATGTGTGCACTACTTCTTCTAATAATATCCCTTCGCTTTCTTATTCTCTTCAACCTTTTATTCCTCATATCTTCTTAAAACAAGAAAATTCATACTGCAAAAGTAATATTAAAAAGGAAAGATTAAATTGTTCTTCTTGACTTCTTGTGATCTTTTTATTTCTACAAGCTACTAAGTAGTGAGGGTAGCTTAGGGCTTTATTTATGATGTTTTCACATGATTTAAAAAAAAAAAAAAAAAATAGAGAGAGAGAGGATAAAGTGGAAATAAAAATCATCTTCAAGGCTTCACATGGCAAACAGATCCATATAAATTTGAAAAATTACCAAAAATAACACTCCTAAAATTTATAAAAATAAAACTAGCACTCTTAATAATATTGAACGTTCAATTTAAATGTAAAATATTGAACGTTTAATATTGAATGAGTCTAAATTATCGTCATTTAATTTTAATTGAATGGGTGTTGAAAGAAAAATGACATATTAGTCATTTTTTTAATTGTAAAAATATAAGTTTGAACACAAGGAGTATTAGTTTTGTTATTACAAGTTTTAAATGATACTAATTTTATTATTTTTCTTATAAATTTCTCTATACTAGTATCATCGAAACTTTTTTTTTTTTGGATAGAAGTATCATCGAAACTTTAGGCAAAATAAATATTTAAAAACCCATTTAGAACTTCTGAGTTTAATCATAAATATTTTAAAAGGGTAAATATCAATAGCACCTCCAATATCTCCCCTAATAATATATTAATCTAAAGTTTGAAAATAATTATAAAAAATTACAAAATTAACCTCATTTTAACTTATAATAACATAACAGTAATTCATATTTCTCTCAATTGAAAATATTGATTATATTTTTATTGTTATAAATTTTATGGATGTTATTTTAAGTAATTTTTCAAATAATTTCAGTAAAATTTATCCTAATAATAGATGTTACAAAAAAGTCTTAAACATTGCTAAATTATGATAATATTTATTGGTTAATATATATTAAAATATTCATAAAAATGAATTATAACAATAAAAAATTGACTCAATTCATAAATTAAAAGAAAATGAGTCCCAAAAATTGATGAAGAAGTCAAAGCCTCTTCCTACATCCCTCATCCTTCTCTTTATTTATAAATAAAATTAATATCCAAATTTTAAAGTTTGTTTGTCAGCAACAATGGAGCTTGATTTGTAAATAATCTTCACCTTTATTGCTTAGTTGTTCAATAAATAACACTTATAATATGTGATTAAATAATTTTAAAAATAAAAAAAAATTATTTATATTTTTTAAAAAATTAATCACATATAATTAATATAAATGTAAATTTATCTTATTAGCATTTTTATAATTATAGGTATTTTCTGTCAATTATTTATGCCTTTTTGTACTTATTATATTATAAAAGAAGAATAACAATCCCATCGACCCATAAAATAAAATAATGATAATTGTTATAATTAGTTTATTATTATGATAATGTAAATATAAATTTTTTATATCTTAAGACACAATTCAAACTAAAGATAATGATAATTGTTATAATTATTTTTATTATTATCATAATAAAATATAAAATTTTTATATCTTAAGAGACAATTCAAACTAAAGATAATGATAATTGTTATAATTATTTTTATTATTATTATAATAAAATATAAATTTTATATATTTCAAGGTAAGACACATGCAATGTAAAGTTTTAGTTAAATATTAATTATGTAATATATATAAAAATATTAATAATATATAAATTTATAGTTATATTAATTAAAATATATCATAATTATTATAAATATAAATTTAAGTATTAATTTACATGTATTTAACAATCAAGTTTGATTTAAATTAGAGCTCGTAAGTTTTTGTTGTCTAGTTTGTTGTAAGTTGTTGTTCACAATATTTCAAAAAATTGTGAGTGCATTTTACAATAATATTTTGAAGATTAGTTAGTTGAGTGTTATTTTTTGGTATGAGTCTTTGGATCTTTTAGGTAAATTATTGTTAATATTGGAAGCTGGTCGGTGGTGCGAGCTAGCTTAGAAAATTCTGTATATGCCACCCATTAGAGATTTAGTTTTACTTTTTATTGTCTTTGGGATATAGCTTTGTGTTGAGGTACCTCTTAAATATTTTAATGTATATTTAGAAACAAGATTTATTCAGTAATGTAATATTTAAAATTTGATGATGAATGAAAATTTCCTCCAATTGACAAAAGAAAAAAAAAAACAACCGAGTCCTAAAGCAAACGTCTCCGTCCATCACAATATGCCATATTGGTTTAAAAAGCTACGTATTAGTTGTATTGTATTCATAAAAAAAGAATGACATAAATGAATGTATTGTATTAATAAAAAAAGAACGATTGTAGTATTTTAAATAAATGCGCCTTATACTTACAAGATTGTAAATTTAAAGAGACTGTCTTATTATAAAATAGGAAAAATAAAAAGAAAATAAGAAAAAAAAAAATGATGAAAAAGAGAAGGTAAAATCTTATTTAAATTAAAAAAAAAAAATACAAGAAAGAGAGGGAGAAGGCAAATCTGGAGTCGGTGTTTATATATATATATCGTAATGATTATCGGTGAGTATTCTCCTTAAAAATTAAACTAAAATTATTAAAAATAATAACTCTAAAATTTATATTAATAAAAATAACTTTTTAATAATATTAAATATTTAATATTAAACAGGTTTAAATTATCATAGTTTAACTTAAACGACATTCAATTTGATGAATATTAAAAAAAAATATAACAATCATTTTTTAATTATAAGAATCTATTATTTGAATATAAAAAATATTATTTTTATTATTATAAATTTTAAAATGTGTTATTTTTATTTTTTTTTCTTCTAAAAATAAAAAACCACCATGGTCATCACATATTTGCTATTACAGTACTAATTGCATTTTTAAAAAATTATAAAATTAACACCCTTAAAATATATAATAATAATAATAATAGAACTTTTTAACACTAATTCATATCTTTTTCAATTGTAGATGATAATATTATTTTTATTGATATAAATTTTAGTGTTTTATTTTAGGCAACTTTCCTTTCCTTTTTAATTCTCTTTTATTTATCAAATGCATATTTTTAATTTTTTTTAAGAATATAAAATTCTCATATTATAATAAAAGCATATTTAAAAAAATATATAATAAAAATATTAATGCATTAAATATATATTCAAAATATTATATTATTATACTCATATTTAACACATTTACGAATATGTATGAAAATGTTATAAATATTGAGTATATTTTAAATGCTTGAGCGAGATTAAAATTAAAACTTTATCGAGTTTTCTTCTGCACTCAAAATCTTAAAGTCGCATTTGAGTTAGTCGATTAATCTTTCGAATCTTGTACTCTTGGATTTGTTACGTTTTTGGAAAAAGGATATAATTAGTCATTCCTAAAATTCTAGACATAAAACCAATACATTTCTCTTGAAATTGGAGGAAAGTAGGCTGGTGTGATTGATATTATTTTCATTAATTCTTCAGATTTTTAGTTTTGGCAGATTAATTATTGTTAAATTAGTTAGATCTTATTTTTTTTAAATTAAATAAAAAGAGAGAATATTTTATGACATATAAATATTAAAATAATTAAATAAATTAATAATATAAATAATAAATATAAATAATAATTTAATATTTACTCTCACGAGTAGTGAACCTGAGTCCAATTCTCACATTATTTATAAATTAACAACCTTATTCTAATACTACGTTAAATGAGTTGAGTCTCACTTCCAAAAATTAGCTAAAAAAAAAGAATGCTTAACTACATATAAACATTATAACAGAAAAAAAAAATTAGTAATTTAGGATATAAATATAAATATCAATTCAATACATACTCTTATGCAAAGCGTGGACTTAGGTTCAATTCTTACATTGTCTGCAAATTATTGATACTATGTTAAAAAGGCTGGATTTTACTTCCAAAAACTAGCTAAAAGAAAGATGGTGTCCAACCACTTTTAAATATTATAACAATCAAATAAATTAACAATTTAAAACATAAATATAAATAAAAATTCAATAATTATTTTTTTCAATATTTTTGAGAGAATATTTATCAAAAATAAAAATAAATCTAGATATATATAATGATATATGTAAGATATTTTTTTTTATCTGTAACATAAAACTTAAAAATAGGATTATTAAGTACAAATAAATTTATATATATTTTTATATTTAAAGTATTTATGCTGTAGCACGTATTAATATTATCTAGATGAATGAATAATTTATTTATTTTTAAAAATAATTATACATGATATAAATAAATTGGGTGTAAAATATGCAAATTTATGAATAAATTATTCGTTGTTTTTAGAATAAGTTATAATGTGATATTTTATGTAAATAAAATATAATATTAGTGTAATAATTTTTTAAAAAATTAAAATTATCCAATGGTTAATTAAATAAATAAATAATATAATACGTGAAAAGTATATTTTAAAATAATGATTAAATATTGTTAGCATTTTTTCTAACTTAAAAATAACTGGACAGAGCACAACACAATACAAACAAGTGCAATATGTCCTCCTCCTCTAATCTTTTATTTATTTATTTATAACTCAATGTTTAATTTGGTAGAGCGTGCACCTACGTATTCAACTTCTTAAAATCATGCCATCATAATTAAGATTTATTTTGGAATTAAGTTTTGATCGGGAATTAAGTTTTGTCGCTCAATGTGTTCCATTTATTGAATCGGATAATCAATGTGTTCCATTTATTGAATCGGATAATCAATATGTTCCTTTTATTAATAATTGGGACTTGGGAATCCAATGTGTTTCTTCATTTCCCACCAAACAACATTACCAATCGGCCGTTTGTTTCTTATACTATTATCACCAAACTGTACGTGTTTTATATGAGATTTTTCTTTTATTTATTATTTTTGAAAATTAATTAGCATCGCCTACTAAACTAAAGGACACCAGGACAATCCATTATGATGTTTAGCATTTGTCTATACTTTTTTTTTTTTTTTTTTATAAACTTTTATTGGGTAATCACTACACACACAGTACACACACAAAAAAAATATTTATTTTCACATTATATATATATATATATATATATTAAATAATTTGAGAACATATATATATTCACCTTTTGACAACTTTTCTTTTATTGTATTCCTTTTGTCGATATGTATACAATTGTTGCACAAATTTATAACTTTAAATATTAAAATAAACATTTATGAGAGAATAGCTAGTGATTAATAAAGAAAGCGTGGTGTATATATAAGTCAACAATACATAAAATTATTATAAATGCTGAATAACCTAAAAAGTGGACAACATATAAATGATAATTTGCAATGCATGCCTTAAAGAAAAATCAAAGTTATTGTGAAAGATTTTCTATATATATAGCAATTATGAGAGGAATCAAAATGTATTATCATGTCTTTACTATGGTAGGTCATGAGAAATTAATTATTAGATTAATAAAAAAACCTAACGCAATATTAAATTTGGTAGCTTTCGTCTAAAACAGTAACATCATTAATCGGAGGTTATAACGTTGTTTTTCTAGATACTAATTGGAATACGATCATATAAATATTAATTAGTTGCAGTTGACTCTAGCGAATACTATCGGTGTCTTGCTTCTACGCTCCTCTATTCGTAACCACTTCACCAGCATCAACATCTACCAATCCGATCTTTTCCTCGCATTTTAACATTACATATATTTATACTTATTTTCACAATCAATTTACTTGAATTAAGACACGTGGCATAAAAATCTAGAAAATAAATCAATTCCTCTTTTTTTTTTTTTATAAATAACTCTGTTATGTATAAGATATTAATTATTTGATTGTAAAAATAAATATAAATTTGTATAATTTTAGTATGTCTACTTTATCAATTGTCATTTCTTATAATATGAGAATCGGGTGTAATAATCATTTATGCTTTCTTAAGCGTGGCCGTGGGTTATTTTGTCATAGCATACGCAGAGTGAGTTTATTTATTTTTTTTGTAAGACTCATTATTAACTTAAATATTTTAATTAATTAATTGTAAGGTTACTGCAACAGCAATTCGATCTTACAATTTTATTGTTTTGATGCCTCAAAAAGTGTTAGTCATTAATTCTCTTAAAAAATTAAGTTTATGGAAAGTAATTATTTATATTCTTTAACATTAATGATAGAATAAAAAAACAAAGGGTTTTTTTTTTTTTTTTCCTGTAAATGAATGCACGAAAATGGTGGACCTTCAATTTATGGATTGGGCATTTTTCATATTGATAGAGACCTTCGCTTCTATGCTATTGCTAGAGGTCATTTCTAAAAAGACTCGTAACTCGTTACATATTATGTGTATTTGTGGAAGGATAGCAGACGGTGCAAAAGGGCCCCAAAAATTTACAATTTTAGAAGAAATTAATAAAGTAATGGGAACATTAATGTGTATAATTGAGCTAAACAATAATAATCACTTTACAATTTATTTGCACTTTTAATGTGTCATTATATTTGTTATTAATAAAAATATGATACGTATAAAATTTGATTCCATTTTTGTCCATAATTTTTGATATTTATTATTATTATTTTTATACATATTTATTAATTATTGATGAAATTTGCAAGGTTACACTTACATGTAAATGAGGTATGAAAATTATACTCAAACAAAAAATACATAAATAAATAAAAAAATGCAATCATTGTGGGGTCTATAAATCTAATTTTTGATAAAATAAAAAGTCGATCTAGTATATCCAAAATGATACAACCAAGTCTTGCAAAAAGAACCCAATAGTATAGGGTCAACATTCAATAAGTATATTACCGTTCATGTATGATATACTTAAAGGGATACCTACACACTCACAACTAAATACCAGTATGTCATATACAATAATTTCCTATTACTAGCTCTATCTTTAGTTGCCAAGAGGTCCAATACTTTTTCTTGTTAACTATAAAAGTGACTTTTTTTTTTCCATATATAACTTTATATTTTAGACAAAGTGTCCATTTAGGCCACTTAGACAAACTATCCAATGGAATTGGGAGATTTAAAAGCACCAACCAATAAGATGTGAGAAATACTACATTAATTAAATTCGTAAAACTTGAATCCATGCTCAAAATAATAGGACATAATAACTTGTATGAGAAATGCTAATTTAAATTTGTACCAATTTTATACTCATATATTTTATATCGTGACATGTAAATTGTCTTAAAAATTAAAAAAATTATTCATTTTTGTAAACAATATTAACATATGTCATAATATGAAAAATCTGAATGTAAAAATATGTACAAATTTATGTATTTTTAGCATTTTTTAATTTAAATTTTCGTAATGCTGATATTAAAAGTTTTATTGTGAGGTGCTCAAAACAAAAGAATTAGACATAATGCATTATCTATTTCAGTATCTCATATCAACTTAACATTTAAAAGCTTTCAATAACTCGTAAATGTAATATAATTGATGATAAATACTGACTCAAAGTTATTTTGTGTGATAAAATAGGTCATATAGTTTTATCGACTAAATGATAATTTAAGGAATGTATGTTAATTTATATGATTTTTGGAGTTAATGCTTTCTCGAAATCGTATACTATATTGGCTCTACCAATATGATTTATTAATAAATCAGTAATTAATAAATTGTTATATTTCAATCGAGCGAAAAATTAGATGGTCAAAATGATACTCCTACCGCTGAAAAATATATATATATACTCCCACCTCTTATTATGTGTAATACTAATTAATTTATTACCTTTTCTATATATTGCATGATATTGCGTAACTTATGCATAAAAATTAAAAAACATCATATTTATATCTAGTGGTTAATTACACAATTGCAAGTCACGGCGTAAATCATGTTCTTCCAAAGCAAAACAAACAAATAAAAATCAAAAGATAAAAAATAAAAAATAAGAAGAAAGTTTGCAAGGTGGCAAAGTAAAAGATGGTGGGCAAGTGGCAATGATAATCTCAAAATAACGTGGATATGTCCAAGTTGTTATTCTTAAAGTCAAGTCCTCAACTATATATACTTTTTGGAATTATCTTTGAATGGGGAAACAAAATAAACAAATTAAATAAAGTATCTAAAATTTATAATACTATTTATACAATAATAATAATATTTTAATTAAAATATTAAACACGATTAAATTAATTAAAATTTAACATTAAATTTGTTTAATGACTAAGATTTAATTTAAATGGTATATAATTAAATGACTTTTAAGAAGGATTTAATTTTTTTTGTAGTAAACATATATAATTGAGGCATAAATTTTTTTTAATATATTTTCATATTTTAATGGATATTATAATAAAAAAATATATTATACATGTTATACTTGGTATTAAGTTGAAGGGCATGTCAAATGCAAAACTTGGTTTACTAGCCTATTGGTATCCAATGACGAAAAAATAAAATTTTCGAGTTAGGTGTATAGATAATGTTTAAAAATATTATTAATATTTATATTAAAACGAATAGATAAATATATTTATTTAAAATAATAAACGAAAAAGTTTTCACATCATCCAATTTTTTCCCCCATCAAAAGTCAAATATTTTTATTAATAATGGTACATTTATAAAGACCAGATAGGAGACCTCACCCCCAATAAATACATGACATAATCGAATCAAATCAAATTTAATAAATTATAACAATATTATTACTAAACAAGCGCAAAATTCATTCAATTTAAAGAAAATAATTTATGCAAACTTGCTGATAAGAAGGTAGTCTAATAATTTTCTAATAATTTAAGCATTATAATTAAGGCATTAAATTTTTATCCTTATATAATAGGACATGGTTCGAGCTTCTTAATATTGTGATAATATATGATAATAATCCTATATTTTTAAAATTAAAGAGAGCTTTTTTTTCAATAAAAAAAATTATGTAAACTAAAAAATAGAGATTTTTTATAAACATTTGTAAGTATACATATATATGTATATGTATATATATATATATATATATATATGTATATTTTAATAGTGAATTATTTTATTTATTTTAATTTTTAATTAATTATTATAATATAATTAAAATAATTATGAAATTAATTTTTTATATATTTTTAAATTAATTGTAAAATTTAAATAATATTTAGAATCTTTATTAAATATAATAATTGTTATTTGATTAGAATTTATGTAATTTTTATACTATTATTATAATAATAAAATAATAATTATATAATTAAAATTTGTATCATTTATTATTAGATAATATTTAGAATATATTATAACAATATTGTTACTAAACAAGCGCAAATTCATTCAATTTAAAGAAAATAATTTATGCAAACTTGTTGATAAGAAGGTAGTCTAATAATTTAAGCATTATAATTAAGGCATTAAAATTTTATCCTTATATAATAGGACATGGGTTCGAGCCTTCTTATTGTTGTGATAATGTATGATAATAATTTTATATTTTTAAAATTAAAGAGAGCTTTTTTTTCAATAAAAAAAATTATGTAAACTAAGAAATAGAAATTTTTTATAAACATTTGTACGTATACATATATATGTATATGTATGTATGTATATACGTATACATATTTATATATATATATATATATATATATATATATATATATATTTTAATAGTGAATTATTTTATTTATTTTAATTTTTAATTAATTTTTATAGTATAATTAAAATAATTATGAAATTAATTTTTTATATATTTTTAAATTAATTATAAAATTTAAATAATATTTAGAGTTTTTATTAAATATAATAATTAATAAAATAATTATTATTTGATTAGAATTTATGTAACTTTTATACTATTATTATAATAATAAAATAATAATTATATAATTAAAATTTGTATTATTTATTATTAGATAATATTTAGAGTATATATGAGATGAAAGAATTTCCTAATTGTTATTTTAAGGTCAAACAAGCAGAAGCTTCTTAAGCAATTTTTAATTTTAATTTTTCTGGCTTTTCCCATTTTTTTTTTAGATAAACGAGTTCACTAACCTCTTTCTAAAAGACTGTTACAAAGAGAGCAGAGAGAAGAAAAGAGCTTCAGATCTGCCCTACCCGTTTTGTTGTCTTCTTCTTCTTCTTTCTATTCATCGAACTCGTTCCCGAGGAGAAGATTCCCATTCCAAGTTTCTTTAAAACTCGCTTTATTATCCATCGTTTCAATTGGCTATTCTCCATTTCTTAATCTGTTTCACATTATTTTGACCGATGAGTTAAAAACCACTGAAGCTGAGAGAGCTTGATCACTTGAAATTGAACTAAGACTGTCGATCACCGGAGTAACCGTTATGGCCTGGAGATTCATTCCGGAGCTCCAGTGAGAGTTCCGACGAAGCTTCGATTTTGGATAATAAGATGTTCAAGGCAGCGATATGGAGGAGCGAGAAGAACAAGATCAAAGCCGTGTTCAAACTGCAGTTTCATGCGACCCAGGTAGTCTATGATTCTTAGCCTTTAAATGCAAGCAATATGGTTGTTTTCTTCATTGGGTTTTGTTTGGCTGTTGAGAAAATAGGTGAAATTAAACATATCACGGTTCTTTCATCATTGTCTTCTTGAGTTTTATGATTACTGAATGTTCAATACCTGAGAAATTTATAAATTCACTTAATCTAAGCATTGCATTACTACACTGAACCCTTAAAACCTTTAAAGCACAAAGGAGAATTTTGAATCCCAAAGTCTTGATTTCTCTTCCCTTTTCTGTTCTAGGCAAACAATTTGAGAATTGGAGAACAATGTGAAGGTAACACTATGTTGGGAAATGTGATTGGGATAATGGGCTAATTGAAAAAGCTTTCATTTTTTGGTTTCAGGTACCGCAATTTGGTGTTGATGCCTTAACCGTATCTTTGATTCCGGGGGATGTGGGCAAGCCAACTCTTAAGTTAGATAAAGCTACAGTTAGAGATGGGAGCTGCCGGTGGAAGAATCCAATTTATGAAACAGTAAGATTTTTGCGGGATCCGAGAACTGGGAAGATCAATGAGAAAATCTACAGCTTCATCGTCTCAACTGTATCAATTCTTGCCCAACTAATTGAACTTTGAATCATTAGATTTGGTACAGTGATTGTGTATATGTCAGTTTGTAATTTAATTTTGCTGTGGCTTTGTACAGGGAACGGCAAAAGCTAGTGTTCTTGGAGAGGTTACCATTAATTTTTCCGATTATGCTGAGTCCACTAAGGCTTCAACTGTCTCTCTTCCTCTTAAGAATTCAAATTCTGGTGCAGTTTTGCATGTTAGTTCTCCCCTTCTTTCTCACAAGTTTTTCTTTTTTAAAACTTTGGTTGCCATGAAGTTATAAAGAAAGTTAGTAATTGCATATTCCTCGTTGGAATTTTGTTTTCGAACAGGTTTTTATTCAAAGGATCCAAGCAAATGTGGACCAGAAGTATGTATGAGTATTGAAATAACTTTGTTTACTCCTTGAAGTTTTCAGTGTCCCTTATCTGATTTTTATTTTGAGAATTTATGCAGAGCTATGGAAGAAATTGATGATGCAAATTCTAAAACCCAAGATAGGAGCCTCAGGACCCACTTAAGCAATGGTGACACAGATGAAAACATTATTATCGTGAGTTTTCAAAGAATGCAATGCACATTTCTCATTAAGCTTTAAAATTCCTTATCTGTTGGGTGACAGAAATTTGTTATTTAAAGAAACTATTTTTCCTTTTTAATTAATAATAAACTTAGGAGAGCTAGGAGGTTGGATTAGTTTTGATGTAATTTTATTTAAAATTTGTGAATTTCAGAATATAGCAATACCTGAAGCGTACTGTTACGTATTGTTTTGATTTCAATGTGCCACAGGATGGACAAATAAATAAAACCACTCAGAATGCTGACATGAATGATAATCGTAGGGCTTCTAGTGGATCCGACATTACATTGTCCAGTTCTGACAGCAGCTATGGACTCGATACTCCAGGAGAGGTTGGACTAAGAAATGTTAATGTCCATCAGGAGCCTTCGAGCTATCTATCACCTCCGAACCAATCCTTGATTCCTAACAGACCAACACCATATGTCTCAACAACCTATGAAGAGCAAAAGAGACCACAATGGGAGTGGTCTGCTGGTTCTGACCTTGGAGAAAGTATCGATGATTTAACAAAAAACTCTCATATCACCCTTTCAAGAGAAAGATCTCAACAGGCACCAGAGGTTGAGATTGAAAATCTCAAGGCTGAACTTGCTATTTTAGCAAGACAAACAGGCATGTCAGAGTTGGAATTACAAACTCTTCGGAAGCAGATAGTAAAAGAGAGCAAAAGGGGGCAGGATCTCTCAAGAGAGATCGTTAGCTTGAAAGAGGAAAGAGATATGCTCAAGGCAGAGTGTGAAAAACATAAGGCTTTACAAAAACAAATGGATGATGTAAAAGTCAAAAATAGATTGCAGTCAGAAGGTAGGGATCTTGGGGCTCTTCTTGATGAGATCAGAGAAGAACTGAACCATGAGAAGGACCTCAATGCTAATCTCCGGTTACAGCTCCAGAAGACACAGGCATCAAATGCAGAGTTGATTCTTGCCGTAAGAGACCTAGAGGAAGAGTTGGAGCATAGGAACAAGGAAATATCTTATCCATCCAACCACACAGGATCCCATAATGATGCCAAAGAGTTGAGAGAAAGCTCCACAAAATGTGAGACAGACGAGGATGAAGAACAAAAGGCACTGGAGGAACTTGTTAGGCAGCATAGCAAAGCCAATGAAACATCACTCTTGGAGCAGAAAATTATGGATCTTCATGGTGAAATAGAGATATATAGGAGAGACAATGACGAACTCGAGATGCAGATGGAGCAGCTTGCTCTGGACTATGAGATATTAAAACAGGAAAACCATGACATATCATATAAATTAGAGCAAAGTCAACTCCAAGAACAACTGAAGATGCAGTATGAATGCTCATCTCCACCTCCCATGAATGAGGTTGAATTCCAAATTGAGAGCTTGGAAAAAGAACTCAAGACGCGGTCTCAAGAATTTTCTGATTCATTGGCCACCATAAAGGAGCTTGAATCATATATCAAAAGCTTGGAAGAAGATCTGGAGAAGCAGGCACAGGGATTTGAAGGTGACCTAGAAGTTCTAATACAAGCCAAAGTTGAGCAGGAGCAAAGAGCCATTCGAGCAGAGGAAGCATTGAGAAAGACACGATCAAAAAATGCTGATACAGCCGAGAAGCTTCAGGAAGAATTTAGAAGGCTATCCATGCAAATGGCCTCAACATTTGATGCAAATGAGAAGGTTGCTATGAAGGCGATGGCAGATGCTGATGAACTTCGTGTTCAAAGAAGTAAACTGGAGGAAATGCTTCAGAATGCTAAGGAGGAGCTCCATGGAGTTAGGGATGAATATCAGGAGAAATTACATGAGCTCTCGGATCACTTAAATGAGAAAACTAGTTGGATAGAACAGACGTCCTTGGAAATTGACAGCAAATCCACTCTAATAGAACAGATGTCATTGGAAATTGACAGCATGTCCAAGCAACTTGAACATCAGAAGAAGCATGAGGAGGAAGTCACTGGGAATATGTTTCAGGAGATCTTACAGCTTAAAGCCGAGATCGAGAGACTCGGAGCAGAGAATGACAGCATGCGTGATCATGCCAAACAGAACAAGAATTTGGCAACTGAACTGGGACAAATGAAGACATTAGTAAATAAAACTGAGCTGCTGATACAAAGAAGAAATGTTGAAAGAAATGAGCTGGTGAGTGCAATTGCTGTAACGAGGAAGGAAGCAGAGATGTCATCAGAGGAGTTGAATAAAATTAGGCATCTCAAGGATGAAAAGGAGGCCGAAATTGAATTCTTACAATTAGAGCTGGAAAAGCCTAAAGCTCAATCTAATGACTTAAGACATTCATTGTTTGAGGATGAAGTAGAGAAAGAGAAACTTCGAAACCAGGTATTCCAACCAAAAAGTGATCTAAAGAAGAAGGATGATGGAATAATCAGCATTGTTAAGAAGCTCAAGGATGGGAATGCACGTGCAGCAATTTCTGATGGAAGTAAAACTACTCTCAACAAATCTGTGCCTCTTTCTCGTGGTTTGGATGAAGTTACTAATCTGAAGGAGAAAATGGAACTTCGTGAGGTAAATTGAAACCCCAATTACTTCAATTGTCAGAATTTTTTAATACAATATAATCTTCATGAATCGTAAACCATGTGTAGTACATTGGAAGAATTTATTGACTAACTATACCATCTCAACAACTCAAAAATGTTTCACTGTATAACAGAAGATAGCCTTCTATGTCTTTTCACTTTTTTTATTCTCCTCTTCTGGCACAAATGAGTTGTTACCAGTGTAATGATAACATTCTTCTCCTTTGCAGGGAGAAATAAAACTAAAAGAAGCGGCCTTGGAGACCTCAGCAGACTCATTTTTAGAGAAGGAAAAGGATCGTCAGAAGAAAATTGAAGAGTTAGAGAGACATGTGGAAGAACTCATTCAGAATAATGCACTTCAAAAGGTTAGTGAATCATGAAGTTGTCCTAGTCTCTTACTATTCCACCAAAGGGTTAACTCATACTGAATTTGCTTTTTATATATATCGAATGTGAGAGGAAAAAACGGAACAAATGAACCATATCCCAAATTATTTTACTGACCGACCTGTCTAATTTTTCCATTCATGGTTGGAATAAGCTGGATTCTGTTTAAGCAGTAATACTGTGATGCAGGTTGCTAAAGATGTCAGTGATGCAACTCCTGGTAATTGTATGCTTGAAGAAATGAGTAAAGCTGAGCACTTGAGTGCTGTGGAAGATACATCATCATCAACCAAAAGGTATCTCTTTAGAGAGCATTTTGAACCAAGTTTAGTTTGTTTTATTCTAAATCTATATAACATATCTTCCTTTATCAGTGATGAAGTTTCATTCAGGGATGGACACAAACCTTCGATACCTGATCATAGCGATAGCAAGCTGGACGATATGTTATCTGAATTGACATCTGTGAAGGAAAGGAACAATATAATGGAATGTGAACTAAAGGAGATGCAAGAGAGATACTTAGAGATAAGTCTCAGATTTGCTGAGGTAGAAGGTGAAAGACAAGAACTTCTAATGACCCTACGCAACCTCAAAAATTCCAAGAAAATCTAAGGATTGTCTCCTGATATATGAAATTATATACCTTGTATGTATAGTAGAAGCAGCTCGATTTGCCGCCATGGATTAAAAGCCAGATGAAACTTCTAATGCAGTGAATAAGTTAGTACACGGGTAACATATGTCTATTTCTCTCATGCTTCTTCGTTTCGTCCACATTTTCCTCTTGAACTTGATATATCACATATGCTTCGTAGAGTTTGATACAAGCTTTCAACTTGTTCTCCATTGGAGTACATATAACTTAGTTTCCTCTGTCCAGTCCCATTTTTTAATATGTGACAGTTAACCATTAATATATTCTTTTTTTTTCTTTCAAATTAATAGTTATTTCATCATATTGTATGTTGAGATTTATTTTACCACTTTGTCTTGTGGTTGGCTTCGTATGCACATGATAATGACCGCTGAGAAAAATAAAAATAAAAACTTGAGGGAAAATACCAGTAACAGATGATAATTGTCTCTACTATTAATCGATTACTTCATTTCGGAAAATATTTCACTCGTGATAAATAAAAGGGTAAATTATAATATTTTAAATTTTTAAGAGAATTAATTTTTAACTATTTTTAATATGATAATAAAGTTGAAAGTAGAGCGTTTTCCAAGAAATTTTAACTAGGGTTGTCAATTTTTTTATTTTTGAAGGGGATTATCTGGTCGGAGGCAGGAAAATAAATTGAGGAATGAGGATTCCTATTTTATAATATGAGGTTGGGCAAAAATAGATATTGTATTTTCTGTCGTATTTTTTAAAATTATGTACATTATTTTAATAAATATATAAATTTATTTATATTTTTTAATATTTTTTTTATAAATTTAATTAGATATAATTCAAACTAATACTAAGTAATATATTATATATTTTATATTTAAATTATATTTTTATTTTTTTTAAATATCAATAATTATTTTATAATAGTCCCTAATAAAATTTTATCAATGTTATTTAGCATAAAAATATTATGTATCTATTATTATATATTTTTATTTTTCTTCTAATCATATAATATTATTTATTGGCTAGAATTTTTTTTCCTTCTCATTATAAGATATTTATTATTAAATAGTTTTTTTTAATAAAAATAAATAATTACTAAAAAATTTAAAAATTAATAATTTTAATATTACTTAGATCTTCATTTCTCATTTGAGGGTTCTCGTCCAGATATATCTCTACAAAAATTTTAAATAAGATTGAAGTATAAATTTAAAATCGTGGACTAAAAATGAATAGGAAAATTTCGAACCTGTCTCGCCCTAGTAACAACAGTACTTCTAAGTTCTAACAAATAGTTATAAAAATTTTATACATTTTATACTCTAATTATTTTTCTTATGATTTGGTTCATTTATTTTTTAATTTTTACACTTTGATCCTTTTACTTCTTTATCTTATAATTTAATAAAAAAATTTAAATTTTCACACGTTTAGTCTAAAAGACAAGACCAATTTGAAATTAAACTTTAAAAATAAAATAAAGAGATTAGTTTGCAAGG
The DNA here is from genome assembly GCA_029378325.1 of Elaeagnus macrophylla. Taxonomy (NCBI): domain Eukaryota; kingdom Viridiplantae; phylum Streptophyta; class Magnoliopsida; order Rosales; family Elaeagnaceae; genus Elaeagnus; species Elaeagnus macrophylla. The sequence goes on from CM055645.1 coordinate 28,183,739, forward strand.
AAAATAGTAAGGTATCAAACTGTGAAAATTAAACATTAAAGGAATTATCAATTCATAAGAAAAAAATTATAAGAGAACCAAATTATTGAATGTAATTTTTTTTTAGGAAAAGCAAAAAAAAACTATTGGTCTATTTCAAAGGTACTACGTAAGAGTCTAAGTAGGACATTGTTTTCTTAGCATAGAACCATCCCTTTTCTTCTTTTAGTTTTGGATTTCCCAACAACAATATGTATTGTATTGTATGGGAAAAACAAAACTAAATTTATTACTGTCGTTGTCAAGGTTTCATACCCGTAATGTCCAACAGATTATAACTAATTGTACAAAAATATTCAAATTTTGCGACGAAATAAAGCATAAACAGTCACAAGAGCCATGATAAGAGAATGATCCAGTCTCGGCTCTATCACCAAATTTAACACGTCATCTCCCAAAAATACCCCTGAAGATATCTTTCTCTTTGCCTGCAAAAATTTCTTAATTACTATTGAAACAACTTGAAATTAAGGTAATTATTTAACATCAAATAATTAATCAGATTATTATATGTAATTCTTACCTCTGCCACAACTCTTCCTTGGCCGTCTTTTATTTTGAGTATTAATCCAGATTTTCCATCTAAACCTTCTAATGTGTAGCAATTATTTGTTCCTAGATCTTCATTATTCACAAAAACTTTACAGCATACATCTTTTCCAAAAAGCTCTGAAATTTTTTCAACTTGAAAATATGGCTCATTACAATTAATGCTTTTATAGCCCTCCCAACGTCGAAACATCCACATTTTCTGCATAATATATATACACAATTACAACAATATATTATTAAGTAATTATAAATAAAATGATAATGACAATTAATTAAACATACCCTTTGTTTTATAGTGAAAAGAACATTTCCACAAAGATCCATAAGATAAACTTCCTTAATGTGTTTCTGATCATAATTATCAATGCGATAAACAATTTTACCGTTCTCATTATTATAAACAGTGAGTCCATTTCCTTGCATCACAAGTGATTTCATCCAAACGGTGAAATTTTCTCTCTTTGAACTCACGTAAGTTAAACAAGAACAAGAACAATTGGATATTGGAAATGGATGAAGCTTAGTCATTGATCAAACAAGCTATAACTGTTCGTTTGACTTAATTTGTACTAAATTAATTAATGTAACCAGCTAGGTTTCTGGCTTGATGGCTATCTGAGATATCTACTTACTTGCTTACAGATATATGGTGAGGTCTATATATATGTATACAACTACTAGCCTCTTCACTACTATTTTTTTTTTAAGTTGATTGATTATTTGAGTAATTGTAAAGCATCAAGTAATGCAAAAAAGAGATTAGGGTCATTCGTCAATTCATCATGTTTAAGGTATGAGTACCTATTTTGGTCTTAAATAAAATACTACATGTTTTTTGAAAGTCTGATTTTTTTTGTTTTTCATGTGTAGTAATACATAGCAAACATGTGAGCTAAAAGCCTTTGAAAAAGTGAGAATTTGTTGCATAAAATGTGAACCATTTTGTTCATTTATTTACAGCTTATTCATTGTATATAAAGTGAAAAATAAAAAAAATGGTGCAAGTGATTTAGAGTTACAGGTTAGCTTAATTTTTCAATGACATTGCATGTGTCAATGATGATCAATACATGACAAATACGTATATAAAAATGATTAAATATAATTTGGAGTTACATGCATTTGAGTCTAATTCTCTATGAACTTTCAGCGAATCACTGCTTTTGCCACCAAGAAGCAGGAAATACACGAGCAAATCTGAATGAAAATTTTGCGTACCTTCATTGACATATGGTGTTGTTGATAGAATGTGAGGACATAAAATTTAATGAACGATTTAAAAAAAAAAAAAAAATTGGAAACATCTTACATTAGGGAAGAAATTGAGATTTAAAAAAAAAAAAAAATTAAATAATATTTTGCTACGATTTAAGCATTTTTAAAAACATGTGATTTGAAAGACAAGTCTTCTAACCAGATTATATAATTATTCCAAATAAATATTAATCATTCAAGTTTGGTTGTCACGTGGTTCAAAGGATTAAAATAATAGCTTTTTCTGTAACGATTCTGTGATTCTTTGAGGAGAAGGAAGATACCAGAAAAAATCAGATTCGTTGAAAAGAAAGAGAGAGAGAGAGGGGGAACTAAATTAAAAAATTTAATTAATGTTGACATTAAATTTAAACTAAATAAATAAGTGATATCAATTATTGCTAAATTTAATTAAAAATTCTTTATCATCCATATCAAACGTTGTCGGAAGCTATTTATTTCAACAAAATATTAACTAAAAGTATTTTATTGATATATAAATAATAATATAAAATATTAAAATGATAGAAAAAAAATATAAGATAGTATATTAAAAGTAATTTAAAATTTATAATAAAAACTAGAAATATAATGTTTACCAAAAAAAAAAAATATTATTGAAGATTGTACCACGAAGGAATCAGATGCCTAAGATTTGTATCGAGAACACTAAAATATATACGTCAAGTACTCATAATCTGAAAGTTATTAGACAGTTGAAATTCTTGATTATATTTGTTATAAATAACCAAAAAAAGTGGACACAGTACTTAGCTATTTTCACTAAATAGAATGTGTGGGAAGTTCTGAGCAGTGCGTATAAAGTCAAGTCATATAAATAAATAAGTTATTATTAATTTTAACGAAATGAATTGCAAACTTGAAAAAAACATTACGAAAAATAAAAATTACAAAAAATAATATTTTTAAAATTTATAATAATAAAATTAACACTCTAGTAATATTGAACGTTCAACTTGAACATAAAATATTAAACTTTCGATATTAAACGAGTCTAAATTATCATCGTTTAATTTCAATTGAATGAGTATTAAAAAAAATATTAGTTATTTTTTTTATTATTAAAATATAAATTTAAATACAAAAAATATACTAATTTTATTATTATAAATTTTAAAAAATATTATTTTTGTTATTTTTTTAAAAATAAAATATCAATTAATTTGATATGACATCCATATTCTTTTGCGGGGTTTTGTCTAAAATAGGCAAAATCTTTAAGATAGTTTAAAAAAGAGCAGAATTGTGTTATTTTTTAAAAATGGACTTTTTTTAACCGCCCACCCAATACCCCACTTACTAGCCGGTAATTCATTTGTAAATCGTTTGGAAGAATTCGAACAGTTCCAAACGTTTGCACGACTCTCCCTCTCCCTCTCCACTCTCTGCTATCGAATCTCCCACAAATTTTGTTGAGAAAAAAGACGAACAGTGAGGACGCACAAAACACTCGACCATTACTATCTCATTGTGAAGCTCTGCATTATCTCATTGTTGAGGAAGAAGATAAACAGTGTGGTATATCTGGTATATCTCAGGGTATATCTGGTATATCTGGGGGTATATCTGGTATATCTCAGGGTATATCTGGTATATCTCAGGGTATATTTGGTATATCTGGTATATCTGAGGGTATATCTGGTATATCTGGGGGTATATCTGGTATATCTGGGGGTATATCTGGTATATCTCAGGGTATATCTGGTATATCTCAGGGTATATCTGGTATATCTGGTATATCTCAGGGTATATCTCAGGGTATATCTGGTATATCTGGTATATCTCAGGGTATATCTGGTATATCTGGTATATCTGGTATATCTCAGGGTATATCTGGTATATCTCATGGTATATTTGGTATATCTCAGGGTATATCTGGTATATCTCAGGGTATATCTAGTATATCGGGTATATCTGGTATATCTGGTATATCTAGTATATCTGGTATATCTGGTATATCTCAGGGTATATCTAGTATATCTGGTATATCTGGTATATCTGGTATATCTAGTATATCTGGTATATCTGGTATATCTCAGGGTATATCTCAAGGTATATCTGGTATATCTGGTATATCTCAGGGTATATCTGGTATATCTCAGGGTATATCTCAGGGTATATCTGGTATATCTGGTATATCTCAGGGTATATCTGGTATATCTGGTATATCTGGTATATCTCAGGGTATATCTGGTATATCTCATGGTATATTTGGTATATCTCAGGGTATATCTGGTATATCTCAGGGTATATCTAGTATATCGGGTATATCTGGTATATCTGGTATATCTAGTATATCTGGTATATCTGGTATATCTGGTATATCTCAGGGTATATCTAGTATATCTGGTATATCTGGTATATCTGGTATATCTAGTATATCTGGTATATCTGGTATATCTCAGGGTATATCTGGTATATCTCAAGGTATATCTGGTATATCTCAGGGTATATCTAGTATATCGGGTATATCTGGTATATCTCAGGGTATATCTGGTATATCTGGTATATCTGGTATATCTCAGGGTATATCTGGTATATCTCAAGGTATATCTAGTATATCGGGTATATCTGGTATATCTCAGGGTATATCTGGTATATCTCAGGGTATATCTGGTATATCTGGTATATCTCAAGGTATATCTGGTATATCTCAGGGTATATCTGGTATATCTCATGGTATATCTGGTATATCTCAGGGTATATCTAGTATATCGGGTATATCTGGTATATCTGGTATATCTCAGGGTATATCTGGTATATCTCAGGGTATATCTGGTATATCTCAGGGTATATCTAGTATATCGGGTATATCTGGTATATCTGGTATATCTGGTATATCTAGTATATCTGGTATATCTGGTATATCTCAGGGTATATCTAGTATATCTTGTATATCTGGTATATCTAGTATATCTGGTATATCTAGTATATCTTAAGGGTATATCTGGTATATCTCAGGGTATATCTGGTATATCTCAGGGTATATCTAGTATATCGGGTATATCTGGTATATCTGGTATATCTCAGGGTATATCTGGTATATCTCAGGGTATATCTGGTATATCTCAGGGTATATCTGGTATATCTAGTATATCTGGTATATCTGGTATATCTCAGGGTATATCTGGTATATCTCAGGGTATATCTAGTATATCGGGTATATCTGGTATATCTGGTATATCTGGTATATCTCAGGGTATATCTGGTATATCTCAGAGTATATCACTTAAGTTTAATCAGCATTTCACTTGTTTATTCATGTGAGGCAGTTAGCATGCAGTGGTATTATAATTCAAGCAATTATAAGGTGCGGTTTAAGAATTTGCGAGGCCATAGGCCGTAATTAAAAATTAGGCCCTAAAATTCTAAGGAAAAAAACTTGAAATGTATTGAAACCATTACATTAAATCAAAAGCTTCATAATCCGAGAGAGCCCAGTTAAACATATTACATATATATTACCAAAAGCCAGCAAAACAAGATACTGAAATTACAAGCTAACGACCAAAATATAACATTAAACGGAATGAAACTTAGAGAGGTTTTGTTTATTTGCGAGAATCATGAAAGCTAACAAAGAAGAAAATCAGTGAAGAGAAAAAGAGAGAATGCGTAGAGAAGGAGGGAGAAGAAGAAAGAAATTGGTGGGAAACTAATGCCCTTTTTCTAACTAAACCGGTTACTGGGAGAGTAAATAGTATTTTGCCCATTTCTAAACTTTTACACAAGGTTGCCCTTTTTTAAACTATCTTAAGAATTTTGCCTATTTTAGACAAAAACCCTTCTTTTGCCGAACCCTCGATAATCAAATGAATTAAAATCCCACCGATTGGCCTTCTTACGAATAAAAATTCCCGCCCAATAGTCTGTTGGCCTTATTATTTCCTCTTCTTTATTAAAGCCACCAAATGGTCAACCATTTTCCTGTTACCCTTATGCTCACAGATAATATGCTTATGCTCACGGATAATATGTCGCTGACATACACACACACACACACGTAAAAGTGACTTAATTACCTTAAATTCATCAAATACTTTAATAAAATAAGAAGATATTTTTGAGACAACTCTTAAAGCATTAATTCTTAAAAATATTAAAACACATTAAAAAAAAATAATAATAATAATTTCATAAATTGATTTGAGTTTAAATAAATATTTTAAATTAAAAGACTCCAACTTAATAAATCAATAATAAATTTAATACTAAGAAATAATTTTAAGTGTTATAAACATGTACTAATAAATGTATGATATAATACTATGAGTTATAATTATAAATTATATACTTAAAATATTATTATTTGGGACTCAAGTATTTCTTCGACTTTATTTGAGAGACTTGATAATTTCTAAAAATTATATTACAATTAAATATTTTGTTCGCAAAAATTATCAACATTTACAGACCTTATAGACTCTCCTTTTGACATTTTCGTGTAGAAAAACTCCTATTTCACTACATAACACTCATAGATAAATCAATATTACATCAAGTACATAATTTCCATAGTGAAACTAACTTAAGATCTAATAAAACTATATTTACTTGAATCTTGATAGGTTCATGTGTATTGAAAAAGACATAGATAGATAGAGACCACAACTTGGCTCGAGAATCTCATTATTTATTAGTTCAGTGTACATAATAATGCAAAAAAGATTTAATACATGCATATAATTATGCAAATCATTTTTCCCGTGAATGCAATTTCCTCATTATGCATTGCCATATGAATCATAAGAATGATGTAACATGAATTACTCTCTCTCTCTTTTACATAAAAAAAAAAAAGGACAAATTAGGAAGAAATAAAAAGTCCAAAAAATATGCCAATAACCTTGTAGCCCAGTGATATATAACTTCTTGATAAAAATATAGATTTTGAGTTCAAGACTTAAAAATATGGATATTAAAATCTACTAGCAAAAACAAAAGGTGCAAACAAGATGAAAAAAACTTCTTCTAAATGCAATGACTCTCCTCAATAATAAAAGGCCAAAATATATATATATATATATATATCACATATCATATTAAATTACATTTGAATCTTGAATCTTATAAAATAAAATATTCTCGATATTTCAAACATAAAATAGAATCATTGTCAACAAACTGATATAGTGTTTCTGCTATTAATGTATTTACAATAACCAAACTGATGCCAATAGAATGATGTAAGCGTAGTGTATTTCTCTTGTACTACATATGTAAGCCAATTTGGATGATAGTGGTTATTGTACGAGGCAAAAAGTTAATTAACATTTCGTTTTTGTGCTTGTCGCTCCCAATTCGCTCGCCGTAATGTACCCATTTGATAATAAATTTTCTCATTTCACCAACAAACAAACAAAAAAAAACACTCTTTTGAAGACAGCATGAGCTTTCTTATATTTTTTAAAAAAAGTAAGAGAAGTTTGAACAGGCCACGGAGAGAAACTCCTTAATGACATTCCTTCTAATTATGAATAAAGTTACCCATATATTCGCAATATTTCTATAACAGGAATGAATACTGATAAGAAAATATTATCCATGTTTTTAATGATTCTTTTATATATATATATATATATATATAAATTTTAACAAAATTTCCAACAATATTTAATATTTAACCTGAGGCTTAGGTTAGATTTTTGGCCAATACCAAACAGAACACTCCTACAGCCAGAAAATATCGAATAAAATTAACATTTTAAAATAACTATACTATTTATAAATATATAATTATAACTCAGATTTAAACTTTCCACATGTATAAACAAACTATATACATTGAACTAAATAATTATTTGAACATTACAATTAGCACGATTGGTATAATTCTTGAAGTATTGTTTGAAAGATAAATGACCTTAGAGGTGATTTTATTTAGGCAATTTTGAAAAATGTAAAACCTTAAATGATTTATCACTAAAAAAAAATCAATTTTCAAGTTAACCTATTAAGTAGGTTTGAGAGCGATTGACTTGTTAATTTTAAACATATAATCATAACATTATATAAAAGCCTTTTCTAATTGAAAAAAAAAAAAAAACATATCATAAAATTTTTTGAAAAAATAAAAAAATAATATAAATAAATATGTTGGTTAACTTAAAAAATACTAGCATTCCTTGAAAACCTCTCTAAAATTTCATATAGTTTGCATGAATTAATTCATTCCATAAAATATGATTAATATATAATATAATCGCTCTAATATCTTCCACTAGTATTATCAATTTTATAAAAAATGTGAGTCCCATTTAAAGAAAAGAAGCAATAGAGTTAAACATAAAAGAGGATTTCATTATCTCCAATTTAAAACAAGATGCATTACAGTGTCATTATAAATATTAGTTTTACTCTAAAGAGTATTTCACATAAATCTAAGAATATTTTGCCAAATAACTTATTGATACTTACATAAAATATAATAATTAAATATTTATTAGATAAGACAATAAGCCTTTATTTAATTATTTTGATAAAATATTAATATAATTATAATTTAATAATAAAAGAAATTACAATATATAAATATATGAATAACAAATACCTAAAAAAATTAGGATCCATTTGGAACAGCTTTTTTTGTTGTTGTTGAAAGTGCTTTCAAGTTGATCAAAACACTTTAAAAAATATTTGACAATATCTATAAAAAGTTATAAAAATTTGAGAACTACTTAGGCTTTTATGATAAATAAGTATTACTTATTTGTGATTTTAAGAAGTAAACAATACTTTTGAAAAAAAATAGTTTCGAATTTATGCTCTCATTTTAAATAACTATCAAAATTACTTCTAATATTTTCATTATAAACACCTAAATACTTCTTTTAAAAACATTTTTAATCACACCACTTTATTTTAAACCATTTTTTTTTACAATCACTTTTAAAAAAACACATCCAAACAGACTTGTCATTTGTAAAACCTATAATCAAATTTTTTAAGCCAGTTTACATCATTTTCGAACCTACTTGAACAAACCAATCATTAAAAACAAAAAGTAAAAGCTAAATTTGATCTCAGACTTGAATTGATCGGTAGGTTTTTGAAAAAATAATACCCACCCCTACAACATTGAATGTTGGGCTTGGTCTGTCCTGCGACCAAGTGACCCTGCCACTAAAACCACGGTATTAGGACACATTCTTTAGTTTGTGTATCAATAGAAGAACAGAGTTCTGCTGCAAAAAAAAAAATTAGCCAGGACCGAAGATCATGAAATCCATTTTTCAAATTGTGAAACAATATAACCATATATACTAAAATTGCACATCCCACCACAATCAAGCAGAAGTACATCATTAAAACTCAAAAGACAAAGATGCTCGCAGATACAACAAACATAACTGACTGTCAACAATCGTTGAAAGAATAACATTGTTGATCAAGCTTCTACTTGATATTCTTCCTCATCCTCATAAACTTCTTCATCTGCAGTTGCATCCTGATACTGCTGGTACTCTGAAACCAAGTCATTCATATTGCTTTCAGCTTCGGTGAACTCCATCTCATCCATTCCTTCTCCGGTGTACCAATGCAAGAAAGCCTTCCTGCGGAACATAGCAGTAAATTGCTCACTGACCCTGCGGAACATCTCTTGGATAGAGGTGGAATTCCCAATGAATGTAGAAGCCATTTTCAAACCAGTAGGAGGAATGTCACAAACAGTAGACTTCACATTGTTTGGGATCCACTCCACAAAATATGACGAGTTCTTGTTTTGAACATTAATCATCTGTTCGTCAACCTCCTTGGTGCTCATTTTTCCACGGAACATGGCTGATGCTGTTAGGTATCTACCATGGCGTGGATCAGCTGCACACATCATGTTCTTGGCATCCCACATTTGCTGGGTTAGCTCAGGGACGGTAAGTGCTCGATATTGCTGTGAACCTCTGGATGTGAGAGGTGCAAAGCCAACCATGAAGAAGTGAAGTCGTGGAAACGGGATAAGGTTAACTGCAAGCTTGCGAAGATCTGAATTGAGCTGACCAGGGAAGCGAAGGCAGCATGTAACACCACTCATGGTTGCAGATATGAGGTGGTTCAAATCTCCAACTGATCAAACAAACATTTTATACATGAACCTCCAGATCAGGAAGAAAAAACACAGAACCCATAAAATTTTATATATGAAGGGTAATTAAATATTTTCTCATTAAATTTAAAACACTTTGGAAACAAACACATAAAATTTAATATATCATTATCAACATTCTTAAAATCCAAACAGGGCAACAAGAATGTAATATAGCAAGAAAGGCAACAAAGAAACTTACAACTAGGAGTAGTGAGCTTGAGAGTGCGGAAACAAATATCGTAAAGAGCCTCGTTATCAAGGACCATACACTCGTCAGCGTTCTCAACAAGCTGGTGAACAGACAAGGTTGCGTTGTAGGGCTCAACCACTGTATCAGAAACCTTTGGAGATGGGAAAACAGAGAAGGTGAGCATCATACGATCTGGGTACTCCTCCCTTATCTTTGATATCAAAAGAGTTCCCATTCCAGATCCAGTTCCACCCCCAAGCGAATGGCACACCTGAAACCCTGCAACCAAACAAAACCCACCAGGCAATAAATTTAAAACACGACCCAAAAGGATCGAAAGCAAACCCATCACCAAATGAAAAGCTACATTTCTTACTGTCTTGTAGTAGCAATAACCGATGGTGAGATACCCTAAACCTCAAATAGGAAACTAAAATCTCCTTACAAAGTTGAAAAAATAAAATAAAGAACTGTCAGAATAAATGACTGACCTTGCAAGCAATCACAGTTCTCGGCCTCTTTCCTTACAACATCAAGAACAGAGTCAATAAGCTCAGCTCCCTCGGTGTAATGACCCTTGGCCCAGTTGTTTCCAGCACCGGACTGTCCAAAAACGAAGTTATCAGGTCGGAAAATCTGCCCATAAGGGCCAGATCTGACACTATCCATCGTACCCGGTTCAAGATCCATCAACACGGCTCGAGGAACAAATCGACCACAACTCGCCTCGTTGTAATAGACATTGACCCTCTCCAGTTGAAGATCTGTATCACCATGGTATCTTCCAGTGGAATCGATACCGTGCTCGGCGCACAATACTTCCCAGAATTTAGCCCCAATCTGGTTGCCGCACTGGCCACCTTGGATATGCAAAATTTCGCGCATTTTTTTATCGTTTCTTCTTTGGTTTGTCTGTTATCTTGGGAAAGTTGCGGAAATAGTATAATACACTTGAGGAAAGAGAGACAAGGGACAGCGGCAGAGCCAGAAATGAATGATGGGGGAAATCGAACGTATATTAATACTCTCGATATCTAACGGTTTCCGTTTGTTTTTGGACTGTTTGGTTTAGTTAACGCCAAAACCATAACAGACGTTTTTTTTTAGTGGGAAAATGAACTTTTGAATATTTGTTACGATTGAGTGGCTTCTTGGATAAAAGTTTATTAATTAGCGATTGAAAGACGTATGATTTTACCGTTGTGCTGTTATTGTAATTGTAAATAATATAAATAACAAGAAAAAAATGTTTCAATTTTTTTAATTAATTTTTAACATTTTTTTAGTTTAATTTTTTAATTAAACTAATTTTGTTCTTTAACTTTTTATTTTTTAAATACTTGAATGATAAATTATTATGTAAAATTTTAAATCACTATAGCATTAATAATTTAAACTATGAAAATAATAATTCTCATAAAAGTAAAAAACTAATATAATTTTTTTTTAATCTTTTTGGAACACTTTAAAATTTATTATCTATTTTACAATTTTTTTATTTTATTTTTATCAATGATGAGTTTATATTTTAAGTATTAGTGAGGAAAATTATTCTCTATATTAAAATTCTAATCAACAACTATCTTTGAAATATGGGACAGACCTTATTTAGATAAGGAGTTGAGAGCTATCTCTTTTACAATATATATAGTCAATTTTTTATTTATTTTTTTTGTATTGATAACAAAATAATTTTTTTTAAAAACTTATTTATCACCGATTACATTATATAAATGAATAAATTAATAGTAAAAGAGAGCCGAGAGAAATCAAAATCATTATAAATTGAGAGCTAGAGATGTCCAGGATTGGTCATGTGAGACCTGAGGTTGGTGTATATCTTTCTCTCTCAATAAAGCCTTGGGTCAGAAGCAATAGTATTGAAAGTGAAAGTGAAACTACCCTACCCACCTTCGGATTTCCCCACCAAAATATATTTTATCTTGTCTGCCATGATTGTAACTTCTAATAGTACTTCTCCCAATGAAAGAAGTAAGATCATAGAATTTCATACATACTAATATTACATGGACCATAATCTATGCATAAAATTATAATCGATAAAAACATAAATTAAATAATAAATATGATAGTTAATTTATTTAATTAGTTTTTATCTAAAATTATAAGCTATTTAATAATGATAAATATTATTTTTTATAATTTCATGCTTAAACAATTTACATTTACATTGAAATAAAAAAGAAATTAAGCTAGCATGACCCATTTTTATTCCTGTGATCCCTTTAATATATAAAAATATAAGTGATTGTCTATATTAAATTAAGATTAATGATATGAGGTTATATTGAATTATTTTTTAAATTAAAATTAAATGAAGTTGGTAAATGATGGTTGGATTCGTATTGGCTTATGACTAGTTTGTTGATTCGAGCATTCGAGTCCCTTTGCTTGTACTTTGCACTACTTTCATGTAGAAAAGCTTTTAAAATAAAGCGTAAAAACATATCTAATATGCTATTTTTGGAAAGCACTTTAATGTACTTCTTAAAAAAAAAAAAAGTAAAATATGTTTTATAAACTTTAAAAACATTACTAACAAATTATTTAATTTTTTTTTTGTTGCGACTTACTTGTATCAGTCCTTTATTGATTGAAGCATTAAAACCATTTCTAACAAATTATTATTATTATTTTTTTTATTGTTAGATGCACTTTTATTCATTAACAAACTTAAACTTAGAATTTTTTTTTTCTTCAATAAAAATTTCATTGAATTAAGGTTACTGTCACACCTCCGGATCATCAAAATTTAATTAAAATTTATCAACTACAAGAATATATAAAGCTATGTTCATGCTCAACATTATGATTCAAGTTTTAAGCCTTAAATTTTTGTCCCACTGTTTAATAAAATCACGACTTTATGCACAATCGTCCAATCAATTGGACTTTAACTGCTTATGGCTTAAACTTAAAAATTTGAGCAACATATTGTTTTTCATATCGTTGATTCTCCTTGTATTACTAAAATGTACAAGGTACAATAACTTAATAATTATTATTAATTATTGATAATTTAAAGCATCGGTCATTATTTTGAAAATAATAAAAATGATTATATCAATAACTTTCTCTCTCTCTCTTTATATATATATATATATATATATATATATATATAATTACTCTAAAAAAATACAGAAATAAATAATAAATTGATTAAGATTAAAGGATAATAGAGATCCAATAATTTATCACGTACTAATTATATAATAAAATTTATAAGAATATTTTTAATCACTTATCATCGTCATAATAACCTCAATAAATATGTTATCTCTACATAACTTGTACTCAACTTATTTAAGTTACAAGTTACCCTTCGTTATGCATCATTGAACTCATAACCAATCAAACACAACAAGGAGATAAAGGGAGTCATGAGAGTTATATGGAAAACTAAATCAACTAACGAATTATATTAGCCAACGTCTAATGGGCTGGGCCATCCAATTTATTACCAATCATTTAATTGTAAGAGTTGTAAGAAATTAGTAGACATCACTCCTCATTAATCAATCGTGCTGTTTTGGTCGTTATTATAATTTATGAAATATAAATTTATATCATACCAACAATTAATACAATTTTTAGAATAATATCACATGTCATTATTTTTTTCATAATATTTAATTTAATTATTTAATAATTCATATAATTTTTTTATTTTTTTTACTTCACTCTCATAATTTTAATGACTTCAATAGAGTAATAGTGTGGAACATATTACTTACAAACATATGCCTAATAAATCATGGATGTAAATAGTGAGAGAATTATTTGAGTTGTTAAGATCTTCCATTTGTAGATATTAGAATATATATATTTTTTCTCTCCTAACCAATTGCCAACATAGGATGGAAAACATAACTTGTTTTGATAATATCTGCAACAAATGGTTTAATTTAGACTTAGAAAACACAAAAAACCAATACAAGTTATATGGCCGTTAAAATCAAACTACGTGGATGAATATAAGCGAATTTAGGAAACTATTGGTTCCAAACAACAATGATAAAAACACCATTCATCATTTTACTCCACCAATTTCTCTTCTTCTCCTCTACCGAATCTTGACTTCCTCCCTCCAAATTAATTCTCAATCTCTAATTCCTAAAAAAGAAAAAAAATCTCACCTTCTTTGTTTTAATTACTCTTATACTTCTTTTAGGGAAAAAAGATATTATTACTTTTTCATTTTATTGTCTCTATTCGTCCTTTCTCTTTCACATTTTCCCTTCGTTTCTTTCTTTCACATTTCAGAAAAAGGCCTCTCTCTTTCTTTCTTTTTTTTTCATTAATTGGAGGTAAAAATATGGTACGTAATAATTTCTGTCTTTTATTCGAATAAAATTCCAGATTAAACATCTACTTGTTATCTTGTTTGTTGATTAATTAACTTCCCATTCTAATTTTTTATTCCTTAGTTTTGTAATTGGATTCCAATTTCTAACCACTTTTGAAAATAATGAAATTTTGTTTGATAAATAATTTTTAACTTTTTAAGCTATAAAGTTAAATTTTAAACTTAATTTTGATAATTTTTTAGTAAGCTTTAGACTTTAGCTCTTTAGCCATTTTGAGTAACAAACCCTAAATAGTTCACTTATTATTAATATATGGTTTGTCAAAAGGTATATAGGTAGCTAGAGAATAGGAAAAACATATTTATGGAGACAATTTTGTTAGTTTTTTTTTTTTTGCAATATTTAATCTTAGAAATGAATTAATACAAAACAAAAATTAACATATAATGAAGATGTGTAGATTTTAAAAACATGTAGTTTGCGTTAATCAAATAAAAGAAATGCCTTAAACCATTTACAACCAAAAATTATAATTACATTTCTATAATAAACATATATATATTTTTTTAATTATTAATATAGGCCAACGCAGTTTCTGGAATAGCAGTACATGATGAATGCAAGCTCAAGTTCTTGGAACTTAAAGCAAAAAGGAGCTTCCGATTTATTGTGTTCAAAATTGAACAGCAACAAGTTATTGTTGATAAGCTTGGAGAACCAACTAAGAGTTACGATGACTTTGCTGCTAGTTTGCCTGCCAATGAATGTCGCTACGCAGTCTTTGATTATGATTTCACAACTGAGGAGAACTGCCAAAAAAGCAAGATTATCTTTGTTGCATGGTAAATACAAATTCTGTTTCATAATAATATACATTTTTAAATGTCAAATAATAGAGAGAATGTTTTAATTGATTTTTATAGGTCACCAGACACATCAAAAGTGAGGATGAAAATGGTATATGCAAGTTCTAAAGATAGATTTAAGAGAGAATTAGATGGTATTCAATGTGAGTTGCAAGTAACAGATCCTAGTGAAATGAGTTTAGACATTGTAAAAGAAAGAGCTATAATTTGAAAGAGATGAGCTTAGAAGTTGTGTGAAAGGAAGGGCCATATACAATTGGAGATTCTTATTCAAATATGATATAACTTTATAATATATTTGGTACAAGAAAATATAATCAAAATTACTCAAAACCAAGATATATGTATTATTATGCAATCTTCTGTAACATTTTGAGCCTTGCCGATTGATCTCATTAGAAAATTGGCCTGTACAACAATGCAATACAGAGTTTGCTTTTAAGTAAATTTGGCTGGTCTGAGGGATCGGGATTCTTTTAGTTAAAATTGAGACACTTATTTGATTAAAGTGCCCAACTTTAAAGAGAAATTATATAACTAAAATGTCTTAATTTTAAAGACTATGTGACTTATCTATAACCAAAATATTTTATTGACACAAATAAATAGACTTCTAAGATATATATATATATATATATAAAAGGGGTAGGAGTAGGAGAGTTCAGTTTTTTAAAACAACTTCGGATGCTTTCAAAATGATCAATTGCTTCTCCAAAAATTATCATTATATATGATTTTAGACATGAATTCGAGTCTGGTTCACGTATAAGTGGATTAATGTATAACAAATTGTTAAAAATAAAATAGGTTTAATTACATGGCATAACTCCTTCATACATATATATAGTTTTTATTTTTAATCTGTTAGTAAAAAAAAAATATATTCATTTTTCTTATAGCATAAATAAATATATATTTTTTAGTGTTACAATAAAATGAACATATGTACATTTTTTTTTTACCATAGGAGGGTAAAAATAAAATAAGTTGAATAATTGAATCATTTATGTAACAATAGAATAAAATAAGTGTCCTCGTTAAATATTTAATCATCAATAATTATTTAATAAATAAAAACTCTTAATATTTGTTAAATAAATGATTACATCATAAACATTTTCCTTCCTCCTCCTTCGCTCTTTTTAAAAGAAAATAACAAATAGAGTTCAAGGTGATAGGAATCACAATGAGCATGAATGGGAATACATGAGAATGAAAGCGACTCTTTTACAAAATAACCCTAATATTATAAAATAAAATAAAAATTATCTTTCAATTATAATTAATGTACGAGATTTATATATAAATGTATTTATTAAAGAGTATAAATAATTTAAATGGAAATTTAAATAAAAATAAAAATATTATATAAAATTTTATGTACTTTTTTTTTTTTTTAATGTAAAATGAAACCTACCTTTTGATCTCTAAAGGTTTATTTTGAAATTGTGAAATAGTAAAACGAAACCATGCAGGCAATTCCCCCAATTTTGCTTGGACAAAAAAGCAATAAAAAAGTCACTAATTTACTCACTTTGGAAAATATTAACTTTCAATATTAAATGAATGATATAACATACAAGACGGCTTTTCTCGAACTTGTTAAGTCTCCTCTCAAGTGGTAGCATTTACAAGGAGTAAAGATATGGTAAAGGGAAGTAATAAAAGAAGAAGAAAAAATCACAACTTTTCTTTTGTTTTATAGGCATTAAAAAAATAGTACTAAATTTTTATATTTCTGTTTACAGTGTGTGTTAGCAACAGCTTGTCTATGATGAAATAGCAAGCTCGGCCCACGCTAAAGAAGGCGACCTGAGATCAACTGAGACTGTTGTGTCAATTTTGCTATCTAACATGGCATATAATTCCGGCATTGAAGGCCGCTTGTTGGGGTCTGGATTTATGCAAAGATTTATCACCTCACAAATGATCTGGAGCTCCTCATATCTGAAATGTTTCAGTTCAGGATCCACAACATGAGGCATCACTTCTGGTAGCTCAAGATAGTCCTTGGCCTGCTTGCAATCAAGAAGAAGCCTTTAGGTTTTGGTCCACATAACAATCCCAAGTGCACTACCAATAAAAGAGAATTGAAGAAGAATAGATATCAGAGAAATTCCTACCCAATCTACCAAAGCCCCTTTATCTTTGCAGTATGGTGGCCGCCCACTGATTATTTCCAACATTAGTATACCAAAGGCGTGTATATTGCCTTGAATATCCAGGTGGCGAGCTTCGAGTGTATTTGAAAGAACACTACTACCACCTTGATTGCCAATGGTGCCTGAGTACTTTTCTGACCTCGCAGGAATCATCTTCCAGCTTTCAAAGTCAACCAGCTGCAAACAAAATCAAGATTATTATGAAACAAGTCAGCTGGATTCTGAACATTTACTATGCTTTTAAGTTTTACCACTATGTCCTTAAAGAGGGGAAAAAGGAAGAAGAAATTTTGAAGTGTCACACTTAAAAAACCTGGGTAAGGTTTTTGGCATACCTTAGGGGAAAAATCGTCTGTAAGGCATACAGCACTAGAATTTAACTCAGAAATGGTAAATGGAGGCTCCAGTTCTGCATGAAGATATTTGAGTCCTCTAGCA
The DNA here is from genome assembly GCA_029378325.1 of Elaeagnus macrophylla. Classification (NCBI taxonomy): domain Eukaryota; kingdom Viridiplantae; phylum Streptophyta; class Magnoliopsida; order Rosales; family Elaeagnaceae; genus Elaeagnus; species Elaeagnus macrophylla. Next base: position 28,201,672 of record CM055645.1, read on the forward strand.
ATGCCCAACACAATTTTCATTCTACGTGTCCAAGATAATTGACATCGTTCTCCATCTGCTTTTATAGAGTTAAGGCATAAACTTATTACCCATTCTAAACCAAGCAAATACGAAAAATGCATCACTTACAATGAAGGTGCTCGTACAGTGTCCCATTAGAAGCATATTCAAAAACCAGCATCCTTGTGTATGGAGTACTGTCTCTGCAATAACCAAGCAGCTTTCCTGTGTTCTCATGATTTAATCTCGACAAATCTGCTACCTGAAGGAATGAAACTTAGAAACTTACATCATGGATGTAAAGTAGTTGCCACAAGTTTACAATTGTCCATTAAAGTTTTCAAAAGCCACTTAGTGCTAAAAGGTTAATAGAGTAATCGGTATATTACCTCTCTCTGAAAATATAATTCAAGATAGCCTGTCCAATAATCTTCTTTGATACAGAGAGAGATCACAGCAATCTCAGGTCCACCTTTTATAGTGCCTTTGTAAACCAGACTATCTGGTGAGGAGCCAATAATATTGCTGAAGTCTTCACAGGCTACTTCGAGTTCTTGTCTGCCATATCTGACTACGTCTTTCAACATCTCAGTATCTGTAAAGATATCTCAAAAAATTAATAAACACTATTCATTCACATTTGCAAGTTCAAAAACTTCAATGCATTGAGGCAGATATAATAGAACCTGACCTATATATACTGTAATGTCTTTTTCACTTGGTGATTTTTTCTGAGAAATTATAATAGATGATTTGCTGTGGCATTTTTGGAATGCAGTGAGAACAACAACAATAACGAGAAAGCACACCATTATTCCTGTTGCTATTTCGAGACCCATAAGCCATGCAGGTTTTGAAGTACTAGGATGCTTGGATTGATGATATTCAGCAGGACTGCGCTTTCTGTTTGCTCCAGGATGGCTTTTAGGAGGGGAAGTACCATCTAGGGGAATAAAAATCATCATAACTAGAAAAGGGGAGATATATTAAAATATTTAAAGAAATTTGACCAACAGTATGTATAAAATAGAATATAATGTCAGCCCATGTTTCTGCTAGTATCTGCATACTTCTACAAGTTTAGCAACTTATACCGTAAGTGAAATCATAAATCCAGTACCACATAGTTTTGTAGATCGCTGTTTGATATCTTCAATCTGCAGGCAATTCCCTTGAAAACTTGACCTGCGTGAAAGATTTAAGATAACTATTGGTTTACAAAACAAATAGAAACCACAAACAACAAAGGGCCGTAAACATACTTTGGGAGATACTTCAAGCACCTTGGTATATTACCAACAAGGAAGTTGAAAGAGAAATCTGCAACTTTTAACTGTGTTGACCGACAGATGCCCGTTAGGTTTGATTTTGAAGCATACCTAAAGATGATAAAAGAAATTTTCGCTCAAAATTAACCTTGAGGGCTACAAACATATTCAAGATTATAAGTCCCACAAAGACAACGGAAAAAGACTACCATCAACACAATGGGCATAAACAGCACCATAGTTCTTCATGCACTTAAATTATTAGATATCAGTTCCATCACCTCGTTTGTCTCATATTATCTCAACTAATATAAAAGGACGTGTGTAGGAAAGCTCATATATAAAATAAAAGCACAGCTAGTAAGCAAAAATATCAGCTGAAATACTTGCTAAAAAAATCAAGAAGTCCATACTTGTTCAAATATGAATGAAGGAATAAAGTATTACTTACATTTCCTGCATGCTGGATGTAAAACTCGCACTTCCACCTGCAGGAATAGTTCCTTGAAGCGAATTCCTGTCCAATAAAAGCTCCTCAAGATATTTCAAGTTTCCAAGTTCAGGAGGTAATCTACCAGACAACCCATTTGACTGAAAGTTTCTGCAAACAATAGGAATAGACACATCAATAAAAATCTGAAAACCCCCGCAAATTAAATCCGAACTGTACTCACGAATATGATAATCCTCGTACATTTTCTCAAGACTGGATAAGTTCCCAATCTCTGGTGGAATCAGACCAGTGAGTACATTCATCCCCAAATCCAAGACCTTGAGGTACCTTAACAAACCCAACTCTTTAGGTATTGTTCTAAGCAGCTTATTTCCATGCAAAATCCTAACAATCCCAAACATAGAATAGTTAAGCTTCAAACAACATATCCCTAGTAATGATATAATTCATATGAAATAGAAAAGGAGAAAGGGGGTTTCACTTTGATAAGAAGGTAAAGAACATACAGCTCTTGCAAAAAGCTGATTTGACCCAATTCCGGGGTAAGAAATCCCCCAAGAGATCCTCCAGAAATGTTACTGCAATAAGAGATAGAAAATAAGCACCAAGAACACGTAACTCTACCATTACATGGAATGTAAAATTTTGGCTCAGTTACAAAAATTACAAGTCTTACATCTTTACAACATGGTCTCCAGCTGCAGAACATGAAATGCCATACCAGTTGCAAGGATCTGCATTCAGAGTATTCCAATTGGACAAAACCAAATGTGGGTCTTCATATATAGCTTCCTTAAAGGCTGTAAGGGCCAACACTGTGAAAAACCCCAACTTCCCAGTCAGAGAAGAAAAACTCGGACAACTACTTTGATACTCAATTGGCAGTAAAAGTGGTTACATTTATAAATGTCATTCTAAATTTAGGGTAAATAAATAGCCACGCATATTCTATAGAAACTTGAGTAACATGATATGACACAACTTCCAAAAGTTTCGCTTTATTTGGTAATCAATAAACTACATAAAGGAAAAAAAGAAAAGCAACTCAATCCATAATCTTAGATAAATTTCATGAATCGGAGCAGAAAGGTTTGTTAGGTAAGTTTCACATTCAAAGCACGAGAAAAAAGGATAATAACAATCTTAAAATTATACTATTTAACCAAATTTTCTTATAGATCCGATGGATATGGAAATGAAGATGTGGGAAGAGAATGCTGATCACAAATACCTTCTTTTGATGGAAAAGCACCGCAGTCCCAGAAGTGAACTCCGAAAATCAGACAAATAAACTGGAATCGAGCTAAAAGTCTCATTCTCTCACTACCCCTCGAAGCCAACAAGACCCAGATGGATTCATCAACACAGAGCTCTTAAAGAACGAACGAAAGGAAGCCAAGGAAAAGGAAATAGAAGACTAACTCAGATATATGAGCTGTTTGGAAGAGAAAAAAACAATAACAAGTTGAAGACTTTTTTATTCATGAGAAAATAAATTGAAGATCCTGATGCTAAAATAAAGAAAAAGGAAATGTTACCCAGAACAAAAAAAGAAAGAAAGAGAAGTATACTATCTATAGTTTCGAAACCAATATTTTAGTAACTACCCGCCAGAGCAAATCAGTAACTAAAGAGAAATTGAAGCAAAATATGGACTTCCACAGATGTACAAGGATGAAAACTAGGATTCAAAGACAGGTCATTTTCCAGTAAAAGCAGACTCAAAACCAACAAAATTATTGATGTTGTAAAAATACAACGCTAACAATTGAGCAAAGTGTTTTGATTTGACATTAATATTAAATTAAAGAATTCATTTTTAATTATGGGTGACAGAAGACATAAAATTTGTTCAAGGATCAAATTAGTGTTCTCGCTACCAAATCACAATGCATGCTTCTTTCCAAGCAAATACTCACGTAATTGTAATTGTTTTTTTTTTTTTTTAAAGGAATTACGTTCATATTATTTTTAATTATCAATTGATAATATTTAAATAATCCCTTATCGGTTGAACTTGACAGGTTCCTTGTTCCTACCTGTTTTTGACTTTAAGGAAGAATATATATAATAGGAAGAAAAAAAAATAGAGGTTTTAAGGCAAAGCTTTCCTACTTGAGTTTTATTTATTTATTTATTTTAAGAATTTTCTCACATGATGAATTTTGAAAAAAATGCAGTGATAATTCCTAACACAATTAAATAACATGACGCGAATATAATATGAATAAAAAATTTAATAAAAATTGATCATGATCTTTATAACTATGGATTATAAAATAGATTATTTTTTGATTGGATTGGATCATAAGGTGTACACCAAATCAACAAATTAATTGATCCACAATTTTTTTTAAAAATTATATTTATAACTAAAAAACTCATACATTTCAAAAGTACAACTATTTATTTAAAAAAAAATTATAATATTATTGTTTATAATTTTAGATGAGATCAAATTAATAATGTTAATTTTTATTATTATTTATAGATTATAACATTAACTTAAAAATTAAAATATACTAATTATAAATTAGTAATAAATTTTTTTCTTACAAATCTATAATATTCTATCATTTTTATTTATCAATTTAAAATATATAATTCACTACATTAGATAATGTACTAAAAAAATTGAAATAATTTTGATAGGATCTTAGGCATTTATATGATTCATACACCAATAACTAATTTGATCTATATAATTTAAGAATATATTAAATTAAAATTTTAAACAATAGATCAAATTGAATTATTATTAGTTTAGATCCATCGCCTTCCTTTACTCATCATGTATGTTAAGTGGATATATATTTAACCTTTTTATTATTATTATTATTTTTGTATAAAATTTGATGTATGAGATTGATTTAAAAAAATTAAGGGCCTAACATTAGAGGGGTGTAACTTGTATTTCTTGAGTTAAAATTCTAGTGTATAATATAATTTTTGTTACTTTTGAAAACCCTAACTGTCACGTTTTTGCAGTCTATTGGCCCTTTAATTTAGTCTTAAAAGTGTCCAATGTTATTACGTTATTGAGATAATATTGATTTTATATTGCATATTTTAACCAAACATTCGTACATTCAAACGTATAAATATTAAAATATTTTTGACATAAATTTAATAAAATAAAAATTAAATTAAATTACACAAATTTTTTAAGACTCATCGAAACTCCGACGACTTTCGACAATAACCTACCAAACATAACTTATTATATCTACTTATATTTTTATATATTATATATACTTATATATTTGTAAATAATATGTTACATTCATTTTTATAAGTTGATCGATTCAGTTTTATTCTATAATTTATAAATCAAACTTTACTTTTATATTTTACATTTTATATTTATTTTTATATTTTGTAATATATTATATCTATTTTTAGCATGATCATTGAGTTTCAATAAGAATGCAACATGTTATATCTAATTTTATCTTTGAATGTAACATATTATATTTATTTTTAACAAAATTGTTGAAAAATAGTAAGAATGTAACATATTATATCTAACTTTAAATTTAGATGTAAAATATTATATCTATTTTCAGTGAGATTGTCAATGATTGATGGAGAAGGTTTTCGATAATCGTCCAAATATTGTAAGATTTTATGAACTTATTTTATTGAAATTATAAAATAATTGTATTTTAATTTATTTGTTGAGTAATGTAATACAAAACTTTGAGTTTTAATATAAATTATTGGTAGTTTGAAATTTTTTATTAATTTATTAAAAGATAATATTATTCAAGTTGACCGGCCAAGAAAATTAAATCGGAAAATCTCGTTTGACTTTGTCGATTGTTTTACTCCAATAGTTTTTATCCTTCTATATATAAATAACTTTATTATTCTTTTATTAAAACAATATATATTTATTTTTATAATATTTAATTATTTGTTGGTAATTAGATTTTCAACGCTTCCGACATCCTACACTTTCATCTTCATAATAAATACAAAACTGACATATACAGTGATTCATACAACAGTTAAATGCATTTAGTACTCTTATTAAGAAATATGAAAAATCCTACGTAAATGACTACTACCGTAATGACAAACAATTTCATTGTTAATTGTTGTGTTCAAATCTTAACACCTATACTTTAAAATAAGGTTGTTATTAACTGCGTATGCATTACTTAAATTACTTATCATCTTAGAAAAAGAGGAAGCATAGTAAAACAAACGGCTATGTACATTTTGAAACTGATACTGGACATATTATTGGCCTTGTGCATTGGATAGCCTTGGCCTTTGTTTTTTTTTTTTTTTTTTTTCCTTTCTTTCTCTTTTTAATCTAATCATGAATTTATTATTTTTGGAGGAAATTTTATTCTTATTAACTTTAGCGCAAGTGTTACATCATCATATCAATGATTGAGTTATGGGAATTGAATAAGAACATGTATTAGAAAAATCTTAAAGCTAAGTTAAAAACTTAATTCACTCCAATGTTGAATATTTTGTTAACAAGCTAAATGAGAATACAAGTCCCATCTGTTTGCCTTCTAACAGAAAAAAGCTTAAATTATATCGTTTATGTTATTTTATCAATTAAATTATAAGTGATATTATTTAGTCATTTAGATTAAGGACAAACTATATTATTTAATAATTTTTTTATTAAAATATTATTTTTTAAGAGCCAATTAATAATAAATTATATTTTTTAATTAAAAAATTATTAAAATAATATATTTTGTTTTTAATTGACTCATTTTCTTAATGCTAAAGCCTTAAAGGACTATATTCAGTATGCAATTAGTTTCGTAATTGATTACAATTTTATATTAGTTACAATTTAGCATAATTAATTGTAAAATTTGGCAATCAAAATATAACATTTTTTAAAATTTAAATTTTGTTTAAAAAATAATAATATATTAATTATTTATTGAGTCATAATAAAAAATAATTTGACATATTCAATTCAAAGATAACATTAAATAAATAACTAAATGATAATTATTGCTAACAATTTAATGAAGAATTTACTAGAATTTTACATATAATATTATTCTTAAATGAGGTAAAAGCAAGATAGTAATCACAATAAATTTTGAAAAAAAACATTTCAGAGAAAAAAAAGAAATTAGTTAATTATCTTTATTAAATTGAATACCAATTTATAAGTATTTTTATATAAATATGCCAATATAAAAGTAAATCACAAAATTATCTAAATAGCAATTAGATTATATGTTCTGAATCTATAAAAATCAAAGCAAATTCAGGTAATATATATCACATTTTATCACATTCAAAAAAAAATTTGATTCAAAATTAAGAAGCAGTTTAATGGATCTAAAAAAAATATTACTAAATCTATTATCAAATTGATAAAAAAAAATTACGAGTGAAAGAGGCAACAATAATTACATAGTCAAGAATATGAATTATCATTAAATGATAAATAAACTATATAATATTTAATAATTGTATAGAAAAATACTTCCATAAAAAGAACATCACATCTATGACTTATCTATTATAATTAATAATATATCGAAGACTTAAAATAGTTAAAATCTATCATTATCTTCCAAAGATAAGAGAATCTTAAATGACGATTAATGTATCCAAAATTTGAACTTACTTATCAATTAAAAAAAAATCACAAAACTAAGAATATGAGTTACAACTTTGCAACAATTATCGCAGTTCTAAAAAAAAGTAAAATATGACATCTATATATGAAACAAAAAATATGAGATGAAATTTTTTTTTATTTAAAATAATTGAAAATAGGTAAGAGCCATTACAAGTGTCATAGATGTAAAACCTTGGAGAATGCAAATTGATTATAATGGAAAATATAAATCATTTGATTCAAATAATTATAGTATACACAACAAAGAATCAAACTGAAGTATATTAATATTCATTAGAACAAGTAGTCATTATTTCAAGAATACAAGATGTGAAAACAACAATATATTTGTGCGCAAAAAAAACAAACTGAAAAAAAAAAAAAAGATCTTTAACAAGAGTTCAAAAGTTTAAAAACTTTCGTGCTGATAAAATGTCGTGAAACTAAATAAATAAGAACTAAGAAATTGAGAAAGAGAATATAAAAATAAATTTATATTATTGTATGTTCTCAATACATTATTAAAGGACCCTATTTAAAATATGAATTTTAAATAATAGATATAATAGATATTAAATTTTTATTTAAGATATATAAGGAAATTAAATTTATATTTTAAATTTTGAATAATAAAAGATAAATTTAAGTAGATAATATTTTGACATTCAAATTATAATAAATTTGATTTATTTAAATCGGATATTTAAATATCTATGCTAATAGTCTCAATTCTTACCCACGGAATGATTTACATATTTAAACGTTTACCAAACTTTAACGTAAAACAAAACAAAGCCAAAAGATTTCCAATTGATATTCCTCTAAACAAAGCAAAAGCGTAAACTAAACAAGTATAAACTCCTTGCAGATTCGGGGAAGAAAAAAAAAAGCGTTTTCTTCTTTCAATTTTCATGGCAACAAAACTTTTGGCCTTAGCGTGCATACGAAATGAGAGTCGCGGGGATCTGTTGCCGCGTCCACACTACCCGTCGATGCCAAAGTACCCAAAGGGGGTGGCGGTGCAAGAGACGAGCATGGAAGGCAAGGAAGCCAAGGCAGTGTTTTCTGTTACCGGCATGACCTGTTCTGCTTGTGCTGCTTCTGTCGAAAAGGGCATCAAGAGGCTTCCTGGAATTCGTGAGGCCGTTATCGATGTCTTGAACAATCGAGCTCAAGTCTTGTTCTACCCAAATTTCGTTAACGTAAGTACTTTTTCAAATATTTATTCTTATGAATTTTCCACCTTTTGCTTTATGAAAAATGACTTGTTTATTTCTGGATATAATATTTCTTAATTCTTGTTAAAATTTCATTTTTTTTTTTGTCTCTTTAGTATCCATTATTTTAAAACTATTCATAGTTTCGACTGTTTTCTTGGTATTTAGATCACAGAGTGAGCAAACAAGATGACCCTGAAAGTACTGAATAATATGAATAAAAACAACAATTTGACATGTCTTAGATGTGATGATCATTATGTTCTGGTTTTATGGTTGGTAAAATAACGTAAAGACAAATACTAAAGAAATAGAAATATTATTAAGAACTTATTGAAATATTACTCAATTATAATAAATAATAAAAATAGAAAAAGAAAATAACAATAACTAGGATTCTGGGAAGAATGAAAAAAATTGTGTAGAATAAACGTGTAAGACAGATTGGTTCTCTGACAGTGGGGTTTTAGAATCTGTACGTCTGTCTCCCAAGAATTCTACTGTCAACGAACAACTATTGTGTAGAGAGAACCTACCTGCTAAACTAGCTTACCACTAGAAGCTAAATACTATACAAGTGCTATTAACTACACTTTTTTCCATCTCGATGGTGAACTTCTTATTGACAATTCATGTTAATACCAAGTTGGTAACATCCATCGTTGAAATCATAATATGATCATCATCCTACTCAATTTCATGTGTTTTTAAAGCTAAAATTAAGTAAACTTAGAAGCCATTGAATAAAATGATCATATCAAATTTTTTAGAAGTTACTTTATCATAACAGAACCTCCCAAATCAGGTTTTTCTAGTTTTTAGAAGACAAAGCCAGTCTTCTAGTTATTTACTCAGTGAAGCTATACTTTTCTTCGATGACTACTTTCTTTTCTAGTTGAAGATTTGCCTTGTTTACTGTCCTACTTTTGTTTTGTCATATTTGCATCTACTTTATATTATATTGGTAAGCATTCTTTACATTGCACAAATAGGAGGAAACTATTCGCGAGACAATTGAAGATGTTGGATTTCAAGCCACTTTGATTCAAGATGAGCTGAACGGGAGATTCACTCAGGTATGCCGAATACGCATAAATGGAATGACCTGCACTTCATGCTCCTCCACTGTTGAATCAGCTTTACAAGCAATTCAGGGTGTGCAAAAAGCTCAAGTGGCATTAGCTACGGAAGAAGCTGAGGTTAATTATGATCCTAAGATTGTAAGCTACAAACAGCTATTGGAAGCCATAGAAAATGCTGGCTTTGAAGCCACACTAATTAGCACAGGGGAAGACATGAGCAAGATTGAACTTAAAGTTGATGGCATACGAACTGATCGTTCCATGAGAATAGTTGAACAGTCTCTTCAAGCACTCCCAGGCGTTCAAGTTGTAGACTTATATCCTGAATTGAACAAAATCTCCCTTTCATACAAACCAGATGTGACAGGGCCCAGGACATTCATAAATGTGATCGAGACAACTGGGTCTAGGCGTTTCAAGGCAAAAATATTTCCTGAGGGAGATGGACAAAGAGATAATCATAGAAAGGATGAAATTAAGCAATACTACAAATCCTTTTTGTGGAGTTTGGTTTTTACCATTCCCGTGTTTTTAACTTCCATGGTCTTGATGTATATCCCTGGAATTAAGCATGGTTTAGATGCCAAAGTAGTAAACATGTTGACAATTGGAGAGATTATAAGGTGGGTGTTATCCACTCCAGTGCAGTTTCTCATAGGTCGGCGGTTTTACACTGGTGCTTACAAAGCATTGCGCCATGGCTCAGCTAATATGGATGTCTTAATTGCCCTTGGAACAAATGCAGCCTATTTTTATTCTGTTTATTCAGTGTTGAGAGCTGCTACCTCTCCACATTTTAAGGGTACAGATTTTTTTGAGACAAGCTCAATGCTCATTTCGTTTATTTTGTTGGGGAAATACTTAGAGGTGTTAGCTAAGGGTAAGACATCGGATGCTATTGCAAAACTCTTGCACTTGACACCTGAAACAGCAATATTGCTGACCCTGGATGAGGAAGGAAATGTGATAAATGAAGAAGAAATTGATGGTCGACTGATACAAAAAAATGATGTTATTAAGATTCTTCCAGGGGCTAAAGTTGCTTCAGATGGTTATGTGATATGGGGGCAAAGTCACGTAAATGAGAGTATGATAACAGGAGAGGCACGTCCAGTGGCAAAAAGAAAGGGTGACACAGTTATTGGAGGTACTCTAAATGAGAATGGTGTAGTTTATATTAGGGCAACTAGGGTTGGATCAGAAAGTGCACTTTTCCAAATTGTGCGACTTGTTGAGTCAGCACAGATGGCTAAGGCTCCTGTACAAAAGTTTGCTGACCGCATCTCCAAATATTTTGTGCCACTTGTAAATATTATTTTCACTCCTTTGATTTCTCTAGAGATTTCCTATCTTGAGGTCAAGAAGATTTTAAGTTTCCATAAACTTTTGTTGATTTTTGGCTTTCTTTTACAGGTCATTGTACTTTCATTCTCCACCTGGCTTTCTTGGTTTTTGGCTGGAAAGTATCATGGCTATCCAGAATCGTGGATACCATCCTCCATGGACAGTTTTCAGCTTGCACTGCAATTTGGAATCTCTGTCATGGTTATAGCCTGTCCTTGTGCTCTTGGTCTAGCGACTCTAACTGCTGTCATGGTTGGTACTGGAGTAGGCGCATCCCAAGGTGTATTGATCAAGGGTGGTCAAGCTTTAGAAAGTGCACATAAGGTCAGCTAGTAATATTGGCATCATATTTGATCCATCAGTAGATGTTACACGTACGCTTAGGCAGTCAAAAAGTTTTTTCTTCCACATCAGGACATGCATTGTTACCACTTACACCTCAACCTCAAGGATTTTTACAGGTTTCCTCTTAGTATGTCTATGCTATTTGACTATAACAGAGTGAAAATTAAAGAATAATTATGAATGGAATAAGCCTCACTCCACTACTCCAGACCCAAAATTCTACTCGTTCCTCTCTTATTGCGGATTTTTACATAGTAACTGCATGGAAATGGGATCTGTGAAGAGCATGCTTGTTTTACTTAACGAAATGCATAAGCTTTTTAGATTTAGATTAATCAAAATGAATAAACTACCAGAGAAATTGTTTAGGATTTGTTTTAGTTATTTTGCCTTCTCCTTTTTCTATTATTAGATTATGTCTAATCAAATTCTCATCTATGCTTATGAATTTAATCTGCAATCATGTAGGTGAACTGCATTGTATTTGACAAGACGGGTACCCTCACTGTTGGGAAGCCAGTGGTGGTTACCACAAGACTACTAAAAAATATGGTGCTTAAGGAATTCTATGAACTTGTTGCTGCCACTGAGGTAGGCCTTTTTTCCGCATAATAAGCCTCAGATAGCTTATTTTCAAAAGTATGTGAAGATATGTTTTCTCTATTTCCCAAAATTAAGTTAAACTCAAGGTTTTTACTTTGGTATTCACTCTTCCTAATGCTTATATGATATGTATGGATCATTGTTATTAGGTAAACAGTGAACACCCTTTGGCCAAGGCCATTGTTGAGTATGCAAAAAAATTCAAAGAAGATGAAGAGAATCCATTATGGCCTGAAGTTAAAGATTTTATATCCATTACTGGCCATGGGGTGAAGGCCACAGTCCGAAACAGGGAAATAATTGTGGGGAACAAGAGCTTGATGTTGGACCACAAGATTGGTATTCCAGCTGATGCTGAAGAATGTCTAGTAGAAGCTGAAGGACTGGCTCAAACTGGGATTATAGTATCAATAGACAGGGAAGTGGCTGCTATTGTAGCCATATCTGATCCCCTTAAACCAGGTGCTGAAGAAGTCATATCCATACTCAAGTCCATGAAAGTCAAAAGCATTATGGTGACTGGTGACAATTGGGGTACTGCCAATTCAATTGCCAAAGAAGTTGGAATAGAGACAGTGATTGCTGAAGCCAAGCCAGAGCAGAAATCAGAAAGAGTCAAGGATTTGCAGGTACACTTTTTTTCCATGCTCTTCAATTGCTTTGTGATTTATTTTTCGTAGCATCCAACAAGTTTGTTCTTCATTTTTATTGCTTGCAGGCTTCAGGCTATACCGTAGCAATGGTAGGAGATGGAATCAATGACTCACCAGCACTTGTAGCAGCTGATGTTGGAATGGCAATTGGTGCTGGCACAGACATTGCGATTGAGGCAGCTGACATTGTTCTCATGAAGAGCAATTTGGAGGATGTTATAACTGCCATTGATCTTTCAAGAAAAACCTTCACACGCATACGTCTGAACTACATATGGGCCTTGGGTTATAATGTGCTTGGTATCCCAATTGCTGCGGGGGCTCTTTTTCCATCCACTGGATTTCGGCTACCTCCATGGATTGCTGGAGCTGCCATGGCTGCCTCTTCTGTAAGTGTTGTCTGTTGCTCTTTACTGCTCAAGAATTACAAAAGGCCCAAGAAGCTGGATATAATCGAGATACGTGGAATAAGAATTGAGTAACTGATGACGAGTACGATATAAATAAGGGTTAACGCTCCATATCATACTAAACGTTTTTGTTTACTATCAATTTAGTACTTTATATTTTTTTACTATCAATTTGATACTAAACGTTTATAATGTATTATCAACTTGATATTTCTGTTAAAAAATGGGTTATTTTTAGATGGAAAAAATCACGTGCGTACCTTATGAAATTTTAAAATGGCATTTTCGTCATTTCCATATATTTTATTTAAAAAATAATACAAAAGGCATCATCGGGGTGCAAGTCTCATATTTCATTTTCAAAAATTCATTTCCCCTTACCGACCAAACGAGCCATAGCCCATTTTCGTGCACCATTGGAGACGCCGCCGCACCACTAATTGAAAACTTGTCTTGCCGTCAGCCACCCAAATCTACGATTTAAAATCTCGCGCGCAGAACAACGTTGCTCTAAAAAACTGGCAGGGATAGCCACAACATAAAACCCAACCTTCGCCACCATTGTGCACAACCACCACCATCACCCATCGCCGACACCAGCGCGCACGGACCCAATGAAAGAGAGCTCTGGAGGGACCCAAAAATTCGAAAAAAAAAATAGGGGAAGAAATTCCCAAAAAAATTACAAATTCTTTTAATTTTCAATTTACAAAAACGTTTAGTACTAAATTGAGAGTAAAAAAACATAAAGTACTAAATTGATAGTAAATAAAAACGTTTAATATGATATGGAACGTTAATCCTATAAATAATTTGGTGTATATGCTTTTAAAGGGTTGGGATTTATTGTATTGTAAAATCAATTAAGCAAGTTTGTTTGGTGATGAATTGTAAATACTAAATAACGTTAGTTTGCTGCTTTCTGTATTGATATTCCATGAGTTTCGTCTAAAAAGGTTAATTAATTATTAGATGCAGTCAACTGCTCCATAATCCATAGGAGTTTTTATTGCGAGGAAAGTTATAAACTGGTTGAGTGTTAACTACATAAAAGAAAAGCCCAACTTTATGTTTTCAGAAACTTAAATACAACATGCATGTTTGAACGTAATCTCGATACTTTCCCTTGTTACCTTCAAAAACTTCTGAAAGAAGAAAGATAACGAAATGACAATATCATAATAGGTGGCGCCCAAAATAAATGCAAGTTTTTACCAATTATATATATTAGAATTTTTTTTTGTGTGAAAAAAGATGAAAATTATTAAAAAAAATTAACATGTTACCACGTAATTGGTGATATGAACTACAAAAATTGGAACAGAATAATTTGTTCCTATTAATTAGTAATCTATACAAGTTGTTGGTTGTGTTGCATGATTGTGAATTGTGATTATAAATTACCTTCTCTCTAATTATTCTGAAGTTAATAGTCTATTATTGACGTATCATGCCATGACATCAAATGCGATTAACTACAAAATAAAACATCTGTATAAGTCAACCCTAACTTCATTATCTTTTGACTTCGTTAAGATAAGCTAATAAGTAACACAATAAGCTTGATGATATATATATATATATATATATATATTCGCCGTACCACATCAATATTAATCTAAAAAACTAAATACGAACAATAATTTCTGAATTTCCATCATGATTAATAAATAAATGTGACCTTTCTTTCTATTTAATCTGCTTCTGTTATTTCCTAATAGCTATGTAGTTGATTATTATTATTTATTTATTTTCAAAAATATTTTGGTCCATCACTCAATCTGATGACTGTTCAAGACTATAACTACAGTCTACAGGTACCAAAACTTTTAAAAGAAAATACAAGTGGCAAAAAAATAAATACATAAATATATATATATATATATATATATATACACGCGCGCGCGCGTAAAAACAAATTAATAAAATGAGCTGTATCAAATGGACAGTAATATATCTCACAAACATTTAACTAAAAGTGGTTAGATGGGTAGATTCTTATCATATAATTTTTTTTTTTTTACAAATATTTACTAATTATTAATGACAGACACTTTATTAAATAAATTAAATATTATTATATTTAACTGAATTTTATTATAATAAATATATATAATATTTTATAAAAAATCATATAATATAATCAAATAAAATTAATTTTAAATATTTTAATAAAATAATTTATATTTAAAATAATTTTTTTATTATAAAATTTATTTAAATCAATATTTAATTTATTTATATGTTTTTATTACATTTAAAAAAATATTTTAAATTTGAGATAAAAAAATGTTAAAACACATAATTTTATAATTGAAAATTTAAACAAATTAAGTAAAGTATATAGTACAGTTTGGACACACTCTTTAATTATACAAAATTTTTATATAATTATATTATTTTTATACTATGATATAGTCTAATTTTACGACCAAACATATAATTATATAAAAATTATATAGGTACGTTTTTTTAAGTAAAACATGCTGATAATCTCCTTCCTTCACGTCCTTTGAAGGGAACTTCTTTGTGCATATAAAAAAGTTGAGGTAAGGACTCTAAACTATTTTCTGTTATTTAGCCAATTGCCTGTTCTAATTAGAAACTAAAATTATGTGAATTTAAATTTCATTCAGAGTATATATATGTTATTGGTTATTGCTTATTTAAAAAAAAAAACCCTATTTAATTTTATTTTTATTAAAATATTATTTGTTGTTTACACAAAATAATCGTGTGTATATTCCTCTATAAATGTTGGCAATTATTTGCTATAAGATAAAGTGATATTCAAGTAATACGTATATTTGCCTTGGATTTTTTGTTGATTTAATAGTATAGTATGATCTTTCTTCACAGGGACGGAGTTAGGATTCATATCTTACAGGGCCGGCTAAAAAATCAAATTTTATAGTATAAAAATTTACGCAATGTTAATTATGCTCGATAATAATTTTTTTTACACTCTCATAATTTGAATAATATCCAATTTATTATCTAAAAATAAATAAATTATTTACATTTAAAGTTAAATTTAAGTTAAAAATATATATATAAAAAAATGTATTATTTTTATTTCTAGTGCAAATAATTAGAGACAAAGACTATACAAAATAAACAAAAATTAAAATTGAGAAATCTTTATCTTAGTTATGAAACTAATAAAGGATTTTCAAAATGTAAGGGAGGCCAAGGCACTCATAGGCCTTTACCAAGCTTCGACCATGTTTTTTCATATATAAAATTTTATTTTTAATTCTTTAAAAAAAATTATATATATATATATATATATATTATATTATAAACGTAAATAAATATATATTTTTTAGTATTAGAAAAAATAAATATATATTTTTTATAGAAAAAGATTAAAAGTAAAATTAATTAAATAATTAAGTTATTTATGGAGGAAATATTTTTATTTCATATTTTTCTCTTTTCTCCCATGTTGTAAGTACCCATCTGATTTTAGTGTAAAGATGACTCGGCGTTAATTTGGAATTAATGTTAAGTGTTTTTTTTTTTTTTAGTAATTACATATGCATCAGTTATTATATATATATATATATATAGTAATGTATTAATTAGTGAATGATCATAAAATTTAGGTGTTGAATCATATAGTGATTATGACTTGTGAGACCATAAAAACACAATTATATTATATTATATAATATATATTAAATTATAATAAAAAATATTGATGTTTTTTAGTAATATAAGTAGGTGGCGTGGGATTACAATACATGTTCGAGCAATGTTGAATGATGATTAGGACAATACCATAATGTAAAATATATTATTAATGTTAGTCTTTTAATTCAAGCACCACCTGCTACTATCATAAGCTAAAATTTATTTTTTTCAGAAATAATTATTCGTAAATATTATTTAATTATAATCCCGATAATATAAATTAATTTTAACTAATCGTTTTGTTTTGTTTTTCTTCCCCACGTCCACATAAATTTTTAGACTTATAGTATTATGCTTACTTCATGAACTTGCACAAATGTTAGTATTTCACCACCTACGCTTGCGGAACGAAATTGATAAGAAAAATAGGTACGGTTTTATCTTTCGGCATTATTGTAATTTAAAATATGAGAAATATTCACAAATTCATTCATGATAACGATATATGATTGTCAAATTCAATATTGTAATATTCACAAATCCATTATTGTAAAAAAAAAAAAAAAAACGATATATGGCTGTCGTCAGCATAACAAATTATATTCTGGGGAAAAAAAAAAAATTGTGAAAAAATACTGTGACACCCGCATAGATCAGCAGTTTGTTTAATTTCTTCTTGCTAGTTTTTTTTTTTTTTTTTTAATTTTAACCGTTTACTTTTTCATGCAATTTTAACTTAAATTCATTGAACCAGAGTATTCATAACACATAAAACATATATTATATGTAATCTAATTTTAAAAGATAAATTTAAGTCATATTTAATAATAATTTTGATTATTAATTTTCACATTTTTAAAAAAATTACTACTAAGATGAATCATAAATCTTTAAAAATAATATTTTTGAATCAAATTTTTGTTTTTGATTTTTTTTTTTTTCATTTTAACCAAACATTTTTTATAATGAATAAATCAAATCTTATAACTTTTGTATATAAAGTATTAGAAGAAAATTATTAAAAAATTAAAATTGTAAATATTAACATTTTTTTTTCTATATTTGTAAAAAAAATTAAAAGAATATATAAAAAAGGTTACCAATAATAATTTGTAGGTGATTTTTTTTGTCAATAAGTAAAAATTGTTGTCAAACACATTAGTAATTATGTTTACAAAATAATTAAAAATTATAAAATTAATTATTTTATCATAAATCATAATCGTTATTAAAAGAGACATAGCCAAGAATTGTGTTCATAGGGAGCACCGAGCGTAAACTCAAAAAAAAGTGAACGAATTTGGCACCGCATGAATGGCAAAATAAAAAATTGATGATTTCTTTAATTGAGTTATTGAAAAATATTATGAAAAAATTCATATTATATGCAAATTCTTAACAAGTTTTAATATTTTTGAATATTAAATTGTAGTATTATATATTAAATGTGTATTTTTATCCAATTTAAATAAAAATTCAAAACTTTGACCAAAATAGGGAAAGAAAAAAAAAAAAAAAAAAACTCAAAACTATATAAATTAAATCGTAAGTAAAACTAAAATAACATAGCTTAATATCTGTTTAAATTGACAAAGATAATTAAAGAAATTAAGCAAAAATAAACCATAATAAGTACGTAAAAAATCTTAATTAGTTAACATTTTAAGATGAAACCCAAGTTCTTTATAAGTAGTATCAAAGCCAACCTTAAATTTAGACATTGTGGGTATTTATGTGACTCTTCCAACTTTATGGGCTCCATCTCGTGAACCCAAAGCTTGTTGTGGGTTCTATCTACATGAACTCGAGACTTGCTATAGGCTCCACCATGCGTGAATTCGAGACTCATTGTGGGCTTAAGAGGATTTGAACTATAATGTAAAACGTGAAGATAATGATTTCTTTGATTGAGGGAAGCCGAACATAGTATAAAGTGCGAAAATAATGTGTATTTTTAATTGAATGAGAGTTGAACCATGTTGTACTTCGTTTGAGGGAAAGATTGTTAAAAATATACAAACATAATTTTACATTAATTAGACATTAGATGATTCATAAATTTATAAAAAATTGAATCACTCGACCTAATTAGTTAACATTTTAAAAATAGAATCCTAAATTTCTTACATAAATAATAATGAATAGATATACAATTATATGTAGTGTAACAAGAAATAACTAAATTGTATATAGATAAAAATTGACTTTCATAAGAAGTGATAGTTATATTAGGAAAATTGAATCAATAAAAATTTATCAAAATATGTTAAAAATGTACCACTATATCATTAGTAAAAATTGTAAAATATAGAATGAAAGTAAAAAATATATATATGTGGGAAAAATGTTGAATGAATACATAATGACAAAAGGAAGAAAAAATATTTAAATAATAAATTTAAAAGAAAATATTATTGCATATTTTTGTAAAACAAAAATACATATTTATAAAAATATGCACGTTCCCCTTTAAGATAAGTTTAGCTATGTTCTTGATCATTAAAGGGTTTAATTATTCTATTAATTTTAATTTATATTTAAGTTTTTAAATTTTAAAAATTTATAATTTAGTTTCTAAATTTTTAAATTTAGATATATGTTTTTAAACTTTTAAATTATACAATTTAGTTTCTAAATTTTTAAAAATTTACTCATAGGTCTTATTTTAAGTATCAGAATACATGTTTTTGAATAAAAAAATTAAATCTATATATGAATTTTTAAAAATATTGGGACTAAATTTTAGAACTTAAAAATTTAAAGACCTATGTATGAAATGTTAAATTTTTTGGAATTAAGTTATATAATTTAAAATTTTGAAGATTTAAGTGTGAATTTAATTAAAATTTAGAGATGAATGTTATATTTAAATCTACATAATAATATAGGTTTTTATCAATTAGATTTTGTTTTGTTTTTAAAAAAAAAAAAAAAAAATTGGATGCTCCCAAAGGACACTAGTATTTAACCTCTAACGTTAGAGATCGAACATATTGTGACAAAGTTAAATTATTATTTTTTCTTAATAAACAACAAATTAAAATCAGTCATACTTTAAACAACCTGCATTAGAATTGCCACGTTAAAACTGTATCATTATTTTTTTCCTAGAACAACTTCAAGGGGTCCCTCTCCTATCATTTGTAACTATTTCTTTTAAAACTGAATTGGGATAACTATAACATTAAATAAGAACACATCCAACTCTGTTTAATTATCTTTATTTATTTGTGAGCTCAGCACCAAAATTTTCACATTAGGATTGAGGCGTGTAAAATTAAAGTCAGATATTCGATTTCAGTATATATGAATTATTTCCAAAAAAAAAAAAAATCCTCTTTATTTAGTACTCCTAGAGCTATCATCCTACCACATCATCTATATTAATTTTATGGTCAACAAATATTATTAACATCGATATTCATGAACTAATATTCATATAATCCCGTCATTAATAGTTTCCACTGACGAAGCAGTTATGCGTTTTTTACAATTTACCCCATACACGTGTGTAACACGAGCAAAAATTGATCCTGTTTTGTTATTATTATTATTATTTGTATTTTATAATTATCTTATTAAAATATTTAATTATAAAATATAACCTTTCTTTTATATATATTAACTTTTATTTTATTTCTTTAAATATATCTATATATATATATATATATATATATATATATATATATATATATATATATATATATATATATTGTTTTCCTTATTGTTGAAAAATGTGGTGTTTTGATCCATAGTTAAATATTATTTTAAAGTTTATGTTGAGTGAGATCCACTTGGTATAAGTGTGGTCGTGATTGATTTGAATTTTTTTCTGTGATAGTTTCAAAATCGTATATTTATATGCTCAAAATGATATTAAAATTAATAAAAAATTGTCTCAAAGTTCACTTATTGAAAAAAAAAAATGTAGTATTTTTGGTTTATCTCACATGGAAAAAAATAACATGTTAAATATTTTATATAGTATTTGCTTTCTTACTAGAAGGTAAACTTATGTAACAAAAATGTTCTCTCTATGTGCGCACATATGGGGAGTGCAAATCTTTAGATGTCTGTGCCAAAAATTTGAAACTCTAGTTACGGCTCGCATGTCCTATATACATGAATGTTGTCCAATTTTAGGCCTTAAAGCAACAATTTCATTTTCCAACCGCTATATTTAAATGGCTATAGATTGGCTCTAAAGTTAAGGAAAAACACAACAACAAACATCAAATTCTCTTCAAAAAATTTCCAACAGCAACCTCTTAAAATTTTCATAAAATCTTACTCTTGAGCTAGGTTTTATGTGATAGAGAACAAGTACAAACTAGTTCGTCCAAACAATTTAGGTTGTTGTTTTTAACCTGTTTTAGATGTTGTATTTTGAAATGTATTTTTTTCTTAATTTTAAACATCCAATGTGTGGGAAAAAATTTATCTTAAAGACATTATTTTACAGGTCCTCAATCTTCTTTACTTTATTTTTGTATCTATATTATTGTAATATACAATTTTATTTATTCTATAATTATTTGAATTAATTTTAGTAATTTATGAAGTTCATTTTGTTTGTTTGTGCATACATATTTTCTTACATTTATAACATAAAAGTAAGAAATACTGAGTAGTCACATACATATATATGATTCGTTAGCATTCATATTTTTGAAAATAAAAGTAGGGAGAGCAATATCATTCATGGTTGAAATCGTGCTGGACCATTGAGTTTGTTAACGCACCAAATAATGATATATTGAAAATGGGACATGTTTGTATTAACTCATGTATTAATATAATATAAACATTTGTCTCCTTTTGATTTCCTTGACTTTATATATTGGTGCTACTTTCTTTAATATATTATATTTTTCATGGTTCAAGAGATAATGGGAATGTCTTTGCAAATAATTAATGGAGATACTACTAAAAGGTTCTTTAAAGTGGAAAAGTAAAGAAAGAATCAACCACACATTATACCATGAAAAACTTCTAGTGCTTGCTCTCTCACACATGACAACACATTGTGGGACTAGCTTAAAGAGAAAATTTTATGTATAACTTGTGGTATGTTTTCTATTAATATTTGTTGTTGTTTTTATATCATCTGTTTCACTATGTGTTAATACTATATTGTACACAAGAATATTTTCCCGACTTAATGAGAATTCCACATGTTATATATATATATATATATATATATATATGAGAGGATCATATGTACAATTGAATATTACATTGTACATTTTTCATAATAAAAATAAAAAATTGCATATTTCTGCATTCAATCTGTAGTAAAATATTTTTTTTCTGGATCATTAGTATTTAATAATGTACTCAAATTATTGTAAGTCTCCAAGAAATTCTACCAGAAGAGGATAATAACAAGAAATGTCATTAGTATTTTTTTTTTTAATGATTTTTTTCCTATGGTTTAGGTTACTAATTATTTGTATTTTTTAACGTACGTACCATAACCCATTAAGAGAGGCGAATGTATAAATAAATAAATCTTGATAAAGTTTACACAACTGTGTAGTACTATACTTATACATACGCGTAAGTTATTAACCAAAAATAAAATTAAAATGTAAGATAGATAAAATAATTATAATATTAATTAAATTAATATATATATTAAATTATAATAAAATGTATTTTTATTACAATCAAATTTCTGACCCACAACCGTAATGGATGGAAGTCTCAATTCTCAAATGTATTGTATCTAGTACGAGTACGGCACAAAGATTCTCTCGCTGTTTTGACGAAATATTTTTGCATGCAATAATAGTTTACACACAATAGTAACATTAGCACATGTTGAAACATATTTGTCTCGATTTTTATTTTTATTTTTATTAGCTATCGTATACTTGTTAATGTTACGGTTAATGAATAATATTATTAGACTATATGCACTAAATTATAAGTTTGATAGATGAAACAGTCGTTATTGTGCATAAAGACCCCTTTAACGACAGTCTGAAGTGCTAGCCATTGTTAATACTCTCAAAATAAGGCGTTGATCTGGGTGAATGGAGCATAGCGGACGTTATCCCGTCTTCTCCCGAGAAGCTTTTTCTCTGTTACAAAAAAAAAAGGAAAAAAAATAAAACTAGCACCCCTTAAACTTGTAATAACAAAACTAGCACCCATTGTATTCGAACTTATATTTTCACAATTAAAAAAAATAATTAATGTGTTTTTTTTCTTTGAACACCCATTTAATTAGAATTGAACGACGACAATTTAGACCCGTTCAATATTGAACGTTCAATATTATTAGAGGTGCTAGTTTTGTTACTATAAGTTTTAGGGGTGTTATTTTTGATAAATTTTCAAAAATATATATATATGTGTTAATGCTCGCGATTATATATATATTGTATCATATTTTATTTTATATATACATTTTATTAAAATTAAATTTTTTATGATAAATTAATTAAGTGAAAAAAAAAAAAAAAAACTTGAAATTAGTTTTTAATGAGCTCTTTTTTTTTTTTTTTTTTTTTTCTTTTGTTTACTTTAAATTAATCTAAAATTTTAAGCACTACAACAAAATATTAATGTGTTTGATTATTAGCCAAAAATAAAAATTTATAATATGACGCCTTATTTACTTCATTAGTGGCTTGGTAACTAACCTATTATTAGTTAACTTCATCAAATTAGTTCATAATATTTATTGTTTAAGTTCGATTTTGTTTGTAATAGAGTTTCATTTTGTTCAAAAAGTTTAATAAATATGCATGTAAAATGAAAAAATATATAATTATTTTATATGATCAATAATATATAATTGCAAAAGTTTATTTTTAGTTGTAAAATTAATTTTAAACCATTGACAGTAGGATTTATTTTTCTTCTTTTTTCAATGACAAATAAAAGATTGTACAAATTTTAAAACTGTAAAATGTTATATATTAGTATGTATTATATAAGATTACAAGTATGCAAGTGACACATTGATACAAAATATATAATTCATATAAATTATTATTAATTTATTAGTCAAATCATCTATTTAAAGAATCACATTTTTTACTAACTAATAATGTTGTGTAATTAAATATTTAGAGAGATTAACAAATTATTAATTATATAAACATTCAAAAGAGAGATTATATTATGCTAATTGTTTTTAATAATATTAATTATAATTTAATTAGAAATTGAATTATGTTTTTTTTTTAATTGTACTTTTTATACAAAAATCTTGAAAGAAAAAAATGTAGTATTATAAATTCATAATAAGATGCATTTATAGTTCAACAAAACTTGAAATATTAACAACTAAAGATCATCGACACATAAAATTAACATAGAGACTTGTGCTTGTTGATTTTAATTAGATGATTCAATAATATAGTATGAAAAACTAAACGTATCACCAAAAATATCAAAACAAAAATTAATTAATTCTTGAAATTAAGCTTATGTTTATTGTCTAAAAAATAATATGATAGATAATTAATTTCTTAATAAACAAAAATGCATTACTTTGATTTTTCATAGGTAATTTTTTTGTCTGAAATTTTTTATGGATAATTAAAATGAATAGAAGACTATATAAAAACAAAAGAATAACTAAATAAGATATATCATAAAAACATGAATCTAACAACTATTTCTTTATTCAATACAATTTCTTTAATAGGCGCTTATGAACCATATATTATACACTATGAAAATCAAGATCAAGTCCACATCCAGTGTGATATGTAGGACAACATTTACCACCTTTACACATTTAATGATTCTACTAAACTTGAAGTTATATGATCCAATCTTTACCTGTGTAAAAAAAATTACAAGATTTTTTCAATTATCTTAAACTTGATACAAGCCATATGATTTGTTTATTTTAATATTGACAAGAGTATTAAGTTTTGAAAACAATGACATTTCATCATTTTAACATAATTTATATTCATACATGCATAAAACGACCATATTTAATTATTTTGATTTCATGATGTCGTGAAAAAAGTTACATATACAAAATGTCATTGAATATTATTAAATATAATGATGTAAAATTCTTAATATTATTAAATGTTATTAATTGTGTATTGTCCTCAACACAATATCCTTTCTTTTCAAATTTTACTTATTAAAATTTATAACCAATATTTTAAAAAAAGAAAAAAAAAATTTATCAAATAATTTTAGCCAACAATTGTATATGAATTTTAGCCAGTAATTGTATAAGCAATATCATTAATTGTATATTGTTCTCAATACAATATTTTTTCTTTTCAAATTTTAATTATTAAGATTTATGAATAATATTTAAAAAAAAGAAAAAAATATTTATCAAATAAGTTTAGCTAGTAAGTGGTGACTTTAATATACTCAATATGTTATAAAAATAATATAATTTTAATCAAATAGCAATTAAATATAATTAATACTTGTAACCACAAGTACTTATTAGTCATTATCATAAAAAGATATAGTTACAAATATAATATAAGTATTTTATATTAAATGCTATGTTATAGCAACAAATTTTAAGAATAACTTGCAATTTAATTTGAATAATTAGAGAAAAACAACTCATAACTTTAAAGATTAAAAAAGTTCGATCATACAAAATTTGAATTAAATTTATTTATTTAACCTTTTATAATAATAATAATCAACGATGTAACTTGTTATTCTTAAATAAATTTTAATAAAAATCTAAAAATATAATTTCAATCAAACAGCAGCTAAATACAATTAATACTTATAATCTCAAGTATTTATTAGTCATTACCATAAAGAGTTACAATTACAAGTAAAATATAAGTGTTTTATATTCGATATTATGTTATAGCAACAAATTTTTAGAATAATTTATAATTTAATTTAAATAATTAGAGAAAGAAAATTCGTAATTTAAGGGATGAAAATTGTTCGATCATAAAAAATTTGAGTTAAATTAATTTATTTAAGTTTTTATAATAATAATAATTAATTAACGAAATAATGGATGATTCTTAAATGAATTTTAACATAAAATGTGAAAATATAATTTTAATTAAACAACTAAATATAATTAATACTTATAATTATAAGTATTTATTAGTCATGACCGCAAAGAATTGTAGTTGCAAGTAAAATATAAGCATTTATATTTTACTTTATATATGTTACGTTATAGAAATAAATTTTAAGAATAACTTTCAATTTAATTTGAATATTTAGAGAAATATAACTCGTAATTTAGTAATTAAAATTGTTCAATCATTAAAATTTTGAACTAAATTAATTTATTTAAGCTTTTATAATAATAATAATTGTAAAAATAACAATTAATTAAAGATATAATTGATAAATTTTAAATAAATATTTAATATGAAAATTTAAAAAATCAAATAAATATTAGGAATGAAATTATTATAATGGATAAATTAAAGGTACAATAAATATAAATTAAATTAGTTTATTTAATTAATATTATTAAAGATATAATGAATGTTTTATTTTATTATTATTAAAGATATAATTAATAATCTTAAATAAAATTTAATGTAAATTTAAATTATTTATTTATTTTATTTTAAATAATAGCAAGCTTATAAATAATAAAATAATAAAGATAAATTAGTAAAATTTACTTCCAAGAGCAAACTTACTCTTTTTCGGTTGAAATGGATAAAGTTTTAAAAAATTATATATAAAGCTGAATGAAATTAACATACACTATTAAAGTTAAATATCATGTACACTGTGTATCTATCCGCCTCTTCTATAGAATTTATTAGGGGTGAGCAGCGGATCGAAACTGTCTATTTTTTATCAATTTGAATTCGATCCGATCTAAAGTAAATTTGAAGATTTCTAATCCAAATCCAATCCGATAATGTAGTCAATCTGAACCAATCTGAATCCGAACAGATCGAATTTTTCGGATCGGATAGGTCGGATTGAGATTATAATTTATTTTTTATTATTATCATATATAAAATACAATATATACTAACATTTAAATTTTAAATTGATATATTTTTTAGTAAAATTTATTTATTTATAGTCACAACTTATATAATCAAAATAATAAAAAGTATATTGTTGAATATTATTAAATTATTATAGAAAATTTAAAATTTTTATTTTTTTTAAAACTAAAATAATAATTTAATGTAATTATGGTATGTATAATATTTAAATATAACATATTAAAAATAAATATGCATTTATTTATAATTTTAATAGTAATTCAGTCCTGATCGGATTGCAGCGGATTATAAAATCTGTCAATCCGAATCCGATCCGACTATAAAATATGTCAATCCAATCCGATCCGAATCCGACGGATTGGATCAAATTTATTAATTTAAGCAAATTGATCGAATTATTTACTCACCCTTAAAATTTATTATGTAAACAGTGGTATTTAAGCAAGTTAATTTACGGCATATAAAGGAAATATAATTATATATACGAGTACCCAATTTATTTATGTTCCAAATAGATGTCAACTGTGTCCGAGTGTTTTTTTTTTTGTTTAATAGTAAACTGTGTCCAAGTTGCGTCGTAAGTATATAATAAAAGTATTTATGCGTGTAAAAATTTATCAGTAATGTCATTCCTTAATTATCAAAATAATTTGACTATGTTTTGATGCATTATTTTTCTTAATTTGCTTACTAAAATAAAATTATTTACTTTCACTTGTTAATGTAATCTGTTTATAAATGACTTAATTAATTTTATTTATAACTTTTTGATAAATATATAATATATATATATTTATTTTTTTCTAACATTAAAAATAAAAAAAAAATATATATATATATATATATTTATTTTTTTCTAACATTAAAAATAAAAAAAAAAAAAAAAAATATATATATATATATATATATATTTTAAGAGATTATAAATAAAATTTTATATGATATAATTAAATCTAAAATATTTAATCGAGGCTTTCGCCCTCCATTTTAAGGACACTTGACCCTAATAATTGATCCGTTATTAAAAGAAAGTAATAATAAAGGTAAATCAACAACTCGGTTTAAAGCATACTTTGAAGCCATTCAATTACTTACTTACTTTTTTTTTTTTTTTTTATAATTTTTTTACACGTTAATCTACAAATTATTAAAAAATTACGTAGCAGGAAGGATATTGTGAGATATCATATACGCTTAAATTAATTTATTAGATAGAAGTTAAAATTAAAGAAAGCTTTAAAGGATTTGAGTGGTTATTCATACATTTTCAAGTTATAAAAGTCTATTTATAGATTTAAATTGATGGTATTTTTGTAAATAATTTATATATATTAATTAATATTTAAATTATTATATAATCCAAATATTAAAAAATTAATATAAATTATTTAAGATAATTAAATAACCTTCCATAATTGAATTTGTGTTATCAATATTCTCTTTTTTTAATTTTTATTTTTTTATTTCTCATAAAATTGTTGAAATAGAGGAGAGAAAAAAGTGGAAAGAAAAAAAGATATAAATAAAAAATAATTTATAAAGGAAAAATGAACTTTTGTTGTGATCACATGTGTGCACAAGACTAAATTTTCATATTGAATTTTTAAATTTTAATCAAATAAATGTATGTATCAAATTGAACCAAATGAATAAATGTCTTTTAGGGTGAAAGTTAAGAAGGAGAAAGTGGATTCTTATGATGTACATTTTTATGCACCATCCAAACGTGAAATAGAAGAGTAGGTGAGAGGAGAGGGTTCATTTGAGTTGGACAGTTTGGAGATGTGTGAAATTGAGAGGGATGAGAAGGGAATTGAGAGTTATGGAACAAATGTTGCAAGGGCTGTTAGGGCTATCCCATAATCTATGATTAGTCAGCATTTTGGTGAAGCCATTTTGGACAGCTAGTTTGATGTTTATGGAAGAGTGGTAGATGAGTTTTAACTACATTAAAATATTATTTGTTGATAAAAAAAAACTATTACCAAATTTTTTTAAATCAAATTGATTAATAATTTAAAATTTTGAGTTAAATTAACTAATAATATATATATATATACACACACAAAGACGGTATCCATTTATTTCAATGGATATGATTAATACCTTAATTTATTACTTAATTTTTTAAACTATAATTTTTTTACGGTTGAAATTAAAAAATATGAGAGATAAAATGAAATAAATTTATTGTCTTAAATTTAAACCTTTAAAAATTAATAATGTAAAAATTTGTATAATAAATTTTGTTTTTTGATGGATGATTATTGTAATATGCATGGATTGTACTGTAGTGAGTGGATATCCATATAAGAACAACAGTCAGCCTGGTAAGCATTAACATTAAATTAAACTAGAGTTGATTATCGAGTTTTTATACGAAAACATTTTTCATTACAATTCTGTTACGGTACAAGACACAAAGAAAGTGGCGGACTTTTATTCACAATTATTGTTAAGCTAAAAAAATTGTTCAATTAGAATATATCAATGTTGCTCAGAGAAGAAAATATGAAAACACTTCTCATATTATTCACACACATTCTGTGACTAACAAATGCTAGTATTTATACACAAGTTAACGTATAACAAACTAACAAGAAAATTCATCAAGTGACTAAGCTAGCGTAACTAATTCTTGACTGTTGTGACTGATTGTTGCTGATCAACAAACCCAATAAACTAGTCTGAGTGGCAAGTCTATTTAAATGCGGTATGTAAGAATTGTAGACTTTATTTAATAGTAAAGTATATGGGTTAAAAATTTGGATCATGTGTTTAGGTATTAAGTTTTAATCTACCATTCTTTACTAACCTTGGATAGATATACACCTCCTTAAATTGAGAAGTTCCCAAAGACAATGAATCGTAACGATGTGAATGTGTTGCAGTAACTCTATCTCTGACCAAATCCCAATCAAGCCTTTCTGACAAAAAAAAAAATGTTAGATCCATTTGTAATATATGGAAGTTGTGGGCACATTACTTAAAAATATTTTTTTACACAGTTTAATGCACATATTAACCTACAATATATAATTTAATTGATTACTATTAATAATTTATCATCTCATATCCAATCAATAACTTAGACTCATAAATTTTACCAAAAATGCATTTTAATTGTTGTTATTTAAATAGATGGACTTAAAAAAAAAAAAAAAAAACCAACTAATTAAAGTCCATAATCAAATCGAGTCTATATATATATAATAGGTTCATAAATTATGTAAATTGACTTATTAAGTTCGGTTTTTAGGTTTTAAAAATGTTAAAATCAAAAAAATTAAATTGAACCTACACTTTTAACATACTATTTTTAATGTATTTTTATTTTTATTCATTTATTTATATATTATAATTATTATTATTATTAAATTATATTAATATTTTATCTAAACAATTAAATGATGACTTAGAGTACTATTAAGAAATATAATATTTCACATAAGTATCAATAAATTATTTGACAACGTATCATAAAATACTTTTTAAAGTAAAACTAATATTCTTGATGATACCTCTAAGACAGATTGGTTTAAACCGAGTCATAATGAAGTTTTTTTATTTTTTATGTTTAGTTTATTTTTCTATAGCTTATTTTCTTTACGTAATACTTTCATTTATGGTAAAATTAATAATACTAGTGGATGATCAGTGACGGATCCAAATAGAGGCTATACTGGGCTTCAGTCCGGTAGCTTTTTGTGATATATATATATATATTTTTTAATTTAATAAATATTACTAATATTTTTATAAAACACAATATATTATTTATCATCAAAATTTTATAAATAAACTTAAACTAATATACCATTTTTTGATCTTATATTATCTGCAACTCTGCTCCTTTTTTGTTATGTAATTATATTCTATGATCTGTTGCTTGCTGCTTAATCAAGTCAAAGTTTGGTATTTTTTTAAAAAAATATTAAAATTATCTATATTATTTTTTTAAAAATATTATATATTCAAAATATTTGTACTTAAACTTACAACCAAATCAATAAGTGTATGTTATATCTCTTAAAAATTGTAACTTTTAAACTTTTATCGACAAATATCGTATAATTATTAATTTGAGTACCTATGTAAGTATAAATTTGTATATATTTAATACTCTTCTTTCTTCATAACAGTTGACTATTATTTCTTTAGATTTGTTGAACTTTATATGATAATTGATAAATTTTATGAAGTATCGTCGAAACAACTTAAATAAAATTTTTGTTTGCTTTTAAGTTTATATTTTTTTTTTGCTTTTTAAGTTTTTTTTTTGCTTTTTTAAGTTTATATATATATTTTTAATTTTAGTTATAAATTTTAATATTATAAATAGTTTTTTTTAAAAGAATTTTTTTTTATTATATATTAGCCCTCCTAGAAAAAAATTCTTGGGTCCGTCCCTGTGGATGATGTTGAAAGAATCTAATCATCTACTAATCACGTTCTATGAAATATATTAACCCTTGCATGCTATGTGAAATTCGAAAGAAGTTTTTAATGAATACTAGTTTTTTTATGTCAATAAACATATTTGTTTGCATTATTTTTTTTCTTCAAAAAATTATACTTTCTAATTATAAAGAGATTTTTATATAACCTTATGATTATAAGTCTAAAACAACCAAATCAATCACCTTCAAAATAATTTTATATATTGGCTTGAAAGTTTTTTTTTTTTTATAGATCGACTAAAATCTTACGTTTTTGAAAACTACTACGATAAAATTATCTTATAAAATAGCTCAATCATCGATCTATCAACCTTACGTCCACCTCTAGGTGTGCATTAAAATATAATGTTGCATAAAGAGTGCATGCACCTAAAGTTATTTTTAAAATTTTTTGTTTAATTTATATAGCATATTTAAAATAAATAAAAAATTAATTTTATTATACTTTTAAATTAATTATAAAAATAAAAGAATATTTAAATTTTTTATTAAATATGATAATCATCATATAATTAGAATCATGTAAATTTGAGATGAAGATCACCTCTACTATTTTAGGTATATTATTTTGTATGTTATTAATATTTAGTAAATATGTGTATAAATTTTTTGTATTTTATTCAAATATATATATATATACACACACACACACACAAGAATTGAACTCTTCATACACGAGTCTCCATTTCTTTGTGTTATATTTGTTTGGTTTGTTTTTTTATTATTATTCGTATGATAAAACTATTTTAGCAACCTCCAAAATAGAGTGGACTTTAACGATATATATGGAATGATACTATTTAATTAATTCGCCTCAATTTTAAAAAATTAAATGAGTATAATTAACTTATAATCAAAAAAATCTTAAATAATTGTGTAAAATATTTTTTAAAATTTCAATTCAATTTAACTGAAATTAATAGTTGATGATTAATTTTATAAATTGAAAATAATACTGAAAAAAAAAATAATACCCTTAAATATATAATAAAAATAAAATAAAATTTCTAACACTAACTGATGCATGCCTTTTCTTAAACGTGCTTTGTTATGAATTTTTTAAGTTTATTTTAAATAATTTTTCAATAATAATTTGAATATTTTCTTCAAATAAATACACTGAAAGTTAATTCCTTTTATAGAGGTGTGTAAATAAATTTAATTCAAGCTGCAACCAGTATTATTCCAAGGCATGACTTGAATAATATTTTCTTATATCTTAATAAAAAAATATATATATGTTATAAAAAAAATAAAAAAATATTTTGTTATAAAATAAAATAAAATATTTTTTTATCATAATTTAATATATATAATAATCAACATAACACAATTTAATTTATCTCTATTAGTAAGAGATTCTACTATCACTCTTTTATCTCACATTCTTAATTTTGTATTTAATCAATAAATTTATACTATTTAATATATATTATAATCTAATGCATATAATATTATAAAAAAAAATTATATTCATTATTATAAAAGGTACAATAATTTTTTTTTTTCTTTCTATAATAGCTATCCATACTCTAAATTAAAAAGTACAGATAAATTACAAATTATGTTTCAAATAAAATTCGAATTGGACGATTGACGGAGTAGTAGTGGGTAATAACTGTTATGAAATAAAATAAAAAAGTAAAAAAAATCATAACTTGCGGGACCCACTTACAACTTAACCTAATATTATCAACCTTTATTCTCAATCTTTTAACAGCACACACTCAACACAAGCATACTAACCCACAAAACCATTATAAAAACAGTGTCTTTAAGGTACAAACTCTGTTCTTTCCCATTTCTCACAAACCAATAACTCCTCCATAAAACTACCACAATAAAGAGAAGAATAAGCTTGAAATTGTAGAGCAAAAAAGAGAGATAGAGAGGAAGAGATTATCAAGAAATAATGGGAGGCAAGTTCCAAGCATTGAGTTGCATTTGCGTAGAGAGTTGGGGAGTTTCATCCCCAAAACCTCACTACCCTTCAATGCCTCCTAAATACCCAAAAGGACTACCTCCTAAACACAATAACTTTAACCTTAACGTTGAAGGTTCAGAGGTAAAAGCTGTGTTTGAAGTTATTGGAATGACTTGCTCTGCTTGTGCTGCTTCCATTGAAAAGGCAATCAAGAGGCTTCCTGGAATTACTCAGGCTGCTATTGATGTTTTGAATAATAAAGCTCATGTTCTTTACCATCCCTCCTTTGTTACTACTGTAAGTTTCCTATTTTCTACTTAATTTTCGTTCTCATCTTTTTTTTTTTTTTCTCTTTAATTGTTTTTTTTTTTTTTTAATATATGCCAACTTTTTACTTATATGTATACTCTACTTGTACAACTATAATAAAATTTGAGTATTTTCTTGTAATATAATAATATATACTGATTTTAAAAAAATGTGACAGTTTAATATAATAAAATTTGAGTATTTTCTTGTAATATAATAATATATGCTGATTTTTAAAAAAAATGTGACAGTTTAATATAAATTTAGTGTATGAGAATGTAATATGATATATTTTTTAAAATAGTTACAAAATTAAAATTTATTATTTGAAAGAAAATATGATTTTCAAAAAAAACAAAAAGGAAGAAGAGTTACTATGTTGATGAAATTAATATGCTGTTCTAAACACAGAAGAGCTTCCCTTGTTTTTCAAACCTCTCAAAGGCCAAGCAACTTTTTCTTAAAGTGTTAATTACCTTTTCTTAAAGTGTTAATTACTTTTTTCTACAATGGCTTTCACTTGTTGCTAGAACCATCTTTCTTCAAATAAATATGTTTATCACGTCAAGCTCAGCTAAATAAAATAAATCAATAAATAACCTTTATTTAGATTAGGAGATAGATATATCATATAGACAACCATAGCGTTGTAAATTTTATTTTATTTTCCTTTTATATGATAATTTTAATATAGAAAGTTGAAAACTGCTTAAACTTGTTTTAGTTTTTGCTTCAACTTTTGGTTTTGTAGTCATTAAATTTGAGCTCTCTCTTTTTTTCCTTCTTTTTTTTTTTTTTTTTCCTTTTCAAGAAGAAATCCTTAGTAAGACGGTGAAGAAAACAAATTTCATTCTTTCACTTAAACTCTTTATCCTTTAATATATTTATTTTTCTTTTTTTTCACAAGAAAATTGAATTAGTGTATGCATACTTCAAATAACTAATTGACTCACACCAAAAATACTTGTCTAAGTATTATTTTGAGTCTTCAGACAGGTTAGATAGAGGTTAAGAAGTTTTTCGATTTAGGTAGCAATTTGTGTCATAACTTGATTGATCGAATCAAATTTAAATTAAAGAACTAGAATATAACTTGAATCGAATTAATTAATTGGTATGCATACTTTAAATTTGGTCTAAGTTCTTTATGTCATTTATAAGGCTGACTCATTACCAGATAGATATATCATATGGATGATCATAATGTTGTAAATTTTATTTAATTTATTTTCCTTTTATATGATAATATTAATATGGAAAGTTGAAACTGCTTAAACTTGTTTTAGTTTTTGTTTAACAACTTTTGGTTTTGTTGTCATTATATTGAGATTATTGGTCTTATTTTTATAAGAAGAAATCCTTAGTAAGACGGTGAAGAAAACAAATTTCATTCTTTCACTTGAACTCTTAATCCTTTAATTTATTTATTTTTTCATTTTCTTTCTCAATAAATTTGAATTGGTATGCGTACTTCAAATAACTAATTGACTCACACCAAAAATACTTGTCTAAGTATTATTTTTGAGTCTTCGGCAGGTTAGAGGTCAAGAAGTTTTTTTTGGTTCTAATTATTAGGGGTATTAATTTATGTCGTAGTTAAATTGATCAAATTAAGTCTCAATTGAAGAGCTAGAATTTAACTTGAATCAAACACGAATCAAATTAAATTTGGACTAATTTTAGATCAGTTCAAATAACAAAAAAAATTGAGTTTGATTAGGGCCAGCTCATTAGCTATAAATAAAATTTATTTTAATTTTAAATTAAAAAAAAAAAAGATAAAAGAAAAAAAAAGAAGCTATGTTAAAATTAAAATAATATTCCATCTATTTTAGTCTTTCTCTTTTCTGTTATATTAATTATTTTTATTTCTTTTTATTTTGAAAAATAAACTGATAATAACTAAATAATTATAATTTATTCATTTTGTTATATAATTATGTTACATTCTTTGATGATAATGCTTTTATTACTCAAATCTACTAATATCTTTAAACAAAAACATGTATTTATATTTAATTTAAATTAGTATTATGAAGTTTATATTTTTAAAATGATTTGTTGTCAACCTTTACAATAAAACTTCAAACATTTTATCACCCTGTATAGTAATATTCTCTATTCAATTAACTGTTGTTTTGAGAATCATAAATTATGTAATAGTTAAAGTCGATTTTTTCTATAACATTTTAAGTTATTTAAACTTTTTATTTTTTTATTAGCAATTCAAGCTAGTTTAAACCATTTTGGGTAATCTCGTTTATATTTGATTTGAATTCGAACTTATTTTTGCTGACTATAATTAAATTTGATTTAAATTAAGATTAAACTAATTTAAATTAAACTAATTTGAACCAACTCAAACTAGCCTCAACCAACACCAATTATCACCTCTAATAATTCATAAGTAATCCAACTTTCTCAATAATCACTTTATTTAACCATTAACTATTATCAACAAATGCTTGCATTTAAAGTGCTCGTAGTAAATTGCAAATAATTTCTCCTGTAAATAAGAAATGTTTTGGATAAATGGACAGATTCAAAAATTGAAAAGTGAAGATCCAAAATGATTTATGACTTTGAGGTGTACACGTATGTTTGTGCTCTTATTAATGTGCTTTTGGAAGTGTTCGTGATAATTTTTTTACTTTAATCAAGCATTTTTTTGTTTTGTTGTTTTGTTTCTAAAGTGCTTTATAAACTCTTAAAAACATACACTAAATCAATTCTTCAATTTTGTCATGAAATTTTCCCCTATCACACGCAACTGACTCCCATCATCACTTTCTCAAATCTAATTAAAAAACACTACGACTACCTACTTTTATTTATGTCTTTTTTCGTACCTTTTATCTTTTTATCTATATTAACTTTTGCTCCTTTCAATCTTTTATTATCGTCAAGGCTTTTTTTTTTTTCCTTTTCTTTTCTTTTCTTTTCTTTTTTTCCAGCACGTCCGCCTCAAAGTTTATTTATATTGATCTTACTTTCCTTGAGAAAGGAAGTTCTTATATTTAATTGCAATATACATCGCTATAAAAAATTTGTTAGTATCTTAAAAAATTGTAAACTAAACATGGATTTTAGGTTTACTTTGCGCCATGTGTTGTGTTCTAACTCATTGCAAAAGCTAAATTAATTTGGAGAAAAACCGATATTAATATAGTTAATTATAATAGTACTTTGTGTAAATTAAGCGTTTTTATGAAATTCCTAGCTTTGAAATTAGAAACATCATGACTAGAGCGCTCATTAGCTGATCGATTTGTATTCTAGCTTAAATCCTTGATGTAATTAATAAAGTGAAAACTCGTAACAATTTCTTTGGGCAACTTCTAGTTCAAGTGCTGGGTAGCCATTTAGGTTCTATTTGGTTGTGTTTCTGTAAAAAATTATTTCAGAAAAAAATTGATTTCAAGAAGAGTCGTATATAATGTGATTGTGACAGGAATCACAAAATGTACCTAAGGCCTACAAGTGTTTCTGACAAGTTTTTTCATTTTTGGTCCTGCGGCGCTTATTTATTTTCAGAAACACTTCTACAAGTCCTAGACCTATAGACAAACATATTCTAATTGTAAGTAATCCTCATAAATAAATTGATAATAATAAAAGATCACTCGTAAACAAAGAAATAATAATAAACTTGTTTTAATAATATAACGTGTGGTTAAATATAAAATATATATTTGCGTATAAAATTATCATATAAATTATTAATCTACATTAATATTTTAATTATAATTGTAAGTAATCCTCATAAATAAATTGATAATAATAAAAGATCACTCGTAAACAAAGAAATAATAATAAACTTGTTTTAATAATATAACGTGTGATTAAATATAAAATATATATTTGCATATAAAATTATCATATAAATTATTAATCTACATTAATATTTTAATTATATACATGTAGATTTAGTGTGTAGGAACTTATGTGAACAGTCGTACTCACGTTATACAATCTAACGACTTATTAACTCTAGCATTTAATTGTTCTATTTATATAGAACCTTCACAATAAAAATTTTAAATTTAATAGGTCGATTTAAGCTTATGAATGCGACGAGTTCATAAATTTATTACACAATATTAATTATGATAGTCCTTCCCAACTTAAGAACACATACTTATTTAATAATTATTTCATTAATTAAATATGATTCTAATATATTTTATAAATTATTTGACATAATTTAAAATTATTAATAATTATGCTGATCTACGTAAAATAATTACAACATAAATAATATAACGTGTTTAACATTCCATAGGAGGATAGCATACGTAAGACTATTGAAGAAGTTGGATTTGAAGCCACATTAATCAAGAAAGAGAAAACTGACCGCTCTTCGCAAGTATGCAGGGTTCGAATAAATGGAATGACTTGTACTTCTTGTTCTTCAACTGTTGAATCAACTCTAAAATCACTTCATGGAATACAAACAGCACAAGTAGCCTTAGCAACGGAGGAAGCACAAGTTTATTATGATCCAAACATAATCAACTATAACAACATCCTTCAAACTATCGAAGATACTGGTTTTGAAGCCACACTTATAGGTATAGGTGAAGATATAATCAAAATTGATATTCAAATTGATGGTTTTAAAGCTGACTATTCCTTAAAAACCATTTCAAAATCTCTTCAAGCATTACCTGGTGTTCAAGATGTTGATACCTACCCAGAACTCAAAAAAATCTCAATTTCTTATAGATCAGATATAACAGGACCTAGAACTTTCATTGAATGGATTGAGTCAACTGGCTCTGGCAATTTTAAAGCAACTATATATCCTGATCAAGAAAAACGAAGAGACGGTCGAAGACAACAAGAGATTAAAAATTACTACAAGTGTTTATTATGGAGCTTAATCTTTACTATACCTGTGTTTTTAACTTCTATGGTGTTCATGTATATTCCTGGACTAAAGCATATATTGGACACAAAAATTATCAATAAGTTGACTATTGGTGAGATTTTAAGGTGGGAATTGGCTACTCCAGTACAATTTCTAATAGGAAGAAGGTTTTATATTGGAGCTTATAAAGCTTTGAGACATGGTTCTGCTAATATGGATGTTTTAATAACCTTAGGAACAAATGCAGCCTACTTCTATTCTGTTTATATAGTATTAAGAGCTGCTCGTTCTCAAGATTTCAAAGGCACTGATTTCTTTGAGACTAGTTCAATGCTTATTACATTTATTCTATTAGGTAAGTATTTGGAAGCTTTGGCTAAGGGAAAGACATCTGAGGCTATTGCTAAGCTTATGAACTTGGCTCCCGAAACCGCAATGTTGTTAACTTTAGATGAGGAAGGGAATAATGTTGTAAGTGAAGTAGAAATTGATAGTCGTTTGATACAAAAGAATGACGTGATAAAGATTGTTCCTGGTGCAAAAGTAGGTTCAGATGGTGTGGTTATATGGGGGAAGAGCCATGTAAATGAGAGTATGATAACAGGGGAGGCTCGACCGGTGGCAAAAAAAAAAGATGACCATGTCATTGGAGGCACAGTGAATGAGAATGGAGTGTTGCATATTAAGGCAACAAGAGTGGGATCAGAAAGTGCTCTTTCACAGATTGTTAGACTTGTTGAATCTGCCCAAATGGCTAAAGCCCCTGTGCAAAAGTTTGCTGATCGTATTTCAAAATACTTTGTGCCTATGGTAAGCAAAAATGAACTCTGAATTCATTTTACTTTTTTGTTTAGTAGTTTGTAAATGAAGGGGCTTTTATTGACAACTTATGTATTTTTTTCGGCAGGTTGTTACATTTGCATTTTCAACTTGGTTAGCCTGGTTCTTAGCAGGAAAGTTTCACAGCTACCCGCGTTCTTGGATCCCATCATCAATGGACAGTTTTGAGCTGGCACTACAATTTGGAATATCAGTAGTGGTCATAGCCTGTCCTTGTGCTTTAGGACTGGCAACTCCTACTGCTGTTATGGTTGGTACTGGAGTTGGTGCAACCCAAGGTGTGCTCATTAAAGGCGGCCAAGCATTAGAAAGTGCTCATAAGGTCACTTATATTACACCTGCCTACCCCCCAAAGAATGCTAAAATTTTGAGTAGCCTCTTCAATACTATTTTTGTACTTTATATTTATAACTGAAACTTGATTAATTGTTGTTATAGGTGAATTGCATTGTCTTCGACAAGACGGGAACCCTTACAGTTGGAAAGCCTGTGGTTGTCAGTACTAAAATCCTAAACCATATAGTGCCTGCACAATTCTATGAACTAGTTGCTGCAACAGAGGTAACCATAGGCATGTTTCTCAACAAGCTCTCAGTAGAGAGCCCAAATGTGTCTCTTAGTTCTTATTAATAACATAATGTTAATTTTCTTGAATTAGGCAAACAGTGAGCATCCACTGGGCAAGGCCATAATTGAGCATGCCAAAAAGTTCAAAGAAGATGAAGAGAACCCTACTTGGCCAGAAGCACAAGATTTCGTCTCAGTTACAGGCCAAGGAGTGAAGGCTAAAGTTAGAAACAAGGAAATATTGGTGGGTAACAAGAGCTTAATATTAGAGAACAACATTGTCATTCCCCTAGACGCAGAAGCAGCACTTGTAGAAGTGGAAGAAATGGCTCAAACTGGGATTTTAGTATCCATTGACAGAGAAGTCATGGGAGTTGTAGCAATATCTGACCCGCTGAAACCAAGTGCTAAGGAGGTCATTTCCATGCTAAAATCCATGGAAATTGAGAGCATTATGGTGACTGGTGACAATTGGGGTACAGCCAATTCTATTGCCAAGGAAGTTGGGATTGAAAATGTGATTGCTGAAGCCAAACCTGAGCAGAAAGCAGAAAAAGTGAAAGATTTGCAGGTGGGTTTGAGTGACAAAACCTTTGCTTCAACACTTCACCAATTCTCCCAAAGCTTAAGTTGTCATGGACAACATTATCTTTACATATTCTAACATTCTTGGCTCTATACACTTATAGGCCCTCCACTTGAAATTCAACAATTTGAATTTGAAAGCAAAACCATCCACTTTGATATCATGTTAGAGTTTGTAGGTCACTAGTACCCCAAAAGCTAAAATTATTGGTTTATGAGCTGACATTATATATTTACATTTTAACAATTATTAATTTTTACTACAAAGTATTTGTAGATTTAATTTAATTTAATTTTCTTATATCCACAGAAAGCAGGGTATACAGTGGCAATGGTGGGTGATGGTATAAATGACTCACCAGCACTAGTAGCAGCTGATGTTGGAATGGCAATTGGTGCTGGAACTGACATAGCTATTGAGGCTGCTGATATTGTTCTTATGAAGAGCAACTTGGAGGATGTGGTTACAGCCATTGATCTTTCCAGGAAAACATTTTCTCGTATTCGTTTGAACTACATATGGGCATTGGGTTATAATATACTTGGCATCCCAATAGCAGCAGGGGTTCTCTTCCCGTCTACCCAGTTTCGTTTGCCGCCATGGGTTGCTGGGGCTGCAATGGCAGCCTCTTCTGTCAGTGTTGTTTGCTGCTCTTTATTGTTGAAAAATTACAGAAGACCCAAGAAGCTGGACAACCTTGAGATAAAAGGAATAAGGATTGAATGCAATAAATCTTAGG
Organism: Elaeagnus macrophylla; assembly: GCA_029378325.1. Taxonomy (NCBI): domain Eukaryota; kingdom Viridiplantae; phylum Streptophyta; class Magnoliopsida; order Rosales; family Elaeagnaceae; genus Elaeagnus; species Elaeagnus macrophylla. Next base: position 28,242,546 of record CM055645.1, read on the forward strand.
TTCAGTTTTGTTCTTAAAGATTTAAGAGCTTTAAGAAATGTAATTGTGAGCAATGAGAAAAATTGTATATAATGTAATTTGTTGCCTTGTTGGTTGGTAATTTCCATGTACCTTACGGCACAGTGATCTACGAGTTGAATGGATTTGCCGAGGGTATGATTATAAGCCAGGAACTGGGTTAACTAGAATTCTGGCAAAAGAATAAGAGCCATAGAAACAATATGATAATACAAATCATGTAATAAAAGATTTAAGAAAAACAACGAGTTGTTCTTATGGTGCTTTTATTCAAGTATAATATAGTACAAATTTATTAATATAAAGTAAAAAAAGACAGAAGGCACGACAATGGAACCATGTAACATATATTTGCCGAGTTTTTAACTACGTAATGAAAAAAGTGACATAGCCATCACAACAAGCCCATAGTTATTGCAATCAAATCTTGTGAGAAACATAATACGATTGTGCTCATATCTTTGAAGGTAATATCATTTTAGTGCGAGTACCATTCTTGCCGTCTACTTCCACTGCCCGCTGCTCAGATAATCTTGCTTTGGCCTTGTAGAGAATTTTATGAACTTCATCAAAATGGGGTCTTGTTGCATTTCTTGTATTTTCAATCCATTGCTGAACTTTCTTATGAGGGCCAAGTATGCGGACACGATCCTCCTCTTTCAAAAGCTACAACAAATAAAATTATCCTATTAGGTCTCATGACGACCTCAACAAGGTTACAACTTCCTCTAAATAAATCAAAGAACAGCCAGCTAAAGCCAAAATAGAGAGTCAGCACTTTGCAACTTTTAACTGTGTCTTTGTCAATTGTCGCAATATGTATATATATATTCTCTCGGTGAGTAAGTGCAGGAATGTGCACACATGTGTACCAACTATCTCAATACATAATTGGATTCCTCAATACATATTCATTTATTGTAATTCAAATTTGAGGACTTTCTTCCCCGAACCTCAGAAAATTATGTTATGAGATTCCTATGTCACACGAAAACCTCCTACACATTAGTATTATCCATTACCTCAAGTTGCATGATCTCGCAGGCCAGGCTAAGATCTGCAATGGAAGGTTGAAGGCCTCCCAGCAAGAACTTGCCACTCCCCTTAAGCCAAATAGACTCAATTCTTGACAAAGACAATGACAGGAGTTTCTCAGCTTCAGCAGCTGCTTCTGGATTCAGTGGAAGGCCAAAGACAGGTCCAAGTACAGTATTCAAAACATACTTGGCTGGAATATGGATGTAAGTGGGAAAAAATAAGCTCCTAGGTTGACCAGATAAAACAAGGAAAATGATGTTATGTATGTGCCAGTGCAAATTCATATATTTCAGTTTTCATGCTGCAAAACAATGACATATGCAACTCATACACAAGCTTGTTCTAACACAGAGCACCTGAACCACGGCGTAAATTGGAGTGATGCCAATCCAACACTGAGTGAATTTTAGCTCTCCTAAAAACATCAGCAGGATACCTGAAATATTGAATAGAAAGCCACTTAGAAATGCTGTGATTGGAAATGGCACTCCTCAAACTCTTTATAAACACACAGACGATCTTCATAAGAGTTATCTTTAAGCTGTTGAATGCATGAAAACCTCCTAACTTTTGGTCACAGAATTGGTGATGCTGCTCATATTTTGTTTAATTGTTCCTTGTATATATTATAAAATGAAATGTCAATGATAAAATATGTGTGCTTCTATTCTAAAAGTGAATTAAATTGATTGACCAAATATGATGCATGTTTTCTTCAAGCTTTCATTAATGGAACCAACATTTTCATAAGCCATGCACCATAATTGTATCCTGTGCTCTGCAGAACATTCAAATTCAAGTCATCAAATCAGAACACTCAAATTCAAGTCATCAAATGTTCCTGTGAAATCATTAACAAGAACATTGACATATAAGGGAACTTTACCAGTGGTCTGATACGCCAGGAAATGCACAAGCAAGATAGATCAGAATTGCATGACTGCAAAACAAAACAAATATATAAGGCAAAGATTCAACGCAAGCAAACAGGTTACAAGCACCAGTTACTGTCTACTATATTCACAGAATTAAGGGATATAAAATATCCTAAACTATCAAAAGCTAAGTCACTTGATTAGCACAACAACAACAACAGCAAGAAGGAAAAATAATATAGTTGTCCAGAAATTTATCAATTTTTTTTTTTTTTTGAAATAACTATTAACTCACGCATCCTAACTGGAAATCGGACCTTCACCCGCTTCAGAAATTATCATTGTTAAAATCTTATTCCTACTGTTTTGAGATAAATCTCGCCACATGTAGGATATCTCTGGGGGTCCCCTCTCTTAGCTCTTACGGGCATGTCAACAGAGGTCCTGGCCTTTGGCTCTTACGGGCATGTTAACAGAGGCTCTGGCTTTAGTGGAGGTTAACAGATTCCTTTCACAGGTTCGAAGCCTGGGGAAGGCGAAAGAAACCCAATAACCTCCACTGTAGCCAGAGCCTCTGTTAACATGCCCGTAAGAGCCAAAGGCCAGGACCTCTGTTGACATGCTCGTAAGAGCGGAGAGAGGGAACCCGTGGGGATAATCAAAGAGTCGGGTGCGTATGCGCTTCGACATAAAAGGGCGCCTTTTGATGTTTTGAGATAAATCTCGCCACATGTAGGATATCTCTGGGGGTCCCATCTCTTAGCTCTTACGGGCATGTCAACAGAGGTCCTGGCCTTTGGCTCTTACGGGCATGCTAACAGAGGCTCTGGCTTTAGTGGAGGTTAACAGATTCCTTTCGCCCCCCCCAGGCTTCGAACCTGTGACCTAACCCTTAAGTACACAGATTGCACGAAGCTGGTACCATCTGGGCTATATTTGATTCCATCCATAAATTTTCTTCCCTATGAGTTCGAGTCTCAATAAGAATGCTAGTTCTTACTGTTCATATGTTATGATATGAATATACCACACCAATTCGTTATGTATGGATGATGAGAATTGATACAGAGCCAATTCCAATAGACTTATTGGAGGTTCCCATTGGCGTGCATCCAGTAGGAATTGAACCTACGAATTCGCCAATTATGAGTTGGGCGCTTTAACCATTCAGCCATGGATGCTTAGCGGGGATCCTCGTACATGGTGAATAACCAAATTCCAATTGAAATGAAATCTTTAGGATAAATCAATGCAATATAGCCCAGATGGTACCAGCTTCGTGCAATCTGTGTACTTAAGGGTTAGGTCACAGGTTCGAAGCCGGGGGGGGCGAAAGGAATCTGTTAACCTCCACTAAAGCCAGAGCCTCTGTTAGCATGCCCGTAAGAGCCAAAGGCCAGGACCTCTGTTGACATGCCCGTAAGAGCTAAGAGATGGGACCCCAGAGATATCCTACATGTGGCGAGATTTATCTCAAAACACCTACAATCATCAAATAGCCCTATTTAATCAAGATACAAATATTCATAGCATACATAACACATAACTTTACACACCCAAAAATCTATACCATAATCACAATTTCCTGAAAATTCTGACAAGGAAAGCGAAGTACTTTGACATTTGCTTCCCGGAAAGGAAAAAAAAGGTCTCATGATTGAATGGAAATCTAAACTTCATATAAGGATGATAATAATGTTTTGACAAGTACATAGGGAACCAAGCTCACAACCAGAGGAAGGAAGCAAACAACACAACATACAAGATTTAAAGAAATACCTTTCAAAGAGCTTAAATCTGCCATCAACAATAGCAGGAACTTGTGTCAAAGGGTTTATTTCTGGAAAAAAATTTAAACAAAAAGAAATAAAAAAAATTGGTCAAGGTGGATGGACAAGAATCAAAGATAAAAGAAACAACCGCCTTACTAACTCCAGTTAAAATGTGCAAATTTTGTTCGAAAATTTTTATGAAGCGTAATTTTCAATTATTGTCATACCTTTAAATTCAGGGACTTTTTGCTGACGTTTTGATATGTCCACTTTTATCTCTTCAAAGTGTATGCCATTTACCCTGAATTCATTAACAAAAATGAAAAAGAAATAGAAAAAAACCAGACATCCCATAAAATGTCAAAAGCAGAAGAACCCAATTTTAGTTTGACGAGAAAATTAGATAGTTACTTGCAGAAGATTAGAACTGCACGTGACGGCTGCGACATCCTATCGACGTACACCTTGAGCTTCATTTTACCTGTTTACCTTTTCAATATAGACTCTTGTATTGGTATGTATTTGTTGCGTGATTTATTTAGGCCTATTATTTGTTACAATACTCTATTATATCGAGAATCGATGTTGCTGACTTTCTGGGTATCTTAATTGGGGTCGAATGGACCGGTGATAAGATGAGCCGCTTAGCAGGTATTAATTACGTGAGATAGCAATCTTACTAATTTTTTTATTCAAAAGCAAAATAATAGTATTTTAATAAAATTTAAATGATATTTTTAATTTTTAATCCTTTTAAACTTAAAAATTTAAATATAATATTTACATATAAATTAAATCTAAATATAATCTTTACATACAATAAAAATATATTATAAAATGATAAAAATTATAAAAAATTAAATTAAAAATTAAAAAATATTTCAAGATTTTAAAATTTTTTAATATAATGTGTACATTTATATTTATTTTTACATATAAATTATATATTTAAATTTTTTATTTTAATTATTAATTATTGTTGCTATTTTTATAATAAATGACTTAAAATTTGATGGGCTTTATTGCGGCTTCAATTCAATTCAACTACTCAATATCCGATGTAAGAACAATGCAAAGACTCATATTGGTGGAATTGACTCAGTGGTACTGGTGGTTAAGAGTAAGCTAAGTATTTTGTATTTTGAAAATTTTGGTGGTATTTTTACCTATAAGTTCGCAAAAAACTAAAATTTTAAATTATTATATAATAAATAATGAAAGTTAGATGTCGACCAAGGAATAAGGCAAATCAAAAGTAGTATAAAGATAATAATAAAAGTTAATGATAATTATTAAAATAATATGAAATATTTTTTTTGTATTAAAATGAAAAAAGTTTAATGAAAAAATATATAAAATAATGAATATTTTTGTAAAATAAAATTATCATTCTATAAATTAAGTCTTTTTTTCTTTTTTTAAAATTGGACTATTATCGTACCTTTTGTTAAATGACAATATTACACATGTACTAGTTTGATAATATAAGACTACGTGCGTAACATTTTATTAAATATAAAAATTATTAAAATATCAAACCTTATTATATGCATTAAATTGTTATATGTATCAGTAATAATTATTATGAATTAAAAATAAAATTATAAAATAATTATAAGATAATTTATTAACATATAATCAATTAAATTATATCAAATAAATTTATATATATATATATATATAATGATTACGGAATATGCACAAGGTACATGACGATTATCAACCATTACATTTTTCAAAGTAAATTTCATTTATTAGTTTTTATTTGAAAAATAAATTTAATTTAATTTAGTAACTAATAAACGATAAATTGGATGTGACATACATAATCTGATAGATACAATTTTCCTTAATTACATACATTGCAGCAAATCGTGTTTACTCAAACAATTGGAGAAGGTAGAAATTAACAAACTTTCCTAACCAAAATCGAGCTCAATAGAATTGAATTTTAATTTTAAAGGTCTAAGTAGTTAGAAATTAACAAATAATTTAACTGTTATACTCACTTCTTTGCCATTCTTTCAATAATTTCTTAGACATAAAAATGATACATTTTAGCCTTTTATTTTTTTGTATCTTAGTCAAATTTAAAGAGACTAATTCTTTATTGTTGTGACTTATGGATCCAGAATCCAACACAAATAGAGAATTGAGTATACTGTAAGACACTAAATTATCATTTTGTCAAAACAAATGACCAAATTGATCCCTTAAAATATGATTTTAAAAATTATGGGCAAAACTTCTTATTTGGGCTTCAAATATCAAAATTTTTGAAAATTTTCGAATTTTATTTTAAGACATTTCATTAAATAATTAAATATTTTAAATATAATAAAATGATAAATTTAATTCTTTTACTTAAAATTTAAAAATATATATTATACCTCACATCCCCACATCTAACTCTCCTAAAAACAAGAAATTATTAAAAAAAAAATTCATACATCCTATCTTTTCTCCCTCACTCACCTCTACCACCATCTTCATATTTACCATTAACAACTCTAAATCCTAACCCAAAATATTAAAAATAGAGGATAAATATATGAAAGATATAAAAGAGATTAAATTTTTTGAAAAAATAGAGAGAAAAAGCAATTAAAACATGTATATAAATTATTTTTTTTTTTCTGTAAATCGCGCAGTAGTTCGATAAGCATTATCGAATATATTATATAGGCTCGGTAACCTCTACCGAACAAAACATTGAGGTTCTACATTCACTACCAAACTACTATGTATTTGGGTGAGATATGTAAGAGTAATTTTTAGAAGTAATTTTAGTATTTTAAGTATAATTAAACTTTTTATAAATTTTTTGTATTTATTAAAATATTTAATAATAAATTTAAGAACTTCTCCGTAATTTCTTCTTCAAATAAGGCCTTAAGTCAAATGAATAAGGTCCAGTCCACGCTCGAAAGTAATGCTGCCGACTAGATTTGCTCTGCTAAAAGGCAGTGAATTACTTAAATAAATAATTTTTATTCGTTGAATGCTTTTATATATAAATAGTAAATATATAAATCTAAATATTCTATTATTAGTTACATTTTGAAATTATAATTTTACTCTCGCCTTTATTAACATGTACATCAATATAATCAAAATTTAATTTTATAATTAAATTTAAATTTATAATTTATATAAAAAATTATATATAAATGTGTATATTACATTAAAATGTGTCAATATATAAACATTTTAATCTAATATAAGAGACAAAAAAATCTACTATAATATGATTTTTGATCAATTCTAATATACATTATAATTTAAGGTAAAGAATACATAAAATATCAAAGTAATCAAATAAAAAATATAGCAAAATTTGAATGTACAGTTTGCATGTAAATATATGCATTATATTAAAAATAGCAACAATTGATAATTAAAATAAAAAATATAAATGTATAGTTTAAATATAAAAATAAATATGAATATACGAACATTGAAGCCACTAAGAAGACCTGTCATGGCCCACATGATTAGACCCACTTATTGTAAATTTTAATCTAATATTATTTTTTACACGTACAGAGATCTGACTATTCTGTATTCCTAAATAAATGCTGCCGACGTATGATTCGAGTTCGTAACGGTCATTGGCAAGTAAGAGCCTTTGTCCGCGGCCGCCTAAATCTGATGTCTGCCCATCCAGTGCCAGTAGTTTTGGTTATGGTGACTACTATTCATTTAATTCGGAGATTTTGTGAAGTGTGATTCAATAAAGATGGCTAGCAAAGTGAGATGAAGAAGCAATGCTAATCTTCACACGCACTAGTAGTTAAGAGTTAGTTATTAGGGAGTCATATGTGTGAATGATAAGTGTTAATTGAGTAAAGAGCAAAGCTAATTGTGTTTATAATCTGAATCTCTCTCTCCATCTCTTTCCTTATTTCACCTTCTTCTTTCTATTAGTACAAGCCTAACAATCTCTATAGAAGCCAATCAACTTGATTCGCTATCGCACGCACTTGACTTTGAATCTTTATGCGTCTTGACAATTTAAAAATTTAAATATAATATTTACATATAAATTAAATCTAAATATAATCTTTACATACAATAAAAAAAATTATAAAATGATAAAAATTATAAAAAATTAAATTAAAAATTAAAAAATATTTCAAAATTTTAAAATTTTTTAATATAATGTGTATATTTATATTTATTTTTACATATAAATTATATATTTAAATTTTTTATTTTAATTATTAATTATTGTTGCTATTTTTATAATAAATGACTTAAAATTTGATGGGCTTTATTGCGGCTTCAATTCAATTCAACTATTCAATATCCGATGTAAGAACAATGCAAAGACTCATATTGGTGGAATTGACTCAGTGGTACTGGTGGTTAAGAGTAAGCTAAGTATTTTGTATTTTGTATTTTGACAATTTTGGTGGTATTTTTAACTATAAGTTCGCAAAAAACTAAAATTTTAAATTATTATATAATAAATAATGAAAGTTAGATGTCGACGAAGGAACAAGGCAAATCAAAAGTAGGATAAAGATAATAAATAAAAGTTAATGATAATTATTAAAATAGTATGAAATATTTTTTTTTGTATTAAAATGAAAAAAGGTTAATGAAAAAATATATAAAATAATGTATATTTTTGTAAAATAAAATTATCATTCTATAAATTAGGTCTTTTTTTTTTCTTTTAAAATTGGACTATTATTGTACCTTTTGTTAAATGACAATATTACGAATGTACTAGTTTGATAATATAGGACCACATGCGTAACATTTTATTAAATATAAGAATTATTAAAATATCAAACTTTATTATATGCATTAAATTGTTATATATATCAGTGACAATTATTATGAATTAAAAATAAAATTATAAAATAATTCTAAGATAATTTATTAACATATAATCAATTAAATTATATCAAATAAATTTATATATATATATTACGGAATATGCACAAGGTATATAACGATTATAAACCATTACATTTTTCAAAGGAAATTTCATTTATTAGTTTTTATTTGAAAAATAAATTTAATTTAATTTAGTAACTAATAAACGATAAATTGGATGTGACATACATAATCTGATAGATACAATTTTCCTTTATTACATACATTGCAGCAAATCGTGTTTACTCAAACAATTGGAGAAGGTAGAAATTAACAAACTTTCCTAACCAAAATCGAGCTCAATAGAATTGAATTTTAATTTTAAAGGTCTAAGTACTTAGAAATTAACAAATAATTTAACTGTTATACTGACTTCTTTGCCATTCTTTCAATAATTTCTTAGACATAAAAATGATACATTTTAGCCTTTTATTTTTTTATATCTTAGTCAAATTTGAAGAGACTAATTCTTTATTGTTGTGACTTATGGATCCAAAATCCAACACAAATAGAGAATTGAGTGTACTGTAAGACACTAAATTATCATTTTGACAAAACAAATGACCAAATTGATCCCTTAAAATATGATTTTAAAAATTATGGGCAAAACTTCTTATTTGGGCTTCAAATATCAAAATTTTAGAAAATTTTCGAATTTTATTTTGAGACATTTCATTAAATAATTAAATATTTTAAATATAATAAAATGATAAATTTAATCCTTTTACTTAAAATTTAAAAATATATATCACACCTCACATTCCCACATCTAACTCTCCTAAAAACAAGAAATTATTAAAAAAAAAATTCATACATCCTACCTCTTCTCCCTCACTCACCTCTACCACCATCTCCATATTTACCATTAATAACTCTAAATCCTAACCCAAAATATTAAAAATGGAGGATAAATATATGAAAAATATAAAAGAGGTTAAATTTTTTGAAAAAATGGAGAGAAAAAACAATTAAAACATGTATATAAATTATTTTTTTCTGCAAATTGCGCAGTAGTTCGGTAAGCATTATCGAATATATTATATAGGCTCGGTAACATCTACCGAACAAAACAGTGAGGTTCTACATCCACTATCGAACTACTATGTATTTGGGTGAGATATATAAGAGTAATTTTTAGAAGTACTTTTAGTATTTTAAGTATTATTAATTTTTTTTATAAATTTTTTATATTTATTAAAATATTTAATAATAAATTTAAGAACTTCTCCGTAATTTCTTCTTCAAATAAGGCCTTAAGTCAAATTAATAAGGTCCAGTCCACGCTCAAAAGTAATGCTGCCGACTAGATTTGCTCTGCTAAAGGCAGTGAATTATTTAAATAAATAACTTTTATTCGTTGAATGCTTTTATATATAAATAGTAAATATATAAATCTAAATATACTATTATTAGTTACGTTTTGAAATTATAATTTTACTCTCGCCTTTATTAACATGTACATCAATATAATCAAATTTTAATTTTATAATTAAATTTAAATTTATAACTTATATAAAAAATTATATATAAATGTGTACATTATATTAAAATATGTCAATATATAAATATTTTAATCTAATATAAGAGATAAAAAAATCTATTACAATATGATTCTTGATCAACTCTGATATACATTATAATTTAAGATAAAAAATACATAAAACATCAAAAACATCAAAGTAATCAAAATAAAAAATATAACAAAATTTAAATATACAATTTGCATATAAAAATAAATATAAATGTATGCATTATTTCAGGAAATACAAGAAGATGAAACTGAAGGAAAAATGTATTATTATCTTGATGTCTAATACAAGCACTACAAGGGTATATATACACATTAGAGACCTACAAACTACTAACTCTAATAGCCTCCCTCAAATTGATGGTTCTTTTCCAAATTGATGGTGGGAAAAGAACCATCAATTTGAAGTACAAGAAGCAAAATATGTTGAAAGCAAAGCCAACATACGCTCGTGAAAGAGTACGTAATGTTGAAACTTATGAAAGCTAAGTGATCAAATACACCAGCTAAAGAGAAAACAAACAATGGGTTGCGAGAAGCAAACGCCAATACTAAGCATCAGGTTCTAGCCTCACTGAAGGAGAAGATACGCTAGGAGAAACTGAATGCAAGGCTCAATCTCTTAAACACGAAGATGAGCGAAAAACAAACATCAGGTCCTAGTCTCATTGAAAGAGAAACACTAGGAACAATTGAATATAAAGCTACATCTCTTAAACACAGAGATGAGCGAAAACAACCATCAGGTCCTAGTCTCATTGAAAGAGAAACACTAGGAGAAACTGAATAGAAAACTCCAACTCTTCAAATACGAAGAGGAGCAAAACCAAATGCTCACAATAGAGCAAGAATTATATCAAAACAAAGTAAAAGTGATGAAACTCCGATCTTCAATTCTTGAAAACGAAACAACTCAAAACCAAGCTTTTAGAATATTACTGAATCCATTATGTACTGAATCAACCAAGAACCAAGATTCAACACCAACTAATCATAGCAATAACACCAACAAAACAGCACATTGATCTTGGATGCTTGAAAATGGAGAAATGATAGTGTGCTATTCCACTTTCTGTTTCATCATTATTAACAAATCCACCAAACACATATCCACCTTCAATTGCATCTTCAGGCTTTGGCTCTGGCAACTCAAGAACTTCAAGAATTCCATGAACAATGAGGGTATCACTGAAATACATGTTCGGATAAAAAAACAGGTGCTCCATTAAGCACCAGAACGTTACCCAATCTCCCAATTTTGATTGAGAACCCATCAAGAAATGTTGGTAACACAGTCGAATCACCATTAAAACTCACCAATTCACTCCACAAAAGCTTGCACGGAACCACATGTCGTAAAAAGATTGATGGGTCTGGTGTAACATTTACCATAGCAAGATCAATAGGAGCAAACACAGTCATCAGCATCGAGTCCTCGTTATAACCCATCCACTGATAATCAAGAAACATCGCCACCATAGAGTACCCATTAGACCTCAGGATCCCACTCGCACCTTGGAACCAAGAAGGTGCCGGAAACCTAATTGACTGGTTCGATGGTGAAGACCAACATCTGGGAGTAGTATGCAGACCACTGGCAGGAATCGGAGCACGAAAATTGGGATCGAAGAATTTTTCAATTCCGAAAATGATCAAAATCCCATCGTCGTAGATCAGAGACTCAGTTGTAATCTTGACGTTGTTGAGTGAAACTTGGCCATCAAGATGGGAAGTAGTGACAACACGAGAGTGACCAGATTGAACAAAGGCCGAGTCTGGAGGTGCGAAAATGGTGAGAGTGGATGGCTCTAAAATTGAAGTTCCAGAGATAAGCTCCATAGTGAGACCCATGGAAACGAAGCCTGAATCCTTGAGAACCTCCGCGGCATTAGCAACGATATCGGACGAAATGGAGGATGAGAAGGAAAGGAGAGAGAAGAGGATGGTGAGTTTGAACAGTAAGGAGGTTGACGTATCCATTGATGAAGCTTTTTCAAAGGTTTTGATCTCTGTAAAAATGGTGGTCTTCTAAATCAAAGTATGAGTGTTGTGTATTTGATTGGTAAAGGATGTGAGAGAGATGAGAATCTTGCACGCCATTGTCGGAGTTCTTGAATGAAGTTTTAGGTTTTGGTGTTTCTGTGATATTGCTTTGCAGAGCAACTGACGACTTCAAATCTCTTGCAGCAAGAATTTCCAAAGTAACAAGAAAACAATCAATGATGACGAAGATGGATAAATCTTGCAGTTCAGGCTCTGGTAATGACGAAAGAAAAAATATATGTTGCAGCGGATTAATTCTCTAAGATCCATGAAGCTCTGCTTCATGGCTCTGATACCATTCAGGAAATACAAGAAGATGAAACTGAAAGAAAAATGTATTATTATCTTGATGTCTAATACAAGCACTACAAGGGTATATATACACATTAGAGACCTACAAACTACTAACTCTAATAATTATATTAAAAAATTTTAAGTCAACTTATTAAAAATAGCAACACTAATCAATAATTAAAATAAAAAATATAAATGTATAGTTTAAATATAAAAATAAATAGGGAAAATAACAAAACTAACACCTCCAAAAATTATAATAACAAAACTAGCACTCCTGTGTTCAATTAAAATTGAACGACGATAATTTGGACTCGTTCAATATTGAACGTTCAATATTGAACGTTCAATATTATCCGTTCAATTAGAATTGAATGACGATAATTAGACCTATTTAATATTGAACGTTCAATATTTTACGTTCAAATTGAATATTGAACGTTCAATATTAAACGTTCAATTCTAATTGAACACAAGGGGGTGCTAGTTTTGTTATTATAATTTTTAGGGGTGCTATTTTTGGTAATTTCCCAAATAAATATGAATATACGGACATTGAAGCCACTAAGAAGACCTGTCATGGCCCACATGATTAGACCCACTTATTGTAAATTTTAATCTAATATTATTTTTTACACGTACAGAGATCTGACTATTCTGTTTTCCTAAATAAATGCTGCCGACGTAACGGTCATTGGGAAGTAAGAGCCTTTGTCCCCGCCCGCCAAAATCTGATGTCTGCCCATCCAGTGCCAGTAGTTTTGGTTATGGTGACTACTATTCATTTAATTCGGAGATTTTGTGAAGTGTGATTCATTAAAGATGGCTAGCAAAGTGAGATGAAGAAGCAATGCTAATCTTCACACGCACTAGTAGTTAAGAGTTAGTTATTAGGGAGTCATATGTGTGAATGATATGTGTTAATTGATTAAAGAGCAAAGCTAATTGTGTTTATAATCTGAATCTCTCTCTCCATCTCTTTCCTTATTTCACCTTCTTCTTTCTATTTCTATAAGCCTAACAATCTCTATAGAAGCCAATCAACTTGATTCGCTATCGCACGCACTTGACTTTGAATCTTTATGCGTCTTGACAATGTTGTTCATCTTCCACACATACAACTCATGATAATTGTGAGAATCTGAGACTCTCATCTTTCTAATAGGTAATTTTATTCTTCTTCTTTCTTGGTTATTTAAAGATGCAACAGGAGCTAGTTTTCACATTAATAACAGCTTCATTCTTAATTTCTTGGTTGCTTTGTCGTTTTTAATTTCATTTTTTTGCCTTTCAATTTATATTGTGCTAATTTTGATACCGACTTTGTATCCTGGACTTTATTGTGATTTAGAAACTAAGCTATGCAACGAAGTCATCGAAAAAACTTGTAAAGGATGTTACAATATTTGTGTAGTTAAATAATTGTTTATTGCAACATTATAATCTCGAGCAAAAAGTAGGCAGTTTCTTTTTTACGGAAGGCTAGCCTCAATAGGACTTCATTTGTTCTCTACTATGATTCTGTTATCCTACATTACCCATTGGAAAGGCGGGGCCTCTTCTCTCGAGTATGAGGAGAATTTGGCCTAAAGTTCTATATTACTGATGAACAGTCCATAAAGTACCAATCGCAGAATCCATCCCAAATAAGGATTCAAATACACATGTACAAGGTGAAGTATTTCTGAATCATGCCTCCAACACTCTATCTAATAACAAAGTTGAGTCAGCAAGACACACCTTTCATCTTACCATCACCACCAGCAACAATCTTCCATTCTAGAAGTTCACCATAATGTAGCAAAATATGGGATTGATAAGATGAAATCTAAACCACCGCTGCCTTTAAAGTTATGTCACATGTACACTGTTTCATCATCTCAACCTGTTGACTATGCACTTAAAGAGACTAGCCCTTTTCTTGGAGGTGGACGTGTTGTTCATGGAGACAAGAGGGTAAGCACTTGTGATCTTGTTGAAAGGATGTATTTTCTTTATGTCAGGGTCATCAAAGCACGTTGATTCATTTGTTGAAGTGAAAAATTGGTAACTATAAAAGAATTACAAAACACTTTGAGAAGAAGCAATTAGGTGTTTGCTTTCTCGAAGGATTGGATGCAAGGAGAAGATAATCAGCCAACCCAATTTTGAATTAATATTAAGTACACTTGCTGATTACTCAAGACACACACACATGTATATATCATTTGTCTATTACTTCGATAATAATATTGTTTATTTTCTGTAAAATTGAGTTATTATTTTTTTATTACGTCTTTTAAAAGATTATATGGTTGTATTTAAAAATTTGATATTTTGAGTAGCTCTTAGATATTGATATTTGTACTATTTATTTGGATTTTTGATAGTGAATTTTCTTCCTTGTGCTGTCGTTAGTGGAGTAGACTTTTCACATTGAAGCCATTTATTTTTCTTATTCCTTGTTATTTTGCTATTACACATAATTAATTATTTATACAATTAAATTGAACCTAGCGCCAATTTTATAACAAAAAAGAATAAAGGTGAGATGATGCTTGCAATTTAGGTAGGCACTCAAGCAGATGAGGCATTTTTTGATGCATGGCATTATGATGCTGCTACACCTACTGATAGTCCACCATCTGTCTCAACAGCACTTCGATCAAAGGTTTATCATGCACAGAGGTTATGGTATCTGCGTGTCAATCTAATTGAGGCACAAGACCTAATTCCAGCTGAGAAGAACCGTTTCCCGAATGTGTATGCAAAAGTACAGATAGGACACCAAGTTATGAAAACAAAACCATTTCAAGCTCGAACTTTCAATACTCTTTGAAATGAGGATCTTTTATTTGTTGCTCCTGAGCCATTCGAAGATCATTTGGTCCTTTCAGTTGAAGGTCGTGTAGCTTCTGGTAAAGATGAAATAATTGGTACGGTTATTATATCATTGAATTCTATTGATAAGCATGCTGATGATCGTAATATTCATTCTTGCTGGTTCAACCTAGAAAGCCAGTTGTTGTGGATGTAGATCAATTATTCATCTTACAGCAAAACAACTTTGAAAGCCAACAATTGGGGTTTTAGAGCTAGGAATCTTGAATGCAGTAGGGCTACATTCCATAAAAACACGTGAGGGGAGAGGCAAAGCTGATGCATACTGTGTAGCCAAATATGGTCACAAATGGGTCAGGACGGCACCCTTGTTGAGAACTTGTGTCCAAAATATAACGAGCAGTACACTTGGGAGGTGTTTGATCCAACAACAGTTCTCATTGTTGGTGTATTTGACAACAACCAGCTTGGATCCAAATGGTAGTAACAAGGACAATAAGATCGGAAAAAAATTTGATCCATCAGAAGGTTTTTAAGGGTAAATAGAACGGAATGACCTCTTATTAAAATATTTTATTTTTCTTTGCTTTTTTTCTTCTATTGTTTTATTAAGTAAGCAATGTGGGCTGCCTCTGTAACTTATAAATTCTTGGCCGGTCTTGCATTTCCTTTCCTTAGTCTAAAACTCTAAATGCTCTGTTCTTTGAATCGCTTCTCCTTTTGAAGAAATCTTAGCATCGCTGCCATTTCTGCTTCCTTGTCCAATTTCTTCAAGCCCTCCGACGATTACAGCTCGGTATTTGGGCCCCGTTTCGCGTACTCTGCGATCAGAATATACAATGGCCAACCAATCTAAAAGTAGATCTATCTACGCCTTCACTATTAAGGTTTTTTTTTTTTCTGATGCTTTCCGTTTTCTTGCTTGGCTCCAAATTCATTACTAGAGAATTTTCAACAATTTTTTTTTTTTTTAATAAAAATCTCTTTCCGGGTTTGTGAAAATAGAAAAAATTTCATTATTGATTTTGTTCTGCAATTGTTTTGTAAAAAAAGTGGGACCCTTCTTCAAATAGGTAGGTTATGTTGTATACTTCTGCTTACCTTTTCTTTTTCCCTCCAAATCCAGCTAAAGTGCAAATCTGATTTTTTATTAAGAAATTAAACTTGGCTTAGGTTTGGGAAAAACGATTGATTCTCGATAGTGACCATTTTCAAGTGAACATTGGTTAAATGTGCAATCTTGTCACGGAGAGTGTCCTTTTATATGGTGACGAGGTTTGCTTATTGCACACATGTTTGTAGAGGTTGTAGAATCATGTTGATAATTGTGAGTCCATAATTGTGCAAAATATGTTTACAATTTACATGTCTCTTTTAGGTGTTGCCTAATGCCAGTGGTCTTTTGAGTTTGTATTTCTTTCTAGAACACCAAGTATATATCACAAAAATATCATAAAGACAAAATGACTTGGCTCAATTTCCTTGTATACATAGTATATTAACCCAACTGTATAAAATCAAATTCTGCCAAAGTCCTCTTGATTGTCAATGTTGCATCACAATGGTACATAGTTACATCTTTCATGCCCTTTCTTTCCTTTATTTGATTAAGCTTTAACAAAGCTAATTTTCAGTTCGTATCCAATATTCAATAATTTGTTTTGTTTTAATACAAATCAAATTACACTGAGCTGAAACAAATTTATGAGAAGTACAAAAACCAAGGTTTGTTTATGTCAATTGTTTGTTCTGTCCTTTCTCTCTTTAGTGTATCACTTCAATGTTTTGAACTAAATTGCTTTTCTGGCTGCTTGGATTGGAAATTCTGGCATTTCCTTGCAACCAATTTGGAGGTCAGGAACCAGGTAGTAGTGAACAGATTCAAGAGTTTGCTTGCATTCGCTTTAAGGCTGAGTTTCCCATTTTTGATAAGGTTAGTTGAGTCATATTTCATTTTTTGTTTTAGATTTAGTTTCCAGTAGAAGATAAGCCCAACATTAAAGTGATTAAGCAATCTTCAATAGGTGGAAGTGAACGGTGAGAAAGCTACTCCATGTAGAAATCTTTGAGTTCTTGAGTCTCTGTTCGTAACTTTGAAGAATAAGGAAAAACTTTCTAATCAGAGAAAATGAGATTTGATTCAAGAGATGTTGTTTTGATCTGAAATTTCTTGTTCTATTTTCTTCTCATTCATTATCAGCGTTTCTTGTACTATTTATATATCAAGTTAGCTTCACATTTCAAGCTAACTTAATTACAAATTGAGTTAACAGAAAAGCGCGGGAAAATTGACTTAAAACAGAAAATGAAAAACAAACGCGTAACAGAAATTGGACTTGAGAGGTATAACAAACTGGCTTTAATCAGCAATCCCCACATGGGTAATATGATAGCAATAGCATTGTCCACGTGCTGCTCTCTCAGTAACCAAAAATACTGTTCATCATCATCTACCTCGAGTATTTCTTATCTGACACTATTCATCATCATCTTCACTGAGTGCAATTTCTGCAACTGCCTTTACACCCCCCCTCAAACTCAGTGGTACTTCAGTGACACTGAGTTTGGCTCTAAAATGCAAGAATTGATCAGGAGACAATGGTTTGGTAAATATATCTGCTGTTTGATCATAAGATGGTACATGTTGAACACTGAGTTGCTTGAGAAGTACTTTGTCACGCACAAAGTGACAATCTAGTTCGATGTGTTTGGTCTTGGCATGAAAGATAGGATTGGCAGATAAAGCAACAGCACCAGAATTATCACACCAGATAACAGGTGTAGCAGACACTGAGATTTGTAGTTCAAGAAGTAAAGCCTGAAGCCACACAATTTCAGCAGCTGCACCAGCTAGACACCTGTACTCAGCCTCAGTGCTCGATCTAGACACAGTGGGTTGTTTCTTTGCTGACCAAACGACAGGATTAGCACCCAGAAAAATGCAGATGCCAGAAGTTGATCTCCGAGTGTCTAAGCAAGAGCCCCAATCAGAATCAGAAAAACCATTTATCTGAAGATCAACAGAAGGTTGGAAGTATAAACCATGGTCTAGGGTACCCTGCAAGTACCTTAAGATCCTCTTTACAGCTCCCCAATGAGTGTCCTTAGGGTGAGACATATACTGACACACCTTATTAACAGAAAATGCAATTTCTGGTCTCGTGAGAGTAGCATATTATAGTGCACCAACTGTGCTACGATAGAGAACAGAATCAGTAAAATCATCACCTACATTACTTCTGAGAGCTGAACTGGAAATCATGGGAGTAACTGCAGACTTAGCTTGTGTCATATGGGCTTTGTTGATAAGAGCTCGAATGTATTTAGACTGATTAAGGAATAGACAACCATTAGCCAGTCTGGAAACCTCAATGCCCAAAAAATAGTGTAGAGAGCCCATATCTTTTAAGGCAAAACGATGATGAAGAACTTCAATAAATTCATTAACCTTGATTGATGAGGAGCCTGTAATGATCATATCGTCAACATAGACAATAATGTAGATTCTGTAATCTGAGTTGATTAAGCAGAATAAGGAATCATCAGATTTGGCCTTAGTGAACCCAAACTGCAACAGAGCAGTGGACAATGTGTCAAACCATGCCCTAGGAGCTTGTTTGAGGCCATATAGGGACTTTCGCAGTTGACAGACATAATCAGGATAGTCTTTGCTGATAAATCCTGCTGGTTGTCTCATGAACACTTGTTCTTGAAGATTGCCATTAAGGAATGCATTGTTGATGTCTAGTTGGCGAAGGACCCAGCCATATCTCAGTGCAACAGACAGAATTACTCTTATAGTGGCATGTTTGACAACAGGGCTGAAAGTTTCAACAAAATCACATCCAGCTACTTGTAAATAGCCTTTTGCCACTAAACGAGACTTAAGCTTTTCTACTGATCCATCAGCCAACTCTTTAACTCTAAATAGCCATTTGTTTTCAATTATTCTTCGATTTTCTGGACAAGGGACCAAATCCCAGGTATGATTCCTCATCAGTGCATCATATTCCTCCTTCATGGACTTAAACCAACCCTCATGTGCTAAAGCTTGCCTGACTGTTTTGGGAAGAGTAACAGCAGTGGTGGCAGTATACACTTTGGGTTTAAATATTCCAGCTTTGGCACGAGTTGTCATTCCATGGGTATTGGCATGAGTTGTTATTCCCTGTGTCTGATAGGAGGATAAACTAGAATGAGATGTGGCTGACTGAGAGGAAACATTGGGAGAAATGCCTGGTATGGAAGATGAAAGACTGGGCAGTGAGTGTTGGTTGGTGACAGGTATGGAAGAGGCATTAGAGCAAATGGGAAAGGAAGTTTTTGACACTGTGGGTAATATAGTTTTTAGAGGCTGATTAGGTGGTAACAAGGGAGGCTGTGAGGCAAAAGGAAAGTTGAACTCATCAAAGTAGACATGCCTTGATATAATTATTTTTCCATCAGCAGTGAGGCACTTGTAACCCTTATGACATGGGCTATAACCAATAAATGTGCAGGGTTTTGATTTGAAATCAAATTTTTGTTGATTGTATGGTTTGATAAAAGGGAAGCACCTGCAGCCAAATACTCTCAGAAATGCATAATCAGGTTTAACTGAGAACAAAGTTTCAAGAGGGCTTTTACCACTTAACACAAGACTAGGCAGTCTATTTGTAACAAATGTGGCCGCATGGAAAGCTTCATCCCAGTACCTCAGTGGCATAGCAGCAAGTGCCATCATGCTTAGTCCCATTTCAACTATCTGTCTATGTCTTCTTTCGGCTAGACCGTTTTGCTCAGGGGTGTGAGGACAGGAAATGCGTCTTGTAATGCCAGCAACACTCAGCATAGGATCCAAACTAGTATATTCTCCACCTCCATCAGTTTGTAACACTTTTATCTGCTTGTTAGTTAGTAGCTCAGCTTTTGCTTTAAACAACATGAAGGCTTTTCTACAATCAGATTTTTCTTTAAGGAAATATATCCAACTAAATCTAGAAAATTCATCAGTGAAATGGACATACCATCTAAAGCCAAGGCTTGATGACATAGGTGCAGGTCCCCATACATCCGAATGTACAACATCTAAAGGAGCTTTAGCTTTATTTAGCAAAGATACAAATGGCAGTTTATGTGTCTTGCCTAAATGGCAAGCACTACATACAAGCTGTTTATGACAAGAACTAGTAGCTTTGACATTACAATTTAGCATTACTTCTTTAGTGATTGGTACAGAGGGATGACCCAATCTGTTATGCCAAAGTACTAAGCTAGAGTTGTCAGTTACATCTTCAACTGTCACAGTTAGCAAGCTTTGAGGAAAAACTGGAAATTGCTTGATAGGAATGTGCGGTTTATGAACAAACAGATTGAAGGTGTACAAACCATTGTTAAGCCTTCCTTGCATGAGTTTCTGCCCGGTGGTCTTGTCCTTCACATATACACAGTCAGCATGAAACTCAATAAGAACATTGTTATCCTTAGTAAACTGAGCCACACTTAGAAGATTCTTGGTGACTGATGGCACATGTAACATATTGGACAAAATGAACTGTGTGGAAGTGTTGCTAGCAGAGGATACAGAAGACATACCAATATTTGCAATAGGTAGACAGGATCCATTGCCTACTTGGAGTTGTTCAGTACCTGTAAATTCAGACTTAACAGCTAGATTTAATGGATCTGCTGTTACATGATGGGTAGCACCACTATCTGGAAACCACATTGGATCACAAACTGGGTTAGAGTTAGCATATAAGACTGTTGGAGATTGATTTGTTTGTGGATTTGTGGTTTGCTCTGTTTTAGAGTAATATACAGATGGCTGTTGTGCAGATGATTGTTGTTGTGATGATGAGATTGGGCCTGACATATGTTGTACATAAGGATCGAACATAGCTACCTGAGCTTGTGGATTGTTAAAATTGGTGAAGGAAGAGTGATTTGGTGTTTGGTTCTGTGGTGTATGTACAGGGTAGGGAGGTGGTGATTGAAATGATGTGTAAGGTGAGGGAGAAGAAAAATTGGAAGTGAACTGTTGATTTTGTGAAAAATTGGGTCTCATTTGAGGTGAATATTGACTGTCAAATCTATGCCAGCACTTATTAGCATAATGTCCCATTTTTCCACATATTTGGCACTGTGATCTGTTGTTGTAGTAGTTCCTTCCTCTTCCTCTGTTCATATTCTGTGAATAAAAGTTGTATGGCTCATTGTGCTGATTAAGATCTTGAACAAAAGTGTTGTTTAGAGAGTGCTGAGTAGGTTGAGGATTGATATACTGAGGTCTGTAGTTAGGCTGTTGGTTCACTGGTTGATTGTTTTGAGATTGATTTGGTGCGTGTGACTGAAAAGTATATGGATAAGTAAGATTCACAGTACCAGTAGATGTATGTTTAACATCAGCCACATTAGCTGTTGGCAATAGTGATGTAGGTGTGTTTCTTCTTTCAATTCTACTCTCATGACTCAACAATTTGTGTTGTACTTCTTGTAGCTTTACAGTTCCTTCTTGCACATTTGCTACCACAGAATCATAATCACTGTCCAGACCATTTAGGATTGTTAGAATCTGTTCTTCTTCAGAGACTGAACATCCGGCAGATGATAGTTGTGATGCCAAGGATTGCACTCGTTGCAAATATTCACTGATGCTCATTCCTTCCTTCTTCATAGAGTTCATCTCTGATTTATAGTGCATAATTCGAGCTCGAGAGTGAGACATAAAGTAATTTTCAAGACATACCCATACTTCACAGCTTGTATCACAGTCTTGAACCTTTTTTACAAATTCATCAGTCATTGATCCTACTAGCCACGAACTGATCATATGATCTTGCCTGATCCAGTACTTGTATTCAGAGTTTGTTGTTCCATCTTCATTCAGTTTTGCTGGAATTTTAACAGATTCATCTAGAAAACTCTCTAATTCATAACTTCTGAGCATACGAATTACTTGTTTCTTCCATATGATGTAGTTTTCTTTATTGAGTTTCACAGCTGATACCTGATTGTGAAAAGAGATAAGTTCTAGCTCCATTGTTCTTTGATCTGTCATTTCTTGAATCTTTTCTTCTTTGTTGATTCTTTCTCAGTTGATTCTTTAATTCAATTCTCGATCTATCAATAATATTGTTGATTTGCGTTAGCGAATTGCTCTGATACCATGTAGAAATCTTTGAGTTCTTGAGTCTCTGTTCGTAACTTTGAAGAATAAGGAAAAACTTTCTAATCAGAGAAAATGAGATTTGATTCAAGAGATGTTGTTTTGATCTGAAATTTCTTGTTCTATTTTCTTCTCATTCATTATCAGCGTTTCTTGTACTATTTATATATCAAGTTAGCTTCACATTTCAAGCTAACTTAATTACAAATTGAGTTAACAGAAAAGCGCGGGAAAATTGACTTAAAACAGAAAATGAAAAACAAACGCGTAACAGAAATTGGACTTGAGAGGTATAACAAACTGGCTTTAATCAGCAATCCCCACATGGGTAATATGATAGCAATAGCATTGTCCACGTGCTGCTCTCTCAGTAACCAAAAATACTGTTCATCATCATCTACCTCGAGTATTTCTTATCTGACACTATTCATCATCATCTTCACTGAGTGCAATTTCTGCAACTGCCTTTACACTCCAATATACAAGTTGTTGAAGTCAACCAAAGGTGGTACGTTTGCGAACAGCATTAAGTGGAATTTTTCCAAGTTTCTTGTTGATAAAACAAGAAGGGAACGTCGTCGAACGATTTGCCCCCACAACTTCTCCTCATTCCATTGATGTTGAAATCTTCCTCCGATTTTATTATGCGACTAAAAAAACAAAAACTATATTTTGCTTGTTTTACTAGCAATTACTTTTGGTTTCTATATTTGCATATGTAAAGAAACTATTGGGAATTGTATGAAGGCACTGTATTTGAATCTCCTCAGCTTGTTATCCCCAATAGGTGACATAGGATACTCAACTTTCATTCTCTGTTGATGTTACAATGTAACAACCAGTGGTTTGTTCAAATAAAGTTGATTTAGTTGTTGCTTTGTCCTCTCCTCTTTATCTTATATTCTTAAGATGAATTTTTGTTAGGGAATATGATGCCATACTAAAAATAAAAAAAAAATTATCATTTGTTCTCGTTTGGTTAGCTACTAACTGTATGGCTACCATTTTGAAATCAAACTTGTATTTTCTTATGAAGAAAAATCATTTTACAATTGAAAGGAATTGTGTTGTTACATAAGTATTCTATTTATTTTCAGCTCAATAGTTTCTCTGAAATCAATTGTTGTTGCATAATTATGGCTATTTTTTTTTAACCTAATGCTCAAGTATAGAAAAATGTGATAATGACGGACTCATATTGAGGGCTATACCGGGCTCAAGCCCGGATAGCCTTTTGGAAGTTTTTTTTTTTTATATATAATCAAAAAAATTAATTATATACAAAAAAAAAATATATATATATATATATATATATTGTTAATAATGTCACCTCTATGATTAAATGAAAAGTTATATTCAGTAACAAACTCATGTCCGGTATAGTCTTTTTGAGGTTTTTTTTCTTTTTATTTTTAATAAATATTACTAATATTTTTATAAAACACAATATATTATTTATCACCAAAATTCTATAAATAAACTTAGACTAATATACCATTTTTTGATATTATATTGTCCGCAACTGCTTCTTTTCTGCTTTGTAATTATGTTCTTTGGTCTGTTGCTTGCTCTTGCTACATCAAGTCAAAGTCTAGTATTTTTTTTAAAAAAATTTATTAAAGTTATTTATATTATTTTTAAAAATATATTAAATATTCAAAATATTTATACTTAAATTTACAATCAAATCAATAATTGTATGTTATATACTTTGAAAAATTATAATTTTTAAACTTTTAATCGAAAAATATCATATAATTATTAATTAGAGTGTCTATGTAAATATAAATTTGTATATATTTAGCACTCCTATTTCTTCGTAAAGTTGACTATTATTTTCTTAGATTAGTTAAACCTTATTTGATAATTAATAAATTTTATGAATTATCATTGGAACAATTTAAATAAATTTTTTGTTTGCTTTTTAAATTTATATTTTTGTTTTTTGTTTTTTAAGTTTATATTTTTTTTAATATTAGTTATAAATTTTGATATTATAAATAAAATTTTTTATAATTTTTTTTAATATATTAGCCCTCCTAGGAAAAAAAATCTGGGTCCGTCCCTGAAATGTGATACATGGACGAACCTCATTTGTCTCAACCATAATGCATAAAAATTCAATCTATATTTTCCCTTTTTCGAAGAAAAATAATTCATTGAAGATATATTTGTCATATTTATGTATAAATTTTAAATTGAAAAAAATACATTTAATTCAATTTTTTTGCATTTTCTAAACCTTGACATATAATTTAAGA
Source organism: Elaeagnus macrophylla (assembly GCA_029378325.1). NCBI lineage: Eukaryota > Viridiplantae > Streptophyta > Magnoliopsida > Rosales > Elaeagnaceae > Elaeagnus > Elaeagnus macrophylla. The sequence goes on from CM055645.1 coordinate 28,267,229, forward strand.
AACTAACTATAATTTTCACAATCTATAATTTTTTTTTTACAAGATATACCATATTTATAATATTCTCAACATTTACATTTTTCCCCCTCAAGAATTGTCAATAAATACATAATAGTTAAGTATTCCTTCCCTAAAAAATATGGAGTGTATTATTACCTTTTTCGAGTAGTACAATATGGAGTGTTTAGTCTCTATTATTTTAGAAATATTTATTAAAGTAATTTGTACGTAGAAGATTTTTTTTAGGTATTAGATTAAACTATTTACATTAATTACTAGTATATTATAATCTATTATATTTTATATAATATTTATAAATTTAATATCTTTTAAAAATAATACATTATTAATTCATCTATTAATATTTTAGTTAATTTTTTATTAAAATAAATAAACTTTACATGTAAATAAAAACATTTTGGTCAATTAATAGATTTATAAATTAAAAAAACATGTATTATCTAATTTCAAACTCACTTAATTATAATACATTGAAGTATAAAATGTTAAAATTTTGCAATAATTTTAAGCTTAAATATAAAAAATGTTTTGTTCACTTTATTCTAAGTTATGTATATAAAAAAAAAAAAAAAAGGTATTTTAAAAAATACAAAAAATTAAAGAAAAGATAAAAAAAAAAAAAAAAAAAAAAAAAAAAAAAGAAGAAGAAGAAGAAGAAGAAGAAGAAGAAGACCTATTTAATGAATGCATTTTTTTTCTTTAAGAAATGAGTACCTACGTAATGCCATATTTTTACCAAAATTAAATTTATTATTTATTTTTTATGTGTGATAAATAATTTTTAATAATTTTAAAAAAGAAAACATATTTTACAAAATAAAAAAATATATTTTTAAAAATGATTTAAAAATAAAAAAAAATATTAAATTTAAATTATAACCTACAATTAAAAATATAGATGAATTAAAAAAATTATAATATTTAAATATTTTTTAAGTAAAAAAGATAATAATTATCTTTCATATAATAAAATAAATATTATAAATGTTATAAATATTAAAATTAATAAAAATTTATAAACTTTTAAAATACTACATAAAACGTTGAGCTAAAAGTATATCATTAATTAAATTTAATGGACTAGATTTTTTTTTTTTTTAAATAGATACGAGGAGTTCGGGAGTAAAAAACTTGTAAGTAGTATGCTTCAGCGAAAGTGGTGATCGAGGTGGGTTAGGTTCCCATTTCTGCTCTGACGTTAATTCTTTTTTTCTTTTGTCTAGATTTTGTGATCATTCAATGATTTGGGGATTTCCTTCAAACCTGGATAGAATATATTTAGGATGACAAGCGAGCCCACAAAGAACGCCGAGACAATACACGACTTCACTGTCAAGGTCAATCTCTTGCTCTTTGCATCCACATATCAAACAATTCATGGGCATCTTTTTTATATATTCTCAGATATGTTAAAAATTAAAGCTCTTTTTTTATAGATATTTTTTAAATAACCCATTTAGGGTTCGGGATATTGGGCGTTCTTAATTCTACAAATTCAAAAAGTTTGATAGCTTATTGCATTACAATGAAAACAGTGGGGAGCTGCTATTGAAGAAGAAGAACATAGTCTTTTCTTTAACCGAAAGCACTCGGAGTAGGAAGTGGGAACTCGCTGAGAAATTACAAATTTGTGAATTAAAATACATGCATTTTTGCGTTGGGATTTGAAAGGTTTGTTAGAGCTTAGACTAAAATGTTGAATCTTTCAAAAACAGATGGATATCTTTTGGATTGATTGTAAATATGGAATCTCTTCATCAATGTAACACCATTAGATTGTTAATTGTAGTAACCTTTTTAATTCTTATATGGTCAGTACAATCTTACAAAGGGTATTTAAAATGATTGTTTCACAAAAAAAAAAAAATTTGTGTGTGTGTGTGTTGGGAAATGATGTTCTATTATAGTAAATTAGTTACGGTTGTTCTATTATTAATGACAAATGCTATTGCAGGATTCCAAGGGAAATGATGTTCATCTTAGCATTTACAAGGGAAAAGTTTTACTGATTGTCAATGTAGCTTCTAAATGGTATTCCTTTCTCTCCCATCCTTAGATTTTTTATCAGTCCAAAAATCTGTATCATATCGACCTATTTCAGAACCTTTTTATTTGCAGTGTCAAAAGTATGAGGCCTTTTTTTAATTTTCACTCTTGAGATTTAGGCTCATCTTTTTTCGAGATACTCCTTGTATTATCCACCCCTGTTTCTGTTTTTGTCTTTTTGATTGTGGCAGTGGACTGACCAACTCAAATTACACTGAGCTTAACCACTTATATGAGAAGTACAAAGATCAAGGTTAATATTGATTTTGCTTCTCGTCAAATTTTTTTTTCTTTCTGAATTTCTTTGCTTTCATCTCTAGCTTTTATTGTTCAATTTCCTGTTTCATTATTGCTGATGTAAATCAGTGAGCTAGTTTCTACTTTTTGTGTATTGTATTCATGATCCATTGTCCTTTATTCTCTTTGACTGGCGTACCGTGGGGCTAGGCCTGGAGATACTTGCATTTCCATGCAACCAGTTTGGCGAGGAGGAACCTGGAAGTAATCTAGAGATTAATGAGTTTGTTTGTATTCGTTTCAAATCAGAATTTCCCATATTTGACAAGGTAGACTGAGAATGAGTGTAGTATGGCCTAATTGTTTTTATTAAGCAACTCCAATAACCAATATGTCTTTTGCGCTTGCTTGCTCTTCCCCTCTTGACATAATGCTAATGGCTAAATTGAACTTAGAGTTTTTGGTGTATTGCCTTCTACTGGTTTAGGTTGAAGTGAATGGTGAAAAGGCTGCTCCAGTGTACAAGTTTTTGAAGTCAGGGAAATGGGGATTTTTCAAGGATGATATTCAGTGGAATTTTTCCAAGTTTCTTGTTGACAAGAGCGGAAAAGTTGTCGATCGCTACTATCCCACAACTTCTCCACTTACCATGGAGGTAAAACCCATGTCAACTCTATACATTGAGTCGTGCTTTTTGTTTATTGTCGATGGATAGTATTTTGAGTCTCTAATTCATCTTCCTTCATGAAATTTATCAGCATGACATAAAGAAGCTCTTGGGTATCGAATCGTAAGCTTGAGATGTCAAGACTTCCATCCAGTTATAGCAACTCAAGAAATCATTTAGATGCCTGTGATTTTTATCAATTTGCAGCCTGAATCAGAAGTTTAATATTTATCAAAATAAAATTGTGTTGATTTGCTGCTTAATGTACTATGCTCTACTTGTAAATCCTCGTTACCGAGCTTAATGTAATGTGTGTTCAATTCAAGACTTACCTCTTAGTTCGTCAAATGTGCTCTATTTTTTAATGTTATTTGTGATATTATTACTTGTTATATAGCTGCTCATAAACCTTTTATTTTTTATAATGTTCATTTGTAGATGAGAGAAATATATATATATATATGTTGATGATGGTTCTTAAAACACAAAACCTCAAACTTACGATGACAATTGTAAAATAACATTACTTATAATTTAAAAAAACAAATAACATAATAGGTCTTAAGGAATATTTATGAAACTTTTGTCAAAAAGATATCGTTAAAACTATAAATAGTAGACAAGAAAAAGGAAAAAAAAAAATACTTGTAGGCATGCCAGAGTCCGATGTCAAAATAAATATGTCGTTTGGAAAAATTATTTGGTCTGTAATTTAGCAATTTTTGATACGATTTGTGATTTTAACACGATTTATTCATAAAATAGTTAGATTTAGATTGGTCCATAAATAGGTTGATTCTTATAACCTATTTAAAAAATTAGATCATAATAAATTAATTCAAATAACTTGTGACCTATATAAATAACTCGAATAAATAATTAAAATTATTAAGATAAGTAAGTAATTATTTATATTATAGTTTATATTTTAAAATATTATTAGAATAATGTTTAAATTTATTTTTTGTATTTTTATTAATTTATAATAATATGTTGTTTAATTTAATTTTGTATGTTTTGATTATTGATTATTTATTTTAGACTTAATTAAACAAGCTTTTACCTAAAAAAATTTTATGATATATATTTTTTGTTAGATTTTTTATTGGTATTTGAGATTTTAATACCATAGTATTAATATATTATAATAATTATAGTTATTGATATTATTTTTATTTTATATCACTTAATATTTTAATAATTATTTTGTTGAATAATACTTAAATTAATTTAATTTTTAAATTTTTTAATTTTATTATATTAATAAATTATATAAATATATTTCAAACTTCATATAATATATTAAATTTTATTATATTATAAAATATAATATAATATATATTATTAAATAAATTAAATGAATCAATCTATAAGACAAGTAGAAGATTTTACTTTCTAAGTTATTTAATAAATAAATTGTTTGATAAAAAAAATATATGAATTTCGAATCAAAGCTCATATATCGCATTAAGGACGGTAATTTTTTATACGATTTGAATACGATATGACTATATTTTTTTTTAATAAAAATTAATTAATAATTTTTTTATGTTCTTAAAAATTTTGTTATTTTTTACTATTATAAATAAGTAACACAAAAAAAATTTAAGTAAATTTTTTAATGTATCAACTAACACAAAAATATGATACAAATAATATGAATAAATATAACACAAACACGACTAACACGGACACAATTGACACCCTAAAACCAAACCAACCCATTTAATTTCCCAACAATAAAAATAAGTATTCTATGTAATACGTGTCATTACTCTTCCTTCTTTTGGTTGGTATGGTCTAAGGCAGCTGGTCCAAATCGTTCTGTGTCTGTTTATGTCTCAGTTTTTAGCTTCTTTATAATCGCTGTTCTTCTCTTCTAGTCTACATGGGGGCGTAAGTTCAAGAGTCAAGAACAGAAAATACGATGACAAGCGAGTCCACCAAGAACCCTGAAACGATCTATGACTTCACTGTCAAGGCTCGTCCTTTCTACCAACTTGTTATATTCATATGGGTCTTTCGATTCGTTCTCTAATATTACAAAAATGTGAACTGTTTCACTTTTTTTTATTTTTATTTTTTATGCCAAATGTTATATTGTTGCTTTGATTCTAACCACAGTAAATGGTATTTGATATCTGGGTTTATGGGTACTTAAAATCTAGCATTTTTGTTTCCATTATTACCTAGATCTAGAAGATTGCACTTTGAGCTGTTCTTAAAAGAGAAAGAGAGCGATTTTGGAGAAGTTAACCAAAATCCAGTAACAGGGTACTTTTGTGGGTTCAATGGGATCATTTAGTCTGTTTACCCTAAATTTCTGGAACAATAAAGGATACAAGGTAAATTTTGAGAGAGAAAAAATCTGCTTTTTCAAATGTTCTTTAAGGAACTAGGAAAGGGTAACATCACAAGGAGAGCAAGTGCTCTTTAGTGAAGCTTCCTGGTCTTCCTAGCCTTGCTTAAAAGTTGAAACCTGTTCGAAGTCTAGATTTATAAGCTGGCTAAAGCCTTAATTAAACACCTATAAGTTGTATTTTAAATGATAGTGAATTGCTTGTTAATTTCAGGATTCTAAAGGAAATGACGTAGATCTTGGCATTTACAAGGGAAAAGTTTTACTGATTATCAATGTTGCATCTAAATGGTATCCCTTGTCCTCTCTTTGATAGATTAATTGATTGACACTATTATACGAATCTCTGTTGTACACTTCAAAAGTTTCAGTTTTAAGATCCTTTCTTGCCTTCTTCCACACCATAAAATCTCTTTGCTCACTTCTGTTTCGGTTCTATTTTTGTTGTGACAGTGGATTGACCAACTCAAATTATGCGGAGCTGAACCAATTATATGAGAAGTATAAGGATCAAGGTTTGCCTTTTCCTTGTGTTGTTTGGCCAGAAAAATCAAGATTGAGAATTTGGAACCTTGTTTTACAAATAGAACGTTTGTCTTCTTTGACAATTTTCTCGTATGTGAATTTGTGTATGTTTTCCCTGGTAGTTTGTGTGTCTTTTCAATTTTATGATACATTATCTATCATGTTGCCTTGCTTCTATCATCTATCACTCTTGTTTTTTGGCACTATCTTGAAAAAATCTTTGTGTGTGCTTAAAAAATATGTTCTTATGACACATACGTTTGTCTTTTCTTTGGTTTCGTTTAATTTCCAATTTGACTATATGCTGGGGGCTTGATGAAGGCTTCGAGATACTTGCATTTCCATGTAACCAGTTTGGAGAGCAGGAACCTGGAAGTAATGAAGAGATCACAAATTTCGTGTGCACTCATTTCAAATCGGAATTTCCCATATTTGACAAGGTTGGTCTTGTCAAGCAAGAATACATTTTCTTCTTATAACTTCTTTGGATAAGATCCTCATTCCAGTTACCGTTTTGCTTTCACTTGACACATACTTAAGTTGTTGATATCTGATGGTATTTTCTTCTCGACGTTCATTCACATCTTACCTTTTAGGTTGAAGTGAATGGTGAAAATGCTTCTGCTGTATACAAGTTTATGAAAACTGCCAAATGGGGACTTTTGGGTGATGAAATTCAGTGGAACTTTTCTAAGTTTTTGGTTGACAAGAATGGGAAAGTTGTCGACCGCTACTACCCTACAACTTCTCCTCTTAGTATTGAGGTAAAAAGACCCTAGTGTCTGATTCAATTCTACAGATTAATTATGCTATGTTTATTTTGTGATTTGAATTTTGTCCATGGATGGCATTCATTAATTAACTTTACGGGTGTTGTTGCAGTACAATATAAAGAAGCTCGTGGAGGGTTAACAACTAAAGGAATCCTGATACATGCGAAGACTTGCACAGGCCTTCCATTTTATGTTAAAACTTAATGGTTTGCAGCTAGTAAGACTAGTTTCAATATTATAAAAATAATGTGTTGTATGAAAAGCTTGAGCAATTGCAAAGCCTTGTAGCCTTGCTATTATGATAATGTGTCGTAACTTTGTAAAATTGTGATGATGTTTCTACTACTACTTTGTATAAACTGAAGAAAAAGTGCATCGGAGTAATATTGCCACTGGTATTTTCTATTTTATCCCTTGATTGGAATTTGAAACTAGCTTAAAACTACTTGTATTTGTTCCAAGCCCAAGGCGATAGATTAGACTTACATGCGTAATGTATGAACTTACTCTGATAATGTTGTTTAGTTGACAATGATAGAAATGACGAGGAACTTTTTTTTACATTTTGATTTAATTGTTGATCTCAATTAACAATACCTTGAAATAAAGTTAATTCAATACCTTTTGTTTTTCTTCTAAACGATATGATGCAATATTCACCACCATCTAGCTACTCTATATTCACCTCAAGAGCAAATAAGTAACATGAGCCAAGACTTGTTCACTCATCCATATCATGGATAAGGCAATCCAGCATGCAATGATTGTAAAGAAAAATAAACCAACATTGCTCAAATGAAAGTATTGTTTTCAGACAAGTTATATCAATAACATTAGGCTACAGAAGACAGCATGTGCCCTAGCAACTTTTTCAGTACACATTAATATTGTTACGCAGAAGGGAACCTCAAGAGGATGTAGCCGAAAATGAGTTGCTAAAGAGACAATTCTCAAAGATCCACTTCATTTACAACAACACATATGTACAAAACCTCTTATGTGTCTGTTGCAGCAAATTAAATCTTCATCCCCGCATCAAGTCAATACCAGTATGGGAATTTATCATATCGGCCGGCACAGGACCTGGCCAAATGCCTGCTGCAGAAGGAGTATAACTCTGAGTGGGTGGAGCACTAGTTGGTGTGGTTAATTTATGACCACCACCATGATGAGCTTCAGAATTATCTTCACTTTTAGCACCAGCAATTTGTTTAGTCTTGGTCTTACCACCATATACAAAACTACAAACTACTACCTGTAAGCAAGCATCAAGGATAAGACAACAAAATTCTATAAAATCGTATGCATCTTTATATATGACCTATCCCGACCCAACTTCTGTGTGTACATTTTCAGCACAGCCAATATACAGTTTAAATTCACACAAAATGCAATCTTGCAAGCATGTTTACCCACATGCTTAATTTATATAAGCATTATTACTTTTATACCTGGACTGGGTTCGCAGCAACAAGCCTTGCCACAGCACCACCAATAACATGACCATCACAATTGGAAAGGGATGCACTTATTCCTCCTGTTCGATTGTGAGGACCACCCTCCTCTGCAACCAAGTATGATCCTGACAAACACAATATCTGAAACCGGCCCTGGAAAACAGCACAAAAAGTCAAATCCTCTTATAGCTGTTGGTCTTCAGCTAAAAATTAAATGTAGCTAAACTTTTTCAAAGGGAATAGGAGATTGCTGTAACAGAGTTGTTGCAGCAGAACTAAATATGTTGTATGCAACCTCATATGTGACACTGACACCAGTGGATGCCGGTTGATGCAGTGATACTGTCGAGACTGTACCACTGCCTGATAAGATGCATAAAGCCCTTGGTCTTTGTTGTGCAAATGACAAGAGTTTTGCGACGATATCCTGCAAAGAAAAATAATATACATTTAAGGGGAGGAAAGAAAAAGGAAAATAAGAGTCATTTAAACTATGCAAGACTCACTGATATTTAATAAAATATGAATAGATTTGAAGGCAGATGCTATATTTTAAAGAGCCTGTGCCACAGTAACCACCAAAGACATTAAACAAGCAATCGGATGTTAAATGGTTTTCACTTTCAGTTTTAAGTGTGTTCAATTTCTAGAGATATACATAACAGATCATGTTTGCATAAGACTGCAGATTTCAATTACAGTAGCCAATTTGTTTAGACAAACATGTATTTATTTACATCAAAGTATACAGATTAGAGAAAGTCATTGGTATACATACATAAAGCAGTATTTAGTATCAAGGCTTCCATCTTATATCCTTGAGCAGTACATATTCGGAAATTCAGTTGAACCAATAACATTAAAACTATAGTAACAAATATAACCAAGTCAAAGAATGTGACTATTGTAAAGAAGTATCTGGTGTTCACACCCTTCACAAGGCATAATGCAGAAATGAGGCAATACTAAATATATTAAACTTAGGGCTACATATAACTTAAACCCATTAGTTTTTTAAGAGGGCATTGAAAAGTCCAGTATATCTCACTTCTCAGGACATAGATCTCATTATCTGCATTAAAATCTAGATCTCATGCTATATCATACCTCTCCAACCCCAATGATGATAACATGTGGTGCAAAAGCTATTCCAGCTGAACTGTTCATCCAATCACCTATAAAAAAATATTTTAACATAAGAAAGTTGTATTACAGACCTTAAAACACATGTAAAAGAGAGCAATCTTAAAACAGTGAAGGAAACCAGTGAACTTCTGCAAGAAATTTCAAAAAATTTATACGAGTATAGGAGGTTCCCGAGCTAGTCAAACTCAGGTAGCTTTTATGAAATTACTTGTACATTGTAACCAAAGTATAAAGAACAACCATTCAAAATTTCCACTAGAAACATAAATTTACCACAAAATTTCACCCGAGTAAAATTTGGATATCCATAAGAAATGTGTCAGGATTGTAAAAGAAAAATTACCAAGAGCAGCTAATTGTTGTTTCTTTCCGCTACCAGGTGGTCGCCCTCTTGATCGTTTGTTAGTTGGTGAGCCTGAACCAGCTGTGGCAGAAGCAGAAGCAGACATGGGAGAGAGTCCCAACGAAACTTGCCTATCAGGGCCATATTTTCTAGGCCTCCCTCTTTTCTTCTTAACAGGTTCACTGGAGGCATTCCAGAAGGCATATCTACTCTGTTTCCATGAGAAAAATTGGCACGAGAAGGCTCTACTGAAAATGTCGATGCATCAGAGCTACCCCTGATGTCGGATCGAGCTGAAAAGCTAGTATTTGACAAGGGTCTAAACCCAGGTGTCATATGCAACCCACCAACCTGTGATCCAGAGCCAGACCCACTAATTCCACCCTTATGTATGTAATATGAAGCTGACCCACCAGCCAATGCCATGGCTTCTCTCCCATCCATGCATTTACGAAGAGATTAATCAAAAGAAAAAGTTTAAGGACTTTCAGTTCCTGAATTCTTAGGAAAGTTTGTATCTTGTACCCTTGAATTTTAAATCTACAACTCTACCTAAGAATGTACAGCTAGCACTAAGAGCAAAAGAACAAACGAAGATTGACTAACTGACAGGAAAAGTCATGTTATTCAACACTAAACTTTGAAATATAAGATACATAGGATTCCAAATAACGGGTTTCCTAGGGTTTTTTCTTTGAGTGCGTAAAATCAGCTAACTTCACAAAATTTTAATCTTTACCCAGAAAACGAAGATAGTGATGTCAAAGGTTTAAAATTTTCACCTTCCTACCAAGGATTGAGAGTCTTAAAAATAAATGTAGGAAAATCAAAAACTTCACAGAGGTAAGAGACGGAGTAACAAAAGCTTAGCGGTCCAAGAATTAAGTCTGAGCTCCAAACTATGAAAACAAAACCCTAGATTTGAAATTGAGTGAGTGAAAATGCATAAAAGGGGTGAAAAGACAAAGATGGGGGTGGAGGTTTTGGAGAAAAAAATTAACTGAGGAGAAAAAATGGATCTTTTGAATTAAAGGGAGGTGAGTGTGTGAGGGGTTTATGTCACTATGAACTGTGAACTGTTAACTACTACTATCATGCTGAGAACTTTCACTTTTCTTTATTGAGTAGGTGTCATGCTTGGGGGGTTGTGGTGCAGGCATCTGACTAAAAGAAAGAAAAGACCAATGGTTATTGGAGGGACAGTGGTGGCCTACCAATGTGCCAACCTACATGTCCTTTTCAGTTCTTAGGGCAGAGAGCCCTCTCTCTCTCTCTCTCTCTCTCTGATTCTTTTGCTGGTTTGGAGTTTACTATTGAATGCTATTCTGATGTAAACAATGACGATATATATATATATACATTTTTTTTTTTTTTTTTATTATCATTTTCTGATGAAAGGGATACATTTTAATCTTACTGGGATGTAGGTAGGAAATAAGAGCACAATGCTGAATTTAAATTTAGATAAAATCATGGAGTCAAAAGTATGGATGATTATATCTAATAACTATTTATACAAACAAGAATATTGCAATTTCGCTCAAAAATAATATTTAAATTAACGATTTGCACTAGTTTACTAATCTACTTCTCCTTAACAAAGCTATTGTGGAACAAATAAGGGGGGAAAAATGACGAGATACGTACAAGTTCTTAAAGATTATGTATACGAGTCTTACGACACACTTTTGAAGAAAAGAATTGATTATTTCCCATATTAATAAATGAGAAATTATATTGAAATAAATAAGATGAGTACAATTTACGAAATTATCTCACAAATGCATGCATCATAAGTGGAAAGAAAAGAACAATTACATACACTTTAATAAAAATAAAATGGAGACAATAGTGAGTCTTCTTTTTTTTATTCTTATTGTCTCCTCATCCTTGCTAATAATAAATACTAAGAAAGCTTTACAACATGTTGAAATGAACTCCAAATCCAAACATATCACCGATAATGAAGAAACAATAATATTAAAGCCCAGCTACAATTATTCTTTTGCAGACCTCTTGAAAGATAATAATAATAATATAGCCATAACCAAAAAATTTGAAGCTTCCTGATCAATTCTCATCTACTTCTTCTTCCTCTTCATACTCGTCCTCATACTCAGCTGTGGCATCTTGATATTGCTGATACTCAGAAACCAAGTCATTCATATTACTCTCTGCCTCTGTAAATTCCATCTCATCCATACCTTCCCCTGTGTACCAATGTAAGAAAGCCTTTCTCCTAAACATAACAGTGAATTGCTCTGAAACACGCCTAAACATCTCTTGAATGGATGTAGAGTTACCCATGAAAGTTGACGACATGGATAACCCAGTTGGAGGTATATCACAAACACTGGATTTGACATTGTTTGGAATCCATTCAACAAAGTATGATGAGTTCTTGTTTTGTACATTGATCATTTGCTCATCAACTTCTTTAGTACTCATTTTGCCTCTGAACATAGCAGAAGCAGTAAGGTAGCGACCGTGTCGTGGATCGGCTGCACACATCATGTTCTTGGCATCCCACATTTGCTGAGTGAGTTCAGGGATGTTAAGGGATCTGTACTGTTGGGAGCCCCTAGAGGTTAAGGGTGCAAAACCAACCATAAAGAAATGGAGACGTGGGAAGGGGATGAGATTCACTGCTAGCTTTCTGAGGTCTGAGTTGAGTTGGCCAGGAAAGCGTAGGCAACATGTTACTCCACTCATTGTTGTTGAAATCAAATGGTTGAGATCACCAACTGCAATACAGGTACATGGAAATTTGAGTTTTTGATTTGTCAACAAAATCCTGAACCTTTCAAATATTAGTATGTTATGCTATGGATTTCTAATTTCTATATATTTCATGCTAAATCTTTTCCATTTGGATAAAATAACAATGATTTTTAGAGAAACATTTCAGATTCATTCAACAAATGTTAATAAAGAGCAGTGGTATTGAACTTACAGCTTGGATTTGTGAGCTTCAGAGTTCGGAAACAGATATCATAAAGAGCTTCATTGTCAAGAACCATACACTCATCTGCATTTTCAACAAGCTGGTGCACAGAGAGAGTGGCATTGTAGGGTTCAACAACAGTGTCAGAGACCTTAGGAGAGGGAAACACAGAGAATGTCATCATCATCCTATCAGGATACTCTTCCCTGATCTTTGATACAAGTAAAGTTCCCATTCCTGATCCTGTTCCACCTCCCAGAGAATGGCATATCTGAAAGCCTATCACATATTATAATATATACCAGTTAGAACTTAGCATTAATTAATCACCACAAGTTTTAGAATCCTGAAATTCAGTCAGGACATCTTCAGCAAAAGTGAAATTGTTAGACTCTCGGATCTTAAAGGTTGATACTTGATATTGGGTTCTAAACCTTTTTCTGTGATATAATCTGATATTTTCTAGCGCAAATCGGAAGAAATGTCAACACACTTTTTTTTTTAAAGGGCTCTAAAGTCCCTTTTTCTTATTAATAAGAGAAACCATTCGAAATTGAGTTTCAGGAATTGGGAATTGGGAAATGTCAACACACTTAATAAAGAACAAAATGAAGTTTATGAGTTTTGTAAATAGAGAAATCGATTCGTTTAGAACATTGATTAAATACCTTGTAAGCAATCACAATTCTCAGCCTCTTTACGAACAACATCAAGAACAGAATCAATCAACTCAGCTCCTTCAGTGTAATGCCCTTTAGCCCAATTGTTCCCAGCTCCATTCTGACCAAAGACAAAGTTATCAGGTCTGAATATATTCCCATAAGGACCAGAGCGCAAGCTATCCATAGTTCCTGGTTCAAGGTCCATTAAGACGGCTCTTGGGACATAGCGACCACCACTTGCTTCATTGTAGTAAACATTAACCCTCTCAAGTTGAAGTGGCGATTTACCAACATAATTTCCAGTGGAATCAATTCCATGTTCATCGCACACAACCTCCCAAAACTTGCTTCCAATTTGGTTTCCACATTGACCAGCTTGTACGTGAAGGATTTCTCTCATTTTTGTGTGCCCCTTTTACTGAAGATCCTCAAACAAATTAAAGGGTTGAAAGAAAAAGGCAAAAGGATAGTAAATTAGAGTTTTTGGGAGGTTTGTTTGAGTCTTCAAGAAAAAGTACTTTGAAGCTTGAGACTTTGATACTTTGTTCCCCTCTTTTTATGTAGAGAAAAATAATGAAGTTCAACTAATAATTTCAGGTGGGTTTGTTCGGATCGTATGAAAACTAAGAAGAGCTGTGAGCTGTATATAGAAAGTGACAACAAGATATATATTTTGTTTCTGGTTACATTATTATGTAAAATTAACAAACAAATTTTCTAGTTAATTACTTAATTTCCTCTCTATAATTAAGATTACTAAAAATAATCATTTCCTTTTTTACTCCAGATGTTGTTTTATTTTCCTGTATTTGCATGTAAAATTAATTTTCTCAATTTAGCCATGTTCTTTTTGTCATTAGCTTTGTTCCTTTTAGCTTGCTTGTATACATAAACAATTAACTGTATGTACCAAGATCTTCTAATTGGTTGATATCTTCTTTTAATGGATTTTTTTTTTTAGGGTCAAATCTTTTAATGGATAATTGGTTGGTGTTTATTAGCTGGGAATGACAATATCTTCTTAATAGTTTTACATTATTATATTAACTTCTGTTAATTGATTTTTTAAAGACAAATTTAACCCCGAAAACTGAAAACTTTAAACAACTAAATAATAGCATCCTTCTTGAATTAGAGTATACAATGTTCCTCCTTATCTATATTTATATTATATATAAAAGTCTAAATTATGTATAATATATTTTCTTAGATGGCATTTATACCCAAGAATGCATAATCAGTTATCATTTGATTATTAATGAGTGCAGCAATGAATCGTTGCTTCAGGTGTAAATAAGGTGCATAATGAATCGAGGACTATGAATCTGGATTTATCTCAGTGATGAAATGGGTACAAAAACTTGGCCTACACGTTAACTAAGGACACATGTATTTCATTTTCAGCCAACAATAGCCTAATTGTCTTTGTAGATAAATGGACATCATACCTACACAAGCAATGGACTGTCATAATGAACCCAAAACCAATTCCATTTGATGACATTTAGAAAATGTAATTGAAGTTTGGCATTTGTGAGTCAACATCCTAAAGATGAGGTAGTTATATATACCCCACGAATTATTTATTATACGATTGCAATATGTTTATGTATCAAGTTGGGTGCTTTAGAATATAAATACATTGATTAGATGTATTTTACAAATATAAAACTATAGGGACGCAAGTAGAAAGAAATGAGAGATGAAAATGCACAATTATTGGGGCCTATCAGTTTTGTCTCTTCTATGTGAACCTTTCTTCTCCAGCACCATTAAAAGGGGACTTGTTCGAATCCAATGCCGAACTCATCTTAACCCATCACATGCATTTCAGTCATATACAAAAACATATGAATTAATTACAAGTTACAAATAGTACGACCTCTTTGAATCCAAACATTCTGATACCTTATCAAAACACATCATGTTCCCATCCTATGATGAGTCCTTAGTATGCAGGTCATCCTTAAATCAGTAAAAGAAAATTGTTAACCGGGGTTAGAATATGATAAGATCGTGTAGAGTACTCATTCACTGTAGACCGTAGGGAAGGTATGGTATATAAGTTGTAAAGTATTTCGGTTGGACAGAAATTCCATCAGAGCTTCCATATTATTTTTAACCTTTTTAGAATGGTATGTTACGATGTCTGAAATGCTGCTGGAGCTTGGTTTTCAAAGCATTAGAAGATCATAAAGAGGCATCAAATAAGGACAGATGAGCTCTCCACATCTAAAATTATCTCCAAGTACTGTTGGGATGTCCACTTCAAAGCAGCCAAGCAACACCACTCACCCATCTGTATATTTCCACTTCTTTTAAGAGCTATCATATCCATGTAATGCAAGCATTTAAAAATGAGTATAATTTTGCGACAATCACAATTAACATTACACAAATTGCCAACTGTAAACACAAATTTATGATAAAATGACATTTCCATCTAATACTCCAGACAGACTGTTAAATACCCGTGTCATCCAGTTACATGGACGGTATAACTGTCAGGTTGGACATTTATATACACACAATCATTATCACCCATGCTCCTAACATGGTGAAAATAGTTATTTTCACATTAGTAGCATCTTTTCCGGAAGGGAAACAAGTGCACATGGCATGCCTACGATCTAGACAAGGATATGAATAAAGATAGCGGATTTGAAAAACTCAGACTATACTCGGACCAAATAACTCTTTGAATCCACTTGAAAACAAGATCCTAGCAGATATTCGGCAACATAACAAGATAAAATAAACGCCATCGATGATTATTAATGGGAACAATACCTTCATCACAACCCATAAGTTTCCAAAATTCATAAACTGACTGCATACTGTTTGATCTGATTATAACAAGAATCACATGAAAAGCCACATGAAAGATTTGAATCAAAATTTATTCCTGCTCTAGATGTTCAAAAAAAAAAAAAAAGACTAAACCTGATAATAATGATTGTGATGTGTAAATACACAAAAGCATATAACAGAAATGATACATGATCTCGATTAGCCTCAATAGAGTAGCTCCTCAAACAGAGGATCAATATTTTGTCCCCATTTGCCATTGTACAACTCCAATAGCTTTTCAGCTGGTGTCACACCTGCCACAGAATTAAAAATTCCCCGTGAACACAAAATTCAACACATCCACGAGTATATCTCAATGCATAGAAGATATCAAGTAAGCATTTGTCTAAAGAACAACGTGGTTCGAACTGTTGCTAAGAAATTGCACAAGTCATTGAGGGTGAACTCTTGCAATCAACCCGTCTATCTTGTTTTAGTTAAAAACAAAGTAATTGAGTCTCAGAATCTGAAGGGATGTAGGTTCGTGATGTACGGAACAATTAAAGGAAAACATAAAATTGTACAATTTGACCCTCCACCTAGATTTCCCAAGTTTGCCTATGGAGAACATCATAAAACAGGCTTTAGGTTTTCAAAATAAATATACAGGACGAAAATTATAAACCTCACCCTCAAAATTAGTGAATTCATGTTAGAAATGCAAAGGATATTATGGACTAATATAGAGCTTTAAGCAACATAAATGTGGTTTACCTGTTCTTACCACCTCGGCCACCTCATTCAAGAACCCTGACTCTTTAGAACCCCTCCTCTCCAAGCCATCCTGCAACATAATACACGCACTGTTATTTTCCAAAAGAGATGGGAAAAAAGATTGGTTAGTAGAATCAGGCATAAATTTTACCTTTGCCAGCTTTATGACATCTTCTGCTACATGCCGAAGTAATCCATCACGGAAAGGTGTCTTTAGACCTGTCTTTGGCACCTAAGAAAACAGTTTTGCAGTTGGTTCGTAAATCTCAACCAATATAAGGCGTAAGGACATGAAAACACATAATTCCAGTTCAAGCTTATTTCATTCAGTTTTGACAGGAGCAAGCAAAGGGAGTTGAAAGAATTAAAGCATGCACTTATAACTTTTGAAAATCTTGTAAACATGTTTAGGTCGTTAGTTGCATAAGAGACATAGACAAATGAACCTTGTTCCATAGGGATTCAAGTTACCTCATTCCTTAACATCCGTCTTTCTTCTGGGGTCCAATCAGCTGTCATGTCTAGAAGACTTTGCAATGAAACTTCATCATACAATAAACCTACCTGAAATTTGAAAGAAATTATAGAAGCTATCACTATAAGAAATGGGGTGCTTTAACACATGAACGAGCTATATACTGAAGTAAAATATGCATGGAATCACATGAAAGATGGAATAATTTGGCAGATAGTTAACTTTTCTTCAACACATAAATAAATGACAAAGGAATATTTTGAAAAAGAAAAAGGTACATTATAACACATACTTTTTGATATTAAATGTATTTACAACAAATTGAGCAGAGTTCTATGAGCAATAAATAATGCATGAGTTATCCAAAATGAGTTACCCAGAATGCAGGCAAAGCACATAATCTCCTCCAAGGCCCTCCATCAGCACCTCTCATCTCCAAGTACCTCTTAAGTCTGACCTGCACAGTAAATGTATGACACTGCCAAAATCAGGAAATAGCACCAGAAGAATACATGGCATTACAGAAAATCGACAATGACCATGAACCTCTGGAAATATTGTTGTCAAATGATTCTCCCAATCATTTAGCGTTGGCAATTCACCTGGAAGACATGGAAGTTTTCCTACCATAAAGTCCTGCAAAGATACTTTTTCATGTCAACCTTAAAATATAGAGCTTGGAGTGAAAATAAATATAAATAAATAAAATAAAAGGTATAGGGAACAAATAATGGTACAAAGACATGGTTACAGAAAACTGAATAAAATTACAATAATATTAAGGATAAATGAAAACCCTGAAGGTGCTCCCAGTACAATCAATGTACTTCTTTCGATAAACAAAATACATTGGAACATCAAGGGCATAATCAACATATTGCTCAAATCTGCATTAAAAAAAAAAACATAATCATGAATTGTCAACTTGTGCTTTTGATGTTATAAAAAAAAAAACTTGTGCATTTGAGAGAGAGATTTATATTTCATTATTCAAAAGCAGCATTTATTCTAGATCACAAAGGAGTAACTCACCCAAAGGAGTCATCGAAAACAAAGGGAAGCATGCCAGTACGGTTTCTATCAGTATCCGTCCAAATATGGCTGTACAAGATACAAGGAGACACAAAATTAAGCCGGGGAATAATGTTAGAATATAAAAGATAATGATGACACGACTTCAAAAACCTTCTCATGCTGAGAAAACCATTAGGCTTTCCTTTTGTGAATGGTGAATTTGCAAATAGAGCTGTTGCTATCTGTATCATTGATTAAACAAATTAGCTCGTGATATGAGAGAAATTTTTCAGCAAACATTGATGACACCAAAAGATCCTTACAGGCTGCAATGCGAGACCAACACGGAATTTCCTAATCATGTCTGCTTCTGAACTGAAGTCCAGATTGACCTAAATAATTGAATATTAATATAAATGTAATATCCCATTGTAACACAAAAAATAATGCACTTTTCATCAAACCAGCAGGTGTCATAACATTCCAAGCCTTCACCAGTATGCACATTAATGGCCTAATAAGAATTATATAATTTTTTTACCTGTACAGTGCATGTCCTGAACATCATGTCAAGTCCAAGTGTGCCAACTTTGGGCATGTAATTTTTCATAATCTCATATCTTCCCTGGGACATACATGTTCAATCAGTATTTGAACAACCAAAGTATCTATGGCTAAAAATTAGTAAAAAGAAAGGGATTGGTAAAAAAGAAATCATATGTAACAGGGTCATGAATGCTATCTGATGAAAGCTTTCAATTATTAGAATTTAAGTAGGATCAATCATAGTTCTTTCCATACTGAGCATGTGTAAGAAGATTTACTGCAAGATGAATCCCAGATTTCCTGTGAAAAATGACATATTATAAACTTAGTTTCCTTATTAATGTAAGCTTAATATTAGGGTTTATTGAGTCTAAGGTTTCAGTGCCGTAGATCCACATCAATATATGGCTTGTTTTTTCTTCAATTATTTGTCTGCAGTTATCCTTAACAAGAGATAGTAGTGCAATACCAAGACAGGTAAGACCATGCCCAAGTTGCTCAAGTGCTTGCAACTGCGACAAATCCAAGAACAAGTGGCTCTTCTCGGTTCAATTGTAGCTATCCACCTTGCCATTTAATTATATTAGTGTTGTTGTCATTGTTCAAGCTGCACTTAGTTTCCGGATAGTTGGAAAATATAATATCATATTATTTAGTTTTTTTTATAAGTCGATGAGTCTTATTAGGGTATTGAGCCTGTCTATTTATTCCCTACTATCGATCAAGGAAATACAATGAATCTTTTCTGTTTTATCATTTTGCTAATTTGCTCTACTATTTTTTTTCCAACATTTCCACTTGACTATTTCAGCCACCTGTCAAATGAAATAGCGTACTTAAATGTTTTCTCAACTTAATTTAATAAACGGGACCAAAGTTCTATCGTAAATACATAACTGTCATCATGTAATGTTTTTCCATAACAAGTTGAAGCTTGCATTTTTTTAAATTAAGTATTCAGAGGAACAAGCAATACCTTGGGCATAATGGGTATTTCCTTAATTTCCCATTTAGGCTGGAAACCAATTCCAAGAAACCCAATTCCCATTTCCTCTGCAACTGCCTTAACCTATAAAGAAAATGCACAAAGAAAGGTTCAAATATTGCATAAGATTCCAAGGACACTAGGGCAGAACTAAGTTATTGAATAATTGAGGTTTTTCACTGCATCTAATCAAATAATTATGGTGAAAACAAACCAAGGAAGTAATGTAGGACGTTCAAGGTATTAAGCATATACTATTTCAATAATTGCTCCCCCCAACCCCAAACTTTAGAAAAGGTAAATAAAATTGAGATGCAAGTTTGGTGCAAAATCAAATTTAAACCAACCTGATAAAGGTGAGAATTTACTTCGGCACAAGTTTGGTGCAAAGTTTCAAGAGGTGCACCACTTAGCTCAAACTGACCACCTGGCTCCAGTGATATATTTTGATTGCCCTGCTCCATAGTATTTTATAGCAAATAACTCAAGATTTGTTTCAAAGCATTATCATTTAAATATCTAAATACTACCTACTAAGAGACAGGAGGAGGAAGGGATTTGAAGTAGAAGGCGAGACAAGCTTACCTGTTTAAGTCCAATGATCTTGTCACCTTCCATTACTTTATCCCAATCAAACCTCTCAGCAATACCATTAAGCAACTCTGCTATTTGTTCATATTTCATAGGTCGTAACGTTCCAATTTCAAAACCAAACTTCTCATGTTCTGTACCTATTCTAGAATCACGATATGACTGATTATTTCAAAAGGAAGAAGAACAGCTACTGTATGGGAAAAGAACTCCTGTATGGGTAACTTCAGAAAGAAAAAAATGAAGTAAAACAAAAAAAAAAAAAAATTGATAGGATTTTTAAATGAAGCAATAATGTTAAACATGCTTCAGGGTTACTAGCCATTAGCCAAGGTGAGTATTCAGACGAGTCTATAATTCTACAAGAAATTCTTAACCGTCTTACTTTAGTCTTTAGAAAATTGATGTCATATATTCACACTTTAGTATAAATGTAACCTGCTAAGGCCCATTGCTTATGGGTACTCTTCTTATTCAATGGAAAAATAAGGAAGAGATTTAAAGCATCTTAAGTGGTGCAAGGGTACAAGTTTTATTCATTTAGTATCAGGAGTAAACTTTACCGCCATTTCTCCTTTGGCTTGCATCCAGATGCCAGGTACCCAACAAGATCCTCTTTCGTAAGTGGCTCAGCGGCAACTACAACATCCTCAGTAGGGGGACTTGCTGCAACAATCACTTTATGACCTCGTTTCCATCCTACTTCTGCAGAGTCTGTGTGCAACATATTTGTCTTCTTGGATAAATTACATGATAAGGAATAAAAACCAATTAAACTTTCCTTCATTTTGAAGGTATCCATGCAGTTTGCCACACTTAAAACCACACTATGTCCTGACTTGCTCCACAATGCATCTGTTCGGATGCCATGAAAGGAACCTGTCTGTGGAATGAGTGCCATGGTGGGTCCTGAGGAGTTGCATATAGAACTTTTAATCAGGAAGATATTTCACTCATTATCTAAATTCCAAATCCATCAACCAGCTTGGAAGCATGATAATGAACTCAGTTCATGAATCTGAAGTGATTAATTTATTTAATTTTTGGCAATATTCCATAATGGTTGATTTGCTGCAATGCATGTAATGAAAAATGCTTCAGTTGTATACAAAATTCCATTTAAGCTAACGCAGTGAGCAACTTAAAATATCGTAATTTAAGATAGCATCTAAGAATTGTCAAGGTCCATAATTCTTGGGCTGCCCAATCCGAAAGGTTAACCCCAAAGGAAGGTAGGACTCATGCTACTTATAATCATAGTCCATTTCATTTTCAAGTAATTTTTCTCGTCCTACGTTTTCTATTCTTCTGTTAGCTAAATACTTCAACAACATCAAAACACACGATTGAAAGAACCAACTGAATAGATAACATCAAAGCATCTACGGGAGGGCTAAATCCATATGCATTATCATCACGAGCAATACATACAAAAATATTAAATAAATAAAAAAAGCCTTTAAAGTCATTCGGCGACCAACACTGACATAATAACTTAAAGAGGACTGAAATTCAAACGATTAAAGAATGAAAATAAAAAAGTAATGTGAAATCATACCAAAAGGTGGATGCAACCTTTCACATTATACAAACATTCATCGTAAAATTAAGACAATGAAATAGAACTATTACTCTATCTAGTCGAAAATGAAACAGCTTTGCATAGAGAGGAGGAAAATTGACCGATGTGGTGATAATACAATCAAAATTGGAACCCTAGGTTACTCTGAGATGCTGAGAGTAGCTCTTGCCTTTTGGTTATTGCTCTAGAGAGAGAAAGACACAGAGGCTTGGTTCCCTTGGATTGATTTTTTTCTGTGAGCTGAGTGATAGGTCTGTGGAAAAGGACAGAGAACGAAAGTGAAATAGCTTCTTAGGTGCTTCGAGGACTCGTTCCTTTCAGTGGTCCACTTATTCTACCTCCTCACACGTAATCCCTCCTACTTCGCCACCAATTTTCCTTCTTCTTCTTTTTTTTTTTTCTTTTGATTATAAAAAATAAAATCCTTAAAAATTATAATAATAAAAATAACTCATCAATAATATTGAACGTAAAATATTAAATATTCAATATTAAATAAGTTTAATTATCGTCGTTTAATTCTAATTAAATGAATGTTCAAAAAAAAATGAACACAATGGTTACTAGTTTTGTTATTACAAGTTTTGAGGGATGTTATTTTTATTGTTTTTTTTTTTTTTTCATTTATTTTCTTTTTTAATAACAATTTTCTTTTATTATTTATGCTTCTTTGTTATTTCCTTTTTCAACTTTCCCATTTGAGTAAATGATTAAATGTGGTTAAATAAATTTTCCTTTAATAAGAGAGAGGTACGCCAACCCTACTCTTGGCTGCTTTGCCTTGACAAATATGCACATATTGAATTTTAATGAAGACAAAGGCATAATTTGTTTATGACGAAGGCAAAAGCATAATTGGAAAGACAACAACGATGTTTTATCTAGACCGAAAGGTTTGCAATGAGGCAATATCAATATATATTGAACATTAATCACTGTGTAGTTATATGATTTGATTACAAGCTTATATAAATTTCTCAACTAAAACAAATTAAAGTAATACGTTAAGCTACAATATAGCTAAGGCTATTTAAAACTCATACATTTAGGTATAATAATGATATCAAAAGATTTGTCTAGATTTAACTTCATTATTATACAGACCAACGTAATGATCTGCACTTGTTTTTATCTCCACTATTGTTGGTTTTGCAAGTTTTGGACCCCTCACTCCACCCTCAGGAAATATGAGAAAATAATGCGATCACCTATTTTTTTTTTTGCTACATACAAGTCTCGAACTCGAGAGCTCCCCCTTATTAAGGCGGTTACAATGCCATTGGGCTACCAGGGCCTTGGCATAATGCGATCACCTATGAAGGTAATTAATATGGTTGTTTTATTTATTAGTCAATTTAGATGCGCCAAAAAAAAAAAAAAACTTGTAATTCATAATTTTTGATTGATAAGATTGCGTGGAAGTTTTTGTTGCGTACATGCCTGGGTCAGACTTGACTGCTGTTCTATTGACTAATATTTGGGTTACAAAATGCTTTTTGAGTTTGACTAAGAATCTAAGATAGAGCGAGTGATCTTTAATGCTTCAATCTCATGTTCACGAAAATAGATTTAAACCCAAGCATTATCATCTAGCAAATTGTCAATCTCTTCTACTCTGATGGCGGCGAAGAGTACGAAAAAAAAAAAATTATCAAAAATAAAATCTCAAAAATTTATAATAATAAAATTAATATCTTAATAATATTAAACGTTTAAATTGAACATAAAATATTAAATAGATCTAAATTATTATCGTTCAATTTTAATTAAATAGGTGTTCAAAAAAAAATAATATATTAGTTATTTTTTTAATTATAAAAATATAAATTTAAATACAAAGAAGATTAGTTTTATTATTAGAAGTTTTGAAGTAATATTTTTGTTATTTTTTTTAAAAAAAAATAATATAAATACAAATAGTACAATATAAAGCTTTGAATAAGGCAATTAAATCAACATGGTAAATAATACAAGAGTATTATATATCCATCAAATCATATTAATTATAATTAAATATAAAATTAAAATTGTGAAATGTTTGTAATTTTATTGATGACTTGATTTATGCTGTGACAAAATACAATAATCTTATAATCATAATTCTGGAAGTTGCATCATTCATGCATAAATTGTTCAGAAAATAGATACATGACTAGATTTTGCAATCCAATGCCAAACTACCAGTAAATTTTTTTTTTTTTGGGCCCCCTACAAGCTGATAGTTTCCCCTTTTATACACAGGCTATGAATATAACTAGCTATCATCAAAAATTAATAATTGAGTAAAAGGGCTGTACATTCTGAAGTATTACCAGAAATTATCATCAACTGTTGTTGAAACTGATGGCGAAGGATAGTCTTCTTCCTCCTCCATTTCAGGCTTTGGTTCTCCAGACCCAAATTCAGCTGATTCAATATCTGCCAAATTCTTCAAATCAACCACAGAGAGTTCATCTAGGCGTCTGACTACCAAATCTGCAGCCCCAAGCTCAAACACTGGTTGCTTACTAGCAACAGCCACACACTTTATTGAGGCATCGTGAGCAGCCTCCACTGTTTGATTTGAGTTACCAAACACAATGCACCGCTCAGGTATAAGCTTTAGAAGCTGTGCTGCATACACAAACATTTCAGGATCAGGCTTTCCCCTGTGAACATCCTCGGCTGCTACAATGACATTGAAGTACTCTTCGATACCAATGCTTCCAATAGCCGTCTCGACAGTCTTTCTAGGACGAGTAGAAACAAGTGCCATCGGAATCTTATAATGCAACAAGACATTCACGAATTCTTTTGATCCAGCTCTTAGTCTGTACATACCACCTTGCAAAGCTTGGTAAATTTCCTCCTTTCTATTAGCCATTCGTTTCAATGCAGCTGGGTCTCTTGACCAGCAAAGAACTTCAGATATTGCCTGTTCATTCTTCATCCCTTCTATTCGTTTAAGTATAAAAACTGGAGGAGGAGACTTACCTTCTTCTTGAGAAAGAGCAAGCCATGCTTGCTTCTCAAAATCAGGGTTGTTTTCTACTAAAACTCCTTCCCATTCAAATATGGCACCTAACCATCCACAACCCATTCTCTCTTGTCGAAGCAACGGATTTTGCAGTGATGGGTTATCTCCTTTGTTCTCAGGTGGCCAAACTCTTGGCCTTACATCTGTACCAGTATCAAACTGATAATTCCAACTGTGGGGAATTCTATCTTCTTTGTATGAATTAATTCTATCTTTTGTCAGCTCCATTGCAAGGGCTTTAAGTGATAAAGCCGTTGACCCATCAACTTTTAGAGTTGGTAAAGAAGAGGAGGACATAATAAGCCTTCTACCAAGAAATGTTGTTACATTGAAACTACAGTTATCAACAGGTTTTCGCTTATTGAAGACATCTCTTACCAAAGTTCCTCCGTATATTGGTCTATGACCAAGGAGGGATGTTGCAGCCACTGATTCCACCATTTTTTTTTCTTTGAGAAAGAGACAGCCGTCTAAGCTTTAGAAGATTTCTTTACTTTTTTTTTTTTTGGCTCGAAGCTTTAGATTAATTGAAAAGTCTATACGGGATTAGTCTGTAAAAAATTTCCTATTCAGACGTCCCCAGTTAGCTCCCCAGAACATCTGACACACGCTAAATGCTTAACAAGTAGATGGTGAAGAAGCCATCCTGAGAAAAAATTTAATCGAGTTACAAATGATTCTTCAGAAATTCAATATGGTAAAGAATAAAATAGCTTTCCCAAGAGCTAAATCCAAGAACAATACATTTCCTCCAGGCAAAACTAAGCAGGACCCACCCAACCTATTAACAAAAACTGCAATAAAGCAACAACTCACAATCTATAGACATTGCAATTCAAACCCAGAGGTAAAAAATATGGGGGGGAAAGGTATAAGAAGAGAAAGATGGTTAAAAAAAATTGTAAAGAAGATATATGCAGACTACAGTATGACAAACTGACAATGACAAAGCCACTAAGCATATAATAATGAAAATGCAAGAAGGTAAAGAATCTAATAGCCTTCCCAAAACCAAATCCAAGAACAATTATCAAATAATAGTTATATTAATTTCCTCCAAGCAAAACTAAGCAGGACCCATCAAAGCTATTAGCAAAAAACCGCAAGAAAGCAATAAATTACAATTTATAGACATTACAATTCAAACCACAAGTAAAAATATTAGGGAAAAAGTTAAAGAAACGAAAAAAGTTGAAAAATGTAGAAGATGATATATACAGTATGGAAAATCGCTCACCAATCTCAGCAAAAATAAAACCCCAGCTTTACAGAAAAATAAATATACAAAAACAAATATATTACTCGAGTGGAAATTATGGAGAATTGAGAGTGATTGATGGAATACCTGGAAAGAAGCACTATTTGACGAAGAATTGGGCCATAACAGAGAAGAGAAGGAGAAATTCTATTCTATTTGAGAAGTATTAGAAGAATCTATAGTCTGATATTCTTTGAGTCGTTTGTGGCTTACAAATATTCCAACAACTGGTTTCATGTTCCCAGAAAGAGAGAGACTTTAACCAGACCAGACCGGTCCTGCCGGCCAAAGTGAACCGGGATGGACACGTGTCGGTTATTTG
This sequence comes from Elaeagnus macrophylla, assembly GCA_029378325.1. Lineage (NCBI taxonomy): Eukaryota > Viridiplantae > Streptophyta > Magnoliopsida > Rosales > Elaeagnaceae > Elaeagnus > Elaeagnus macrophylla. Next base: position 28,293,762 of record CM055645.1, read on the forward strand.
CTAATAATAGAGCTAAATTTCGGATTGTTTTCCTTCTTAGCGGTGACCGACGTGTGATAAAAATTAAAAAAGTGAGTATTTAAAAAAAAAAAAATTGATTTAAATTTTTTGACCTCTTTATTCAATATTTTTCTCTTTTAATTTCAATTCTTATCTTATATTTACCTATCTCTTATTATACTTACAATTTTTATATATTTATTGTATAAAAAAAATCTTCATTTGATGATAACTTTCACTTGTAGATTCAAATTTTTATTTTTATTTTTATTCACAATTGATATCGAAATTAATTACTTAAACACAAAACAAAAATGTGAAATGCATATAAATTTATACTATCTTATATTGTTATGTGATAAATTTAAAAAAAAATACTTTATTTATATTTATATTTATTTTAATTATAATGTGTTATGTAGTAAAAAAATTTAAAAAAAAGCTTAATTCATATTTATATATAATTATATATTAGATAGAAAATTAATTTAAAATATGTATAATAACTTGTTTTGATATTTTAAAATTTATTAAAAAAAATTATAATTTTACTAGTATATAATTTTTGTGAATATTTTTTCAAAATTTTCGTTAACAATAATAATATCTACTATTTGTATTTACATATAAAAGTCTAGACACTTAAAATAATATCTACTATTTGTATTTACATATAAAAGTCTAGACACTTAAAATAAAATTGTTTATATATTTTAAAATAACAACATATATTATAGTATGGTATATATAAATACAAATTAAATGATTAATTAAATCAAGTTAATTTAGATAAATTTTAAGATTTAATATTTAAAATTTAAGATTTAATTTTAACATTTTATAGTTTAGATTATTGGGGTTATATTTTTCATATCGATTTAGAATGTGTTGATTTTTTATATGTTTTATATTCGTGTTTTAAAATAAAATTAATTTACTCCTATGATGCTCACATTGCCTATTGGAAAATGGGTAGAATTATATTGATGAGCAAGAAGAACTATTTTAGGACCAGGGTGGACACGCTTGGATCTAGATTAATTTTTTTTTAAATTAAAAATTAAATATGATTATTTAAGATTAACAAATTAGATAGGACATGATCGTAAAATTGGGACAATTCGCATATAAAAAAAAGAGCAAAATATGACAATCATTTATCATTATTTTTGTCTTATAATATGGTCAGTAAACATTCTATAATCCTACGTCCTTAAAAAAATTCAACATATTGAAAGCGATAATCTTAAAAAAATTTTATAAGACAACTACTAATATTTTTTTTTTAGATGACAATCACTACATTTTGTTGAAGTGATTGTCCTATATGTGTTTGATCTATGATTGTCTTCTTGGCTTGGTAAACTTTCTTTTTCTTCTTTGGTGGGATGGATTCCTCACTTGAACTTCCACATGCTCATCATCATCTCATGAGAGGAGAATTTTGAGAACTTAATTAAGAACTCATCTTAATCATTACGTGGATCAAGCACGCTTTTGAAAGAAAAAAATAGATAAATAATGCAATAAATAAACGTATAATGCGAATAATATGATGAATGTTCTTGAATTTTTGTTAGCTCAATCAGTTGAACACCAAACTTCTTACTCACAAAAGGTGCTAGATGTTGAAGTCAATTTTCGTTCAACTGCATTCCTTGATACGTCGATCCTACACATCACAAAAAAACGCGCAAAAAAAAATAACAACGTAGGATGTCGTATTCACTCTTATATTTAAGTCAGATTATGAGATAAAAAGTTAAGACCTGATAAAATTTGAAAAATTTTGAATAGTGAGTTTAATTGTACATTTTGAAGTTATAAGAACTTATTTATAGATTTTTAATGGATATTCATTTTCGTAAATAACATATATTAATTAATATTTAAATTATTATTTAATAATTTAAATATTTATATAATTGATATAAATTATTTAATTAAAAATTTATTTAACTGTGTATTGATCTGTAATATTTAAATTTTTAACTACTAATGTAAACTAATGAAATGCTGCAATGCATATCTGGTTAATTATCCGCACTAATTTAGGTCGCATGCAAATTTCCCTTCTGGTTTTGATAAAATAAATAAAAAAACCCGTAGATTCAAAAATATAAAACTCATTACTCTTTAAGTTACTTTTTGAAGGGAAGTGTTAACAAAAAAAAAAAAAAAAGAGACAAAAACATCAAGACATGTAGCCATGTAGGGAATACTGAAATATAATAGTAGCTTTCAGAAATGATTGCTTTTTTCTCAAACGTGGAGCGGTACTTTGTAATTCTATCAAGCCCTGAGGGGATCAAGTATATATTTTACCCAACCTTGTTTGCTTGCTCTGTTCCGTCATTAGTAGTACGTAATGTAGAAGTAATGTGACTTCTGTTGCTATTGATCTAAATAAAGAAATATATAGAAATTCAAAGAAGCGAAGCTGAGTTTGCCTCTGCTGCATAAAATGTATTATTGTATGTATCAGTATCACTCCTCTGCAGCCAAAAGAAGGTATTCAAGCATGCATTATTTATAGTTATTATATGTTGCCAAGTTTGAATTTTTATTACGCATGCTTAATTTTCTCATCAATCGATCGACAGCAAGTTTAATGTGGTTCCGATCATCGAGCATCTACATGCATGTGACTAGCTTACAATTGGGGGTACCTTACTGATTGGTAGTTTATGATTTCAGTTGGAGTGCTTTGCCTGTGGTTATTCGTGGTATGCCTCTCGTTCGATAGATCGATGATCCCAGTTCAAACAAAAATGTAGCTAGGCACGGCTCCATAGGCTAGCTACTGCAAAATTTGAAGATGCATTCATATATGTTGAGAAGAAGCTGGTGAGTCCCCGGCCGTGATACTGACAAGCCATCCAGTGATACTGATATCTTCAACGAGAAAACCATAGTGAAAGTATGCCTGTTTTGGATGCCCAGATATGATCATTTGGCAAATCTAGAAAGGAAGATATAACCATAGTGAAAGGTTCTATTAGGATGTTAGTGGGGGCAAGGGCAGAGAGGTTATCTTCATCTCTGTATAAATATCTCACAATATTCTACCAAAAATCAAGTTCGAATCTCAACCAAGTGTGAGAGTGTGTTTTCTCTTTATTAATAAAAAGAATGAGACTTTAGAGCTTTTTTTTAAATAAAAAAAAAAAACAAGATTTGAGTTATTTTTTTACATAATAAATAAATTAAGATAATTAATTGATTGGATACCTATAATATATATATATATATATTATGTAATTAATATGTAATAAATTTAAATTTATAGTACAAATTATTAATATCGTTAGTTTAATTATCATTATAATAATTGTTATTTCATCGATTATAATATTAAATTTTTATAATTAAAGTATTTTTTTTTTATAAAAATATTATTTCATTATATTTAATTCTAAAATTTTACAAACATAAAAAATATTTTTGAAAAAATGAGGATCGGAGAATAAGCTGGACGAGAAGGGTAATTATTAACCGTATCCCATCTCTCATAGTAGTATTTATCATTGGTGTCAAATCAAAAAAATTCCACGATTTTTGATGCCTAGGAAGAAAATTGACATATTTAGTTCTTAAATTTCCTTTTGCACTAAACATATAGCTTGCCTACTTGAAAAAAATGGTATGACTAGATCGTGCTTTCATGAACACATCTTAAGTGTCCTGTTCAAATGAGGTTTTCACTCGAGATGTTTTTACTATCTTTCATTCTTGTTTGTGAGTATTCATTACTTTAAATTGAAAACTATAAACTTATTACATAATAGTGAAAATTGGTGACTTCTTAAAAGAATGTAGGAGTTTTAGTTTTAGTTACAAATTTTTATGACAAATTTGAGTTCAATTATAAATGTGTATCTTGAATTGAGATCAGTTTGCTTAGGATTTTTCATATTATTTTCATCTAATAAAATAATTTTCCCACAAAATAAGGTAGGATAAAATCTAAAAAATAAAAAGAGAAAAAGAACGAATCAAACCCTATTTACAGGATTATATTTTTGGATAAATTTTATTTGGTGTATTAGTGTGATTCGAATATTGCATTTAGATTAGACTCTACCAAACTATTTCTTGCTAATGAAAATACTATTAATAAAAAAAGAAAAAACGATATATCATATATCTAAAATCAAAGAAAAATAAAAATCAACCAAAAAGAACATGTTAACGCATTGTACACTTCCGTGGGTGCGATGTGATTGGCTGCTTCAGTTTTTGTTGGTTCCACATTCCACGCAAACATATCACATATTCACATCCAAAACATTTACCATTTTCTCCTTCATCCATTTCCTCTCTGATTGTACAATTTTGCCCATTCTGCATTGTTTATGAAAACGAACAATTTTTTTGTTAGATATTATTCTATAGATTTTGTTTGTCACCGTAGAAGACAAAAAGTCGGTCAAATTTATATCTTCTGCTATTTTCTTTCCACAATTTTCAATTTTTACTAAGTATTTGAATCTCATAATTTAAAATGATCAATGATCTATTAGAATCTACTTTTATTTTCATAAAATGATCAATCAATTATTGTAAAAATATATTAAAAATTTATCAAAAAATAACACTCTTAAAATTTATAGTAATAAAACTAGCACCCTCAGTAATATTAAACGTGAAATATTGAACGAGTCTAAATTGTCGTTGTTCAATTCTAATTGAATGAGTGTTCAAAGAAAAATGACATATTAATCATTTTTTTTAATTATAAAAATATAAGTTTGAACAAAAGGAATGCTAATTTTGTTATTACAAGTTTAAGGAGTATTAGTTTTGTTATTTTTTCAAATATGTTCAATAAAAATGGTAGGGCATTAAGGGTATTCTATTATATATGGGAACCAATCACACATTAATACATTAGGGAGAAAATATAAGTGATGCTAAAAGAAGTAGAATATTATGGTTACAATTATTATTAAAAATATAATTAATATATAATAAATTAGAGTATAGAATGAAATAGAATCAATGAGACAAACAACTTAGAATCCAAATGATAAAAGTAACCTAATAATACAGTGTAGTTTCATGTTGGATTGTGTCATAGTATTACGGTATTACCATTTAAGTAGCTATATATATATTATTTAACAACACTCATATTAGAAAATTTTAAATCTTATTTTTCCGAAACTAAACTAGACATTCCAATAAAATAAAAATAAAAAACTAAACAAGACAAAATAGACATTTTTAGGGGGCTCTTTTTTTAATTGGAGAGAGCCCAAGGGTAGTGAAGTAAATTGAAAAGGTAAGATCTCCATTCAATCTTTTTTTTATTTGCTGATGGTGTATGATCTGAATTAATAAAATTAGTTATTGGAAACAGTCGTATTAATTATAGGATTCTGGCCTTGATATCAGCAACTGTTGGATTTAAGTAAATAATTTTTTTTGTTGTGGCAGTAATATGTTCACCAAACTTTATTTTAATAATTGATGCACCCTCCTCTTATTTAACACCATCAAAATCCCAAAACTACCCTTTGGACATATCCATCATATTGCATCATTTAAGAAGGTTAGTAATGTCTTTTTCAATAGTTGCTCTCCCCAACACCACCTAAAAAAAGCTCACAAAAAAGAAAAAAAAAATTAGAATCAAATACAGAGAGCAAAAAGAGAAGGATTAAAAATGAGGCACATGCACACACACGTAATGAGTAGGATCGGAGTGGTTCTTTTCTAGTAGTCGACATGAACTGAAGCTAAGCAGCTCTCTGTCTCTTCTTCTTTGAGGCTCTTACTCATTTTTTTTTTTTGATAGCAAGGCTCTTACTCATTTATGTGTGAGAGAAAGTGAGAAGTTGATTGTTATTCTTAATCTTTACCAACATCATCTCAGGCATGCTTTCTCTCTCTAATACTCTTCTTTATTTTTCACTTTTACTGCTGTTGGGTCTACAAATTTTTTTTTTCTTTTTCTTGTACTCTTCGCTTCCTGCTTTATCTTGCACTTTGTTTAGAAGTTCTTAAGCTCTCATTTTCGGGCCACATTTTTTAAAAAAATGTGTGGGTTTTCGGTTTTTCTTTAATTGATTGAGTTAGACTTTTTGCTCAAGCGATTGAAGCATATGATTGCATTTCCTCGCACTTTGTTGGATTTTTCTTTCGTTTCACTTCTCTGAGATCTAGTGGGTAAGCAAGCCCATGTCTACAACCACCATTTCTTCCACTTGTTTTTATTTTATTACTATTATAGTTTTTTGGGTATCTCTTTTGACTTGGAGTGTGAGTGAAACTAAAGTCTTTGTTTTTTTATGGCTTTTGGCAATGTAGCTTAGCTTCAGTCTCTCTTATTTTCTTTTTTTAAAGTTTGCACAGACAACGTTTTTAAATATTTTTCTAGATCAAGAAAGATTCGTTTTTTAAGGTTTCTTTGATCTGAAAGCTCCGAATCATTAATGGGGTTTAGAGCTTTTCAAGCTATGGTTTTCAGCAAGGCTTAAGATTTATTGTACTTTACTTTCAGTGCCGACGATTCTGTAAAATTGGGTTTTGATTTTCTGTGTCCATTACGAGAATGTATGGTTTCATAAATCGAAGAGTAATACTTGAGCAGTTGAATAAATGGTATAAGCTCTGCCTTTGTACTTGTGTTGCTTTTCAATCTTCAGCATAAATTTCAACTTGTCAAGAAATTTTGTTGCTTTCCTAAACATTTATGCATTACCTGGTTGTGGTTTTATAATTTTATTTCACAAATTAGATTCTCAGTAATGTATAATGGTTAAAATTTGCTTCTATAAAACACTGGTCTATATAGCATAGTCACTGCTTCTACAGATAAAAGTCTCTCTCTTAATTCTTCTATTTTTCTGGCATAATTGCAGATCCATTTATGGGATTCTAGATGGAGTTACACTTCAAAAGAAACTGTACAGATGGTCTAAGCCCTAATACTGTTCTTCCCCCTCAGCAACATTTTTTGTATACTGGAAGGAGTAGCTCAAAGCGAAGACCAACCCTGAGAGATGATTTGCTTAGCCTAAAAAAAGATTTCATCGACATTAGCTTTACTCGCTATCGTAGTGCTTCATGTAAAAGCATTCCCTCTAAGCCTATTGTAGATGAAGGTTACAAACAGGTTAGACGAGGTTCAGTGTATCAAAGCTCGAATGAGGTTAGGAAAATTAAGAAAATGGGGTCTAGTGAGGGAAGGAGAAAGATAGAAATTTCAGGAGGTTGTGATGCTTCTTTCTCTTCTGAAATTTTTGATTCATTATGTGGTTCAGATGAAGATAGATTTTGTAAGAGATCCCCAACATCTTTGGGATCAAATCCAATTCCACCTTCTGTTAACAAGACCTTTAGAGAACCAAATTCATCTGATGGCTTTATTGAAATTAGCTTGGACGTTGGTACTAGAGGTATCAATGCTATAGAAACTGTAGGGGAAGGTTCAGTAGTAGATGTGAGGATGAGAAGTGATATTGTTGTTGGTCCTGTAAAAAATGGTAATGAACTACTTGAGAAAGATGCAGAGCACACATTTCATAAGTCACTCTCAGCTAAGTTAGAAATGCCTCGTTCACCTTCTACATCAGAGAGTGAATGCTCCTCAAAAACCAGGTTCACCCCCATCAGAAAGATGTTTGATCCCTTCATGAAGTCAAAGTCTTTGCAAAGTCCATCAAGCTATGTAGTGGAGCCTGGTGAGGTGAAGACTGTTCAGCTTGATAAAACAAAGATGAGCAAGACCTATCGGAAATCTTTGATGCATGATTTTTCAGTTAGAGCACAGGAGTTGAGCTATGAACCTCATCATATTAAGAAAGATGAAAACCAGTCACGTGTTGCAAGTTCACCGGTTCACCTACGCGGCTACCTTAAGTTGGAAAGTAAAAATGGGATACCATATTTTGAGTTCTCAGTGAAGTGCCCTGAAGATGTCTTTGTGGCCAAGACATGGAAAGCTAATGATGCATTTAATTGGGTATATACCTTTCACTCTATCGACGGTGGAAAGAAAAGCAATGCCAGAAGATGTGGATTGTATGACAGTGATAAAGATTCATCAATGGTTGGACAGATGCAAGTTTCATGTTGTCTATGTTCTGAACTAAAAGATGGAGTTTTCGAAAACTCTATGGTGACGGAGTTTGTGTTATATGACATTTCTCATGCAAGATCAAGTGTTGCTTCCCAAGAGAGTTCTAACTTTACTCCTGATGCTGCAAAACCTTCCATAGGTTCTAATTCAGGTGTGGTTGGGCAAACATTGCAGTTTGACAACAAATCTTATATAAATGAAGTCAAACCTAATGAGAAACATGTGTCTACTGATAGTGAAATGATTTCTTCAAAACCTTATTATCCTTGGCCATCTGCAAATTTGCATCCGGATCTTGAAATTGCAGCTATTGTAATGCAACTCCCATTTGAGAAAAGAGAGAGTTTGAAAAACAGGAGAGGTGATAACAGTAATGTTAAAGCACATAAAAATCTTCTTAATTTCTCAGTGGCTGAACAGAGTAGAGAGAATCTACATGATAGCAGAAGTGTAGAGAAGGTAAAGGTGATAATTCCTTCTGGAAACCATGGTTTGCCTAGCGTGGACAGCCAAGGTCCATCTTCATTACTAGACCGGTGGAGGTTGGGTGGAGGATGTGATTGTGGTGGATGGGATATGTCCTGTCCTCTTATTATTTTGGGCAATCCTCATTTGCATTGTGCAGATAATCAACCCATTGTTGAGAATCAGCAGCCTTTGGAAATTTTTGTCCAGGTAACCTTTCTCTAATGCTGTTGGATAATCTTTTCTAGATTTAAATGGATAATTGGCCATCTACCTTAGGACTGTGTTTGGAACTCGGGTCCGTATGGGAAAAAAAGAATGGTGAGAAATGTTAGAAGTTGTTGGTCACCAACTCTTCTAAACGCTTAAGCTATTAGAAAGATGGCTAACTATACTTTTATATATCCCCATAAGTGCACAATGTAAGCCAAACACTTGCAATTTAACAATTGAGGTTGTTAGGTCTTGAATACAGAACCTCTCTGATACCATGTTAGAAGTTGTTGGTTACTAACTCTTCTAAAAGCTTAAACTATTAGGAAGAAAGCAAACTATACTTTTATATATCTATCAAGGAAAACATGAGTGACAGTGTTAGGAATTAGGACATTGTTAGCCCACACTATTAACTTCATTATTTATCTTCCGTCATTATTTTTTGTACTCGTACATGTCTTTCAATTACTTTGTAAGAACAACAGCTAATCAGTGTTTCATTCGACTTATGCAGGGAAAAAAAGAGAAAACACCAGCACTGATTATGACAGTTGTTGAGGAGGGACTGTATGCAGTTGACTTTCATGCTCAGTTATCTACATTACAAGCATTTTCAATTTGTGTTGCTGTTCTGCATGGTACAGAAACATCCTCCTCATGTGCCGGGGAGGATAAAAGCAAACAGTTGTCACCGTGCAATGCGCTGAAAGTACTTATTGGGGAGGAAGTAAAATTCCTAATTGAAACGGTCACGTCAGAGGAGAAAAGGAATGTTATGAAAAGGGTAAAAGAAATCTCTCCATCTTATGTGTTGAAGCCACCATTTTCTCCAATTGCTCGAGTATAGAATTAAACCCTACTTTGAACAGCTGATGCAGAATTTTCAACTGAATCCAATATTGGATCATGGAGTCCAACTTGGTAGATATGAAGAAAACGAGTTGCCGGGATGATTATTCCATAACAATGATGCACGGTACATGGTGTCGATGAGAGGAAGTCTTCTACTCTTCTCCACTGAACCATCTGAATCACTACGACTACGAGTGATAGTGGCTCATTTTTGTTGAAGATTTTTGTCAGAGATGCTACACATTGCTCCTTAAACAATTCAAAGACCTGCTTCATATGGAGATGTTATAATGGATTCTTCAAGTTCTTGTAGCATACTTTTGAAAGATATGGTTGCCACAGCAGAGGAGTTATTACAATATAGATGCTAGAGGAGTTAATTTATTGTATTATTTAATTTCTTCTTTGCCATTTATAAACAATTTTGAAAAAAAGAATAAAAACAGTGTTTATAATGTAACTTTCACAGAGGTAAAAGTTGCCATTTTAGTTATCTTTGACTTTTGAGAGAGTAATTACTAGCCCTTTTCATTTGTATAATAAGGATACGACAAAGGACAATAACTATGTTCTTTAGATGAGTTTTAAAAGCCACCTTCATTTGTCTTAGTCCCTGACTCATGCATGTGAAATTTCTTAGTTGCTATTGTTACAGAACTTGTTGTATATTTATTTTTGGTCAAAATATCATTTGTAAATTTACTAAAGAACCGGTTTGGTTTGAGAGAAAGAGCTAAAAACAAGGAAAAGGAAAACACACAATAGACGAGAGATAAAAGTTGAAGAACATCAAAGCTAATATTGAGGTTGGTTTTAAATATGAAGAATTAGATTTTTTTTTTCCGAACTGCTTTTGACTCATCGTTACGATGACCACAGAAGCGTATGTTAACTTTTATTTAATATTCGTAATGGCTTTTCTTTTTGGGTCTTGTTCCTTTTATCTCTATTTCACTGTCTCTCAAATGTCACAGAGATTCCAACTAAGATGGGAGAACAACCCGATTGGAATCACCAGCTGAACCAACCAAGTTGGAGACTTTCTGCAAAGCTTGGTCCAATATTGAGTCTCCTGCTTAGTGCTCCCCTACCTCTTTTTGTTCCTTCATGCCAAGTTCCTACACTTCAGATTCTAACAAATAAAAAAGGGATACACGGCGATAACGATAAGATAACGAAACCAAATTTATAAAAGCAAAGGAAATAAACATTGCAGCAAAAAACACGCCGTTGCCGGGGATCGAACCCGGGTCACCCGCGTGACAGGCGGGAATACTCACCACTATACTACAACGACAGATGTTGGTGTCAGTTACAATATTAATTTGCATTTATTTTAAGAATATGTGAAATCTTCAATCAATTAAAGATTAAAAAAAAAAAAAAGAAGAAGAAATAAACAAATAAAAAATGAATATTATATTGTCTGCAATTTCCAGGGCACGCACAATACCTGCATTGAGATTGGGACACAATTTGATGTTCAAGCATGTTTTTTTTTTTTTTTAATTTTCAGTGTTGTGTAATAGGATGAGAAAATTGTTGTGAAGGCATCAAAACCATGCCTTTTTCAGATATTAAATAATACTATTAAACTTCAAGAAAAAAAAAATACAATTTGATGTTAAAATTGTTTTAAAGAATTTGACTATCTACAAAGTATAGAGTACACAACTTCTAAAATTCATCTCTTAAAAACCAGAATTGTTAAACATTGAAAGTAAAATCATAGTATTATTATAATTTAAAGACTTTACAAAGCATTTTCCACAATAAAAGATCTAGATTGAATTTATATTACGTAGTCGATTACAAAATGCTATACTCCATTTTTTTTTTTTATATAAATAAGTTGGGAAGCCACAATTTGGAAATCAAATAATGTTATTGGTAGAAGAATTTACAATTTTAACGTGCATATATTATATACAGATTATTTTGACAAGCAGCTTAACTTGAAAATTTAAATGAAACAAGTTTTAGTGTTTTATTGACTTACGGCATTTTGTATTGCATGAAGGGTGCATATTTATTTGGTTTTAGTTATCTTTAATTAAAATTTCATCAGTTCCATCAAACATAAAACCTCGAATATAGGATGTGAAGTTCTGCAGAGTCATAACAACCCTAGATGGATTATATGGCTGATGAATCTCAAAAGATTAAAGTGAAGAATCTTACTATTGTTATACTTTATTTTACTACATTATGCTGCTTGAGAAAATATAAATAGAATCCCTTTTTTTGTTGGTCCTTTTCTAGTTTGATTTTACCAAACCAAACATCATAGTGAAGAGAAAGGGAAAGGGAAGAGTAAATCCGTAAAAGAAAGATGCCAAATTTTGCAACACCTCACTTTCAAACCCAACAAAAAAAAATTCAAAGCACATACGTTACAATTTTCCAACTGTCCATCTCAAATACGAGGACAAATTGAATTTGAAATACAAAATTTCAGTGCATTCTATATTCCATCTATTGCCACCGCTTGAGAGATGAAGAACGAGATGGAGTAGTAGCTCTTTTAGCACCTGTTATGCATGAAATATTATGAATAACTGAAAATGTGTATTCTTTGCCAGCTGTTGTCACATTAATACTAACCAAAAATAGCCAAGTAATAAATGAAAAATGGGATACATACTGGGCAAAAGCTTTGAAGAACTTCTGGGAGTAGAGAGCCGAGGAGATTTTGTTGGCACCAGCTTCTGAGTCTGAGAGGGCTTTGGAAGTTTAGAAGGTAGGGCATGCCCGCTGTAGCCAGATAAAAAGAACTACATGTTAGCTTTTATTTTAATGAAGTCAATCAAATAAGCAGGATCAAATTAATAATGATCTCATCTTCATTTAAATAAGTACAAGGTATCCTAGGTTGGAAACTTTGAAGAATAATGAATACAACATGCACAATCAGATATCAATTATTTACTTATTAGTCTAAAGACAAGGCATTCTTGAGAAAAATAGGAAATACTCACTTCTCTGAAATCTCAGATTGAGTCTTCCGATTGTTCTCAGCTGGTAGGTTCTGAGGTTGAGACTTTTCAGCATGCAAATTCTGAGCTTGAGTTATTTTAAGTTGAATTCTCTGAGATTGCATCTTCTTAGCTTTTAAGTCCTTAGCTTCAGAATTCTTAGCTTGAGCATTTTCAGCTTTCATGGTTTTCCTTGATTTTGTAACTACGGGGAATATATTGTATTCCATAAAACTAGCCATAGAACCTTCATTTTCTGTTCCCATTGAAAGACCACCATCAGATATATCACTTAATCTCTCCTCATAATCTTGCCCAAAGCCCAATAGCTCCAACTCTTTAGTTAAATCCTGGCTAGAATCCCGTCCAACCTTTGAATGAGATGAAAATTCCTTCTGATGGTGAAACTCATTCACTGAATGCAGAGAACCAGCATCAGAATGTTTATCACTATATTCGGAGAAAATGTCCATCTCAGAAGCTGCTTTTTCTGTTGTGCCCAATCCTTTAACTCCTGACAGTCTATGGATCTGACGAGGAGTCCCAAGCGAGTATCTTCTTGGTGAACATGACTCATATCCTAGTGAGTTCGTGCCCCGCTTCGTAGAGTTGACATTGGCCTTCTGCAACTGCTCAAGCTCCTCGTCTTTTTTTGCAATTGTGTCCTTCAGGGAAGCCACCTAAAACATAACAAATATTTAGACAATTCAGTTATGTTATTTATATTTAAATTGATTCAGGAACTACTACTACTACAGAATATTGTACATTTATAAAAGTTGTAAGAATTTAAATCATGCCTGTTCCATGAGTTCTCTAACATCTCTTCCCTCTTTGTTGCTTCGTGCGGTTCCTAATGCAACACCTGAAACCCTCTCGGCAAACTTCAAAGTACTGATAGTTTCAGAATAGGATTCTAAGTCAGGATTCAACTGTACGAACATAAGGGTTTTCGCTTGACCGCCTATCCAGATGAGAGGAAAAGTGAATAAGATTGTAAAACTTGAAGTATGTGATGTGTATTATAACATAGTAGACCAACATGTTGTTTAAAATACCTAAAGAACTTTGAAGGACTTGAGTTAATTTGCTGTTTCTATATGGTACATGTGGACTCTTCTGTGCTAAAGCAAATATCACATCTCCAAGAGCTGATAGTGATTTGTTTATATTTTGTGTCTCCCTAAGCCTGTCTCCAGTCACTTGAGACTTATTTACTCTTTCACTGCCAGCAAGATCTACAAGATGTAGACTTCCTCGCAGGACAGTATCAGTCCTTAAGTCAATGCCACGCACATGAACAGTGAGAATACTGCATTTTGATTAAATTCAATCCCTATGTCAGGAATGAATATTACGAATCAAATGAATAAACAAACAGAAAAAACAGAACCGAACCTATGAGATCGGCTGCTTCGTTCATTTAGGGCTGTTGCACTAACTGCCCTGTTCGTTAACCCAATTTTCATCAACTCTAGAACATCTTTAGTTGAGTTAACAGAATGCATACTTGCATCAGGAACAGCCAATCCATTTGGTTGGGTAGTGTGCCAAATCTCAAGAGTGTGCAAGTTGAAGGAAAAACAATTAGATGAGTCAAAAAGGAGAAATCTCGTCTTATACTTGAACAAATGCAAAAATAAATTTTAAAGAACAATATATAAAGGAACTCATTAAAACACATTATAAGAAAGAATAGTTAACTTTTATAGGCAAGGCATTTTAAATTAAGGATATCTTTTTCGAGAATTTTCATTTGATAGTAAGTCGCGAACTTGTTCATTGTATATCTCCACCATCTGAACACCAACTTCATATGTTATGGAGCCCTTTCTGCTTTGAGATATTTGAAAAAGATCATTGAGTGCTCGATAGTTTACTCCCCAGTCTGCTATAGATGCCATGCTAGGCCCGGACTGCAGTAACCCAAATTGACAAGAAATTAAAAAAAAATATATATATATAACAAATCTGAAAACGAAAGTAAAATCCTTACCATTGTATAGGTCTTTCCTGATCCAGTTTGACCATAAGCAAATATACAAACATTGAATCCATCAAGGACAGAACGGATTAATGGTTGCGTGTCTAAAAACACCTCTTCTGTTAGCATTTCGGTGCATGATATGTAAGCGTTAGCAAGTGATACAAAAAAAAAAAAAAGGATATACATAAACTTGTATACAATTTCAGAAACCTAAGACGAGATGTAAGATTTTATACCTTGAGTTGATGTAAAACCAAAAACCTTATTGAACTTGAACTGCTTGCGACTTTCTTGCTTTAAAGGATTTGCAATAATTAATTCGCCATGATCACCAATATATTCTATGGTCGTTTGCTTCTTAATTTTCCCTGGAGGAAATGGCCTTACTCGACAGTACACTCTGATATTGCCTATTGCAAAAGAAAAAACACAATTGTTATCACCTAACGGGCTACAAATTTACATAAAAAGTTGGACATGTTATATTAAATTATGTACCTTTCAAATCCTGAACCTCATTATATAGTCTTTGATTTTCTGCAAAAACTGCATGATAATTTTCTGCAGCATTTGCAAGTCCTTCAAGACTCAATCCTATTGAAGAAAAAGAAACACATCATCATGAAATTACTAAGCCAAAAAATATAAAATTAAAATAAATATAAAAGCTAATTTGAAAAATATTATTACCCAAGTTATCACATTCTTTGGAGAAACATCCTTTTGTCTTCAAGATTTCATGTTTAGTGGACTCCAATGCAGTTCTTAATTCCTACACAACTTCCACGTATGTTTCAAGAATCAAAATGTACTATGAGATAAGGAGTAGTTTAATTTAGACTTACGTTCAAAGCTCCAGACTGAAAATTTACGAAGTTCTGATAAGCAGACTCTTTACTTTTCCATTCCTGGAACTTGGTATTAGAAAGTGTCTCAAGTTCTTCTATCTTCTTCGTCGAGTTTATTAGATGGCACTCAAGTTCTTTTATATCCCTTTCCAATTCTAGTTTTGCATCTTCTGCCCGTTCTTCCAACTCTAGACAACGACTTTCATAGCTAGTTCTAGTCATTTCTAGTTCTTGTCGTAATGCTGAAATCTCTTTATCACTGAGGTCCTTCTGTTTCTTTAATATCTCTACATCCTGGTCTTCAATCTTTTTTCTTTCCTCTAGTTTTATCTTCTCAATCTATATGGTCAAATTAACGTATTATTGCAGCACAAGCAAGATGGTTTAAACACACCAAATATGAACATATTATTTAAATATTAGCATGTAAGATTAGAGTCCAAAATAAGAGGAGAGAGAAAGGAGGAGGAAAATAAATAAATAAGATAGTGAAATTAAGGAATCATAGGCAAAAGACACGTTTCTCGTGACAGAAATGAATAAGCACCTTTAGACACTGAAGCTGGTTCAAGACAGCCTATACAAAATTAAAAGAAATCCGTAAATAAAACTGAACAGTTCAAGTTAAGATTATTTTATCCAAATGAAAAGCATAGTACAAATTTTTTAAATAATAGTACCTCAATTTCTTCAGATGTACCCATTGCAAGCGTTTCAAGTACTTTTACTTTTGATTCATACTTCTCTTCACGAGCCATTAAGATATTGTTGTGCTACAAGTACATAACAAAAGATATTAATGAAGAGTCAGGACTACTGAATATATGCTTCTCAACAAAAGACGTCAGTTATGATAAATTACATTTTTGAAATTCTCCACTTGCTTCAAGAATCGCTGCTCAATTATGTGTATAACTTTTCTCAAAACATACGAAAAAATCTGTGCAAAGCATTAAGAGATCTAAATTAGTGATGCAGAAAAGATTAACAATATGAAACCAGTACCCAAAAAACTTGCTTTGATAAGAGATAAATAATGCAATCTCCAAACGCCGTACATGAGTAACATCATTGTTCTTTCTTTCGATGCTACCATCCAGGATCCTATTGAGCACATGGAAAAGTGATTGAGTTGATATGTTCTGCCAAATAAGAACAAAAAAGATGTGTCAGAACTCAGAACCATTTTGTGTTAATTTTGGCTTATAATTATCGTACTTCATGGTAAACAAGTAGAACCTATATAAAGATATAGAGTTCAAGAGCTTACATAAAAACCGTTTGATTTTATCAATTCCAAAATCGTAGCATCGGATAGATCAGTTAGGTGCTTCAATTGCATTGCTCCTACATGATTTACAAAAGTAACTGAGACCAAGAGAAAGGAAAAGGTAAATATTCGAAGAATGAAACGAAATACTAAAATTTATATTTGAAAAAAAATCCAAGTCACTCGTTAGTTTTCTCAATCAACTACTATAAAACTTTTCCAATTACACGTTTCATATACGATCCATAAATGTGGTTTTTTCAATTGAAATACATATAAATGTCATGAGTCAGGTGCCATGTTTAAACTAAAGTCTCTAATTACACAAACAAAACCATCAAAACCTTATCAACGAGTTTGACCATAATTTTAGCATCACTCTGCTTGGAGTCTAACCGCTTAAAGAGTGATAGACCTATACTGGTGTAATCAAATTTATAATTGAAGACCAAACAATGGAAAAGAATTAAATTGATAATCAAATTTATAATTGAAAACCAAACAATGGAAAAGAATTAAATTGATTTACGGTCATGTAGGATCAAATGACCAAACCAAAAGGTCAAGTTTGAGCAGCACTGAGAATGCTCACCCCTTTAGGATTACCAATAATAGATTTTAAAAAAAGGGAAATACACTTCCATAAGAATTCTAGATAATTTAAGGCCATGATAACTATTTCAATTTTTTATTTTTAATTCCTTAGTTTTAGAATTGAATTTTCAATTTTAAATTCTTTTGGGAAAAAAATAAAAGTTGTCCGATGACAAATTTATAATTTCAATTTTAAAAAGTAGAAATTAAAAATTGGATATGCTTGTTTGATAATCAATTTCTAATTTTCAATGTTCAACTTACTAAGCTCCCAAATTTAATTTCAAACTTATATTTGATACATTTTCATTAAATTTTAATTCTTTAATCATTTTAAGTAAAGTTGAATATGATTGAGTATTGTTAGTTTATTAATTTTTAGTGTCAATAAATAAAATAAAATAAAAAATAGGAATTCAATTCTAAAACTTACTTTTTGGTTAAATTCCAAAACTGAATTTAAAAATTTACAAATTAAAAATTAGTTATCAAATATATCTAATTTTAAAATTTGAAAATTAAAATTGAGATTAGAAATTGAAATGGTTATTAAACGAACCCTAAAATGAAAGTGTTTTGAAAACTGACTTCTGGGCAACCCTTTTAAGAACCTAGGCAACAACAAATTTTATAAAATGCAATCGGACAGCTTTTAAAAATTGCTTATCTAAATCTGGCAATTTTTAAGAAAACTTTCCAATTACTTGGGGAAAAAAAACTTAGAAAGTTTACCAAACTCTAAACATTTACTTCAATCACAAAAAAATTACTTTCACAACTCGAAAAACTTTTAAAAATATATTTACCAAATCATATTACAACTAATTTTTCCTACCGCACAACTAGGGCTGTGTTTTTTTTGTTTTGTTTTGCTACATCAGTACCAAAATACCCATAGTCATCCATCAAAAGATGGAAAGACTAATGCCAATATCCTACTAATTTTCAAAGTTAAAAGTTTTGATGATTTATATTAACATATCAGTACAACAAATATCGGGTTCTCACCACACAGCTTAAGGGAAAAAAAGAAGAAGAAGAAGAACAATAGAGTTTATGCTTTGCAATAATATTAACACGATAGTAATATCATGTATTACATAAAAGTTGCATTCTGGATTCTCCGTCTCTTGTCTGTAACTCAAGAAAGAAAGAAAGGAAAAAAGAAGAAGACAATTTCTAATATAACAGGGAAATTAAGCACGGACACACCTGAAATAGGTTGCTGTCCACATATTGACCAATCTAACTCGTTGCTCCTATGGGTTTGATCATTCTCTTCTCCTTCATCATGATTCAAAGATGCTTGAATTGTACAAAGGCACCGCAGAACTGGCAACATAGATCCCTGCAAACAATTATCATATTCTTGACTCATTTGAAAATGGTCCAGGAAACTGTTAATGTAAAGAAAATACTGATGCAAAACCAAATTAACCAGAGGTAATTTTAGTGAACGACGAGGATTAGTAAACAAAAGTCACTTTGCCTACAATTTACTAAATATAGTTAATTGCCAATTTTGTAAATTGGTTTTGATTCTGATTCTTTTAAAAGTAATTTCTATGAACTATTGCGGACTTTCCTTTGTTGTAGAACCTACTTTTGAACATATGTTTTGAGAGTTTTGCAGGTGTCTTTCAGAGCAGTTCAAAAAAGCTAGTAGACAGCAGCTTTTTAAGTGCTCATTGTAAGAAAAAAAGTGACGCATTTTTTAATAAGTTCATGCTTTCATTTTTACCTTATTTGTATCTATGAGTTGTATACTTTACTGCCGTGTTTATGTTTTCACTGAAAGCCACGACAATAATTTTATGTTTAATTTACTTAGCACTACAATTTCTTCTGCAACAAGTTAAATACTTAAAAAAACAGCAAATTAAGGTTCTGCATGGTTGGGTTATAGAACTTTATAGAGCAATAACTATGTTATAAAGCATACATCCAGTTAAGGTCATGCCTAATTGTTTAATGACCAAGTCTAAAATCTAAATACGCACTTGATAGTACAGTTGCTATAAGGGCATCTTCAATGACGCTTTAAAACTGTATTTTAGTGCAATTTTTGTATTAAAAATTGCTCAAAAGAGGCTCTGTAACTTTGTATTAAAATAGTGCAATTAATGACCAAGTCTAAAATCTAAATGCAATTAATAAAATGCACGCTCTTAAAGCTCCAGGCCCTGATGGGTTTTCTGTCATTTTTTATAAACAAAGCTGGGACACCATAGGTGGTGATGTCATAAAAGAAATTCAACATTTTTTCATGACTGGGACTCTAAATACTAACTGGAATCACACCTACATCACACTGATTTCTAAGGTGCAAAACCCCATATTTGTTACTGACTATCGTCCCATCAGTTTATGCAACGTCAACTATAAGATCATAGCGCGCATTCTAGTCAAGAGATTGCGATCTTATATTTCAGCCCATATTTCACCTTACCAGGCTGCCTTTATTCCTGGGCGATGGATTGCGGAAAACACTTTACTGGCCCACGAACTGGCAACAAAAATCAATCGGACCACAAGGGGAAAAATATTGATGTAAGATTAGGTCCAAAATAAGAGGAGAGAGAAAGGAGGAGGAAAATAAATAAATAAGATAGTGAAATTAAGGAATCATAGGCAAAAGACACGTTTCTCGTGACAGAAATGAATAAGCACCTTTAGACACTGAAGCTGGTTCAAGACAGCCTATACAAAATTAAAAGAAATCCGTAAATAAAACTGAACAGTTCAAGTTAAGATTATTTTATCCAAATGAAAAGCATAGTACAAATTTTTTAAATAATAGTACCTCAATTTCTTCAGATGTACCCATTGCAAGCGTTTCAAGTACTTTTACTTTTGATTCATACTTCTCTTCACGAGCCATTAAGATATTGTTGTGCTACAAGTACATAACAAAAGATATTAATGAAGAGTCAGGACTACTGAATATATGCTTCTCAACAAAGACGTCAGTTATGATAAATTACATTTTTGAAATTCTCCACTTGCTTCAAGAATCGCTGCTCAATTATGTGTATAACTTTTCTCAAAACATACGAAAAAATCTGTGCAAAGCATTAAGAGATCTAAATTAGTGATGCAGAAAAGATTAACAATATGAAACCAGTACCCAAAAAACTTGCTTTGATAAGAGATAAATAATGCAATCTCCAAACGCCGTACATGAGTAACATCATTGTTCTTTCTTTCGATGCTACCATCCAGGATCCTATTGAGCACATGGAAAAGTGATTGAGTTGATATGTTCTGCCAAATAAGAACAAAAAAGATGTGTCAGAACTCAGAACCATTTTGTGTTAATTTTGGCTTATAATTATCGTACTTCATGGTAAACAAGTAGAACCTATATAAAGATATAGAGTTCAAGAGCTTACATAAAAACCGTTTGATTTTATCAATTCCAAAATCGTAGCATCGGATAGATCAGTTAGGTGCTTCAATTGCATTGCTCCTACATGATTTACAAAAGTAACTGAGACCAAGAGAAAGGAAAAGGTAAATATTCGAAGAATGAAACGAAATACTAAAATTTATATTTGAAAAAAAATCCAAGTCACTCGTTAGTTTTCTCAATCAACTACTATAAAACTTTTCCAATTACACGTTTCATATACGATCCATAAATGTGGTTTTTTCAATTGAAATACATATAAATGTCATGAGTCAGGTGCCATGTTTAAACTAAAGTCTCTAATTACACAAACAAAACCATCAAAACCTTATCAACGAGTTTGACCATAATTTTAGCATCACTCTGCTTGGAGTCTAACCGCTTAAAGAGTGATAGACCTATACTGGTGTAATCAAATTTATAATTGAAGACCAAACAATGGAAAAGAATTAAATTGATAATCAAATTTATAATTGAAAACCAAACAATGGAAAAGAATTAAATTGATTTACGGTCATGTAGGATCAAATGACCAAACCAAAAGGTCAAGTTTGAGCAGCACTGAGAATGCTCACCCCTTTAGGATTACCAATAATAGATTTTAAAAAAAGGGAAATACACTTCCATAAGAATTCTAGATAATTTAAGGCCATGATAACTATTTCAATTTTTTATTTTTAATTCCTTAGTTTTAGAATTGAATTTTCAATTTTAAATTCTTTTGGGAAAAAAATAAAAGTTGTCCGATGACAAATTTATAATTTCAATTTTAAAAAGTAGAAATTAAAAATTGGATATGCTTGTTTGATAATCAATTTCTAATTTTCAATGTTCAACTTACTAAGCTCCCAAATTTAATTTCAAACTTATATTTGATACATTTTCATTAAATTTTAATTCTTTAATCATTTTAAGTAAAGTTGAATATGATTGAGTATTGTTAGTTTATTAATTTTTAGTGTCAATAAATAAAATAAAATAAAAAATAGGAATTCAATTCTAAAACTTACTTTTTGGTTAAATTCCAAAACTGAATTTAAAAATTTACAAATTAAAAATTAGTTATCAAATATATCTAATTTTAAAATTTGAAAATTAAAATTGAGATTAGAAATTGAAATGGTTATTAAACGAACCCTAAAATGAAAGTTTTTGAAAACTGACTTCTGGGCAACCCTTTTAAGAACCTAGGCAACAACAAATTTTATAAAATGCAATCGGACAGCTTTTAAAAATTGCTTATCTAAATCTGGCAATTTTTAAGAAAACTTTCCAATTACTTGGGGAAAAAAAACTTAGAAAGTTTACCAAACTCTAAACATTTACTTCAATCACAAAAAAATTACTTTCACAACTCGAAAAACTTTTAAAAATATATTTACCAAATCATATTACAACTAATTTTTCCTACCGCACAACTAGGGCTGTTTTTTTTTGTTTTGTTTTGCTACATCAGTACCAAAATACCCATAGTCATCCATCAAAAGATGGAAAGACTAATGCCAATATCCTACTAATTTTCAAAGTTAAAAGTTTTGATGATTTATATTAACATATCAGTACAACAAATATCGGGTTCTCACCACACAGCTTAAGGGAAAAAAAGAAGAAGAAGAAGAACAATAGAGTTTATGCTTTGCAATAATATTAACACGATAGTAATATCATGTATTACATAAAAGTTGCATTCTGGATTCTCCGTCTCTTGTCTGTAACTCAAGAAAGAAAGAAAGGAAAAAAGAAGAAGACAATTTCTAATATAACAGGGAAATTAAGCACGGACACACCTGAAATAGGTTGCTGTCCACATATTGACCAATCTAACTCGTTGCTCCTATGGGTTTGATCATTCTCTTCTCCTTCATCATGATTCAAAGATGCTTGAATTGTACAAAGGCACCGCAGAACTGGCAACATAGATCCCTGCAAACAATTATCATATTCTTGACTCATTTGAAAATGGTCCAGGAAACTGTTAATGTAAAGAAAATACTGATGCAAAACCAAATTAACCAGAGGTAATTTTAGTGAACGACGAGGATTAGTAAACAAAAGTCACTTTGCCTACAATTTACTAAATATAGTTAATTGCCAATTTTGTAAATTGGTTTTGATTCTGATTCTTTTAAAAGTAATTTCTATGAACTATTGCGGACTTTCCTTTGTTGTAGAACCTACTTTTGAACATATGTTTTGAGAGTTTTGCAGGTGTCTTTCAGAGCAGTTCAAAAAAGCTAGTAGACAGCAGCTTTTTAAGTGCTCATTGTAAGAAAAAAAGTGACGCATTTTTTAATAAGTTCATGCTTTCATTTTTACCTTATTTGTATCTATGAGTTGTATACTTTACTGCCGTGTTTATGTTTTCACTGAAAGCCACGACAATAATTTTATGTTTAATTTACTTAGCACTACAATTTCTTCTGCAACAAGTTAAATACTTAAAAAAACAGCAAATTAAGGTTCTGCATGGTTGGGTTATAGAACTTTATAGAGCAATAACTATGTTATAAAGCATACATCCAGTTAAGGTCATGCCTAATTGTTTAATGACCAAGTCTAAAATCTAAATACGCACTTGATAGTACAGTTGCTATAAGGGCATCTTCAATGACGCTTTAAAACTGTATTTTAGTGCAATTTTTGTATTAAAAATTGCTCAAAAGAGGCTCTGTAACTTTGTATTAAAATAGTGCAATTAATAAAATGCGCTAACTATAGCGCAACACTGGTCATTTGGCACAGCACTGTTCACGACATTATTCATGCATTGTTATTTTTTCCTTTTCTTTTTTAAATATTAATAAAAGATAAAAAAAAATATAAAAATGTTGTTTTTATTTTACTCTAATTATATATCCTTGATTAAAATTTGTTTAAATTATATTATTTTTTGATAAAAAAAAAAATTACATATTTTGTTTTCTTACAATGTAATATTTATTTTTCAATAATGTAAGTTTGTTTTAGCTGGAATGTTTAATTTACATTTTTTTTATTCAGTGAATTTGTTATTTATTTCTTACTAAAATATATAATTATTAAATTTATTATAATTAATTAAATAATATTAATATATAATTAATTAATTGGTTCGATATAATAATTGTTATGAATTAATAAATAAAATAAAAATAAAAATAACATTTTATTTTTGTAAAAGAATAAAATTTTTAGTATAATGAGTTAAAGATGAAAAAAGATAGTGCAACTTTTGCATTAAAATAGTGTAAAAGCTGCAATAAAATTGAGTTTTAGCTTGAAAATAATTTAAGCGTCTTCTACTTCTACTTGTTCTTGTTTTTATTTTTATTGGCCAAATCTAAATTATAAATTTTTAAATTAAAAAATATATATTATTTTTATTAATAATTTTGAATTTAACTTATACATTCAATATAAAACGAATGATCAAGATTTAAAAACAAATTATAAAGGATCACCTGCACTAAGTCTGAAAGGTGAAAGACAGGCAAACGTAATTCGTTGACAACTGCTATAAACCTTTTGACTTTGTCCGGACCAGAGTCAGAACTTCCTTCCTGAGATTGGAGCGACAAAAAAAAGGTGGTACAAATGAATAACATGTCATGAGAAACCAACTTACAATTTTTTATATGTAAAAAAAAAAAAAAATTGTTGATAGAATAAAATATCCATCGTATAGATCACAAACAAGCTAGTTAAGTGAAATCTTACCGGTTGAACTGAACCAGGGCAAATCTGATCCATGATAGCACATAAAACAGTGCCATCGAGCAGAAATGCCCGGAGTTCCTCTAATGAAGCCCCCGGTGACAATCTTACATCAGGAAGCACACTATTTAACCACTCCACCAAACATGGTTTCGTGCTCCCTAAGCAGATAAAAATGAAAAGTAAGTCGCAGAGAAAATGGAAACTTTTGAATACAAGCATTGAAATCACCTCGATGCGAGCCGCAACATTTTTTTGCTACTCCAGTATCTTCACTGTGCTTTCCATTTGAAAGTTCAAATCCCCGAGATTCTCCTACCTGTGGTTGTGACTGGATGTTCATGGTGAAATCTACAAGAACACCCAGCTCCGGTGATCAATTGTAGACATGAAGCTACAAGGAAGCAGACACAACTCACATAAACCAATGGAACATAACCAGTATAATTAACAGACCTTTCGCGAATAAAAGCTGAATCTTGTAAAAGGAAAGAAGGTTAGATTGTGGAGCCATAAATAAAATCACGGCCAAGTCTAATTCTCTGGTTCCTATCATCTACCGTACTTTCAATTGAGTGATCAATTTTGCAATGAATTTGTAGTTTTGTGTCAATTTTAAAAAGGAAGACAACAATAAATTAAAAATGACGTTAAGAGGCGTGCAATCAAAACAGAGTTTGTGTGCAAATACGGTAAAATTAACAGGCTAGGGGTAGCAATTGTGAGTATTAATTTTGTCAATAAAAAACATTAATCGAGTTATTGTTTACAGGCATTTAAACAATGCCTAATCAATTATAATAAGCCACATTTGAGTTGGATTTACCCATTCAACGTTTGAAGCTAGAGATCCAATATTAGATCCACAGCAACCACATCATCTAGTTTCTTACAGTTACAAATTGCCACCCCTACTCATAGCTAGCTAAATTGTCAATTCTTGGTCATAATTCAAAAACACAAGCCAAAAATCTCCAACATTTGCCACCAGATTCATACAATATCTTCCCTATTACCTTCGAAATTTTATGAAAATGTATGAAAAGGATGAGACCGAGAATATACATACCTGACACAGAATGCGCCTACGGCGCACCCTAGCCAACTGAACGCCTTAATGCTTCAAAGATAGTGATCGGAGGGATTAGAAACTTCTCGGAAAATTTTGGGAAATGCCGGAGCCAAATGTACAGTTGGATTCACGGCACCAACCGCTTAGAAGAATAAAGGAACAAAAATAAATAAACATAAAAAAAAAAAAAAAAAAATATTAGGAGGTCCGAATTTTTAGAGAGAGATAGAAGGAGAGGAAAACTCGCGGTCGTTTTTACTGTTTGTTTCAAAGGAAAAGGAAATGTTTGGGAAATGGGAAAAGGAAATTACAATAAAACAAAGTTACTAAATTGTATGAAGGTGTGACCGTATTGCTTTTGTTAGAAATTATACTCAATTTTTAATTTAAATTCTTTCAAGAAAACAAAAATAGTTATTTTTTACTTTACTTGAGCTATTTTCTTAAGTAACTTTAATTGGGTAATTTTTTTTTTTTAAGGATAATAATATTACTATAAGATGAATTATTATTATTATAATAATAATTTTATTAAAATTAATTAATAATATTTTTCATATATATTATGACAATAAAAATAATATAAGTAAAATAATTTTGTTATATAATTTTATTGTATTAATAATAAAAGTAGTTATGATAAAATTATTTAATTTCTTTTAACATTGTAAAAAAAAAAAATTATTAATTGGGCATTAGTCTTAGAAAAATTCACCTTTTGGCGGTTTGGTCCTATCCGGGATTTTTGAAATAGTTTTCCCGCCGCCTCATATAATCAGCGTTTTTATTTGAAAAATCAAATTTGTACTCGAAAGTCGAAACCTAATTGAATTCGAAACCTTTTGTTTTACTTTTAACAAATTTATTTAACTATTTAAAAATATATATATTCGTCGCTTTAATAAAAATATATTTATAATTATGCCATCCTAAATAATGATAAATTAAATGAATGGCATCATGTATACACTAAAAATATTATAAATTTATTAATTAATACTTATTTTTAATTTAAAAAATATTATATATCTTTTATTTTAATAAAAATATGTAAAAATTATTGAATTTGTAATAAATTATTAGATGTTAAAATTTAAAATTTAAAATTCAGATATGACACAATTATATTTTGTACATATAATTTATATATTATTTCATAAATATTACATTTAAATTTTATTTATAAAAAATTGAAGTAGGTTATAGGGATGTACATATATGGGTTAATTGTTTGTGTTTAAAGTAAAACCAAAATCAATCCAATGTAATCCATTCTTAAGAAGGAGAATTAAACTAAACAAATAAATATGAAAAAAAAAAAAAAATTCAACCCGAACTAATTTTGTTGGGTTGAATCAAGAAAAATTTACACTTTTTATTGCTAATGAATTTTGTTTATTAATTTTTTTAACTTTTGCGTTAGCAGAATAATTAAATAAAAAGATGGTCTAAAATTTAAAAAATTATATTTGAATAAACTGTTTCATTCCATAACAACTTATAAAATTTTAGTTAGTTTTAATTATTCTATTTGAGAGAAAGTAGAAATAATAAAATTATCAAATATGAAATATCATATATAAGAAATAAGAAATAAGATATAAATAAAAAATTTAAAATTGGTTTGAGTATAACTACAACTTTAGCTAAGTGCCATGAAAAATAATTAATTAGTGAATGTTTGATTGGAGTGAAAAGGAAAACTTAACAAAAATATTAAAAATTTCAAAAATAATTATATGAAATAATAATATAAATATAAATACTTTAATAAAATATTCAATGAATTTGGTTGATTCGGTTCTTGATGATTTTAAGAAATAAAAATTAATTCAATTTAATATTAATTGATTTTTTTTTTAAATTAAGAACTAATACAATCTCTGAATATTTTGGGTTTAGTTAGGGTGGTTTAGATAGTTTAGGTTAGATTAGTTTCAAAAAAATTTGAACACTCCTTGGGTCACGTGCATCCTAGTGTCTTACTCGATACTTGTTGAGTTTTTATCAAAATAAATATATTCTTTTTTGAATAAATTTAATTTAATGAGTCAGTTTTAAATCCAAGCGTGCTACTGAATGTAAGTTACAGTCCTTTTCAGGCTTGTCTTGTTCCATTTTTTATGCAGAAGGCTATCTTATAAATTATAATTTGTCATGGCGTTAATATATATATATATATAGTAACCTTACACACAATTATCTTAATAACAGTATTTGAATTGAATTATGTTGCTCTTTTTTCGTTTTTATTTAACTTCGTATAGTTTATTGCTATTTAATTAGATCTAAAAAGTTTCAATAAAAAAAAAAAAAAAAAGAAGAAGCTCTAAAACGTGATTGAAATAAAATAGTAATGGATTGCCAATCACTGTACACTCTAGGGAGATGTTTATTTGGCTTAGAACTCTATCTCCTTATAGAAATAGAATGCCTCTCCTAATTGAAATTAAAAGGGAAGGTACTATTATATATGAGTGTTGGCTAGGCGAAAAATATGGATACTACACTATTAAAAACATAAAAGACCTAATTTCGTACCGATAACTATGTAATTATAATAAATATTTATAATTATATATTTCATACATAATAACCTTTTTGTAATTAAAAAAAATTAATATTGTGAGTATAGACAATTGAATTTCTCTAGACTTTTTATACATTAATATTTCGATCAATTTTAGCTATACTTCTAAACATTTAATCTACTTGTTTATTCCACCTAATAGAGTGTTTATTCTTTTAGTCCAAAACTCTTAAGCATAAGCAAATGTAATTTTAAAACATTATGTTATAGAAAATAATCATTTACAAAAATAAAATAGAACCTACATGTTTATATCAAACAAAGTTAGTTATAACAGTTTGAAAAATAGCTTGCAAGCAAGAAAGAATGACGAATATAATACTACATGAACCACACAATATTAAAACTTGAGAATAGATGCTTCGAAAGTACAACAATATTCTTCATATATATATATATTTTGTCTAGAAAAATTTAAGTAAATTAAAGGTAGACTAATACAGCATAACTGATCAGGATTTCAAATAACAAAAATTTTTAATGATCCGGCACAGTTAAGGCCTCCATGCAAGCACGTGAACTTGGCCATAGAGGAAGCTCTATGCAACTTACTTTTTTTCTCTCTCTCTACAGTTCTGGTTGATGATCAGACTGTTTTTTATGGTTTGCAAACGAGTTATATATGTTGATCATGTGAGAAGAGTTACAGTAGTTTTACTCTCTCTTTTTTTGCCATAACATTTGATTGGTGCAAATTTTATTAATTGCTATTGCTTTTGATTATTGTATTATTTGGTAAGAATCTCTTTGAATCTTTTTAGTGATTTGGTTTTGAATGAATTTAGGATATTAGTTTTTGTATTATTCTTTTGATTATTAATAATTTTTTCTTCATGTGACGTAATTAATGGAATAAAATTTTCACATTAAAAGATTAAATTTTTCATTATCTTTATGTCCTATTTATTTTTTATTTTTCTCATAATCAAATATTATTTGTGTGCAATCCATATTAATTTCTGACCTCACTTCCGTATAGCCAATATTTTTATGTATGATTTTATGTACCATTATTAATCGAAAATAATTAAAGTTTGACTTTTATTTAACAAATTATTGTTAATTTTTAGTTGCTTTTATTCATATATTTTTTGTTTGTTAGAATAACATACATAATACACACAAAATATATTAATTGATGAAAAAAATAGAGCCAATATGATCATTAATGGGTGATTAAATAATTCATTTAATTTACCTAAATTGAGAAATTTAATATGTTAAATTCAAATCTAATTATATTGATAGATATTATAGTCAGATCATATTCAAATTGAAAAGATTATATTTCATTCAAATTCATATTAGATTCAAATTGATATATTTTATAATCTGCTGAAATATAATTTAGACCAAATTTGAAGCTGCTATTTAAATTATAAAAGAATACATATTTTATTTTTAATCTATTATATTTAAATATTATACATACAAAAATAAAATTAAATCACTATTTTAATTTAAATAAATATAAATGTTGAATTTTTATAATAATAATAATTAATAATGTTAAAGAGAATATTTTTTATTATTTTAATTGTCTAAGTTGTGATTATAAATAAATAAATACATTTTATTAAAAATGTAACAATTTAAACTTTAAATTTAAATGTTAGTGTCTATTTTGTTTTATACATGATAATAATCGAAAAATAAGTAATAATTTGATTCGATCTCATTTGATTTAATTAAATTCAAATTACTATATTATTATATTAGGTTAAAATTCTTTAAATTTGTTTCAAATTGTTAAAAAGTAGACAATTTTTATTCGTTGTTCATGTAATTCTAATCTAACTTATCTGCCTTATGAATAATATTTTAAATTACGGGATTTTTTTTTTTAAGTGTTGCAACATACCGACGAAAATTTTAATGTAAGCGCAAAGAGGACTCAACCAAGAGCTCATAAAATTGAATTCTGACGTCTAAGTCACCATACCACTCACAGAATAAGACATATGAATAAGATAACAAGATTAAATTGATCTTTATTAATATATAAATTATGACCAACAACATAATTGCATATTAAAAAAAAAAAAAAACATAATTGCATAACGAGACTTCTACTGTCTCCCAACCAAGAACAAATTATAAAATAAATATTTATAATTGTGATGGTTTTTATTCAATACGTAACAAACCCACTCTAAAACATGTAATATAAAGGAAACTAAATTAACAATCACCAACCTAGAAGTAGCTGAAATTAAGTAGGCAATTCATATCGACACATTGGACACAAATTGCTCATCCTTAGCCATTTAACAATACAATCTTCATGGTAGATATGCGAGCATGGCAAAACTATTGCTTTTACCTCAACTGAATGCTCTTCCAAACATATCGCACATGATTGATCGCATGAATTTTCATTTACTTGTATTCTATTTAATTCTTGTATGGTTTTTTCATTTGTTGGGGAAACCTTTGGAACCTCATCGTATGAGTATCCAACATCATTATGATCATAGCTGTAATCAAGTTCGACACTCTGATCACTATAATTAAGTTGACGAATCCAGCGAATAGTCTCTCCTCCCTGTGAATTCAAAAGGTAGATAGGATAATAAGAAATATTAGCTATTTCAGACCTTACTTGATCGGAAGACATCTTCAACTTCAAACACTACTCAAAACCAAAGGCGTCTAAAGAATAAACTAAAATGTGGTTGAATATATAAGCAAATATTTAAAATCAATAATTTGATATTTTGATTTAAGACCGAATATTATGCTTCCTTACAGGAAATTGCAAACAAGGTAAATGTGACTCTTAATTAATTTTTTTTTAGAATGTCCTAATTTGGATTTTCTCTTCACAAAGATTATTTACTTTGTTATATATTTCTTTTTAAATTAACTTTATTATACTTTATATTTTCAGAATAAAAAGTTTGGCTCCGAGGTTCAAAGCGCGCGATTTGAATTTTGTACGCCTTCTGTGTATATCTGGTTGATCAAAATGGGATATATATAAATTGTTTATGACTAATTACAAAAAGTCTAACCTTTCATTAATTATTTTCCTCTTGCGTGTCCTAATTTCACTCCTATTTTAATTTTTTGTAATTTTATGGATGCTAATTCATGTCTAGCGATAAAATTTACCATTTTTTTTTTGTTTTAAGTCACAATATCAAATCACACTAAATATGATTTTCTTAAAAATAAAATAAAATGGATCCTTTTATTTTTTAAATCTCCCTGCAGTAATCTTATCCCTAAATTATATATAAACAAATGAATATATAATTTCGTAACCACCTAACAAAACATGAATAATATATAGAACACATGTAAGATATAATTTTTTTTTTTTAAGGTTGGTTCGGAGTTAGGAAATGATTTAATTCATCTGTTATTTATGTCACAAAATAAATCATTAGATGATATTTTGGAATTGAGTAATATATATATTGGTCTTAACTTTTTCTTAAAGGAAAAGCATACTTGGAGAAAAAGTATACTTGGGAGCTAAGTATACTTGATGGCCAAGTTTTGGGATTTACTTTCTCTCCAAGGAAATTTTGCCTATATATATTGCTACTCTCAATATCATTTATAACAACAACAACAAGCCACCACACCAACTTAAGCGATCAAAATTTTTATTAATTTTTCAGCATTTTATCAATATATCTTGATGTTTGAGAACATAAATTTTTTTATTTAAAATTAATAAAATATTAATGTTCTATAAATAAAAATATATTTATTGATTGAGATCGGCCAAGAGTAATAATTTTTTTGGTCACAAGCCGAAGAGTTGAGAGTTGTTATTTGTCATTGTTGAAGAATATTTTCAATTAATTCTATTGATTATTTTTTTATCAAATATTAAATAATTATTTTAAAAATATTATATTAATATTACATTTTATTAATTTAAATTATCATATTATTAATTATAATTTTTTAAATTTGCATTATATTACTTCTAATTTATTACGTGATTAAATCTTTTAATAAATATGTGTGAAAATTTGTCTTTTCGTTTTCTCCAAGCAAACCTTTTTTTTTTCTACCATAATACCCAAAATATAACCTATTATATCTATATCTATTTTATTTAAGCAATAAGTTACTAAAATATTTGATATAAATAAAATAAAATATTTATTAGAATAAAGCAAAATATCCAATATTTTCAAAGTAAAATCGGAAACATTACTCTTGGTTTTTGTTATTTTTTTTTTTTTAGAGTGAATGACTACTACAATTCTATAACTTTTAAAAAAGAAGTACAAAAGTCTTATAATTTTTAAGTAATTTGCATAAGTTGTATAGCTTTAAAAAAAAAATAGCACAAAAATAAAGTCATAAAATTAATCATTGACCATTATTTTTAGAAATTAGTAAGTACAATTTTGCAATTTAAAAAAAGAGAAATGTGCACCTAAACTAGTTGCCCGATAATCTCAGGACTAGGTCCACTTTTTGGAAAGAAAAGCCAATCTTAAAGAAGAAAGACCTGCAAATTTTGGTAATTGCCCTCTTATCTGGTTCCCAACTAAGCTCAAATATTCTAACCTGGAGAGCTGTACAAGATTTGTTAGTAGAGACCTACTTAAATTGGTACCATCATTTTCAATGGTATTTTTAATGAATTAACAAGCTTGTGTCCCAAGATGCGAGTGTTAGATTCATCAACTAGTTTTTCTCTTTTACATAAGAAGCAAATGTCTTTCTTTGTTTATGCAACTAATTATAATGTTAGAACTTTCAGCACCATGAGCTATGTCAATGACCATGGTCATCCATAAGACCCAAGCAAGGACAGAGCGAAGAGAAGTTAGAATAATCAAGGAGAAGCAAAATTATAATGATGAAATAGAGTAGAAACGAGGAACAAGCAATGTTAAGATTGTGAATTTAAACCAGACATGTGAGAGACAACTTTGTGAATAAGTATATGCTATTTTTTTTTATAACAAAGTTCTTCACAACAATTTGTATTCCAAACTTTGTCGCTCGATTATTTTTCAAGTTAAACTAATTCATGTAAGCACAAATTCCTTTTTTTTTTTTATTCCAAAATTATCCTCACTAATTTAAAAAAAAATGATCAAATATCAACTCAGGACTTTTGTGTTATTTATTTAAAAGTTATAGGATTTATTTAAACTAAATAAAAGTCATAAAACTTTTGTGTTCTTTTGTCAAAAGCTATGTAGCCTCCCTTCACTCTTTTTTTATTAAAAGTGATAAGAACACGTAAATTTGTATTCATACTAATTATGATATGATATATGATTAAATAATTTTAAAATTGAAAAAAATTATTAATTTTTCATGAATGTTTGACCATGTGTCATATATATGGGTACAAATTTGAATACAAATTTATATGACTCTAGTATTTTTTTTTTATTTATTTATTTTTAATTAATTGTATATCTGTGATCTTGGAATAAATAAACTAATAAAGGCAAAGGCTCGTGAATTTATTTATTTTTTGACTTTGTAATTCTTCCCTCTCCACTAATGAAAAGTTTTACAATTTAATTAACAATGATATTTAATATTATTCTAACTGTTGAACCATTTAGATATTTGTTATGATATTGACCTCGAAGGAAGATGAATACCAATTGAATACTCATCTCCTTAATCATTATGGCCAAAGTTGTAATTTTGGCTACAAATGGGTTTGAAACTAAAATTTAACTCAAAGCAATCTCAGCAGTAGGGTTATGGAAAAGTGAGTTATACTACTGATTAGTCAACATTTGATTCTAAATTGCTCAGTGTTAGTGTACTCAATCTTAGAAGAAATTCGTTACGTGTGTGTGTATATATATATATATATTAAAAAAGGAAAGATTTCCATTGATGATTAAATATACGACAAACATACTTGTTCATTAGCATAATTATCAAAAAGTGATAGCATGTGCTTATTTTAATTATAAGATCAATTTCATTTCTATTTTCTCACATATTTAAAATTACTTGTTAGTTGTTGATAACATTTTTGAATTGAATCATGTTTGATACATGACTTATATACATATACATTTGTAACACAATTTATTAAAGAAAAATATATATATTACAAACATAAGAATAGAAATAAAAAATTACATAGCATTGTATGAAATACACAAAATTATCTAATAATGAATTTTTATAGCAGTCCTCTTAGTTCAAAATTTCAAAGCTGTCACTTTTTTTCTTTCATCAAGTGAGATTATTATATATATTCTTGCTAACAAGTATCACAAAAACCACCTCAAATCATGGTTGAAATCGCACCACTAAAATGTCGGGCTACTTATAGCTATTCTTTTGGGTTTGGTATGCTTCATTGAATATTAAACACTGGTTACTTTCAACCCATGCAATACTAATTAATTGAGGTAAGACAAATTAAAAGTAGACACAAATAGGTAGAATATTTTTACAATTGTAGGAAAATTCACAAGCATTTGTATGTCAATCGCTCATAAGCATGGAACAATAGTCAATTAACTGAGAATCTTAGAAACGTGTTTAGTTTGATGATAAATACTTTCAAGTATCTTTCTAACTTATGCTGTGAGGTACACATCAAGTCTATATACACCATTAAATTTGCTAGGTAGAATTACCTATTAGAATTATTTTAAAGATAAAGTATTTATTAAAATAATTACTCAATTATTCATGGATGATTTCAATTTGAGTCTTGTCTTTGTTTTGGGGTTCCGTTTGGGTCTGCCATTAATGTTGTTTTACGTTATCTCATTCTCTTCTGGATGATGCTAGTGAGATGTGAATATTTTTATTTGCATTGTACGTCTACTAGCTTTATACCTGTAAATTATAGGTTATGGTCTTCTTAGGCAGCTTATGGGTTTGCTGGACATGGACTTCTCTGATTTAATGCGTTGTTTCTGTGTTCTTGGATCTTTGCTATCTCTTGGAGTCTGTATTGAGGTGATTTTTGTCTCTTATATACAATTTTCCCACTTATAATAAATAAAGTTTGCATTTGATGATGGGACTTTCATGTTGACAAAAACCTAATTAAGAGACTTGTCCCGATACTAATAAAATTGAATATTTAATTTACTAATCATTCTTTTTATTTATATTTATTAAATAATTATAAAAAATAAAAATAAAATTATTAATTAATTTAAATGTTATTTTAAAAGTAATAATAAAAAGTATAAAATAAAACAAAAAATTAAAATAATAGATATTTTTATAATCATCTATTGTGAATTTGAGAAAAGAAATCAATACTGATAAAAAATTAAGAAAATAATCAATAAAAATGTCTAAGATCTTTATTTTTTTTCCACCAAATTTTTAAAAAATAAATAATAAAATGTAAATAATTCATTTTTCTTTTATTCTATTTTCTGATTGGTAAATATACCCTTACTTTTCGATGTTTGTTTGGTTGTCAATGAACTAGACCCACTTTGAAAATACATTAGATATTTGGATGTATAAAATTTAAATTTTAATTATAAGTGTAAATTTTTATTTTTAAATCATAGATTGAAAATTGTTCAATATCATTTCATCTTTAAAAAAAAAAAAACCTTAAATTACTTGATCACATTTGCTCCAATGAACTTTATCATGTTGAGCTTTCTTAAATAAGAGTTACATGTAAAAAAAAAAAAAATCAATACTCAGTATTATACTGAACAATAACGCACTTGGAGATTATGTTGAACTATAAAATCAACAATAACGGCAATGATATTGGTTGGTGAATTCGATACCGACTATAATTGTTGAATTCTTCTTCAACAACTAATTTCTTTTGAATTATTGAATATGGTTGTTGTAATAGTAGTTTATATTAGTCTATATAAATCATGTATAAATTTATTGTAAAATTAAGAAACGAAAATAAAAAATCGATCAGAAAATAACTCCTGTTTCACTTGTTTGTTTTTTCGTATTAATCCGATCTAACACATAATGTGTATAAAAATTCAAGTATTTATGTTTTTACACCTGGCTCCAGTTTTGGCTTATAGAAGATTAACCCGGATGCGATTCGTAGTTATTTAAAAAAAAAAATTTATTTAAATTATACTAAATATTATTTGATATTTTTTAAAGATGTATCTAAACGTGATAATAGCGCGCACCAGTCCAAATTAATAAATTCAACAAAGGACTATCAGACACCTACAAAAGTCCGTATTAGTTATCATAGGGTTAGGGGTTCCTTGTCAAGTATAAAATTTATCAATGATTTCAAATCCGGGTGACCCCACACTAATTTTTACTATATATTATTTTTACTATATATCAATGACATTATTGGACAACTGTCCTATCTGTTGGTGATAAAAATCATTAGATTTGTGATATGTTTGTAATATTGAATGGTATGTGCAATGGTGCAGTATTGCTCTAATTAAAGTGTCTAATTGTAGAGGATTTCTACATTAGAAAGTTATATCAAATACATCCTATCTGTTTAAAATGTAAGCGACTCGGATTACATTACATTTAAAAAGGGTATATATCCTATTACGTGAATTAATCCAAACTTTCATTAACAGATCAACACATAAATCTCCTTAAATATAATTACTATGGGATGTTGTTTGTACATATCAATCATAGAAGATATAAAGTTTGGCTATGATTTACGAGCAAAATGCATTGAATTTCAGTTTGAAAATGATATAATTAACGAAAGCTAGCAAATTACATGTATAATTACTTCAAGAAAAAAAGTAGAGGTTCTGAATTTGGTTGGATCGGGAAAATATAATATTATAAAGTGAAAATTAAAGGGAGAGATCTCAAAAGCGTGAGGATGACACTGACATGAATTAATATTAAATTTAAGAGGTATTACGTAATTAATTAATTATTTGATTAGTGCATTGCCTTTGTTTTATAATTATACTGCCAATTGCTCTGGAAGCTACCTGCATCATCTACATGCTATAAAATAATCTTAGGTAAAAATTACCATTAATACTAAATGTATAAATATTCATATCAAATCATTAAAATTAAAAAATAAATATATAAAAATATATTTAAATTTATAACAATTAATTAATTTTTATAAGAAAAATATTTGTCTTTCATATTTATAATTTTTTTTAAGAGAATTATTTACCTTTTCTTTTAATATTTATCTAAATATAAAATATTAAATAAATTGAAACTGAACGTATGATATGTAGACTATAACCACTATATATATAGATAATCATTATATTTTTATTTTAATCTATCATAAAATAAAAATTATTCTTACGTCTCTACAAATTTAGAGCTCACATTCTATTAAATATATTAAAATTTAAATTATTTAAATATTATCATATTACTTTTAAAATAGACTTAATTTTATATAATAGCTCATAATAAATAATTATTTACAAATAAGTCTAATATTATATTAAAGATCCAACAATCTCTCACTTGTGCTATATGTGTAATCTTACAATTATGTATTGTAAAAATAATCGTACGAGCTCAATTTTGCCGTCATTATCAAAATATATCTCTAATCAATTTGGTCCATCAATCATACCAAAATAAGATCAAAGCGGCCTTTATTATATCTGTCGTAACTCAACCCATCACTGATCACATATATCGAAACAACTGAGAATCAAAGTGTAAATAAACTAAAAATTTATTTATGCAGAAAGTAACCTCAAAATATTCATAAATTAAAATTACTGAAAATGTATTTATATAAAAGAAACACTTAAAATTACAAACTTTTATTAAAATTGAATATCCCCAAATAACATGACCCACATACAAGTAATGTGCTCAAGGAACATTTTGGGTGACAATTCCTTAATAAATGGATTTACAATCCTAAAGTTTGTACCCATGTATTTCATAGACACTTATTCACTTTGAGTTTTTTTTAACAACTAGGGGCTTGTTCTTGACATGCTTTAAATTTGTCAAGCTTTTATTGTTAGTAAAATATTGTATTTTTGACTTATTGACACAAAATAATTTGAGTGGTCTTTCAATACCAACCACCATGCACAGCTCCAGGACAAAATTTTACAACTATATTTTATAATTTGATGTCTCATAACATGCTATAAATTCTGCCCTTATTATAGAAGAAGCTATGAGATATTATTTAGCACTCTTATAAGACAACACTTATAGCTAATAGTAGAGATAGCTCGACATAAATTTCATAAATTTGTTGTATTCAGTAAAATTGGAGTTAGTACACCCTATGAATTCAAACTAATACGACCTTATATATGTGAGCTTGTATTTTTTTTTTTCTATAATATATAATTATTAATATATAATTTCGAGGAAAAGCAAGAAAAAATCTATTATTCTCATATTTTGGAACACTTAAAAAATATATTCGATTCACATGATTATTAATTAATTAAAAATAATATTTTTTAGGAATAAAAAAGTGGAATATTATTAATTTATTTAATTATATAGAACAAAAAAAAAATACAATATTTTAATACTTTAAAAAATGAAATAATTATTATTTTCACATAAAAAATAAAAATTTTAAAAAATTATAATTCTTATAAAATACAAACAAACAAACAAACAAAAAATTAAAATGTATATGATATTTTTTCTTCTATTTCTTCCAACTCAATATGTCCATAAATTTTTTTTTTTTTTTTAAATTATCATAATTTATATAACATTTTATTAGCAAAATTATTTTTTATTAAATATTTTTAATTTTATATTTAATTAATAATTAATATATTATTTAATTTATACTATAATTTAATTCACAACTCTTTTATAATAGGACGCAACTTTTACTCGTAGCCAATGTCAAGATGCGAAACGTAATTGACATGATACATTAATTGCATCTTGCGTGTTACCGCAAACCTCTAAATATAAATTTATAATGAATATGAACTCGGCACCATTCATAGAGGTTTGCGGTATGAACTCGGCACCATTAGCATTCGTAGAAAAAAAAAAAAAAAAAGCATTCCTAGAATAAGAACTACACGTTCTAAAATATTGGATTTAGGACCAACTGAGCTGGTTGTAACTTATAATATTATTAAAGGAAATTATCACGCAAGTAACAAACTTAACAACTCAATAATATTAAACATTTAATATTTAATTTGAACGTAAAATATTAAACGTTTAATATTAAACGAGTCTAAATTATCGTCGTTCAATTCTAATTGGATGAATGTTCAAAGAAAAATGACATATTAGTTATTTTTTTAATTATAAAAATATAAATTTTAACAAAAAAATATTAATTTTATTATTTAAAATTTTAAGGGTGTTAATTTTATTATTTTCTGACTATTAATTAGCTACAGGAAAACCTTAATTGCAATATTAATTAATACTTACCGTAAAAGTTACTGTTAGTGTCAGGTTTCACTTTGTCACGTGCTAGAAGTTATAGTAAGGGTAAAATCGGAAATTAAAAGTAGTTTGCTGAGAGGTACACCCTAGTCTGAACCAAGAGAGCATCAGTGCAATAATGGGCTGGGCGAAAGCAAAGTATTATTATTATTTTTAAATTATTTAAAATAATATATCTAAAATACATAATAATAAAAATTAATATACTTATTTTTTAATTACAAATATTATAAGTGAGTATTAAAAATATTATTTTTATTATTATATATTTTAAGAATATTAGTTTTATAATTTTATAAAAAAAATTTACCCTCTAATAAGCGACAAAACTGCAACAATAATTAAAAAATAATTAATATGAGTGCATTTAATATTAATTTACTGACCAAATTCCAGACTTGAAAGTACATCACGACTACTTTTGTTCTACCACTCTTCTGTCTCTCTGGCTTTTTTCTTATATTGGTAAAATTTTGTAAAAATTTAAATTTAAATTTAGATAATTTTACTAGTTTAGCTTGGCACCTTATGTTATCTAATTCGATCATTTAGTTTTATATATTTAAATTTTAATGTGAGTACTTTACATTTTGAAAATTTTTATTGTTTGGGTAATATTATATTAGTTATATTTATGTTATATTTATTTTATATTATTTGTATTATATTTTAATGTTAATTGTGTTAAAATTTTGTGTTAGTTGTATTATTTATTTATAACAATAAAATATTACAATATATATATATATATATATATATATATATTTTTCGACAATATTAGAAAATTATCAATCAAACTTCAACCACACGGCCGAAAATAATTTTAGTATTACTGTAATATGTATTATCTTAATAAAAGATAGGTACAAATTAAATTTGGAGAAAGTGAGGTTAGGAAGCATATTAATTTATCTCTCTACTCATGTGTACTCACCTTTAAAAAAAAAAAATTCCTTGCGGCCATATCAATTGCCCATTAGCAGTTGGTTTCCATGAGTTGGGTCTGTGTGAGTTAGCACTGAAAAATAAAGAGTAGCTACTTCAGAGAAAGTGGGTATTTTTGAGTGTTGGGGGGTCCTTTATTGATCAGTTTTCAGAGTCCCAGAATTTTCTCTTTTGGTTATTTTCATTAAACATGTGAACTGAGTTAGTTTGTGTTTGGTAGCTCGGAAACAAGAGCAAATGCATTTAACGTCGGTGCTAATTATCTCTATTTCTGGTCAGACTTTGTCTTTCTTGGGTTATCTAATAGTGGCTTCTAGTTAATTGAATACCCTCTTTATTAATTTGTTACATTGATAGTTATCAGTCGTGCTGGTTTCATCAACCAAGTTTATTAGTTTTTACTTATGATAATGATGAACATTAGCTTTTTATCAAGAACATGTTGGTTATTTTCCATAATTTCTGATCCAGGAATCAGGATTAGTCAAATCAAGCCTATGTGTTGTTGTTCGGTGGGAAAATTCCAAAATTGTTAGAATTCGTTCTGGATATATAGTGGGTTTTTTCTTTTCTGTTTCCTTTTTTTTTTTTTTTCTTTTCCACTTATCCCATAATTATAATTTTGGAGATGGCTACTGGGATCCAAAACCAAGAGAATGAGACAGTGAACCTGAAGAAACAGCTTGCTCTTGCTGTGAGAAGTATCCAATGGAGCTATGCGATCTTCTGGTCCATTTCAGCCACTCAACCAGGGTACTAACAATTTCTCTTTTTTCCTCACTACTTCTGTAGTTTTGATCATTAATATGAGAGAGAGAAAAAGTCAAATAAGTTTAATTTGTTTAGAATTTTACATTTTTTTTTGTTTCTCTCTTCTTTTTTTCACTTCGTCCAACCCATGTAAAAGTTTGCTGGAGATTCTGTACAATACCCAGATGAAGAGGGTTACTTACACGTGTACGGTTGAAATCAAAAGGACTTACTTCTTTCGCTGGGCTCTTGCTATGTGTTCTCGACATTTTAATTGAGTGAAATTTTACGACCAAAAAAAAATAAAAATAAAATGAACGTGTTCAACCCAAATACATATTCAGATATTTAGAATCATCTAAACAAAGTTCATTTTTTTTTTCTAGCAATGGCTTCATTTCGTAGAGTTGAAAGGAGGATAAATTAGTGTAAAGAAATACTATTTTTGTTATTATGAATTCTAAGAGTCAATTTTATAGTTATTACAAATATTTTTTTCTCCGTCACAGTGCAATGATTTATTTTCAAATCAAACTGATTTGATTGTATGCCTATAAGATATATCGTCGACTCTTGCAACAATATTCCTCTTTGCACCACCATCATTGTTGTCATTGTTTGTATTCGATTCTGAGATAATATCCTCTTTGCCAATCATTTGAAAGATATTTGTACAATTTTCAGCACTGAATTATATTTTGTAATGTGTGGTATTAATGCTAAAAGTTGGGAGGTATCGCAGTTGCATAATAAACAGAAAGTTCTTGACTTTGCAGTGTTTTGGAGTGGAGTGATGGGTACTATAATGGTGATATTAAGACAAGAAAAACAATACAAGCCATAGAACTCAATTCTGATCAAATGGGTTTGCAGAGAAGTGAGCAATTGAGAGAACTTTACGAGTCTCTTTCAGATGGTGAAGCCTACCCACAAGCTAGAAGGCCTTCAGCATCATTATCCCCTGAAGATCTCTCTGATGCAGAGTGGTACTACCTGGTTTGCATGTCATTCAATTTCAACATTGGTGAAGGGTAATTACGTATTCTTCTTTTAGTCATGACTCATGCACAAACTATGTATTCTATGTATGTACACAGATTTTAGGTGTGATTTTGGGACATTTTCAGCCAAAATTTTGAAAACGCCCAAGTGAGAGCACAAACTCTGGATTCAGTAGTAGTATTGTTTGACATTCAGATGGGTCTAATTACTTTTATTATGCCCTTCTATTTCTTAGTTTGCCAGGTAGAACCTTGGCAAATGCACAACCTATTTGGCTTTGCAATGCTCATTTTGCAGATAGCAAAGTATTTAATCGTTCTTTGTTGGCAAAGGTAGCTTGTATTGCTTATGTTGCTGTTCTATTAAGTGTACGGTTATATTTGCTGAAGCAACTAAACATTTTTGTTTTATTTGCTTCGATTTCATGTCTGGACTGAATGTGACAATGTTCTTCCTCAGAGTGCATCAATTCAGGTACTATTGCTGATTCGTGTTAGAATTGATTTAAGGGCTTAGAAAACACCATTTGTGCTTTGTGACATAAGCGCAAATAACATGCTTTCAGTTTTATTCTTTAACCAATTTTAATAGTAGCACGAACAAAGAGAACCTTACTCCATGTTCTAGATTAATGTAAATGCAGATATCTATTCAAGTACAAATTTCTCTCCTGACTAAGCATTTGATCTTTTGTTCCCATTTCAGACTGTGGTGTGTTTTCCGTTTCTTGGAGGAGTCATCGAGCTTGGAACAACTGACCAGGTACTTCTATTATCAGAATCCTACATCAGTACATCACTGTACTCATGGTGTTAACTATTCTCAAAATTTGGATGCTTTGTCAATATTTTTTTTTGCACAATTTATTTCTTGAAGGTTAGAGAAGATCCTGGCTTCATTCAACATGTTAAATCCTCATATTTGGAGATTTCATACCCCACAGCTTCCATGAATAGTCCGAGTGTTGGAAATACAAGAAATAACAAAACTTTTGCTTGTGCTGGACTTGATCAAGATCTTATCAGCGCCAAATTAATACCTGTGAAGGAGCTAGAAGTGGCTTCTCCAGATAACAGTTCAAATGGTTTGGAACCAATTCAGGTAGATGATGATTCATTCATGGTTGAAGGTAGAAATGGTGAAGCAGCTTCTCAAGTAAGAAAATGGGAATTTGTGGATGAAGAACTTAGCAACTGTGTTCTTGATTCTATGGAATCAAGTGATTGTATTTCTCAAACTTTGGTTAATAAAGAAAAGGTTGTTTCTTGTAATAAATTGAGCCATCCATTGCAAGACCTACAAAGTGACGACTTACATTATCAGGGGGTTCTCTCAACCCTTTTAAAGAGCTCACACCAATTCGTTTTGAGACCACATCATCATAATTGTCATCAAGCATCAAACTTTGTCAATTGGAAGAAAGGAGGATTTGAGAAATCTCTAAAACCAAGAAATGGGTTTGCACAAGAAATGTTAAAGAAGGTTTTATTTGAAGTTCCTAAGATGCATATTGGTTGTATGGTTGAGTCACCTGAAGATAATGCCAATAGAGATGGAGTTTGGAGACCGGAGGCTGAAGGAGTTGCTATGAACCATGCATTGTCTGAAAGGAAGAGGAGAGAAAAATTAAGAGAAAGATTTTCGATTCTAAGATCCTTGGTTCCTTCAGTAAGCAAAGTAGGTAAAACCCTTTATAAATATTTGATCATGGACATTAACTGCATGGTAAAATTTTTGTATTTTGGTTTACACAGGATGATAAAGTTTCCATACTTGATGACGCTATAGAATATCTAAAAGAGCTAGAGAGAAGGGTTCAATATTTGGAGTCTTGCTGGGAATCAACTAAGTCAGAACCAACATTATTGAAGAGAAAACCCCAAGACATCAGAGAAGGAACATCTGACAACTATGGAA
The DNA here is from genome assembly GCA_029378325.1 of Elaeagnus macrophylla. Lineage (NCBI taxonomy): Eukaryota > Viridiplantae > Streptophyta > Magnoliopsida > Rosales > Elaeagnaceae > Elaeagnus > Elaeagnus macrophylla. The sequence goes on from CM055645.1 coordinate 28,337,773, forward strand.
ACAAGAAAGCTGGTGATGGGAAGAAGACAATAGTAAACAAGAGGAAGGCTTGTGATATTGTTGAAAAAGAGCCTGATAGAAACTATGCTGTATCAGAGAACAATGCAGCTGATAATTACACAAGTGTCAGTGTAAAGAACAAAGAGGTTTCAATTGAGATGAGGTGCAGTTGGAGGGAGAGGGTGCTATTAGAAATCATGGATGTCTTAAGTAATATCAACTTAGACTCTCACTCAGTTGAATCATTAACGAAGGATGGGATTCTTTCCCTTACTATTAAATCTAAGGTATGAATTCACATTTACTTTATCAATATAACGTGCTTGTGTTTACGTTAAAAATGATATTAGTTAAAAGTGATCTCAAAGCAAAGCACTTCAATAGAGAAAAAAACACATTATCTATGCTTCTATTAGGAGGCACAAAATGAGTTTTATGAGCCCTTAAAACCCTTCTGAAACGTTTGTTTATTTCATATCATATGTTCTTTTCATTGGCACAATTGTTTTTACAAAATCTCAAAAGAAGAATCCTATTAATCTCTCTTTCTCTTCCAGTTCTATGCTCTTTTAACCATGTATGTTTGCATAATATGCAGTTCAGGGGATCAGCTATTGCATCAGCAACAATAATCAAGAAAGCACTTGAGAAAATTGTTTGATTTGGTAGAAGCTTCTTTTCTCAGTTATGAAACCAATTTTAAGAATCTGTTTCTCAAGTCATATTCAATTGTCCATGATGAAGGGTTCAAAAGAGATAAATACTGGGCTCGAGGACAATATTTCCTGCTAAATCTGGTAAAAGGGAATTATATTGTTCTAAATGTAATATAATTTTACTTGGCTATTATTTAATGTGTTTTACTTTTGTACCTAAGAAACCTAGATTCATGATTGATTTCGTAGTATGATATTAAGCAGTAGACGATTTGGGAAGACTTCTAGTAGTAGCTTTCATTTGAAAAGAAACCAAATGGGACTGTAGAGCCTTTCTTGTTCTTCCTTTTAACTTAGATTTAGATATACACATGTTCTCAAAACGCAATTCACGTTATTGTTAGTATACCCAGGTTATCCTGTTAATATGCAAACACTGTGACAGTTTTCTACCTTAACAATGATAAGCACCAAGCACACTGCAACACACAATACAAACCATGCACTAAAATAATTATACTTCATGTAATTTAGTAATTATGTCATTTAGATGTGCATCGACCTGTCAATGTATAAACTTAACTCCGAGTATTTTTATTTAAACTTTTAACCTCATGAATACTACAATTTTACCAACTGAACTGTGAAGACGCGACTTAACTTGAACATAAATCTAGTGGAAGAAATAAAAAAAAAATGCTGAACATTTCATGTTTAGAAAATCTCTCACGAAATATCCCATTGAAAGTACTAGCATTATTTGGAACTTGGAACAGCATGTCTACACTAGAGTATAAAAAGGGAAATGAGTTTGCTTATCACATCCAGTCACTGTCAGAAAAGTAAATGAAACTGCTGAATTAAATAACAAGCCTTAACATCAACGTCATTTAGCAAAACAAGAATTAGTTCGGCACTCTTATCAATCCGATTCAGAAATTTACTTTCCAAGTTTCTATTTGATTACAACATCGTTACTCCTAGATGGTGAGAAATCAAAGAAAATACCTGATAATCATGCATTCATACCCTGACCATAATAAGTTCAATGACCCTGTTTCAGCATTTTTTTTTTCTAAATCTTACTGTATTTTCCCCATTGACAAATAACTGTATTTTGTGTGACAAACAGAAACAGATCTAAGCTTCAAATATCAGATTGTGAAATCCTTCCAGATTCAACGTCTTGCCAACCTGCACTAATCGGTATAGGTAAGGCACAAATGATCTTGCCTATCATACAAAATTGAAGCTGTTACTGACTTGTACGGCACATAACTATCCAAATGTGAGCATCATTCCCACTCAATCGTAGATGGAGGCTTCGATGTAATGTCTTGAACTACTCTATTAACTCCCCTAACACTGTTGCAAATCTTTCGTGCTACATCATCGAGAAACTTGTGCTCAAAATAGTACCTGCAATTCCAGTCCCATACAATGAAGCAACATAGAACACATTAGGGAAAGACAGACAAGAATAAAGTTAAGATGAATGCTTTAGAGCTGCAATGCAACATCTGAAAGAATTCAGAAGTTACTTAAATTTAATCATCTCAGCATTTGAGGCCTATGACTATGAGCTACAAGAGTTTAAATTTCCATGGCATTATAAACTAGTACCAGCAATGGGTAACTTCAAATAACTCTGACAAATAATTGAAAAGCAAAAACTTCATGAAGTAGATGCCCAAATAAGTTTCGTTAAAAGAGGACATAGTTACCTGATTGAAGAAAGACTACTAATATGTTACATGGACGTTTTTAGGACACCGAGTGTCCTAAATTTTTTTATACGTATCCGAGTGTCAAACACCCTTATATTTATGCAATTTTTTTAAAATTTACACCAATTTGAAGTGTCGAGTACCTACACCCATATCTATGTCGTATCTGTTAGACATGGGTACTGAAGAATCCATGTAACATAGACAACTATTGGCATACAGTGGTAAAAAAAAAAAAAAGTACATAGCACAAGTAACACTGCTGCATACCAATCTGCTGTCATTCCATCTTGACTTGTAACCGCTCTAAGAGCAACAACATGAGAATGGGTTCTTTGGTCACCTTGAACTCCAACTGATCTAACAGGTAAAAAAACAGCAAAGGCCTGCCATATGGTATCATATAGCCCAGCATCCTTGATTGACTGAATGAATATCTCATCAACCTGAAAGAAACAATACATTACAAAGTGAAAAAAGAAAAGGCCCAAATGCTCAGACTTTTGGTCCATTGTAAAAAATATGTAAAACCTGGCGGAGAATATCCAAGGCATTCCCTTGAGTTACATCACCCAAGACTCGTACTGCAAGACCAGGACCAGGAAATGGATGGCGCTTTAGAAATGATATGGGAACATTCAAGATCTCCCCTAGTTGGCGGACCTTTACATACAAAAAGGTGACAAAGATATTTATCATCATATCGAGGAAATTTTAATATGCATCTTTACAAAACATAATGAGAAGGCTGAAATGAACACCTCATCCTTAAATAAAAGTTTAAGTGGTTCAATGAGCTTCAATTTCATGTCCTTTGGAAGACCACCAACGTTATGATGGCTCTTGATTGTATGAGAATGAGTTCTTCCAGTTCCAGGAGGTGGGCAAGATTCAATCACATCAGGGTACAAGGTTCCTTGGACCAAAAAAGTGGGTTTTCTTCCCAACTTATGCTCCATATCTTGAGCAAAGGCGTCAAAAATACTGATGAACTCCTTTCCAATTATTTTCCTTTTCATCTCAGGATCTACTACACCTTTCAGCTCATTAAGAAACTGATCTGTTGCATCCACGCATGTAACAGGTAAATGAAGATCCTCCTCAAAAGTTTTCATAACACGCTCTCTTTCCTTATACCTACAGTAAGTAAGAATTTTTTTTCAGGAAAACATGTAGAGCAATAAAATCAAAGTATATGATATATCTGAAGTTTGTTGCCACTGTCTTTTTTTAAGTAGCTCATAAAATAAGCAAATTGAGATGTTTTTCAAGAAGAAAGTACTAGCTCTCCCACCTCAATAAACCATTGTCAACAAAAACACAATGAAGTCTATCCCCAATTGCTTTGTGAACAAGCGTGGCAGCAACTGTGGAATCCACACCCCCAGATAATGCACATATGACGTGGTGTTCTGGCCCTACTGTGTCAATGATCATTTTTATCTCCTCATCCAATATATTTTCCATCTTCCAGCCCGCATTGACTCCACAAACATCAAACAGAAAATGACGAAGTGTTTCCATCCCTTCAGGTGAATGTGTGACCTAAAAGGATTCCAGAGATTGAATGACGAAGTGTTTGAAGGATTTGTGATTCTTCACAACGCAAGTAATTGGTACACTCAAACACAGAAAACAAAAAGCGAAACACTTTTCCACCAACATCCAATTCTACTATGTTCCAACAACCCAAAAAGAAGAGCCAAATTTTTTTTTTTTAATTTTCGGTTCCTTGTTTAATTTATATTAAATTACTTGCTATAGGATTTGAACACAAATTTTTATCACTATTTTTGTTTGTTTAGAGAAATAATCTTCTTAATCATAAAAACCAATCCAAACCCCTCAAGAGTACGGATTAGGGAGCCGGATTGCAAGCTTACTGGTCTAAAAGAAAATTAAAGCTACTTCTTCAACCCCACAAATACTAGTCAACTTCATCAAGAAACAAAAAAGGTTTCAACTTTGTAAGTGAAAATCCAAACATAATAACTTATTTCCAAAGCATTAGTATTGCAACAGAAAAAAAAAATTCAAAACTCAATTACCTCCGGATGATATTGGAGCCCAAAAAACCTCCTCAGCCTATTCTCAACAGCCGCCACAGCACCCTGTTGACTCCTTGCAACCACCTTAAACCCTTCAGGCAATTGAGCAACCTCATCACCATGGCTCATCCAAACAATCTGCCTATCTCCAGCCTTCTTCGACCCAAAAAGCCCAAGAACCTTCTCAACCTCAATCTCCCATCCTTCCATATTCCTGCTTCTCTCCAATCTTAACAATCCCACCCAGCCTCTGCACAATTAGTTGAAGCCCATAGCATATACCCAGTACAAAAACTCCATTAGACTCGGCCCACTCAATGAACCCAAACGGAAAACTAGGTGAGTCTGGGGTGTGGACAGAGTGTGGACCACCAGAGAGAATTACAACTCGAGGGTTGAGGTCTGTGATGGACTTGAGAGGACTTGTGCCGGAGATGCAGAGAGAGAATATCGAGAGAGCTCGAATTCTACGAGTGATAAGATGAGTGTATTGAGAACCATAGTCGAGTATTAGAACCAGGTCCGATTTCACAGCTTTTGGGTCCATAGCCATGGTGAATGGAGGCTAGGGTTTTGGCCTTAAGGCTTGGAAGGTGGCTAGAGTTTATGGGGGTAGAGAAGGTTTTGGAGCGATTGGCTATGTTTTAAAATATAGTTAGGGTTTTCAGGGAAGGGGAAGAATATTATAAAAAAATAAAAATTAAACAATTGAAAATTTTACGGGGATTTGGCGGGAAGTGGGCCGGTATTATTCCATCTGTTCATTTCCGGCCGTAGGGGCTAATTTGCAATTTTGCATATTTTTAGGTTAAATAAATAAATAAAATAGTGAGTTTTTAACCTTTTGCTAACAATCACAATTTCGACTATCCACTATAAAATGCTCCCTTTTCGGAATTCTCTAAGATATACTTTCATGATTGGATTTTATTAAAAATTAAATGGGTGATCGATTCATACTATGATTGTATCACTTATTGTCTCAAATTTTAAATGAGAAAATAAAGTTGAAAAAATTATAGATAATATGGTCAAAGTTGTCAATTACTACAATTTGTTCAAATTAACTACCACTTAACTTGTAATTTTATTTGTACGCAACTCCAATAAATTTTCAAATATGATTAGTATGGTCAAATGAACTCATATTAATTCATGAAGTATTTACTTTATTTATGAATTAAGTTTTCATTTCTAATAAAGCTCATTTCATACACTAGTAATTTAAGTTGTAATTAAACTGCATATTTTCCCTTTTTTATATCTTATTTTTTATATAGGAAAAACCACAAATTTTGTTGATAGATTAGATTACTACTATATATATTAGTATTTGTCATAATCAGAGATTTGATTGATGTACCGACAGCATAACTTTACTATTACTTATTATTAAATTTGTGGAGAAAAAAAAAATTAAAACTGGTAGTATTATTTATTATATGCTTGGTAACTTAAAGGATACTTAAATTTATATTTTGGTACTTTAATAGTATTTATATTTATTTTTTAATATTTATTGTTATTTAAATTTTTAAATGATATATCAAAATATTCAAATTTTTTAATTGATTTTTTTTTTTTGCCAAAAATTAATCATATGCATATCAAATAATCAAAAATAAAAAATAATTTGATCATTTTAATTTATTATTATTATTATTTAGATTTTGAATTGAATTAGTCTTATAATTTAATATAAGCGGCACATTTGTATTATAATTATGTTAATTTAGTTCTGTAATTTTTAAAAAATGATTAATTAAGTTCAAATTTTAAAAATATATTTTTAGGAGGTAAAATAGGAAATTATTAAAAAAATTAAAATTAAAAAAACTCTCTATGTACTTTCTCTCTCCATTTTATTGAGATTACTTTTATTTTTTATTTTTTTCTGTGTGAGCTTTTTTTATTTGAATAAAAATTTCATTTAAGAAAATAAAATTTTGTTGACTTTGATAAATAATAGACAAATTATTATTAAAGAGTTAGATGAATAAGAATTTTTTTTAGATAAATAAGAAAGGAAATAAATAACGAATATATTTTTATAAATATATTTTTTAAAATTTGATTATATATACTTTTATTAATACATAACCTAAAATGTCATCTAAATAAATATCTAAAATTTCAAATTTCATAAATAAATGAATATACACATTTTTTTTGTTTGTTTGTTATAAGATGGTTGTGTTCCTGACTTCCTATTGTGGTGCTGACCGGGAACGTAATATTAGAAGTGAAATTGTGATTATATTACATTTAATATCATATTATATATATTTTGTATGTTTAAAAGATTAAAAAACAATTTTATGGGTGACGGTACACCAGAAATTGCACTCTTTTTTAATATATGAAAACAGAAAATTAACCCCTAGAAACTCACAAGTCAACAACCAAAAGAGGCTGCAATTTATTTTGTTTAGAATTTTAAGAATAGTATTTGTGTAGTTTTCCCTATATATATTTTTCACACAAGCTAAGCTCTTAAATGACTTCAAGTAAAGTTGTCATCTTTTAAAAAGGAAAATCTCCACTCGTCGATTACTATGGCCATCAGTTGTCTCTCGCGTCTGTATAATCCTACCAAAGACTGCAGGAAAGCAATGAAGGGTAATGCAACTTGTGTCTTGCTGAGGACAAGTTATATTCATGAGCATAAAAATCGTACATTCACTCACGGAACTCTTACATGGACTAGAGTCCTTTCAGCTAAAGGGTACATTGCAATTGCCACGTTCCGGACCAAAGTTAGATAATACAAAATCTGTGACCACATTCTAATAAAATTACATATGTTTCCGGTTCCGCTCAAACTCAAAAGCTAAAAATACCTTCGCGGCAGCGCCTACTTATATGAAGAGAGAAAAGGGAAAGAATAATGGTGGATGAGAGAAGGAACAACCTGCTACCCTTCTGCTACAGACATCACGTAAATGTGGCAAGATCCGTGTAAAAATAGAAAAAACTCTAATGAACCCCTGTGGAAATGCCTGAAGTTGCATTTATCTTTAGTGAATGCTCAGGAATATAGGTAAGACCTGTTACACAAGAAAGCAAAAGATCTTCAGTACTATCGCCTTTTCATTGCATTCGAGTATAGCCTCAGCAAAAAGAATATTAATAAATATTGATTTAATTAGTATATCATCATAGACACTGCTTGCAAGGTGCAGCACCAAATAAGTAGAATCGATGCCACAATAGAAAGCTTGACAAATAACTCATATTAGCTGGGATGATAAATTTGCATGGCCGAATTCAGAAAAGAAACTTACACTATAAGCAAGATATCTTACAAGCCAAATATAAAAAACAAGCAGGGATGCAATTGAGGCAGTGGAATAAGCCCAACATATATATAAATCACTCGTATCATCCAACTTGACCTCTATTATTCAGTCAAACTGCATGAATCTCATGAATCTTCTAGCAGAGTTTAACGAATGTATTGGAAAGAAATAATATAGTAATAAGCACACGCGACCTTTTTCCTTGACATCAATTTGTAGTGTGTCCAATGTAATTATGCCATCAGTCAGGGGAAGTAGCTCAAGCTTGACTGTCACGGTAGAGTGAGAAGGAACACATCTGGTACGACCATAGCAAGTTGTAATAATTACTTCTATAACGGTTAAGAACGAAAAAAGAAAAGGAAAAATACCCTAATGGAACTCTGCTCTGCAGCCACAGATGCGATAAACCAAAACCACCACTTGGAATGACATCAGATTGTGAAGAAGCATGCTCATTCAAATAAACTGATTGAGCACCATCATCAAAATTCTGTTTCTGATTCTGAGATGGAAGAGGTGCTGAACTCAGCCTTCGCATAGCAGATCCATGTCTACCACCACCTATTCTTCCTGTAAACTCAGGAAAACCAAGAAATGGACTCAATGGTGAAGTGGGAGCAGAATTCAATGAGACCACTGAGGGAGGAGAAGGAAATGAAGCTGGAGCTAGAACTGTCAGTGTTTGATCTTCTGATGTTAAATTAGAAGCCTGAAGAGTTAGTACCTGACGAATTGCACGGATAAAAGTAAAAACTAGTTAAACAACACAAACACAAGCACACATTTCAGATGGCAAAAAAAGACACACACATGGCTGTATAAAAAAAAGTTAGCATTAACCTGAACAGGAAGTTCAGGAACTCCACCATTGTGCCCATGTTGTCCAGACATTTCAGATGTAACAGAGATCAGTAGATCCCTCGAGATTTGTGGTCGCCAACTTGTAGCCCGCTTGAAAAACAATCTTGACTCTAGAGTAAACTCCAGTAGCAATAAGAAGAACTACTAAGTTATAAAATCACACAGAAACACTTTTCAAAAGCATGTTGACAAAGAAAAATGCAATTACCAGTATAGTTGCACCGACATGATACATTAATTGCATATTGATCCACAGTAGGATTCTTCTTTGTTTCAACTGTATTGAACAGTACTCTCAAATTCGACTTTGCATTTCCAGCCTGTTTTTGTGATGGTACAGTGCTTCTTTCAGCATTAACCTTGATACTTTTCCACATAGATGTTACAGGTTTAAGAATAAACGAATGCTCTTCACCCCTCCTGCCATGCGAAATTATAGTAAGCACAAGACAACAAAACAGATTGTTAACATAATAGAACACTAAAGTCCAATGGTGTCAAATTCAGAAAAGACAATAATCTTCCTTTCATTTTCATTATAACAATATTAACCAGAGTTGCTAATTAAAATACAACCTGCCAATACTAAATAAAGTTTTAGGTAGCTAGTATTGCTCTACAAATCAAAATCAAGATTTAAAGTGCACATTCTGCAAATATCGTTATTCATACATTTTGTTAATTACTTACTCCTTACTTTTGCAGGCTGAAAGGGACTCATAAACCAATCAGAATAAGAATTTAACTACAATTTTAAGAACCCTGAGGAAAATGCATAAAAAACCACCATTTTGCCCTGCAGAGCATAACCCAACTTCCCTTGAAAACTCCTATAAACCTCTAATCCTCTTTGTCTATGAGCAAAGCAATAATGAGTCCAGATGTTATGTCCCAAATTGTCTGTCCCATCTATGTTCGTTCAATCAGTAAGTGCACATGTATTGCTTTTTTTACGTCAAACAACTCTAGTTCTCACCCATCAATTCGTTACACATTCCCTTGAATATCTATTAATTAAAAAAGAAAAAAATATATATGAAAAAAAAATCAAATTTAGATGTCCATACCCATCAACTATGCTTTTTCATATAAATTTTTTTTCTCCTTACTAATTAATAGATGTTTGAAGTTAAGAAGAAGGTGTAATGAGTTGATAAGTAAGAAGCAATGTTGTTTCATGTAAAAAAACGATGTGGCAATTTTTAAGTGAAGGGACAAAAAGGGTACAAACAATTTGGAACTGAACATCCGGACTCAGCAATAATATATGGCAAGTAAGTGTCCTCCAAGTTCCTTTTCATCCAAAAATAAATCCTCTTTTACTTGTATTATTATTATTATTATTATTTTATTTTTTTGCTGTTATAAGATTGGGAAAAAACCAAAAATGCGTCCTGACCTTTGCACCAGACAAGCGCTGCCTTCTGGCTTAGACAATGTAGTTAACGCAAAGGAGGAGATAAGTTTTGACAATCATCAGTCACTTCATACAAACTCAAGAGCTCTAAAGCCCACACAAAGAGAACTAAGGCGTTTGAAGTCCCTTCTCTTATTATCTTAGCAAGAGTTGTATCCAATTAAGAATTAATAAAGAGGAGCATGAGTAAAAGATTTGACTAAATGACTGAAACATTTAAGTTCCTCAAATATTATTGCTCACTCACATAGAGAGGAATGATATGGTGGGGTGTATATATCTCACCTTCACCTTATAAAGAGAAAGCACAATAGAGACAAATTTGTCATACTATAAAAGTATGAATAAAAAACAATAAAAAATCAAATTTTATACATGGAATTAGAAGTAGCAACCCTTTCTTGAAAAACCTTAAACTGAGAAAGTTAAACCCTAAACCTGAACTAAATCAACTTAGTTTAGATGGGCTATTTTGAGTAGCTCACCATATCATTTTTATTGAAATAATTTACAAAGTAAATTCCAAACCATAATATAGAATCTATAAGATTCGCAAGTATTGAGGGAGCTCTAAGGCTTACATACAGAATTTATGGCAAATGAAGCCTCTTCTTTTAATTATCTTACCAAGTTTTGTCTCATCAAATTAAGAACTAAATAAAGAAGACCGAGAAATATGTTTAATGGCTGAAACATTTAATTTCCTCAAATATTATTGCTCATTCACGTAGAAGTTACAAAGTTAAAATTTGAAACCATATATAGGATATATATCTATAGTAGTGGTGCAGCAACAAAACCCATTTAACCCAACCATTAACAACAGCTTCCATTGTGCTTAAGGAGATTATAGACTCAATCAAATGTTGCCTAAAATTATACTTAAACACCCGAACAACAGCCAGAAGAATACAACATTTTTAAAAAATAATAACCATAGTCTACATCCTTTTGGAAATAATTGGGGCAAATTGTATGGTTATAAAGCAAAAACAGAAAATTCAGATGGCTAGAGTGAACCAATACCTGAGGGCTAAATTTGGCAAACTGTGATCTTCTCCTGCTTCAATACATGCAATTGGCAACGATGAGGGCTGTCCACCTTTAGAAGCCTCCTCAAAAACAATCGTTATAGCATCTACGTATACCACAATATCTGGAGCATGAGATGGAGAAACATTCTGCAAAACAGCTAGATAACTTGATACATATTGGGGCAAATACAAGAGGCAAGCACAAAATGATATTATACATTTCAGAAGAATACACCGGTCGCAACACCTTTATCTGGACACAGAGTAGGTCATCTGTGTTGCAGTCAGCAGCAAAAGAATTAATTTCGATAGGTTGTATGATTTCCACTTTCCTCCTCCACCTTCTTCCTGGTATGTAGATGCCTTCCAATCCACAACGAACAGAGAACCGTTCTCGCTCCAATGACACACCCCGGAAAGATAAAATCCCTTCGGATCCAGTTCTTTGACTTTTCCATAGTTTTTGAGATGAGTACTGATCCCAATCTTCAATATCAAAGCTGGGCTTGGAACTGGCAGCTTTGATCGGTGCAGGAGGAGGTGCAGTATTTTGGGGCAATGCTGACATGGAGTAACTCCTAAAATTGCCAAAGGAGAAGAGCTGAGAACCAGATGATGAAGATAAACCAGATTTTTGAGAATTGCTTCCAAATCCAGAAGTGGAAACTACCGGTGGAGATAAAGGGTGACCTGAAGAAGGCAGTGTATTATCCAAAGGAAGCAACCATTTTAATAGCTCAGCACAAGGGTCCTGATTTCCATATGTTACATGGTCATGATTCTCAGATAACAAAGTCCTCTCTCGATATTTCTCAAATTGAAGAATCTCAATGACAGGGTCATTCAAAGAATCATCGCCAACATTCACCTCTAAAAGCACCTGCAATCTTCCAAACAAGTAAGGGAATGAGTAACAGTGATGTGAAACAAAATGTTTAAACCAGGACAACAACCATAACCGTTTAAGTTTGAGATGACAGGGTATGGAAACAAAAATACAGCAACAAAAAATAAATGAAGATAACTGCATGTAAGTCCTTTGCTTCAATATCTACCCTAGTTGTCGGAATCACAAAGTATAAAACATTGATAAGTTTAAAAGTAAGAGGGTCGTAAGTTTAAACAATAGCTATTAAGCATTCATTCATGAATCTAAGAGTGAGATTGTTACAGGAACAAAAGTAAGAAAATAAACATGTATAGAACTATAGACTACTAAATTATTTAAACCACTTGCTATGATTATGAAAGTGCTAATCCAAGAGTCAACTAAATATGCAGCCTCCAAAATATGTGGGAAGAGAATTTCAGCTAGATGTAGAGAAGCTTGGGCATCTAAATCACTGCCTATTAATATTTGGCAGCACATTATTTTAAAAAATTCAGACAAAATACTATGCACTGAGCATATAAAATGTGCACCCACTTTCCAAATGTTATATTTTCACATTAATCATCTTTCCAAGCACAAAGTTTAGGATCCCTAATTTAGAAGTTAACAGCAATGTAGCTAAATGCATAACATGAAGAAAGTATTCCTCTTTCAACTGCTTCTGCTACAATGCAAGGAAATATAATAGCTATGTCATTAACAAGCATGTAAGCTTATGAAACATACCACTATGTCCCCATTACGAAGAGAGCAACACTTCAGAGTATTTCTTGCTGCCCCACCAGACAATCTGGGATCAAAGTTTCCTTTATCCACCACTGCATTAATGCAAGAGGCATCTTTTGCAGATTTTTGGGTCTCATTTGCTGTAAAGTTTGTACCATCTGCCTCGGAAGATTCGGATGGCTTCCTGGTAGCAGTCTTCTTAGACCAAAGTGACTCACCTGACTCTGCAAATCTAACGAAAAAATGAGACTTCTCAAACTTTTGCAGCAGCATTTCAGTCTGTCTTTTGTGGTCTTCCATTCTAAGAAGAGATTCACCAGCAGAAACATCACTTCGTTTTTCACTAGAAGGACTCATTTCTCCTGTGCTGGATGCTGAGCTATATACCATTTCCATATTCCCATTTTCTTTCTTTGGACTTTGTCCTTTTCCATTTTTACTCATAACAGCAGCAACTTTAAATGGAGTTATAATTTCTGTATCCTGCTTGCATGCAGACAAGCATACCAATATATGAACCTGTTCGCCTGGACCAGAAAATAAGAGCTCAGATCCCATTTAATAGGTGCATTATCTTCCAAATGGGAAGACAACATATTAAACTGAGGGCTGAAAGAAAGCAAGAAGTTCAAGATACGGGTACCAGGAAAAACAAAGGGACGATCCAGAGAGCGTAACGAATTTATATCTGGTGCATCATTCCAGTTATCAGGGAGTTCCTCTGCAAAAAAAATGGTAGATGACAGTGAAATGTACTGCCATAGAAAGTCCAGGTAAAGTAATCCAACATATCATGTTACCATATTGACCACTTAATCCATAAACTAATTCATACCCTGCTAAATAGAACGTCCAACATCACCTAAACAAAAGCAACTTTATCCCCCAAAAGTGAAAAAAAAGTCTTCCCAACCATCACTGAAGATATATCATAAAAAGAAGACAAATTTCCAGAGGACCAGAGGTCTAATAATCTACCAGAGTCTTACCTTCGAATAAAAATTCTGCTCACTAATATACCACACCATATCTAAGAGATGTAATTGCAAATAACTTTTAACCCTATCAAAGGTTGTGATGAGATGTTTCAAAGCAAAAACACTTGTCAAAATGCATAATATGTTCTTTTCAGTTTTTCATTTAGCAGGGAACAAATCAATGCTCCAATAACTTCATATCTCATTCATGACCAATATTTTATGAGAAGAATTTGGACTCATTGTTACTTGAAGAGTTGTTGCATTTATTTATGTCAAAACTCAAAAGTACATCTGCACATGCTATGTATAAGTATAACACAGGTAAAAACAATGGCAAAGGTGCTTCTCAACAAACATGCATGACAGCTAGGCTTTTGTCCAAACATCTTCCATTACAAAGATGAAAGTAATTCTCAGCTAACTGTAATGACATGACAATGACATGCACATTTTTCTATCAATCTTCAACAAAGACATGTGGGTGAGGCCCTTTTTAACCATTTAGAATGAGTATAGGATAAATTTACACTCTCTTTTTATATACAATTTTGTTTACATCACTAGACAACAAAAGAAACAAAATAGGCATATTTCCTGCAAATAAATGGACGTATCCAACTTGCAAATGCTTAATTATGCAAGGGTCAATTAGCCTGCAGAGAACGTAAGGATGGTATTTGTTTTAAAGGGACCTTTCAAAAGATCTCTTAAGAGCTGATCTAATTTTTTGAAGAAAACTATATCTTTTGACCATTTTTTTCGAAGAAAAGAAAATAAGTGCCAGTTGACCAGCTATAACCAGTTACCACCATGTTGGAGCTAAATTCAATCTAATAGATAAAGTCAAAACAAAGTATAATTTGGTCGAAACTTGGTGACATGTCATAACTCATAACCGGTTGAGGGTCCCTTTCTAACAAAAAATTGCCTAGGGTACCAATTGATCTTTGGACCCCGTAGGGTCCCTGAAGCAAATACCTATACAAGGTTGAATTTGTTCACACATGTGAGATATAAAAAGTAAAACAAGGTCAGAAAGAGCAAAAGGGCATACTGTATGGTATGGTAATCCACCCTTCCTCTTCGAATACGTCTGAATGCTTTACTATGATGGATGAGTTTTTTGCACCTAAACCTACAGCACTTCCATTTTCACCGCCAGCCCCATCAGTGTCTCCATCACGATCTTCAATCATTGAATATTGTGGATATAGATCATCAGCTATAAGACTCTCCAAATTCGATGTAGGTTTTGTTATATTTGATATTGCTGCTGGTGTTTCATGAACAGAGGACGGTTCTGCACCCACACTTTGAGTAGGCCGCAGCAAAAAATTCATTGTTGCATCTAAAGGTTTACTGAAGATATGCCTTCTGACCAAAATGAGGCATATGTTAACTTTTTTTTCCAGTTATTAAAGGGACTGATATAATGCCTGGACAGAAAAAAAAAAAAAAAATTTGAAATCTACTGGAGAAGATATCTCATAGCATTAGGAAAACCAAGAACCACCTTCAGGAAAAAAGAAAAAATGATAATAATTGAATGGGTACATTTAGCAAAAACCCATACGTGATCAAACTGGTCATAGGCTGTAAGCCATAATTAGTTCATCTAAATGATTACATATAGCTGATATAGTCGTTATGTGAGAATTATCTAATGCAAACTAACTAGGCCTTCAGAAACAAGTTCTACCTTAATAAAGCACAGTCTATTTGCAGTTCAGAAAGCAGCAATTCCTATCTCAATCTGATTGAAATCACTTACAACAATTTAACTCTTCAAATATTCCAAAAATAGTCTAGTATAAGAAGAACCAAAGGATGGTTACCTCGTACTTTATTGATGGCTGCCTTTCACTGCTTGTAAGCTGAAGGTGACTGATCGCCTACAGCCAAGAGAGATCGAAAGCAATTTCCAGAGCTCCGATTGGAGAAACAAACAAAACATAAACAGATAACGATTTGGAACGAAGATCCACCAAAATGATAAAACTTGTGAAACGAGTTTGAGTTTAGAAGTACCTGAAAATAGATCGGAAATGGTGGAAGAGGTCGAAAACTGAGATATTACGGTGAGGCGGGTAACAGATCCAGTCGGATATAGGCGATTTATATGGAGCATGAGCGGGAGACTGATTGAATATTTAGGGATCTTGGAGAAAAACAGAGGAGTGGGAGAGAGACAATAGAGAGAGGTGTCGTTTATTTTATTTTTTATTTTTTTAATAATGGTGTCGTTCATTTGTTCAACGCGAGGTTTGTAAAATAGATGAGCTTCTGCTTTTTTTTTTTTTTCTAAGCAATTCTTTAGCATAATTTGATGGAATTTTGTATAAAATAGGTTTATTCTTTAAAATAGTTATAAAAAAAAAATCATTTTAGTTTATAAATAGGTAAATTTTAATTCAATGTTTCAGTCGTCAATTTCCTCAACTTTATTTAATTTTTCACATTTTTTCTTCTCTGATTTTTCTCTATTTCTTCATTTCATCAAGCAAAACTTTCAAATATGAGGTTAGTGATATTAATTATTTTGATTAGATAAAATATTTGTACTTTTTATTAGCGTTTAAATGGTGAAATTTATACTAAGATTTGTATACCTTTAATGCGAAGCCATTGTTAGTTTTAGAATTGATTAATTTTTCAAAAATTGTCAACTATTTGAGTAATTCTTTGATAAAAAATTGATTTTGGTATTATTTAATGAAATTTTTGGTTAAGAAATCGTATTAAACTATTACCCTAATAAATCTTAAACCGAAGTATACTATTGATTAATGTAATAAACTTTATTATAGTTTACACAAAAATCCAAAGAAATAAAGGGAAATTGAATTAAAAGATGTCCCAAAAATACGTTAGTATATTTTGGTATATTTTGATATATTTTAGTAAATTTTGTTATATTTACTAAAGTTTGTATATTGTTATTATATTTTATTTTGATATATTTTAGTAAACTTTGTTATATTTCATAAATTTTGGATATTGTTATTATATTTTAGTATATTCAGCCTTTAATTTGGTACATTTTTCAGTATATTTTGATATATTTTAGTAAATTTTGTTATATTTTGTAAATTTTGGATATTGTTATTGTATTTTTGGAATATTCATCCTTTAATTTTGGTATTTTTGATATATTATAGTGATTTATATTATATTTTGTAAATTTTGATGTTATTATTATATTTTGGTATATTTATGCGATTAATGTATGAAATTTTAGTATATTTTAGTAATTTTTGTATATTTTGACATATTTTAGTAAATATATTATATGTTGATATAATTATTCAATATTTTGTATATTACTTCATATATTAATTAAATTTTAGATATATTTTAATTAATATTGGCTAATTATTTTTATACATTTTACAAAATAGATGGCCTTAATATTCTAATCATTTATAATGGTAAGTGGTGGAAGAAAGATGATAAAAAAATATATCGAAGAGGTGAAAGTTCGATGATAAGGATAAGAAAGGGATTTAAGTATAATGAACTTAAAGAAAAGTTGTTTCTAAAGTTAAAGATCGATAAGCTCAAGTCTGAACTTTCAATGAGATACTTCTATAAGAATGATCTCACATTACCTACTATTTTAATTGGTGATTATGAAGATTTGGATGAGTTTTTTAACCTTCATGTTGAAAATAATCAAAGCAAAGTTGTTGTATATGTCATAAAAAAATGAAATAAGATCCGTAGATACAAGTCATTTTATCTACTATAAATAACTTCTTAGTGCCGGAGGTCATCCTGTAAATTACTTTAGCAATAGCCATACATACGATGGATCTCAAAATCTCAATACAAATTGCGATAATGTTTTTGATAGTATTGATAAAGATGTAGATCGCTCTTCAGATCTTAGGCAGATGGGTGATGATGAACATCTTCATATGATTAGATAATATGAATTAGAATGTAGTATTGTTAACAAAAACGTTGATCATATGCCATCAATACATGCAATTTAGAATTATAGGACACTAGTTCAACTAGAAAGACTGATTGTAAGAGCTTAATATATAAATGATTTATCCTAATCTAAAGGAAGAACTGTAGTTAGGGGCAATAATAAATTACATTTTGGTCCATCAAGTACACCTACAGAGATTATTTCAAATGGTGATGTTTCCTTATCTATGGCACATGTAGAGCTTGATTTAAAAGTTGATCAAGTATTTGACAATAAGATAAATTTTACCACATATGTCGGGCTTTATGCCATAAGAAACATATTTGATATGAGGACACTGACAAGTAAGAAAGACCGTGTCGTGATACGTTGCATTTAATCTAGTTGTACTTGGATGATTAGATGTAATAGGATCATTGGCTTAGACAAGTTTAGGATAAAATAATTTGAATCGATACATACTTGTGATCCTAACAATTACATGAGGAATAATAGGACCGCGACCTCAAAAGTGATAGGAAATGCCATAAAAATGAAGTTGGTACGACCCGAAAGAATTTAAAGCCAAAAGATGATATTAATGATTGTCAAAATGAGTTTGAGATTGAGATTGGTTACACCACAGCATACAGGTCTAAAGAGAAGGCTCTTAGGTTGCTATGAGGCAGTGAAAATGATTATTTCCTGAAGCTTCCTACCTATTGTCATGTTTTAAAGGAAATAAATTTTGGTAGCATCACACGTATTGAAGTTGACCAGTCCAGAAGATTTAAGTATTTTTCATGGCACTGGGTCCATATATTAGAGGATTCTTATCTTGTATAAGAAATGTCATTACAGTTGATGGTGCATTTCTATCAGGTAGGTATGCTGGAATATTATTCGTAGCAAATGGTTCTGATGAAAATGACAACATATATCCAATTGTCATTGGGGTTAGAGATTCAGAGAATAATGAAGCCTGAGAATGGTTTTTGTTAAAACTATCACACATAGTTTGGCACATTGACAACCTTGTTATTGTTTCGGATAGACACCAAAGTATTATTCAAGCTGTTTCGAAATCATTCCCTAATGCTTTGCATGGTTATTGTGCATTTCACATGGAGATGAATTTAAACCACAAATTTAAGAATCTTGACATTACACCTTTGTTCGGATGTTGCTCAAGGGCATATACAAAGCGTGAATTTGACAAGTACATGGAGAATTTGAGAGAGATCGATCATTTGATAGAGAAGTACTTATTGGAAGCAGGTAAAGAGAAATGGTATCATTTCTCAGGAAATAGATACGGGATAATGACTATTTCAGAATCATTTAATAATGTCATGAAATTTGCTCGTGAATTGCCCATAACCATGCTTGCTGAGTATTACCGTAGCAAAATACAACAGTAGTTTATAAAACGTAGAGAGGTTGGGATGAAATAGAGAACTCAATTTCTTACTGATAAGGTTGAATCAATTATATGTACAAATCACAATAAGTTCTTAAGGTACAGGATTTTCAGAATTAATGCACATATTTTTCAGGATTCGTACAACACTTTAAGTTATTAAATGTTTATCTATTTTCATTTTAAATAATTGTGTAATATAGATTATCACTCATTATACATAATATAACGATTTCACTTATAAGAAATTAGGTTTTACATGGTGACACTAGTGACGATATTGATCTACTCAACAAAAGTTATAATTGTAGGGAGTTTGATGTTCACAAAACCCTATGTTTTCATGCTATTGCAGTCGCCTGGTTTCAAGATGTTGATGTTCATTCATTTGTTGACCAATTATACACCATAAATTGTTATCACATATGCAAAGTCCATATTTTCAGCAACTGACAATAATGAGTGAGACATTCCATCATAGATAGAGTTAATTGAACTTTCTCCCAACAGGAATAAAAAGTATGGCAGACCATGCAAGCGATTTATACATTCACGTGCAGAAATAATTAAGAAGGTCATATTATGTAATAAGTGTGAAATGAGTGGTCAAAACATAAAAATTTGTAATGTGTTCTTTTAAATAATTGTTGAACCTTGGTTATCTTCTCATCTTTTGTGGCTGCTGTCTTAACATTAATTTGTTATTTCAATTGGCTTAAAAAAGAATCCCCTATTGTCGGCAAATTATTGAGTTATCAATCACAAGCTTGTGGATAAGTTCTTACTGAGTTATTGGACGCATATAATCACCAGAATTCAAACTGCAACCTCTCGAGTGCCATGTTTAATTGGGTTGTGACTTGATCAGTAATATTGATTTTTTTTTTTAAACAGAAAACAGTTTTATGGAGGGAGACAAAGTAACATTCAATTTTCTTCATTTATTCGAATCAATATTAATATTAAAAATATTAGACGATAGTTAGCACCATAAACTATCGTCAAATAAATTTTAATAACTATTACGTATTTTTTCACCCTTCAAACCTATAATCTTATACATGTAGTTCAGTTAGTAATAGAATTGAGTTATCTACTGCCAATAATATTAAAAAAAAAATTTAGTCGATAATAAATACACACAAAAATAATTTAAATATTAACATTACACTTATTATTTTAAATCGATATATATTAAATATCAATCATTTAGCATATATCTAAGAAGAAATATATGTATTAATAAAGAAAACTCGATGCAAATATTTTTAATCCTAAAAGTATCCTTATTTATGCGTAAATATATTATTATTATTTTTTTGGGAGTTATGCGTAAATATATTATTTAAAAAACATTAATATAAATTTAGTTAGATCAAACATAAGTTCATATCGTTAATAACCAACCTATCTAATGCCTAATCAATTATAATTAATTTTGAATAATCATTGGTAAAAATGCACATATTAAGAATAAGGTATTATTCAGAGCATCTAAAATATACTATACTCCCTACCAATTTTATAAGTTACTTTCTTTATATTTTACCACATCACCATTTACACTAACAATAAATAACTTCTGCTAATAAATATTTTTTTTTATGTTTATATGCAAAAAAATTCATTCAACGTGTCTTCTCATTAAAGCTTTTTAATACCTCGTTTATTGGATAGGTCTCCCCCATTACAAAAGTTCGTACGATGTGGAGGGATTTTGAAAGGAATTTTTTTTTACGTTTGTATACAAAAAATTTCATTCAACGTGTCTCCACATTAAAGCTTTTTAATACCTCGTTCAGTGGATAGGTCTTCCGAATTACAAAAGTTCACACGATGTGGAGCGAATTTGATTGGAAAATATATTTTGCAAAGTTATAAATATATTTATATTAAAGTAAATTAAGTTAAATTATATCATAATTAATTAGTATAATATTTAATAACAAACGAATAAACTTAATTATAAATACTTTAATAAAATAATTTTTTTTTTACAAAATTAATTTAAATTAATATTTAATTTATTTTTATATTTTTATTATATTTTTAAATATAAAAAAATTAAAAACACATAATTTTATAATTAAAAATTCAAACAAATTTTAATATAATTTAAATAATCCAACAAAATTTCTATATAACCATATTTTTTTTATATCATACCGTACAATTTAATTTCTCAACCATACACATAACTTCATAGATTACTATCTAACAAACATGCCTTAGCAGTTATTAGACTAGGAGGCTATGATTCTGTGGGAGAGACTCTGTGGGAGAGAAAAAATAAGAAGATAAAATTGGTAAAACTGCAAATGAAAATAAAATCAAGAAACAGTACCAAGTAATATCTCGCTCTAACAAATAAAGAACTAATCGCATACATTTGACCAAATCATACCTTTGATACTTCAAGGAGCCTATAATCAATTCCAATAAATTCTTATTCACTCATGCTCCAAAGAAATTAGTTTCCAGATCAGGCATGAGAATACACATTGTGTGCGAAGAAAACAATAAAGGAGAATCAGACAACTTCTAATAGATTACACAGAATAATACACATCACTCCTGAAAATGATCTTATATTTGGAATTTATGTACCAAGTTTGAATATAGACACTTGGACGTAGAACTTTACATCAACCCCTTGTGTTTACTTGTGAAGTTTTTTAAGGGTGTCACCGCTCTGCAAAATTTGAAGCCTGAAAAAAGAAATGCAGGTTACCTTGGCAAGCTAAACATAACAAGAACACACCAAATTCATGATCTCTCATAAGTGATCTAGTTTTAAAAATGTCCGAATCTTACCAACAATACTAGTCCTAGTTATGAGTGGTGAGTAGTGTGTATATATATATATATATATATATACATATCCGTAAATGCCTCTTATCTTCCTCTTATAATAACCTTATCAAAAGTTGAGGATTAATACAAGCTCCACTACCAGTATTATTCACATGCCACGGAGCTCTTTGGTGGGGTTAGCATTGACATACTGGGAGCTCAGCTATAACATGAATGTCTAATAGACACGCATTACAAATTATATTCCAGCTTCACGATGAATAGGGGAAAAAAGAAAAGCTACAGATTATAGTCTATAGTCTACTTTACGTTGTAATTGTTGGCTAGTTGAATACATTATTATATATATATATATATATGATTAAATTACCTATCAAGACTTGATTGCCTGGTTTTGCACGTGCAAGTGCCACCATCACGCAGAAATCAAGATACTTTGAGTTTCACTACCATCATGATTGAAAATAATTTGCGAAACAAATTAATTTGAGCTCCAGTTAAGCATATGCATTACATAATTTGAATACAAAGTTAAGAATATACAGGGGGAGAGTGAGTATGGATGAACTCAACTAACTAATACGTAAGAAAAAATATAATGTAGTCCAGAAATTTAGCAGGGAACAGTAAGTTGACAAATGGAACTAATTAAATATCAGAGAATAAATGAATCATTAGGTAAAAAGCAAATGAGATCATAAGGTTATAGATTCACCAAGTATGTTCTCCATGTTAAAACAGGGATATGTGTCATCCCCGCAACATCTTCAACAAGTTGGATTGTGTCATCTTTGGCACTTCAAAAACATTAAACTAATCACAAAGCAAAGCTAGCTTTTATAGCTTCAGAGAAGATAAATTAGCCACTTATGCAGGCGAAAGAGTGCAGCTAAACTCAAATCACCAATACTTGCGCAAGACCAAAAGTCAAAAACAAATTATGTACCTCCAGAACATTCTGATTTATATGCACACAATAAAGAAAGAGAGAAGTATCAAAATGAACAAAATTTCAAATAATCAAGAAAATGAGCAGATGAGTTCACTGACAGATGATCAATCATGTATCATAAATAAATGAATTCTTAAGAAAAAAGCAAAAAAAGCCTCAGCCAAGTCCGTTTCTGTCATACGGATGTAGCTTCACCATGTAAGTTCTCCCTGTTAAACAGAGACATGGATCCGCAACATCTTAAACAAGTTGGATTGTGTCATCTTTGGCACTTCAAAAACCTTAAACCAATCACAATGCATAGTTAAATTTGATAGATTCGACACTTACATAGGGAAGAGAGTATATCTATACACAAATCACCAATACTTGCACATGACAAAATCCAAAAACAATTAATTTACCTCCAGAAAAATTATGTATTCATACAATTATAAAAATGAATTTCATGTATCTAAATGAACAAACATTCATATAATCATAAAAATGGGCAGAGGAAGTGTTGATTGACAAATGGGACTAATCATGTATCAGAAATAAACAAATGAATAGGAAAAGAGTAAATAAGGCTCGGCCAAAACCGTTGATGTCATAAGGATGTAGCTTCACCAAGTAGGTTATCCCCGATAAACAAGAACATGGATCCACAACATCTTAAACAAGTTGGTTTCTGTCATCTTTGGCACTAAAAAGGCATTAAGTTAATGTCAATGCATAACTCAACTTGATAGTTTCAGAAGGGAAATAAATTAGCAATTAATATCTGCCACAAAGAGATCCAGTAATGTTACTCTCTGCCCATAGATCTCCAAGTAATTTATCCCTTGTACAGGGACTTGAAGTGTAGAAAAGCTGAAATTTTTGGATATTCACATTGAAACAAGTGGATAAAAAGTTATGAAACTTCTAATTCCAAGGATAAAACAAGACATACTAAATAAACGGAAAAGTATGGCACTAGAACACGCAGATAAGTTATCAAGGCTAAGAAGACAAAACAGCTCTATAAATAATAAAAAATCAGAAGCACAAGTGCCATTCAAAACTGTGTTTTCAACCTCATCGTCAACTACAATTATACACAGTAGTACAGAGAGCACTCACTTAGGTTACGATAAATAGACAGATATATTTGCACAAAAACATACCTAACAAACATGGAAAATGACCATAAACATAATAAGAGCTACAAACATCATTCTAAGCAGGTTGCATAACATATGCAAAGCCAATATCCAAATGAGTATAGAGATTTAATCACTCAAGAAAAAAAAAATCATCCAATTGATCCTAGCGGGTAGTGAAACCATTCAATATATAAATTCATCATATAAAAATTTAAATCAAAGGCCAAAACAAAAAAATATAATGGATATTATTAGAAGATAAACCATGTGAAAAAAGATGTACGCCTTCCTGAGTAACCTTATCTTCACGATCTCATATCGCAGAAAAACAGCCTGAAGGTGTTATAAGGCTTGAGACGAAACCAAACCAAACATCTACACGATATCAACATGAATGTACATGATCAGAAAATGTATCGTTTTATTTGACAAAAATCATCCAAAAAATGGAATGAAGCCGATCTGCGACAGTAGATGACGCCATTCATGTACAAGCATCAGGCCTTTCGCCGTCACGGTCGCTAAGAAAAACCCTAGCGAGAGACTCAAAATAAAGAGAGTTCTGGCGCTGAATCATGTAAATTATAAAAGCAACATTAACCGTTTGATAAAATAAATAAATAAACCGACTCTGTTTCATTAAAAAAAAAAAACTCCTCCGTTGGTAAAAATAAAAAATTGATCAAGAATAAAAATAAAATAAGAACCGACTCCGTGAAATAAATGTGTTGAGATGCACTTTTTGTTCAATAATATTATCACTTTAATATTTTAATTTTTTTAATTTTTTAATTTTTTATATTTAATAATTTAATTTAAATTTAAAAAATAATAAATTAAATATATTAAATTTTATGTTAAAAAAATGTCAAGTTTTAAAAATTAAATTAAATAATACAAAAAAATGTAATTTTATTGCTTTAAAAATTAGATTTAAGTATAATAATTAAATATGAAAATTTTAATAGATGAAAAATTATAAAAAAATTATTTAATATTTAAAATATTTTTTAAAGAAATTTAAAATTTTAAAAATTAAAAATGATAAAATTAATAAACTCAAAAGTTATATTAGAGATTTCGGCCCAAATGTTTTGGACTACTAAAATGAACTGAATATTGAAACCCAAATTCAGGTGTGGCCATAAAGTTCATTCAAAAAGTCAAATGACACTAACCACCCTACTCCCTCCGTGGGTCCACCTAAAGCTATACCCGCCCTCAAGCAGCAACTCACTATGTCACTCATGTACAACCTTGTACAAACATCAGGCATTTGGCCGTCCGTTGGTCAGAGAAATTCAAAATGGAGGGTCTGCCGACTGACGACTAAGGCTCTGAGCTTATACAAAGGCAAAACAAACCGACTCCCTGAAATAAATATGACAATATTTTTTAAGCATAAATTATAAAGGATCTTAGAGGGATTTCGACCCAAATAGGTTGGGCTACTAAATAAACTGCACAGATAAGCCCAAATTTAGTGTGGCCTATAAAGTTAATTCAAACAGCCAAACGACTCTAACCGCCCTCTCTCTTCCGGCGTGTGTGACTCCACCTATAAAATTGTGAATATAAGAAGAAAAAGATAAATACAAATAAAGAAACAAAAAAATTGAACTCTTCAAAATATGAGAAAGAAATAAATATTAAACTTTATAAAAAAAATTACACTTATAACTAACTATTCACCACCCTCTCTCTTATAACAAAGACTAACTTTATCGTTCACTATGTCACTCATGCCTTTCAACTTTCTTCAACTCCTTCGCTTACTCTTTATCCCAATTTTATCTTCCTAAACTTTAAAAATTTATTGAAAATTTATATTAAAAAAATATACATAATATTAAACAATATTTAATATAGACTTTAAAATTAAAAAAATACAATCAAATTATTTTTAATATAAAATGATATACTGAACTTAATAAAAAACACATATTATAATAGTCGTACATTTACAAGTTTTAAATAAATATTATAGTTTTGTTATTTTCCTTATTTCTCCTCAAATTCTAGTCTTTCTCTGTCTATTCTACCTCTTCTAGCACTATCCCATCAAGCTCCATAGTCCATCCACCGTTGGAACCCATGGCAAGTCCTACCTGAATCAATTGTAACCAAGGATGGCAAAAATATCTATCAATTCAAAGTTTTATAGATATCTACTCTATATAATCCACTCCGAATAGAATTAAAATATATCATTTTTGGATTGAGTCGGATCATAATCCACCTATAGGTTCAACAGATTTGATCGAATCGAATTAAATTAAGACAAATCGATCCATGAATCGAGCCAAATTATAACGATCAATGAATCGATCCAAAACTAATTTTTTTAAAATTATAATTTTAATACTAAAAAAGTCACACATTTCAAAAATACTGCTAAAATTTTTATAATTATTTATTTAGAATAAATTATAATATTGTTCTTTTATAATTTTAAATAATATCAAGTTAATAATGTCAATTTTTTGTTACAAAAGTATTTTTTTTATTTATAGATTATAATATTAATGAAAAAATTGAATATATATTAATTATGAATAAGTAATTAACACTTTTGAATAAATCTATAATTTTTTTTATTTATCAATTTAAATATGTAATATACTACATTAAATAATATATAAAAAAAATAAAAAAAGAATTGGAACAATTTGGATGGAATCATGAATATCAATAACAGTATGATTTATATGATCCACTAGGGGTGTCCAAAAATCGGACCGGACTGGACCGAACCAGACCGGACAATTTCATGAAATACATGGTCCGGTCCGGTTAAAAATAATACAAACCGTTGGTAAAACGGTTTGGTCCGATTTTATAAATTTTTTAACCAATCGGACCGGACCGGATCGAACTGTTATAAATAAAATATTAATTTTTTTAAATAATATATTATTATTATTATTATTATTACTCACTGTTAATCTCTGTTTGCATTCGCAAATATATTACTAATTTCGCAATTCGCAACATCTCTCTATTTATAACTATTATTATTAATACTCATTAGTCCATTATCCAGTTACCCACTTCGTTTGTTCCCAACTTCCCAGTTAACCACTTTACTATTAATTTATTGAATTTAAAATATTTATTTTCTTAGTCGTTATGAATTTGTGTAAACTTTTTATTATTTTAGAATCTAGACTATAATTATTTTGAATTTTTTATGGATTAATATATTATGAATATGTATTTTATGGATTAATGTATTAATTTGTTATTATGTGTGTCGCGTTATAATTTGATTATATTTTTAGTTATAGAAAAAAGTTTAGCAAAAAAAATTTTAAAAACCATTGAAAACCGTTAATCAAACTGAACTAAACCGGACCAAATTGGACGGTTTTAAAAATTTTATTATTTAAACGGTCTGGTCCGGTTCAGTTAAAATAATATGAACGGTCCGGTCCGGTTAAATTTTTTTACTAAAAATCGGACCGGACAGTGAACACCCCTATAATCCACTGATCAGAATAAATTAGGCCGAATTTTTAAATCGAATCATTAATGAATCGGATCCGATTCATTGCCATCCCCAATCGGAAGGCGACCCACATGAAGCCTTTGAAACTCTGTTCATGGAGCTATTAAGGATCGAGTGATTGATGCTACCAGCATTGTAAATATTAGATTATATTTCTTCATATAAAAATATCAAAAGAAAAAAAATTATAAATAAATAACTGTCTATTACAAAATTCTGTATATAGTCCTATGTTATAATTGAAAATACTGGAAGGCTGGAAGCAAATCTGTCATGCTTTCAATGCTCAGGCGGTTTGGTGGTGAAGAATAAAGAAATATGAAATTGAATGTTTGAAATATAGTATTTCCTAAAAATGGCTCAGCTATTTTCCAAGTTAATTTTCTTTCCATAATTCTAGACTTTAATAACAAATTGCATAACTATACAACACATTTTGGATACGTTGTGTATGTACAACATAGTTTATACCTGTGAAGAAAACAATATTTATTTTTTACTGTTAAAAATGGTAAGCCTATTCTCACGTTAAATTTTTTTTATTAAGATAAAAAAAATTTTGCTTTTAGAGAATGAATATAGCTTACCGTAAATTTTGCTTTTAGAGAATGAATATAGCTTACCGTTTTTAATAATTAAAGCTAAACCTTTTTAACATGGAAATAAGTTTAGTTCATTAATTATTGAACTTGTTTTATTTTTAACTATTTTAATTTAAATTATAGAAAAAAAAATTAAAAATAAAATTTTATATATAAAATAAATATACGCCTTACAATTAAATCATAAGTTTATTCTAAACTTTTTTTTTTTTAATTATATAAAAAGTGAATATATGGTAAGAAGGCATTAGAAATCTATGGAAAGATATATCTATGGTAAGGCAAGCTTTCTTACCATCATTAGAAAATAGAGGGTTTGGAAACTTTCTCTGCCACTCCCCACTCAACTCACTGACTCCCCAAATACTGCAATGCACTTAAACACTTGGGGACATAAAATGCATAAAAAAGAAATTCATTTTTTTAAGAGCAAGTATGAGACATAGATGCTCTCAGTCATACAACTTCAGTGAGACATGGAATTAAGGGTGATCGTGAGAACATGAAGTTTTTGGTTTCAACCAGATTTCGCCCACTTGTGAGTCCTTTTTTTGTTGTTGTTGCTCTGAGAGTAAATATCTATCTTAGCAGATTTTTTTTTTTTTCATTATTTGATACCCTTTTGCAAGTTGTTTTCACCGTTCCTCTGGGTTGGTATGAGTTGTGAAACTTATTTGTATTATATGGTGTTTAATTATTTGAAGCATCTCTGTGCTCTGTTGTTTATCACTATAAGTTAATCCTGATTAGACCAAACTTGTTTGTTAGTGTTGTGAATTGTGATATTATTGTTGATAACTTGATATTTACTAATTCTACGCGGTTATATGATCAGTTCAGGTTTCTCATATTGGTTTCCATGGATTGTCTTCCAGAAAAGTTTGAGGGTTTTATGTTACATTCTAGGTCTAGGCTTCTTCAAAAATGGGTTTAATAAAGCATAATCAATTCTATAAATTCTTCCATTGCTCATGCTCTACCTACCATGATGTAGTTACTTAAGTTCTGGTTTGAAGTTGCCAACAACAGCATGAAGTCTATTAAAATTTAAGTCTATAAAAGGTTTGGGTTCAAATTTCAATTACAGATGCATGAGCAGGATAGTTACTTTTTAAAAAAAAGTTTATGGTTTGAAATTACGATGGTGAATCAATCATTTGTGAGATTTTTTGGACCTGATTGTTCAAGTTCTGATATTTGATCCTTCTTCTTATTGTTCTTTGCTCCATTTACATTTTATACATCACTTGGTGAGAAAGTTATCGTGATCAGTATTACCATGCTTTTCTTCATCGCCTGTTTTACATTTTGATTGAATTTTGCTTGTATGTAATGCAAGATGAGAAAGAGAACCAGATGAAGATGCTAGATTTGAAAGGAAAAAAAAAGTTACCATAGCTTTAGAAACTCGACTTATATTTTGAGTGGCAATGAATGGTTTTTATATCATTCAAGAAACCAAGTATAGCCATGAGTTCCAAAGGGTTTGAAAACTTATATGATGCTTAATTATGAAGAGTTTCTCATCATAGTTGTGGTGATATTCTCATGTTTGCAAAGTGCTTGTATCATTGATCTTACAAGTTTCCAACATGCATAAAGGAATGGAATTTAAGCAACTCTGGGACTTCAGAAAGACTGAAAATGATTTGAATTCTTCAAATGACGAGGAGTATAAATCAAGTAGTGACCCAGCTTTCAAGAGGCATAGGCTGGTTTCCAGTTTGGCTTCGGATGAAAATGATGAAGCTGACACTAGTTTCAGAGTCCAGCAGAGTGATGGTGGATGTGCTCGTACGCAGAGCCAAAACAAAATTGACAAGGGGAAAAAAGTGCAAGTCCAAAGGCAAAAGAAGAAAAATGCCTTGACTGGTAATATATTGAAGAAGGATTCTAACAGAAATAATAGTAAAAGAAGAAAAAATAGAGCTAGTGCTAATGAGCCTGTTGCTAATTTAGATGATGTCAAGGTTCATATGGAGTACTTACTGGAGGATCTCAAAGTTTCAACAGAAAATTTGTTAAAATGGTTAAAGGAAGAAGTTCAGAAGTTGGTGGCTAATGATACTCGTGCAAGGACTAAAAGGCAAAAACACATTCACAGGGAAAAAGATATTCACCAAAACAGTTTTGATCAAGAAAACGTTCTAGTCCAGCATCAGAGCAGCTTTAAGGGTAATGTTCTTCGCGTGCTGGATCATAAGGGCGCTGAGGATAATTTTCATGTGCAGCAATGTAACAACTTCAAGGACAGTGTTAACGAGCAGCATCTAAATCACCCTAACTCCAGCATAAGAGTTCAAAATTACAATACTGGATTTTCAGAGAGACCTTTTAAGGGCAATGTGGAAGCAAGTTTTGATAAATCTCATCAAACACTTGAAGCTGTAGTAGATAATAGCCAGTCATCTAGACACATGATATCAACAGAAATAAAGAACAGTAAAAAAATGCTGGCGCTACCCATTACTACATATAATCAAGCATTTTCTTCAAACAATGATGTTCAAATGCAGCATCAGAAGTGCGCCGCCACTTGGAACTATAACAACTTCAAAGACAGTGTCAAAGAAAAGCATCTAAATCACCCTAATTCCAGCATGGGAGTTCAAAGTTGCAAAACTGGATCCTCAGAGAGGCCTTTGAAGAGCAATTTGGAGCTTAGTTTTGATAATTCTCATAAAACACTTGAAGCTATAGCAGATAATAGCAAATCATGTAGAGATTATAGTGGACAAATGCTGGCATTACCCCTTATGTCAAATAATCAATCTTTTCGTACAATCCAAGATATTCAAATGCATCTTCAAGGGAACATCAAATCAAGTATAACATCTCCAAACTACTATGCTGGATCTTTAGATTGCTTGGTCAAAAACACTAGCATAACAGGTGGCTTTAATTTCAATCAATCAGTACTTCAACATCAAGTTAGTTATGATAAAGAAATCAAGTCCATACCAATGTCTACAAAGGGAAAGATTGAAACTTTGGGAGTACCTCTTGAGTCAAAATTTACACCCCATCTTTCAAGTCAGCAAATTTCTCCAAAGTACTTAACATTACCTACTGTTTCAAGCAAGCCGCGAATTCAGAACCATAACTTTGGTGCATCTTCGTGCAACTACTCACAACCAATAGTTGCCGGAAACAGTGCAGGTGTGATGACTTCAGGAGTAAATCTAATGCCCGACCCTATTGCTTATCAAGGATACTTATCCGGTAGTCAGCAGGAAGAAAGACATGGACAAATTGCTCAGAATACAGGCAACAGAGATTATTTTGACAAAAGAAGCACACCTTATTCAACCACTGGAGCTGGATTTCCCATTCCATTTCAACAGGGCAAAGATAGGGGTTTGATCATTCCAAGCCAGGTTGTCTGTGATAATCTGACCAGAAGCAAAAATATCATGTTGGGTATGAGAAATGAAGGTGAAGGTATAAAGTTTTCTGGAGGAGGCAATGGTTTTTCAGAACATAATGTTGCTCACAACTACAGTAGTGTTTTAAATCATAAAGCTGTTAGTAGGGTGAAGCCATTTTCACAGCCATGACCTTGAAGAGGGCATGTCATTAAACATTCAAGTGGATTAATACTCCCCACAGAATTATTTTCAAAACAACTCATAATAATACCCCTGACAGGTTAATCCTTCTAAAAGGTTGGTTTGTTTTTTGGGTTGTACCTTCTTTTTTCTTTGGATTTGAAGTTTAGTTTCAATTTACTTTTCTTTTGATTCTTTCTTATGGTTTTGTATTTTTTTCATCTTACATACCAATAATATTGATCAATTTCATAATTGTTGAGCCTGGTTTCCGATTCAAAAGAATTACCTATTAAGAAGAGTATTATTTTAACTATATACCAATTTTGCTATTCCAATATGGAACTTGTTGGAACAACTAACAATAACATTCATGCATTTGACTATTTCTGTCTTGGAAGAACTTGGTAGTTAGTAATTACCTTTAGCAATAGGTATAATTAAGAATAATTTCCTTTTGTCCTTGTTCAATATTATTGGGTTGCATGTGTGTGATGCTTGTAGTGGTATAGTTCCAAGTGAACACAAAAATCAACATGCTGTCAAATAGAGTAAATTGAAAAGTATAGTTGTACGGAATAATTTAGCCCTAGTACAAGGATATCAAATGGGTTTGGGTTTGTAAATGAAATAAGGTTTTTTTTAAACATGTTCCATGGTTGCTGTACTTTGAAGTTCATAAGGCTGTATAAATGCCTTGCTTCTCTGCTTTTTTCTTTTTGACAAAAAAAAAAAAAGATATGATTTTGGGATTCATAATAAGCTTTTGTAAGTATCAATACACTTGGATTTTTATCCCTATCTTTTTCAAGATTAGGCAAGGAATACGCTGAGGATCTCATCGTTTGTACAAGTTGTTGAAAATGTGGCTCTAATTGAGCCAATATTTTTGAATAACTAATAGCATACCATGGAAGTCAAGAGTTGGTGGCAATGGTTGGTGGAGAGTTGGTGACAAGAGTTGGTGCAACCAATCCTTGAAAATTTGCACACAAATTTTCCTATAAATAGAGAAGGAAACCAAGCCATAAAATCATCCCAAGCAATTCATTTCAAGAGTTGCATTTGAGAGAAAGAGAGAGCAAAATTAGGAAGTTCATTTTGGTAGCTTCAAAGTGTTAGAATTAACACATTTGGTAGTTGCTCTTCTTTTGTTTGTTAGAGAAAAATCTCTAAATTTGGTATATTGGGATCTTGGGGTATTTGAGAGTTTGTACCCACTTTGTAAACACCATTTAATAGTGAATTATTCTCCTCGTCTTTGCCCGTGGATTAGGCCTTACGCTGAACCACGTAAAATTTGTGTGTCCACTTTGTTATTTAATTTCTCTACGTTTGGTTACCGCAGTTGTTTGTTACTCAATTGAGTGCTTACTATTTAGGAAAGTTCTGTCTAAGGAGATTGGAATTTAAGTGGCTCCGGTGTGACCCTCCAATCTTTCCTGGGAGCTTTCTTATAATAGTGGTATTCAAGTAGGTTCCGCACAACAAGTGGTATCAGAGCCGATTCGATCCATATTCGGCAAATTGTGTTGTTGCGGATTTTGAGAGTAAAAAATGAGCATGTCGGAGTTTTCAGATATTGTGGCGCCAACATCAGCACCAGTTAGAACTACGGTGACAAATGCAAAATTTGAGGTAGAGAAATTTGATGGAACCAATAATTTTGGTATGTGGCAATGTGAGGTACTTGATGTATTGTACCAACAAGAGTTGGATCATGCTCTTGAGGATAAACCTGAAGACATGGATGAGAAAGATTGGGCAAAACTCAATCGTCAAGCATGTGGTACTATTAGGCTGTGTCTCGCCAAAGATCAAAAATATTTTGTTATGAAGGAGACGTCAGCAAAGAAGTTATGGAAGACATTGGAGGATAAATATATGTCGAAAAGACCACTTAATCGTCTTTTTTTGAAGAAGAAACTCTATAGGTTTACGTACACACCTAGTACGTCATTGAATGATCATGTTAACTCATTCAATAAGTTGTTGGCTGATTTGTTCAATTTGGACGAGCATTTTGGTGATGAAGATAAGGCCTTAATGCTGTTGAACTCGCTTCCGGATGATTATGAACATCTCAGTATAACTTTGCTGCATGGGAAAGAGCAAGTTTCATTTGATGAAATTTGCACAGCCTTGCATAGCTATGAAACCATGAAGAATGATAAAATGGATCATAGAGATGCAAAGACAGAATTATTGGCAGCAAGAAGTCGTTATTTGAGCCATGGACCTGGAAAGAATGGCAAGTCACAGTCAAAAGCAAGACTTGCCAAAGATGAATGTGCCTTTTGTCGTGAGAAGGGGCATTGGAAAAATAATTATCCTAAGTTACAAAAGAAAAATAAGGGCAAAGAGATTTTCAATGCTTGTGCAATTAATCAAGGAGATGATGAGTCAAATTATTCCTTGGTTGGCATGTCTTTGACATGTCATGTTGATGAGTGGATTTTGGATTCGGGTTGCACCTACCATATGTGTCCCAATAGGGAGTGGTTTTCAAGCTTCAAAGAGCTTGATGTTGGAGTTGTTTACATGGGTAATGATAATACCTGTAAAACAACAGGGATAGGTACAATCCATTTGGAAACTCATGATGGATCAACCAAAATCTTGACAAATGTTCAGTATGTACCGAGTCTGAAGAAGAATCTCATATCATTGGGAGCCCTAGAATCAAAAGGTCTCACAGTTACTATGAGAGGTGGAGTCTTGAAGGTTGTATTAGGCGCACTTGTGATGATCAAAGGCACAAGAAGAAACAACTTGTACTATCTACAAGGAAGTACACTTGTTGGTGGAGCAGCTACTGTTTCTATTGAAGATTCAGAAGCAACAAGATTATGGCATATGTGTGTTGGACATACTGGTGAAAGTATGTCATTGTAAAGAAATTGTTCGACACTTTACGATGAAAAATACTCCACAATAGAAATGGATGGCAGAATGCATAAACCAAATGATATTGGAGAAAATTTGGTGTTTGTTGTTCAATGCTGGGTTGGGCAAGATAATTTGGGCTGAGGTTATTAAATATGCATGTCATTTCATTAGTTGTTTGTCATCGACTAAACTCGAAGACAAAATTCCTTTGGAGGTACGGTCTTAAAAGGATAAGCAGGCCAATGGTACTTCGCAATAGGTGGAGTTAAAAAGTGTCAGTTGACCCAGTTGAAGTTGTAGAAAAAGACAATAGCTTTCTAACAACACAAGATGATGGAGAGGTTTTAACCCAAGAACCTCAACAGCAATAAGATTCATTTGTAATTGGAAAGATGAAAGGACAAATTCGTCAATTTGGTTGGCTCTTGTAGTTGTAATTTTGGAGCATATGCACTTTCAAAATGCATTATGGTATTTTGGTCACTTATGAAGAGGCCATTAGCAATGTTGAATGCAAAAGTAGAAATGTGCAATGGAGGAGGAGATGCAATCTCTTCAAATGAATGAATGGAAGTTAGCTCAGCTTCCTAAAGGCAACAGAGCAGTTGGATGCAAATGAATATTTGTGAAGAAATATGAATTTTCTAAAAATAGTATTGTTCGTATCAAGGTGTTGTTGGTAGCAAAGAGTTATGCTCAAAAATGGGGCATTGACTATAGTTGTGCTTTCTCCAATTGTAAAGCATGCTACTGTTTGAGTGTTGTTGGCCTTGGATACGAAATTTGGATTTGGATTTAGTTCAAGTTGGTGTAAAAACAAAGTTTTTACGTTGTGATTTGGAAGAGAAAATCGTAAGGACTCAGCCATATGTATTTGGAGTTGCTGTAAAGAAAATTGGGTTGGTGTTTCGACAGGATAAAAAAAAATGGTGGTTGATGATGACGATTCAAACCACGTGTGAGGAAAAGATCAGGAGAATAATTATTTGAAGTTATTGGCTCAATTTGATCTAAGGTGGAGATTGTTGAAAATGTGGCTCTAATTGAGCCAATATTTTTGAATAACTAATAGCATACCATGGAAGTCAAGAGTTGGTGGAGAGTTGGTAGCAATGGTTGGTGGAGAGTTGGTGCAACCAATCCTTGAAAATTTGCACACAAATTTTCCTATAAATAGAGAAGGAAACCAAACCATAAAATCATCCCAAGCAATTCATTTCAAGAGTTGCATTTGAGAGAAAGAGAGAGCAAAATTAGGAAGTTCATTTTGGTAGCTTCAAAGTGTTGGAATTAACACATTTGGTAGTTGCTCTTCTTTTGTTTGTTAGAGAAAAATCTCTAAATTTGGTATATTGAGATCTTGGGGTATTTGAGAGTTTGTACCCACTTTGTAAACACCATTTAATAGTGAATTATTCTCCTCGTCTTTGCCTGTGGATTAGGCCTTACGCTGAACCACGTAAAATTTGTGTGTCCACTTTGTTATTTAATTTTCTACGTTTGGTTACCGCAGTTGTTTGTTACTCAATTGAGTGCTTACTATTTAGAAAAGTTCTGTCTAAGAGATGGGAATTTAAGTGGCTCTGATGTGACCCTCCGATCTTTTCTGAGAACTTTCTTATAATAGTGATATTCAAGTAGATTTCGCACAACACAAGTCTGAAAAATAAAGCAGCTACAAACTTTCGCTACAGCCTTCAGGTGATTAGAAAAGTCAAATTATAGCTTTGC
The DNA here is from genome assembly GCA_029378325.1 of Elaeagnus macrophylla. Taxonomy (NCBI): domain Eukaryota; kingdom Viridiplantae; phylum Streptophyta; class Magnoliopsida; order Rosales; family Elaeagnaceae; genus Elaeagnus; species Elaeagnus macrophylla. Next base: position 28,373,923 of record CM055645.1, read on the forward strand.
AATTGTCACCTGTTGCGCCTTGTGGTTCCTAGTATCACACCTGGAATTCTAGTATACTGGCTCAATATTCTTTGTATGGTGCTACGCCATGTGGATTCCTACATGATACAAGCCGGGCCTAGGTTTTATCTTTAAATCCATCTGTTGGGTCTAGAATGTTACAAACTAAAAATTACATTATTAGAAGGAATAAATTATTTTAGTTATGTGCATCGCGTATCTCATTAGCATATACAACATAAACCAACTAAAGTCTAAAACTAGTGATCTGAACTTTTCATACTTTTGTTACCCCTTCAGATAACTCTTGTCTCTTGACATTGTTGATCCTTCATAAGCACAACTCTTGTTTTTCTAAGAACACTTGATTTCTTAAAAGATACTTGATAAATATATTTGATTTATATAAAATGATAATTAAATACATGTAAATTTTTAAAAATTTATATAAAATTATAATTGAATATACTTAAATTTTAAAACACTTTAAAAATAATTAAAAATCTTATTTAAGTGTGCCCTTATAAAAATAGGACCATTCCAAACTAATTTTAAATTTCCAAATAAAAAATTGAGCCGGTTTGATAATATTTCGTGTAAATATACGATTCCTTATCCTGTATATATATATAAAAAAAAATATAACATCATATTCCCACTTAAAATAATCTTGTTTTTCTAACGCATCAATCCTTTTTTATAATGCTGTCACATCAATCCTTGTATGCTAACTTAAATTTGTAATGTGATTTACCTAACAATTTTATAATAAAAGCATATCTTTTTATGTTTTAAGTTATTTGATCGAATCATACTACAATTTCGTTTGTTAAAAAAAAAACCTAATTTATAATAAATTATCTTCTAAAGGTTACTATTTTAGAGTTGGATCAATAAATTAATATTGTAGAGACTAATCCTCTTGGACATGTGGCTCATCCTTAACCACTTATTAAAACTTTTCTAAAATATCATTACTTACTTATAAAGTATATATATATATATAGATGATCCGGAACATGAAGCAAACCATTAATATATTTCCACGCATTAGCAAAGCTTAGGACATGTTTAATATTAATTTTTATTTATAATTAAATAAATAATTTTGTTATTTACGATTTTTTTTATAAAAATAATTATTAATATTTTAATAAAAATTTATACTTAATAATTTAAAAAAAAATTAAAAATTATCTCTAAATTGTTTGGTAATACTTTCTATTTTTTAATTTTTTTTAAAAAAACTTTAAAATAAAGAAAAAAGATTTAGTTATTTTTTTTTTCAAATTTTTGATTTTTAATCATTTTTTTTCCAATCTTTATATATATAAAATTTATAAACTTGATTTATCATCTAAAAAAAATATTTTGAACAAAATGAAAAAAATTAAAAATCACAAAACTAATTCAAAAATCTTTTTTTTTTTTTAAAGATTTATAAATCATCTATATTTTGGTAATAATTCTTTAAAAACATAAAAATTAAAATTAGAGAAATCGTTATCAAACATATTTTATTAAAAAATAACTTCAAAAAAAAATTAAGAATTAAGAACATTATCAAACAAACTCTTAAATATTAGTACAATATAAGTTAAAATATAGTTTAAATAAGAAAAAAAAATATATAAAAAGCTTAAAAATAAAGAAAATGAGCTAAATTTGTTCCATTAACCATGAAAATAATAGGTTTTATTATTTTTATTGGGTTAATTGCTCCCATAATTTTTAAGAAATAGTAAAATTAATTAAAATTGTGATTTTACGTTTAAATTAGACGTAATGAAAATTGTGGAGACATGTGATTTTCTTCAATAATAGTTTATTTTTATCTATTTTATCACCAAATAAAATTATAGGATCCTTAAATTTCATGGTTTTTTAATCAAAGTTTTTTAATCTTTGAAAAAAGAGATTCTAAACTTTGTTATGTATGGATTTTTTTTAATTATTTTAATTGTTGTAACATAAAATTTGTAAATTATTATTAATTAATAGACATGTGCTTAATAAATTTTTTTTTCTTTTACATATAACACATAATTTCAATAATATTATATTATTAGATCAAATTGACCATTCCTATTAAATTATGGTATTTAATTTATTCAATAGTAATTTAAGCACTAAACCGACCCTTTCTCTTAAAAATAAAGGCATCTAGCAATTTGTAAGTATGTTCTAAAAAAATTTGACATAGTTATCAAAAATATTATTTTTTAAAGGTTAAATTATATTATCAATTTTAAAATTTTAATTAAATTTATATTATCAATGTTTAACTCGTGTAATGTAATTTTAAAATTTTAAAGGCATATTTCAAAATTTTAAATCACATCTTTATTTTATATGTTAGCTGTCAAATAAAGAACTATATATGAAGCATTAAGAGCGTGAGAACAAAATCAAAGATTTATAAGTTAAAGGAGGTAAATCCTTAAAAAATATGAATTGGTTATAGAGAAATATATTACAAAAGTTACTTAAATTATGTTATTTATATTATTTAATTTTTTATATTAAAATCAATATCATTTAGTCCCTAAAATTTGTAAAAATTGATCATTTCAAAACAAATTATATTATTTTATATTAAAATATTATTATTTTATATCAATGGATTAAAATATGAATATTTAATAATAATAAAGTCAAAATTAATGTGGTTTTTATACAAAATATTCTTTTAAAATATTTTTGTTAATTTTATTGTTTTATTTTAATATTTTATTAATTTTATTTTATATTATATATACACACACACATACTTTTATGTTTAAATAAATATTATAGTTGATTTTTTTAAATAATTTTATATTAAATTTTAGTTTTATGATTGTTAAAGATTTATATTTTAATCGCATTTTGATTACTTAGTAGAAAATAATAATTTCTTATTAATTGACTTTTTTTTATATATATATAACAAAATGATTAAATAATATATTTTTTAATTTATAACAACTCACCTTTAAAATGTAAAGCAATTTAAAGTTTTAAAATGGTGTAGTACTTAAGCAGTTTTTGTTAGATCATTACTGTATAAAAATAAAAACATAAATTCAACTAATATGACCATTTTTATTTGATATATTTTTGTGAATTTTAACTATACAATTCCATTGAGCTATGCACATAATTTTAAAACTATTACAAAATGTAATTGGAGTTTTCCTTTTTTATAATAAGTTTTGTTCTGTTTCAAATACTAATATAAAATATTAAATGAATTTCTCTCATATTTATATTTTAAGAATTAAAATAAATTATCCTTCGTATCAAAATAGAAGAAGACGAAAAAGATGGTGCCACGTGTCTAGAAGTTAGAGGTTTGGACGGTTTGATTTGAAATGATTGTGTGCTGAGGTCCTACTTTTTCTTTTTCTTTTTCTATTTTCATTATTATTATTATTTTGAGAGGGATGAAAATTTTGTCGTCTTCAATGTCACAATTGGTTGGCACGGGGCCTAAGGCTGCAGGGTAGGGCTAAGAAATGCATGTGAACTGGGATAAGAAGAGGACAAGTAGGCATCCCATGAGATGAGTTGTCCTTGCGTTTGCGCATCTGGCTTACTGGCTAGTCCTTTTTGTTCATCAAAAGCAGCATTTAGGATTTGGCCCATTCTCAACGTACATATATAAAAAAACATTCCTACATAAATAAATAAAACATTATAAAAGCATAGGTCTGCAAAGTAGGATTAGGACCACTATGTTGATTATTTTAGTTTTACCTATCGTTGAATCAACTTTATGAATCAGCAATTTTAGTTTTTAGGTACATACACAATTATTTTTATTTGTAATCTCATTATCACATGGTTTCAAATAAGGAAACGGGTTTAAAAATAAATTTTATTAAATATATATTCAAAAACAATATTTACAATCCAATTTTTATTATTTAAAATGTATTATGCTATTATAATTATTTGACAAATATTACTAGCTCAATTTATTAAATTTTTTATGAGTTTGTAATTTTTAATGCATATATAAAACATGTATTTTTAAACTCTAAAGATGTCAAAATTTTAGGACTTTCATCTCATATAGCATTCCTTTATAGTTATAATATAGTTTAATGACAAATGTTAAGAGTCCTTAAAAAAAATAAAAATGTGACCAAAGTGATGAGGTGCTAGAGAGGGGCACTCAAGCACAACTCTATTTTATATATAGATGTAGATATCAATCAAATATGTTACCTAGTTCAAATATGGGAATGAGATTCTAATATTTGAATATTGGATAGTTATCAACAATGTACAATCAATTTGACTATTAATATATATATAGAAAAATAAGATGTCCACAATAATTTTATTTTATTTATTTATTTTTGCTATCAATGACTAACCTAAAAATTAAAATAGAAAAATAGTTTTAATCATAAGTACAAACAGATTATATAATTGTTGGGGGCACTAACTTTTATTATGTGAATTAATCAACTTCGTTAACTAGCAATGTAATAAAAAAATTGTAGTGTGATTCATATTGCTTTAGACTTAAGAGCATATAATGAAACTTTGGACCAGCAAGTAGTGTATTGTAATTGAAAATTTATGTAATATTATAAGAAAGCCTTTTTGTAAAATAAATTATATTTTATTATGATCTATAAATTAAGTTATCACGTTAAGTATTACGCTAATTTGATTGTTTACTAATTATGTTATTTTTTCCTTCAAAAACAAAAATTATATTATACAATTTAATATATTATCTCATATATATATATATATATATTTAAAATTAAGACTTTTTTTTTGTTATACTTAAAATTAAGTATGTGCTAGTTGATGGATGTATAAAAATATATTGTCCCTTTTCTTAACAGCTTAAGTTTTTTGAAGAGTTTGTGACCAACAACTTACAATACTAATTACATAGAGTTAAATTAATTGTATTTAAATATTTTCACGTTTTTTATTTTAATGCTCAAATAAAAATATTTAACTTTATTAATTTTAACCTCTAGTGGTTAATTTTAACCAATGATGCTTAATTTTAAGGACTAAATTTATTAAAATTAAATAAAAATAACTAAATCATAACAAAAAAATAATAATAATAAAGTGTAAATTTACGAATATGAACTAAGCATAGTTTAGCTTAAAATTAAAGGCCCACTTATTTTTTAAGTAATCAAAGTTATAACTGCTGTCATCCATTATTATTATAACAAAAGTAATAATAATAATATATTTGTTTAAATTATATTATAAAATTAAGTTAAATTAACTTAATTTTAAAATTTAAAATTTTAACTATTGTGTTATTGGTACCCATCATCTTATTTCCACTCCATTCCAATTTCCAAGCAAATAAAAATCACAAAATGTCTCTAACTCACCAAAAATTATCTTAACATTCAAACAATGTGTTGTTTTTATAAGAATAATATGTGTTATTTTTTTAAAATGTGAATAGAAGAATATTTTTAGAAAAATACATAAAATAATATTTTAAAATTTATAATAAAAAAAACTAGTTAATAATATTAAATGAGATTTAATTTGATAAAGTTAAAAATTAAATTAGTTTAAATTGTTGTAATTCAATTTGAATAACATTAAATTAAACGAAGTAAAATAATAAGTTGACATTTTTTAAATATATAAGTTAAATATAAAAAATACTTTTTTATAATTATAAATTTTAAGTATAATTTTTTTTTTCTTAAAATATAGAGCATAAATGTAAAAAGTGAAAAGAAAAATGTCGTCATATTACAAATAGCCGTTGCGGAACAACTTGCACCAGACCGCGACTTTCTTAACGGTCATGAAACGGTCATTTCTAGTTAGCCATTCGTTTTCTTTCCCCAAATCGACTCCATTTGTGTGGCTGCAATTTTCTGCATTCAGCCGATTTAACTATAGCAGAATGGCCATTACTGGTAGACATTGATCTTAAACCACGTAAATTTCATCAACTTTTTTACCGATAGAAAATTAAATTATTTATTTATTTTATAAAATAATTTTATTACGTGTTATAATTTAATTAATGTTAATACAAAATTTAGTATAAATTTATATATTTTTAGTATTTTTTTTTATCTTAATTAAATTTTAAAGGTTTTAAAAAGTTTAAGAGATAAATAACTTGAAAATAGAGAGAGAGTATAGCTAAATAATTTTGAGATTATTATTTAAATGATATTTCAAGATGTAAAATATATACAATAATATTTATTAAAAAATAACTATTAATAAAATTAGTGAAAACACTAAATTACTTAATTTTAAACTAAAAAATAATTTGTCACCCGAATCAAAATTTCACCAAGTTATCATGACTATTAGAACCACGATTTTCAAAACCTCATTCATGAATTGAGAAATAATAATATTTAACCAATTGGAAGTTTGCATATGGGGGGGAGGGGGGTCTTTTGGAGTTTCGGGACATATGATTTTCTGAAAAAAAAAAAAAAAAAAAAAAAAGAGAGAGAAAAAAATAAGCAAAACTTGACATAGGTTGCTCGTTTTGAGTTCCTAAAAAGAAAAAGAGAAAATGTTTTTATTTTAAATAATTATATTTTTCATGTATTTGTTAAAGAAAAATAAATATTATAGATAAAATATAGTATTATGAAACAATTTATAAAAAATATAAGTACCTCAACTCATGAAATTAACATGCTAAAAATTTGAGAGCATATAATTTTTGATAATATTTAATAAAATAAGATTTGAAGCAAATACCTCATAATTAATTATAAATCTTCAGTTTATAGTATGACATTTACTACGTATGCCTAGACAATTGTAACTTTTAACAAAAAGCTATGTAGTTTCCTGGTATTTTCCCCTCTCATAGTCACTTGATGTTTGTGAATTTGTTAAATATGGATTGAAAAAAAAAAAAAATTCTTTTTAAAATCGTACACAATGTCAACATTTATTATTTTAAGGGCTCAAACATACCTTGTTATATAAGCAAATATATATATATATATATATTATCCGTCCAAACTTTTTAAAAGAATATTTTATTTTAACTTATTAATACCCAATAATAATAATGAATAATGATAGAATGTAACAGAAAAATCTACATTAAAAATTTCCTTGACGGTAATAAGTATGTTAAACAAAGGGGGAAGATAAAGAAAAGAAAAATATAATTGGAGGGGTGTGTTTAAACAAAGTGGGAGATGGTGATTTATTCTCTCAAAATTTTATTTTTCAGGTTAGGTACGTGAGTGTGATGAATGATGATCATGCAACTAATTTTTTTTTTTTTTAATGATGTTGATGTGATAAATTATAATTGAATAAAATAATTAAATCTATATAATTATATTCAATTACATATAAGAATTTACGATACGATCATAAAATATAAAAAGATGGCATTAAGTGAACTGTGGGCAGAAGAGAGGATAAGAACAACAAAGCATCGCTCACAATTTTATTTTATCTTTTTAATCAAATAATAAACAACTTTTAATATCGTTCATAAATTAAATACAGTAAATTTGAAATATTAACGGCATATTTAATGCATCGTATTAAATAAATTAAATATAATTATATTATAATTAGTCTGTATAATATTTAGTAAAAAGTTGTTTAATATAGTAGGAATAAATTGATTATATATATTTTTATTAAAATAATTTTTTATTATAAAATTTATTTAAATTAATATTTATATTTTTGTTAATTTTTAAAAATAAAAAAAAATATTATTTTAATTTAAGATAAAAAAAAAGTTAAGATATATAATTTTATAATTAAAAATTAAAACTAATTAAGTTAATTGTCCGGTATATTTAAATTCTCGTATAAATTTTTTATATTATATAATACAATTTAATTTTATAAATAAATATATAATTGTATATAAATTATATATTAAAAACTTTTAATACAGTATAATAAATATGCAGGTAAGGCTGCGTTTGGTTCGCTGAATGTAATCGTAATCGTAATGGAATGTAATGTAAAGGAATCAGTATTACGATTACAGTGTTTGGTTTAGTCACTGTAATCAAAAAAGGAATCAATATTACAGTGTTTGGTTTGACAACTGTAATGTAATGGAATAGAAAAAAAATTATATAATTATTTTAAAAATACAATTTTAAAAAATAAAATTTCAGAAATAATACAATTTCATAACAACAATTAATAAAAAAAAATACAATTTTAGGAAAAAAATACAATTAATAAAAAATACAATTTAAAAAAAAATTACATTTAATGTGCTATTACATTCAGAAAAAATACAATTTTATAACAATAATTAATAAAAAATACAATTTAAAAAAAATTACATTCAGAAAAAATACAATTTTATATCAATAATTAATAAAAAATAATACAATTTAAAAAAAAATAATACAATTTCATATAAAAAAATAAAAAATAAAAAAAAAAAAACAAACAAAATCGCACGGAGGCGTCGCGAGGGCTGCGTTTGGGCGTCGCGAGGGTTGGGGTGGGCGTGGGTGGGCGTCGCGGGGGCTGGGGTGGGCGTCGCGATTCGCGAGTGCTGGGCTGTGCGATTCGCGAGTGCTGGGCTGGGGTGGGCGATTCTGTGCCGGACGACGACGGCTGGACGACGCGGGAGCGACGCGAGCTGCTGGCCGGGACGACGCCGGGGCGACGCGAGCTGCACGGGGAGGACGCGGGCGACGCGAGCTAAGGACGCGGCACTGTTCATTACAAATGTAGATGTAATTGTAATTCCATCCCTTTGAGTGTGTAATGCCCATTACTGAAAGAGATGTAATGCAATTACATTACATTACATCTCTTTAAGAAAAGCAAACAATGTAATCGTAACGGGCATTATAATTTTATAATTAAAAATTAAAATTAATTAAGTTAATTGTCCAGTATATTTAAATTCTCGTATAAATTTTTTATATTATATAATACAATTTAATTTTATAAATAAATATATAATTGTATATAAATTATATATTAAAAACTTTTAATACAGTATAATAAATATGCAGGTAAGGGAACTGTGGGCAGATAGGATAAGAACAACAAAAGCATCGCTCACAAATTTTGTTTTTGTTGACGTATCGCGCACAAATTAAACACAGTAAATTTTAGATATTGGCTGTTGTCTATTTTATTAAGGCTTTTTTTTCCTTAAAGAAAAACAAATTACACAAAGCAAAGTGCCAAAGTATTATTAATGCAGAGGCGTATCGCCTTCGGGCTTAACGGTGCTGCAGTTTCCACCATTTATATATATATATATATATATATATATATATATATATATAATATATATATAATATTAATATAAATATATTTTATTTATAATAATATATTATATTTAATTTTTATTTACATATTTTAAAATATATTAATAATATTTAATATATATGTAAATAAAAATGACATAAATTATAAATAAAGTTGTTAAATATATATATTTTTTATTATTTAGTAACATTAGGAATGAAAATAAAATTATAGTTATATATTATGTAAAAAAAATTCTTAAATGTGATAATAAAAAAAAATTAAATATTTAACTTTAGACTTAATATTATAAAATTAAAATTAAAAAAGAAATATATGATAAGCTTCAGATTAAAGTTTTAAGTTTATGTTTATCATATTTTATTTTAATCTAAATTTTAATTTTATTTTAATAATATTTAATAATTTATTTAAAAAAATTATATGAAAAATTATATTATTATTATTATTATTAGTTAGTCTTATATTATTTATCAATATATATTTTTAAATATAGTCTCAAGGTTAAAATTCTAAATCATATTTTATTTTTTCGTATATTTATTTTAGTTTTAGTTTTAACAAATATAAATTTTGATGTATTTAATTGAGCATTTTATTTGTTTAAATTTTTTAATTAATAAATTTATTTTATATATGAATAATACTAATACTTATTAATTTATTATATTTTTGTTTAATTTTCGTTATAAGTTAATTATAAAGTGTTAAGTTTATATTTTTTGAATGTAAATTTTATGTCTCTAATATAATACAACACAAAAATTTAATATTAAATTAAATATAATTTACTGTAATTTTTATCAATTTTTTATTTTATATAAAAAAATTAAATTTTAATCCTTTTAATTTTATTTTAGCTTCACACCTGCAATAGTGTGATATTTTATTTAATAAAGTACCAAATATATGTATAGCTTCTCTTCTACTTTACAGCTTCAAGTACAGTGGTTGGATAAAATTTTCATTATTGAGTAAATTTATTAAAATATAAAATATTATTAAATTTATGATATATAAATAATATTAAGAGTAATGTTAAAATTATGTAAATTAACACCTATTTTTATATTTAAATTAATTATATTATAATATATGATAAAAAATTTTAAAAAATAAATAATTTTTCTATTTTTTTAAATAATAATATTATTTATTATAATATAAATAGTATAAATATAAATTTATATATCCGTTTGCCTTTTCCTAATATTAATGTCAAAAGTGTTTTCCTTCCTCAAAGCATCCAACTAAGAACCAGTTACGATCCCTTTATTCTAGAGCTATCCCCTCAATACTATATAATAGAGTAGTCTTGTACATATTAAGTCATATATAACTTAATTAATATATTAATTATTAATTAAATATAAATTAATAAAATAATTATAAAATTATTTATTAATAATAATTATTTATTAAATTATAATAAAAAATATTTTTAATAGAATATCCTAATAATGTCATTAGCAATAGTTTATGGTTAACAAATTTAAAAAAAAACTAAAATAATACACAAAGTTATTATGACATTGGGATAAATAATGGACTTGTTAGCAGCTATATAGACCTAACATTTATAACACACACACAAATAGCTTTGAGTGTGCAGTGAGAGGAATCTTGGAAGAGTAGGAGAGAAAGAGCCGGACAAATAAAGAAAGCTCAGTGAGTGAGTGACCATGGAGGGCAAAGAAGAAGATGTTAAGCTAGGAGCAAACAAGTACTCAGAGAGACAACCCATAGGTACATCTGCTCAGACAGACAAAGACTACAAGGAGCCCCCACCTGCTCCTTTGTTTGAGCCTGGAGAGCTCACCTCATGGTCTTTCTACAGAGCTGGGATTGCAGAGTTCATAGCTACTTTCTTATTCCTCTACATAACTGTCTTGACTGTTATGGGTGTTCAGAGGGCACCTAATAAGTGTGCTAGTGTTGGTATTCAGGGTATTGCATGGGCTTTTGGTGGTATGATCTTTGCCCTTGTCTATTGCACTGCTGGTATCTCAGGTAATTAACTTCCTCAATTTTACCCTAGTTTGCTACCTTTTTATTTTTATTTTAAATAGTTTATGGGTTTTCTAGTTTTTCTTGTGTTAATTCAACCCTGCACATCCTCCAAGAAATTTCGAGTCCCAAGTTAGCTCATTTTTGGTGAACACTTGATGGGTTTTACTAGATTTAATCTCTGTAGGGTTCTTCAGTCAAGATCTGTCTTTTTCCTCATCAATTAGTAACAGATTTGTTTGTAATTCACAGGAGGACACATAAACCCAGCTGTGACTTTTGGTCTGTTTTTGGCAAGGAAGCTCTCACTCACAAGAGCTGTATTCTACATAATTATGCAGTCCCTTGGTGCAATCTGCGGTGCTGGTGTTGTTAAGGGTTTTGGAAAGACACCTTACCAGACCCACGGTGGTGGAGCTAACGTTGTTGCACATGGCTACACCAAGGGTGATGGTCTTGGTGCCGAAATTGTTGGTACCTTTGTCCTTGTTTACACTGTCTTCTCCGCCACTGATGCCAAGAGAAGCGCCAGAGATTCTCATGTTCCTGTATGTTTTTACTTTATCTTCTACTCTCATGTTCCTGTATGTTGCAGCTTTTTGATTGTTATTAGGAGATTATAATTAAGTTGGATTTTATTTAGGAAGTTTCTTTTTAGTACTGAGATCATGTCTATATAGGTTATACAGTTTGTTTCCTGTGGTATTCTCATGAATTTTATAATGGTATACTCTGTTGTAACTTGTAAGCTTTCATGTTGTGGTTTCATTTAGATAGAAACATATTCTGTTGGACTTCTTTTTCTCTCTATTCTTTGCAACCCATTCAATATTCATTATATGTGTGTGTCAATTAGTATTTGTGTATTGTCATGTAGAACTTATAGCTAATTAGTAATCCAATAGTGTGTTCAAAAGAAGAAACTTGATAGCTAATTCTGGAATTTGTTTGGCTTAATGGAAAATCTGTATATATGCAGATCTTGGCCCCACTTCCAATTGGGTTTGCAGTATTCTTGGTTCACTTGGCCACCATCCCCATCACAGGAACAGGCATAAACCCAGCTAGAAGTCTTGGAGCTGCCATCATCTACAACAAAGACCATGCTTGGCATGACCACGTAAGTTTATATTCTGTTTCAAGCACACTTGAACTTTTGGCATTTAATTTTTATCATTAATTAATTTTTTGATTGATGATGGATGTAAATGGGTTAAATTAACTAACTTTGGTTTTGACTGTAGTGGATTTTCTGGGTTGGACCCTTCATTGGAGCTGCTCTTGCTGCTGTGTACCACCAGATTGTCATCAGAGCTATTCCTTTCAAGAGCAGATCTTAAGTTTAAACCTAGTCCCTACCATCCTGACGCTTCTGCAATCTTTTATCTTTTTCATTGTTGTGCATTTGGTGGTGATTTGAAAACTGTGTTGTGTGTAAATCAATAATGACGTAGCTAAAGTCTGTGATAGCTTTTTATTTTAATGGATAATTTTTTTTAATAGATGTCTTATTAAACCTAGCCTAAATGGCTTCTCCATTTAAATCTTCGGTAATTGCCTAATATATTCATATGCAAAAATTTATAATATAGTTTTAAGTATATTTTGCAATGTTGATTTTGGAATTCTGTTACCAAAAACACCATACAGCTCTGAGTTTCCTCGTAAAATTTTACTGTTGCTACGATTACGTTTCCATTTGAGCTTGAATGGTAAGAAATAAGAATCATCCTTGCTATTGCGATTAGAAATGGTCTCGCAACACCTGCTGGCTGCTACAGGTGTCCTGGTTAATCGATCATTGTGGCGCAAGTTGAGGGAAATCTCTAATTATGTGACGGTGTTGTAGGTCATGATTTCATTTTGCTAATGATATGGATCCATTCACTGGCTGCACGTTTCTGCCTTAATAATATTAATTACTTAGAAATAGAAAAATCACGGCTTTATTTTAATAATTCAAACGATCATTACTAAAAAAACACCTCTCTCATCCCGCTTTGAACTATTATTTAATTCAAGAAAAAGAAAATATGAAATAAATAAAATAATAAAATCCTTTAGTCATGATAAAATAGTGGCATGAAATAACATTAATGATTTAAAAATTTAAAAACCACGAATTTTATTGTATAGTTCAAACGATAAGCACCGAATGGAATGTAATTAATTATGTTCTTAGATAATAGTTCATCGCGGATGAGAGATTTTTTTTTTTTTTTTATTATAGTAATGTTAGGAGCATGACTTTAAAATCATCATTTGAAATACATTCAACCTAAATTACTTAAATAAAAAAAGAAGATGTAAGATCAAATATCATAATAAAATAGTGACGTGATGCACAATCTAAAAGTTGTGTTATATATCATTTTTGTTTTGGAAAAGCATAATTTATAACACCTCTATAACTTATAACTATAAAAAATAGTATCATATGTTATACTCATACATTTTTACTATAAAAAATTGAGAGAATAATAAAACTAACACCCCTCAAAACTTTTAATAACAAAACTAGCACCCTTGTGTTCAAATTTATATTTTTACAATTAAAAAAATAATTAATATGTCATTTTTTTTTTAAACATTCCATTCAATTAGAATTGAACGATGATAATTTAGACTCGTTTAATATTTTAAGTTCAAAATTATTGAGGTGTTAGTTTTGTTACTATAAATTTTAAGGGTGCTATTTTTGGTAATTTTCCTAAAAAAAATCTACAACCCATAAACTTTCATATTAAACGTTGTTGAGTTTGACATCATTCAATTGAACTCTAGTCAATTATAATCCTTTAATATTGAATTTTGGTCAATTAAATCTGTTTAATGTTGAACTCTGGTTTAATAAACTTCTGGCCCATTTAACTTGTTAAATATTATTCGAGTAATATTTTTCTTGTTATAAATTTTATGAGTGTTATTTTATATAATTTTTTTAAGGTTGGAAAATCAAAACCTTTATTTTTAAATTTTATGAAAAAATTATAAATTACAATCTTTGTATTTAAACAATACTATATATCATAATCACAACTAATGTGATTTTTTTTATTAGATATAATTAATTATATTTATTAATAATATTATATCACTTTATATTCACATAATGATCTTTCTATAACAATATGAAAAATATATAATGAATTGTAAAAGTTAAATATGACATTTTTTTTTTCCAGAATAAAGAGGGTATTTTATTAAATCAAAATGTTCGCTACATTTTTCGCAGTACCCTCCTAAGACAATAACAATAGGAAAAGAAACTAGACAACTGACTCAGAGTCAAAATATCAACAATGGCACCATCAGTTTAAGAGAGAACTATTTTTGTTTGTAATTATTTGTATCGTCTGAAATGAATTTGATTTCAGCATGAAATTATGAAAACCAAAATCAATTTCATACCAAATTGCCCAAAGTTACACAACTAATGACGACATCATGGATGGCATTCTTAAAGCAAAAGCAACCAACACAATTCCACAAGCATCCTGAGCCACACACCCCGCACCAACCCACCCAACCTCCAACCTAGCTGCAGCATCCATGTTCACCTTTACCTTTCCCACAAGTGGCGGCTCCCACTTCGTAGCATTGGCACATAGGACATCTATAAAATATAAATGAATATATACTAGTTTCAAAAACATGAAAAACAAACTAAAAAAAAATAGTTACCAGACGAGAGCCCAATGCTTTTAGAACTTCCCGTACATATATACAAAAGGGCCTCAAAAAGCCTACTAATCGTAATAAGGCCCAAGTAAACGTTTATTCGTTGGACTCCTGGATCTACCTCATTCAAGATTCATATTTACGCCAGTAGAATGAAAAGAGGAAAAAAGAAAGGATAGACAGCTGAGAGCCTGAGAGGAATGGAAGGGAGGCGGGTAAGAAGGTTTGCGGCAGTACGGAATGGAAGAAGAGGCACCCGCTCTGTTCTTCCTCTTCAAAATTCCCAATCTCATAATCTCTCTATCAATAAAACTCTCTCCTGTTTTTACTGCGACATCAAATTCTCAGCTCTCAACACCCCACTTTCCCATTTGGGCACAAAACACTCTACGTCTCTCAAAGCCTGGTTCTCTATTGGCGTTGGCTTTGGCCTCATTTCCGTCTTCGCCGTTTCCATTATTCTTCTTTTAGAGCTACTCAGATTTCTTCATCTTCATATTTTCCCTCAAAACATCTCCTTTTCATTACAAAGTTTTGATCTATCTACAGACTTGCTCTTTGGGCTCAGTAGCGTTTCATTTTCAATAGCCGATATTGGATATCTATTAATCTCTACAGCTATTTCTGTTTGTGCCCATGAATTTGGACACGCTTTAGCTGCTGCTAGTGAGGGAATTCAGATGGAATACATTGCCATTTTTATTGCATTTGTTCTATTTCCAGGTGCGTTGGTCGCTTTTGATTTTGATTCACTGGAAGAATTGCCACGTTTTTCTGCCCTTCGTGTTTATTGTGCTGGTATTTGGCACAATGCTGTGTGCTGTGTGCTTTGTGGATTGGGTTTGTTCCTTTTGCCTGTGATTTTATTCCCATTTTATCAATATGGTGAAGGTGCTTTGGTTTTGTATGTACCTTCTGCTTCTCCTTTATCTGGTTACTTGTCTTCTCGAGATGTCATAGTTTCCTTAGATGGTGTACCTATACGCAATGTCCAAGATTGGATGGAAATGACAACTCTTATTAACAGGTTAGCTCTTCAAGATGTAAATACTTCTGAATATGTTCAGGGAAACAATAGAAAGGGTTACTGTGTTCCCAACTCTACGTTGGAAGAAAGCAATAGGAATCACTTTGTAGAGAAGCAGTCTGATTGTTCTGATGATCTTGCTGCTTTTCTAACAATTCCCTGTACTCATTCAACTGTTTTATCTGGTGGGGAATCACAAACAAATAGAGTCCACCAAATTCATTGCATGAATGCTAAGGATGTGATCAAGTATGATAAATGTGGTGATGGTTGGGTGAGAATTTTAACCAATGATAGTAGTTGCATATGTTCACAGGGTGAGTCCTGTATGAGTCCAATTCAAATGCCTGGTTTGATATGGGTTGAGGTCACATATTCAAGTCCTTATTCTCCACAATGTGTACAATTTGGGAGAAAATCAACTCCAGATTTGAAAGATTCTGGAATTGAAAAATCCAATTGTGGAGGGACTTTTGTTTTCATAGGTGATGTGATCTCCATGGCTCGTTCGATTCAGTTGACTGCGTATCAACCTCGTTGGGTACTTAATTTTGGTACTCGTCTTCCAAATGTACTAGAAAGAATGATGATATGCACGTTCCATGTCTCACTCACCCTGGCACTTCTCAACAGCTTGCCGGTGTACTTTCTGGATGGAGAATCTATCTTAGAGGTTGTTCTTTGCTACTTCACATTGTTGCGTCCAGGAAGCAGGGGAAGAATCCTGCAAGTGTGGCTATTGGTTGGGACACTCTTGTCTCTTCTAGCATTTTTCAGGATAATCTTGAAGCTTTTTGCAACCTAAAGGTAACAGGTACATGTCACCACTTTCTTGCCCTACTTTAGTCTCATTTTAAGTTTTTAAGCAATATTTTTGGATTGTCCTGTTAAAAATCATAAAAGTTTTAATGATACTATATTAATACTATACTAGGTACAATGAAGCAGCATCATAGTGAATTTGTTGAATTTACCTAACTGAGGCATTTGATGTCTCTTGCAGTTGCCGATTTGTGAGCAGATCACATTGGACTGTTATAGTTTTTTTCTTTGGCATCATGCCTTGAGCCCCTTTCACATTTTACTCGAAACACAGGGAATCTCAGTTGATTGTCCATCCACGCTGTCCCTATTTTTTTTCATGCTTTATATGTTGCTGAGTATTTGTTATTGTTAAGAAATGACAAATAGACGTTGTTTGTCACAAACTAATCTCCCAACTGTGCTGATAAGATATGCCAAGTTGATCAAATTTATCTTTGGAAATAGGTTAAGCTTTATGTTTCATTTCACACTGGTCTTTATTTTCACTTTCAGGAGCATATAGTAATATCAGACTTGAATGCTGATTGGACAGTGGTGTTAATAAAGAGATATTCATCAGCTCAGTGGTGGTAGTAAAGAGATATTCTCATGTTCCAGTGAATTTCCCCGCGTAAGAATTCAGATGGCTGCTATCTTAAAGTTCCCTTCATCTAGTTATACATGCCCTGTAGCAGCACGTGCTTGCTTGAAACGAATGCTAGTGTTGCTGGCTGGACTGAATATTTCCTGTGTTTCTCTCTCCGTATGTCTAGAATCTTAACGACCTTATTGCCATTTTGCAGGTCATTTTCTTTGGTTAGATATTGAAGACCTTGGAGTAGACAAACAAAGCATTGAAAATGACCTTCAGGTCAGCTCGATTTGATCATGGACTTGGATTAGTTGGTGTATTTTCGGGAAGAAAAAACCGCAATATATAACTTGTATGGTGGTTCCAGTCTCAAGTCAATTAAACAATTACTTGCATGGGCCTGAATGCTTGCCTCTGTCGCACGTCAGTTGAATGCTTGCCTCTGTCGCACGTCACAACAAACCCTCTTTGATTTTATGGGCCTGAATGCTTGCCTCTGTTGCACGTCACAACAAACCCTCTTTGATTTTTTTCTTTTTTATTCTCTCTATACGGTAACGCAGTGGTGGTAACTGTAACTTTCAATCGTCGAGAAAGTATTTGGTTTTTTTTTTTTTGGTTTAATTATGATTATTGATTAAAATGCACGGATAAGTTGCAAAAATATTTATTTAGTTGTAATTATATTCAAAACTTATAGAATGAGTTACAAAAATGTCTAAAATATTTACTTAGTTGTAATTATATTCAAAACTTATAGAATGAGTTACAAAAATGTCTAAAATATTTACTTAGTTGTAATTATACTAAAAAAAATATGGAGTTGAGTTGCAAAAATGTTTAAAATATTTACTTAATTGCAATTATACTCACAAAGTTATAAATAATAATAAAAATATGTCTAATTGATAATTGATGTTAAATTATTTAACATAATTATTTTTGTTGAAAATATTTTAGTAAAATCATGTATTTGAACGGCGCTCAAATTGTGGGTGAGTTGCAAAAATATTGAAAATATTTATTTAATTGTAATTATGTTTATAATATAATTTAATATTAGTTATCAATTTGGGCATATTTTTATTTTTATGAATATATTATGGTCATAATTGTAATTAAGTAAATGTTTGGAGCATTTTTTGTAACCCATCTCATATTTTGTGGGCATAAAACATAGTTAATCCTACTGCTCAAACACATGATTTTACCAAAATATTTTCAATAAAAACAATAAGTTAAAATAATTTAATATCAATTATTAATTGTGCATATTTTTATCGTTATCCATAACGTTGTGAACTTAATTGCAACTTAGTAAACTTTTTGAATATAATTACAATTAAGTAAACATTTTGGGCATTTTTTCAACTTAACTCATACATTTTGAATATAATTGCAACTAAATAAATATTTTTGTAATTCATTTTTGAGCATAAAACATATTTAACCCTTTTTGTTTTTCAAGATCCACAACTAACATGACTTTTCTCTTTTGACCCACAATAACATGACTTATTAGTGTAAGGATTTTATTAAAAATTGTTGCACATGCAATACATCATGAGCAATCAATATCATCTCTGTAGTCCGCTTTATCGTTTTCAAATTTGATTAATTATAGCCATTAAAGCCGCTTTCCTGTCCCTTTGATTGCAATCACATTCACATCTATGTATCTTTTCATCCAAAGGTTATCGTCCTCAAATGTCTTAGCATTCAGTCATAGATTAGTGGGTATCAAACAAAGCAATGCTAAATTTTTGTTGACAATAAGGAGGATTTTTATTTTTATTTTTTATCTTCTGCTGATGTAACCATCATAGTAATAGAGGTTAATAGATAACAGACAATTTATGTAATCCAAAGTAAGACTAGATTCCTTGTCCGATGCATATTTACTATCATATATTATACTAACACTGTTATTATAGCTAGACTATGTATCAAATTAGGATACAAAAACAAAGTTTGAAATTTGTGTGGTGGTCAGGTCAACGATAAAAAATTTGCTGTCCAAATACTGAATTTTGAGTTGTGAGATAGATTTGTTCACTTCATTAGGTTAAATAATGTGGATTTTTGGGTGGAAAGGGCCATCTGGGTTTTCTGGATGCTCTACGGCAGAGCAAGTTACCCAAGGACTTGATGGAAACTGGCCTCACTGCTATTGTTACAGGTTTTATTTTCTTTTGCTTTGCTATTATATCAGAAGATAAATAAACGGGAATTCATATTTCCAATTATCCCTTTTCTTTTATTTATCTGTCTATGTTTTGATTTCTACTTTAACACCAACGGTGACTCTCTTGTTTATTTTCTTTTGCTTTGCTATTATATCAGAAGAGAAATAAACGGGAATTCATATTTCCAATTATCCCTTTTCTTTTATTTATCTGTCTATCTTTGGATTTCTACTTTAACACCAACGGTGACTCTCTTCTCTGTGTGACAAAACATGATTGACCGTTTTGGATGACAAAGGACTTTGACCAATATAAGTTTCAGTTAAAGAACATAATAAGGCATAGGGTTAAATTTAGGGTCCATAGCTTTTATTTTTGATTAAAAATGCTTTCAAATCAATCAAAACACTTTTAAATATATTTGACAATCTCTACGAGAAATGTTTTGAAAAATTTAAGAAGTAATATTTATACTTTTAAGAAAAATAAATAATACTTAATTTTAGGATAACCAAATTTGAATACATATTTCTATTCAAAAATAATTATCAAAATGTCACTCAAAATTGATTTTAATATTTTCATCTAAAACACCTAAATATCTTCTCTTAAAAACTACTTCATTTTAAACCACTTTTAAGATATGCGCATGCAAACAAGCCCTTAGATGTTCCATACAAAAACTCTATTTTTAGAGTTTTTTTTCCCTCATAACTCATGGAGGTTTTCAAAACTAGTAATTAATACTTGTCTGATTAGCCTATCTTTTTGGACATCGTTTATGTCCTCGAACAATTTTGTGGAGTTTTCATTTTCAAAATAAGTTTAGCGAAGCTATATAGCATGCCAGAGAGACTACTACTAATACTTACTACTATTATTAAAATAAAAACCAGGCTCCGAGTGCTGGTAGTCCACTCTGTTAGTTAGTTCTTCCACTATCCATTTGACTGACCTTGACCTCTTTTTCGATTTGATTTCTTGTTTTTTCGTGTTATATGTAACTTGCTGAATGATTGTTGTAGAAACACATAGGGACTGCATATATGATTGTTCTGATATTGACATATATGCTGGCCTCATCCAATGTGTTCCATATCTTGCAGGAGCATCTAGTGGCCTGGGACTTGAGACTACACGTGTTCTCGCATTCCGTGGTGTTCATGTGATAATGGCAGTAAGGAACATGGATGCTGGTAGAAATGTGAAAGAAACATTACTTAAAGAAATCCCAACTGCTAAAGTTGATGTCATGGAACTAGATCTCAGCTCAATAGCATCCGTCAGAAAATTCGCATCAGATTATAATTCATCGCATCTTCCCCTGAATATCCTTATGTAAGCAATTGAATTAGGCCTATCATAATGACTGAGCCTATCATTTTATTATGTATTCCTGAATGCCTCTTCATCTAGTAGTAGTCTGGTGGTAAACGTGTTGTCCCATAATCTTCTCGTAATATATATAAAATAATTAGTGAGTATGCATATTTTGTACCGATTGAACTAAAAAGGGATTTCTCTTCATGTTTGTTGAAAAGAAATAATGCAGGAATAATGGCTATTCCTTTCCAGCTTTCTCAAGACAATGTTGAAATGCAGTTTGCAACCAATCATTTAGGTAAATACAATGGGATGTTTTCGTCATTAAAAATATCCTCTCTTAATTCTATTTTTTCTTTCTCTGCATATGAAGTGTATTGAAGGCCTTGTTTTTCATGTTGCAGGACATTTTCTTTTGACAAACCTTCTATTGGAGACCATGAAAAAGACGGCAAGTGAAAGCAAAAAGGAAGGAAGAATCCTTAATGTCTCATCAGAAGGTCACCGCTTTTCGTATAGTGAAGGGATTCGTTTTGATAAAATAAATGATGAATCAAGGTAAGCTATGACTGAACTATTTGATTGTTTAAAAAATTGGTTATGTTAACATCTGTTGTTTTTCCATCTACACTACAGCTATAGCAGTATGAAAGCGTATGGCCAGTCAAAGCTTGCTAACATTTTGCACGCAAATGAGCTCACTAGGCGCTTCAAGGTACACAAGCTCCACATTCAATGTCAGTTACTTGATAAGTTAGATAAGCAACAGATTCATGAAACAACTGTTTATTTTATGTTTGTTCATGTCTATTTTGATTAATAAACGAGCAACTTGCTTAATACAATTCACAAAATAACCTGTAGGCAAATATCATTTTCCTTTCGATACTTGTTTGCTTCTCTTTCTTTGTTTTTTCCTTTTTTCACTTAAAGCCTTTTTCGATAAGCTCATTGTGTTTATATACTCTCTGTTTCATTTGAAATTTGCTTAGTTAATTTTCATTTCAAAGTAAAATACATTGATGTGTTTCTTTGCTTCTTTAACAGGATCAAGGGGTGGATATAACTGCTAATTCTATCCATCCTGGCGTAATCGTCACTAATCTGCTTCGCTACCACAGCTTCCTGAATGGTATGGGAAATCCATTGCCTACGTAAACATTTTTTCTTTCTTTCTTTCTTTCTTTAAGATACACTTGATGCTTCATTGAATTATTTTGAGCACTTGTTTAATATTCGTTGTCATGTGCTAAATCAGTGCTTGGCAGTCAGCTTGGAAAATACGTGCTTAAAAATGTTCACCAGGTACTTTTTTTCTTTTTCCTAATATTCTCAGTAGTATAATGTTTTGATGTGTGTGAATCTGAGAAGTGGTTAAAATATTTAGTTGTATTCTAATGAATTTTTTTGGGCAAAATTATAGGGAGCAGCAACTCAATGCTATGTGGCATTGCATCCACAAGTAAAGGGAATTAGTGGTCAATATTTTAAAGACAGTAACAAAGCTGAGCCCAATTCTCAGGCTAAAGATATGGAACTGGCTAAGAATTTATGGGATTTTAGCTTAAGCTTAACCACCGACTCTAAATAGCTGGGATATTCTTTCTCGCCCCAATTTGTTATGTTACTGTATAATCGCTTTGTGTAGAAGTTGAAGTGAAAATATAAAGACTACTGAAGCTCTACACTCTTTAAACGTACTGATGTCGGAGATTTTAGTGTAAACTAGAAATATGGTCCTGTGACTGTGTTCTTCGGTGTTCCATTTTACTGATTTGTCTCTTTTCGTTTATATGGAAGATATTACTCCTACGTTAATACTAATTTGATCTGAAAAAGAGTCATTTTTTGTTCAAGATTAAGTCATATTATGGGGTTTATATCTAGCAAGGCAATAAAAAAAAAAAAAAAACTTTTCAATATAAAGCATTTTTTTTTTCTATAATGAAAACCTTGCCATGCAAGGTGGGAAGGCCACTGCCACGTTGGACATTGATGGCATATTCCGCTTGGATCATCAAAGAAATTTTTTGGTACCAATCTTTGACTAGCACTGAAGACTACTTCTACAAGTTCGACTTAGAGGCACAAGGAAACCAAGCCTCAAAGCACGTACCTCATAGTCCTACAAGGTAGCTGCACACAATGCATCTATTGAATTGTTTTTGAGTTGCCTATTCCTCAACCGGTAATATAATGCAAAAGACTTGAGGGGGGAGTAAAAAGCAAGTCCAGACAACATGAATAATTCTTCTATTGGATGCTTGGTATAGACAGTTTAGATACAGAAGTGTCACCAGATCAGCCCTTAAAGTAGCTGGACTAGTATGTGAAACCACTACATGGAACTAACTTAACAGACCAAGCGAGGCAGTTTTAACAGCCACAAAATTTCAACTCAATTTGGTCATCACCATCCTTCTATACAGTTACCTTTTGCTCCTTCCCAAAAAATTAAGAGAAAAAATAATTTTGGGTTTTAATAGTGAGGAATCATCATCTGAACTTTCTGTTTTTCCGGTGTTAAAAAATGTACTTCTTTACAGTAGCAGATGCCAGATAACCCTTTTAAGACAGCTTAGATTGTTGGAAATCCAGAGGTCACCTTATATCACTGGAAGTGAAAATGCAGCTTTTAAAGCTTTGCACCATCATAACTGCTACTCAACGGATCTAAGAGACTGGACCAATGCTTGTATTCTGGATCAATAGTTTCTAGTCAACCATCAAAATTTGAGTCCTGGATTAGAAGATGAATCTTTCTGCAATGATAAAATGACAAAGCCAACCTAAAGGAAGCCACTAAAACAGGTATATATGACCTGCCATTTTAGATACGGCTGGTTCGATCTAGCATTGGCGAGTTGAGACTGAAGTCCAGAGATGGGTTGATCTTCATATGATCCTTCAAAAGCTGCTGAGACACACGATCAGCCAGAATAGACTGTATATCATAGAATTCCCTGGGGTCTCCTGAAGCAGAGTGTCCAATTTGGTTTCCAGTTTTAACATTGTCAGAAGAAATTATATCCCTGAAAGCATGAGAGGCTTGTGGTATTCCTTGAAAGAGATCAGGCTGGGTTTCATGATAGGGTGTGCTGTCATTTGCAAAGCAACTGTTTTGACCCCTTTGGATCACGTTTGTGCCCTCATGCAAGTAGGTTGTTGGCTGCTTCGGGTAATGAAATGGAATGGCACCACTGCCACCACTGAAAGGTGTGGATGAACCAGAAGTGGTATGAGGGCTAGATATAGGTGAGGGAGACATCCTTCCACTCATATGTTGTGGTGACTTGGGGTGTTTGAGTGGACTTCCAATAGGAGAAACAGGACAGGATATATGTCTTGGCATATGGACATCACTGAAATCAGAAATGAACAGATCAGTTACTCATTGAAGAAAATCAGGTAGTGCGGGGACAACGTGCAAGATATAGTCCTCAAAGCCTAGTATTTATATTGAAAAATCGGAAACTTCTTTCTAATTAGTTTTTCATCTAGGTCTATCAAACATTAAACTATACTGCCTGATTGATAAATGGGGTGAGAAAAAATACCTAGATCCTGAACCAAATTTTGTGGTCTTAGGCTGATGATTACCAGCCGCTTCCAATTCCATGTTAGAATGATTTCTTGCAATTCCAGCACCCTAGAGGAAAACAAAGGCAACAAACAACAATCAAGATAAAGCAAATGTGAGAGACCACAGATAGAACAGGTAAAGTGGAGTTTAAAAACCATGCCTCTAAGAATTCACAAGAGCATACATCAACATACGCAATAAGTATAGCATGTTAACTTGCAAGACAATATTGTACAGAGAGCAATATGCATGGTGTAAAGTTCTTGCAATTTAAAAGCATTGCCATCTCAGATCTCCGAGTACTTGTAATAATAATCTGATAACCAAAAGCAGATACAATGGTTCAAGAATTCCTCTCAGCTTAATGGAAAACTAAAGTCAAAGGTATCATGTGCAATAAAATATAATGCTTATACCAGAGATCTTGCTGTATTCATAGCTGTAGGAAGTCCATCAGAAGTTTCAGCGTTTAGAATGGGTCTTTCCAATGGAGCAGCATTCTTAACAAATGGATGCTCCAAAAGCTGAGTGGCAGGCGGACGCTGCAGTGGGTTCCGCTGCAAACACAGGCTTACAAAGTGCTTCCCATCTTCTGATAGATTTTCAGGAATTGCAGGAAGTTCTTTGCTGTTTCCAATCTTAAACATAGCAGCAACCTTTCCAGAATCAAATAGCATAAGAAGAACCAAGTCAAACATGACTCTTTCAAACAAGAACTCATACAGAGAAATACATTGCCTTGCTTTCATACAGAAATATACAAGCATTCAAGCCAGTTTAACTAACCCCTTCATACTGACTCCAAGGTGGCTTTGTTGTAGCCATTTCCAGCACAGTGCATCCAAGGCTCCATATGTCAACAGCAAGATTACAACCATTGGAGTTCTTTATAACCTATAAAATCAATTAAAATGTTACCAGAAAGCACCAGAAAATATTGATATACAAATCTGATACTGAAATAAAACTGACCTCAGGTGCCATCCAATAGGGACTTCCTTTAAATGATAATGGGCAAGACTGGCTGCTGATCTGTAAAATATTGACAAGCTCAGCTTTCTTGGGCTGTTTTCTAATTTCCTAACAATTAAGGTGAAGGACTTTTGTCTTCTTTCAACACTAGGAAATATACTTCTGCTATTACATTTTAACACAAATTTCAAACAAAATTAACCAATAAAATGATTAATTGCATGATAAGAATGGTCAAACTCTACAAACTATTTTCCTTACATGCTTTGCCATTCCAAAATCTGCCAGTTTGACCCTGCCACTTGGGTCCACCAGTATATTCGCACCTTTAATGTCCCTGAACATAAATTGAGCTTACTATTAGCTAAATCACACTCATAATAACCAGAAGAAAAACCCAAAAAGAGTTGGATATAGTGTTAGAGGTGATATTCCTATGGCAACCAGACTCACCTGTGAACAGTATTTTTAGCATGTAGATAAGCAAGCCCTGATAATATCTGTTGAGTATAACTACGGATAACTATTTCACCAAACTGGCCGTACTCTTGAAGCAGCTTATAGATGGATCCACCAGAAACATATTCCAAGTATATATATAGTTTGTCATCTACCTGTTCAAGGTAAAAATAGCCAATAAGGAGCTCTCACATTTTGATGTATGAATATGAATATAAATTCGTAGATTTAGAATAACTTTAAACATACGATGCAATACATTTCTTTAAGCATGCAATGAGTTACTTTCAAAATATATATGAAAAACGTGTTGACTCTGACCCTAAGCACCCTATGATGTTTAGAGATCTCATAGTAACAAGTAATAACTGTATCAGACATTAAGCTAACAAATTGAGGAGCTTACTGTCTCAGATCCATAATACTGCACTATATTTGGATGCCGTAAACGACTTAGCAAAGAAATTTCCTGCAAGATTGAACTGATAATGGTTAAATCTCCCAAAAGGCTGAAAGTAGTAATCAAATAACCAATAAAACAAGATCCATTAAAAAGAAAGGTGCATTATATCTGAACATCACCAGATATGCTATGAAATCATAATAGAAAAAGAAAGATGCATTATATCTTAACATCACCAGATATGCTATGAAATCATAATAGAAAAAGAAAGGTGCATTATATATTAACATCACCAGATATGCTATGAAATAGTAATAGAAAAGCTTACTTGTCCCAGCTGCTGCACGCATTCTCTCGATTTTGCATCATCTGAAACAGTGTTACCTCTTTCATTGCGCACATCTCACCACGTTCACTGAAGTTCAAAGGTCAATTCAGATTAGGATATATATGTGTGTGCACGCAAAAATTATTAACAAAGGATTGATAATATCATATAAAAGAAAACAAACGGAAAGCATTAAAAGTTTTAGTTGGTTTCAGCTTCAACATGCACAAACAAGAAGTTTACAAAATATGATGCATACGAAGCAAATCCAAACTGAAACTCACTCAATGCAGTAGCTTTATGATGCTAACTTATGAAACACGTTGGCAATCTTATACATGCAGTAGTGAGGAGTATGTTCAATCACAATGTTATTGTAGTGCAGATGAGATACAATTGGACATGCAAGTGTTGTGGCCACAAACCTGTTGAAACCAAGATATACATGTCCAAAAGTGCCCCTTCCAAGGAGTCGTCCTTTTTTCCAACGAGCACCAGGGCTTGTTGAATTTTCTGCCCTACCAGGGCTTCGACGAACTGATGGAGACGTTGAAGCTGAATATGCAGGGGAAAAGGGACAGGTATTAGTAATTGTAATTGGAGGAAGGGGCAAACGGTGACTTTTTTGCTTCCCATCATCAGTCCTGCCTGTGGGAGACTCAATGGCTGCTCCTCCAGCTCGTGGATGTAGAGGGGTGACAGCACCACTGTGTATTCTGGAGCTAGGACCAGGGCTGGCCATTCGAGGACTAGGGATTGGAGAGCACTCAGAGCTACACTTGTTGAGCTGCCAAAACAGTTGTACCGAAAGATCTCCACCAACTGAATTATGACCAGAACCTGGACTAGAACATTGTGCAGAAGCTATATCTGGATAAGGCTTTCCGGCCCAAAAACCAGAGTTCATAAATTGCTCAGGGCCAAATGCTCTCATAGGACTCCTAGAGGGACTTGACCTTGAGCTATCTGGAGCACTACAGAAAGCACCATGGTGAGGAATTTGTATATTTTTCATATGCATGCTTGAAGGTGGCCTTTTGGGTGATGTAGACAGAATCTGATTTTGGAACATGAGATTGGTTGGCTTCAACATCTCTTTTGAGTTCTTCTGGTAGAAATTAGGGGAGTGATCCTTATGCGTTACACTTCAGTGATAAGGTAAATATAGTGAGAGATGAACCACCAAGAAGGAAAAAGAAACTGGGTTATTGTTCTTTTTTGGTTGTGGGTGTGCATGTGCATGTGTGGGAAAGAGAAAGGAAGAGAGCATTTAGCACATTTGTACAACCTCAATAAAATATAATAAAAATAATAAATGAAACAGATCAACATACCTAGAAGGACTATTCAGGGTGGTTCTGTTGCCATATTCACAGTCAGATGCCAAGGGACTCAGGAGGTGTGACTCTGAGGGGTCATCACTATCAATGGTACTATCACTAGAAACAGAAGCAGTAGCTATATCTCCCTCAGCACCAGTAGGATTAGCCCTATTGGCGGCACACCCGGGTCTTGGTAGGGGCAAAAACTGCAATGGCTTGGACCCCCCATCAGAATCAGGTTTTGACAACGTGCTAATGCCAGAGTCACTTTGCACAATATTAGAAAGTTGAACTTTAGGAAGAGGAAGAGGTTGGGCACGAGGCCTTTCTACAAAACTTTGGCATCTTGATACTTGCGTGGAGGGAGATGGTGATCTTGATGGTACCCTGGACAGAGATCCTCTTTCTGAAATAGTGTCACAACGACGTCTCCTTGACCCTCCTGATCTACTGCCACTCTTATCTTCAGATGCACTCTTAAATTTCCGTTGTATGGTATCAAGGAAACCCTCCTTGTTTTCTTTCTTCTTTCCATCTTTAGATGAAGATTTTCCCCACCAAGAAGGCATGCTTGTTACAAGATTAGGAGTAACCAAGAGTTTGCCACTTAAGTTTCCTTCTTGATTACAAATAATTACACATTTACATCAAATGAATGATCACATATGCAACTATAGGGTTGTTGTAGTGAAATCTAGTCCAGTGGCCTTATGTACAAAGTCTTCATGAAAGAACCCATGGAACCAGCCAAAACTCATTGTTGATTGCCAAAATCTTAAGTACCTGTACAAAAGTCAAAAAGCTTCAAATTACATCTAGTACAATACAAAGATATCTGAAAAGAAAAACATTGCAGATGTCAACGGAAAGGAAGAATTTGAGAACTCAACATTTATAGATTACAAATATGTATTGACATTCACATTTAAGATCTAAGACATAAATTGGAAAAAAATTACAATTAGCAATTTGAGCTGCTATTGGAACTTTATATTAGTCAACAAAACATCTGCTGCTGTTCTATCCATCAGCAAACTGAAAGATTGGAATGCATCCATCTACTTGGTCAAAGAGTAACCTAGTTTTCATGGTTCTAAACAACTCAACTGTTTTTCTTAAACTTTTATATACTTTATATACTTCTTCACTCACTAACTGGCCCAAACTAAAATCATTTATCAAGGACTAGCTTTCTAGGAATTAAACGTCCATCCAACTTGAGTACTTGCTTTGCTGCAAATCAATAAACACATATTGGTTGCGCAACTCAAACTGAAATGAATTGCATATACCAATTTGCATGAAAACCTATCTTTCTTCAATTACCAATAACCTTGAAATTGATTACTAAAATGGATATAGACACACCGGCATACTTCTTTGAGGGTTTGAAGCATGAACAAATGCATTTACACCTCCAAAAAAAATACCCACATCCAAATTATATTGTATTAGCAGTTTAGTACCTTAAATCTATCCACAGAAAAACGCCAGTGGGTTCTAGTCTATAAACATCGAAGCTCATTCCAGGACAGTTTGTAATCAAAAAATAGATGTCTAAAGTGTAGAGGCATAGCTGGCACTAGGATGAATATCTCAATATTTCATCTTCATCACTAAAATAGATTCATTTAAGAAAACCTCCCAACCCAAACGAGAACATAATAAATAAATAAACGAGGACAGATTTTCCTCAGCACAGATCTACTCGTTCAGTTGTACTTTCAATCACACCCAAAAAAAAATTAATAATAATTAAACCTAAAGTCAAAAATGATGAAGAAAGAAAAATCAACACTTCCAACAACATTCTAAGAATTATAAAATTTTCAGCTGTACACAGAGTGAACTTCTACAAGACCTCAAAAGATTTTAGTCACATATAATTGCAAAGAACAAAAACATAAGCTAAAGTATCTCAAACTAAACACAACTAGCATTCCAGAAGCATAAAACCCTAAATGACCAACAAATCCAGCACACCATATACTAAAAATGCTCAAAGTTATTCAATTTGGCGACTCAAGTGGAGCTCAAAAAGCACCAAAGTAGAAAGCCCAAGTAATTAGTAATTACTTACAGTTGGTGGAGTATCTATGAAGGTCGAACGAAGACGCTTGAAGAAGAAAGGCCAAAAAAAGCCTCTCTGTCTAAGCCGTAGTGAAGCTGAAAAGGCAGAGAGGAAGAAAGGGATACACAGAGCGTGTGTGCGTGAGCCCGAGCGTTTTTCATGTGTAATGCGCAATTAATGAATAACTTATTTTATAAATTTTATCCATATTATAAGTTAATTAACTTCATCCATTTTTAGTAAGATTATAATTTAATCGATTTTTTTTTAGCAAAAATCTTGGGACAATTTTATTTCATATTTTTAATTTTATATTTAATTAATAATTAATATATTATTTAATATATATTATAATTTAATACGTATAATTCAACTTTTAATTAATCGTTGAAAATTAGATGACTTCGTGTGGGTCGCATGATGTGTGATAGTAACATTACTGAGAAAATCGTGACAGTCAATTTGATTTTAGTGATGTCAGCCGTCAAATTTGGTCTACCGTTGTGGTGAAGCAGTACGAAGACTACGAGTCTACGATGATACGAAAGTCATAGTATTGTTTTGTGTTTCTATAATTTTTAACGGCAACTTAATATATTAATTAATAATAATCCATTTTATTATTATGCTTTACACTTGCTCAATTGTGTTTTTTATTTCTCCTCCTTTTATCTTCATTTTTATTTATTTTTCGAAAAGATCTTCTTTTTCAAATTATTAGAAGAGTTTCATTTTTCCATTTCATGATCAATTGTGTTTGTTCAATTTTATGTTCACTTTTTTTTATAACATTAGAAAATAATTTTATTGAATATATGTAAGAATTACAATAAAAATAATAATGATCTAAATACATTATATATTCAATTCAATTAAGAGTTGTAAAATTAGTAAATTGTTGTACTCTATATATTTATTATTATAAGATAATATATTTTAGGGTTTTATAATAATTTTATATTATTGGCTTTTAGACAGCTAAGTTCGTAACATTGGGCCTCTATTGAGTTTACTGCTCATTTATAAATATAAATGGAAGATACAAGCCACCGTAGGTGTCTTGGCTTGTATTTAACAAGAATAGGGTTGAAAATCAGTAAAATCCTTTTCTTTTTCTTTTTTGACAAAAAAAAAGGAATAATTCTATATAAGTTTTTGTCTTCATTTTTTATTGTGACAGTGATGATTTTGAAACAAAAATACACGTATATGTAACTAACATGACTACATTGACCTCCTTTAATTTTTCATTCAAATATAAACTTTAAAACATTGTGGTAATTCCAATTTATAAAGAACTCCTATTAATATCATGTTGGTGATTGTTTGATGAAGAAGACAACATGAATTATTAGATTGTTTATTATCATGTATTGAATATGACTGTCCCGGTTAAAAAAGTACAGTTATTGATTAACGTTGTGGGGTTTGTTATCATTATAGTATTTTAATTTTAATTTTAATTTTATTTTTGGTATTTTATTTTATCTTTATTAATAATTGGTATTTTAATGATATTTACATTTAAAAAAAATATTATTTTTGTATAATTTTCATACAAAACTAGCACATATAATTTTAATTAATGATATTTTTTATATTTTTATCTCTTTTTTCTCCCTAAAAAAATATTTTTATGTTATTTTTTGTATTTTTAGCCAATTTTTTTTTATATATTTCATCCCATATATTTTTAACATATTAATACTCTATAAAAAATGCATTATCATAATTGACCAATACATACTTAATAAATTATTGTCTAATAAATTTTGATTATAAAATACAATTTTTTATCGCAAAAATATTAATAAAACTTTTGGCCTTATTTTTTAGGTGAAAAATATTTAATGAGCTAAAAAAAATAGAAGTATTGTTCCACCTATTTTTGTAGTTAGTTAAAATCAATCAATTGATTTCAATATCTATCTTATCATCTATTCTTCTTTGTTCTTGCTTTATTTTTCGGTATAAATATCTTGTTTAATTTTGCATTTTCATAGTTAGTTAAAATTATTTAATTTTTTTTATAATCTGACTTAATTTTATTTTTTATAATCTAAATTTATAAGACAAAAATGCATCAAGAATATATTGACTAACTTTAAAAATGTATCATATATAGAGTATGAATCAGTTAAAAATAAAGAATAAAAGAGAGACGTAAAAATTGATTTGAAAATGTCAAAAAATGACTAAAAATATTGTTTATGTTATAAGGAGGAAAGTGAAAAAAAAAAAAAAAATTGGCTGAAAAATGCCGAAAATTCATGAAAAAAAATATTGTTTATATTATACGGGAAGGAAGAAAAGGAAAAAGTATGTTGAAAATGCAAAAAATGACTAAAAAAAATATTATTTTTGTTGTAGGGAAGGGAAAAGATAAAAATGCCAAAAATATCATGGGAAAATAACAAAATTAACACCCCAAAAATTATAATAACAAAACTAGCACCCCTGTGTTCAATTAAAATTGAACGACAATAATTTGGACTTGTTCAATATTGAACGTTCAATATTATCCGTTCAATTAGAATTGAATGACGATAATTAGACCTATTTAATATTGAACGTTCAATATTTTACGTTCAAATTGAATATTGAACGTTCAATATTAAACGTTCAATTCTAATTGAACACAAGGGGGTGCTAGTTTTGTTATTATAATTTTTAGGGGTGCTATTTTTGGTAATTTCCCAAATATCATTCATTAAAATTGTATGTGATAGATTATATGTAAAAATTTTACCAAAATTGGCATATTTTTTTTAAAATTTGAGTATCAACTAATTAATAATAAGAATAAAAATTGGTAAAAAAAATAAAATTAGATAGCATGATCTAAAAGTAAATTAGTAACTCTTTCTTTTCTAATAGGGACCTGTTTTGAAGTGGGCATAACTAAAGCTATGAAAAAAAGATTGATGCTTGACAACCTTCCAGAGCACCAGTACACCATAACCATTTATCAACTTCAAATCATGCATCAAAGGCGTGGACCTCCTTTTAACCGATCAATCCTTTACAGCTACCACCATATTTATGTTTGTTCATAATGTTGATCTCAAGTTGAGACTCTCAACCTTCACGTTGATGTATTTTTTTCTCCAAATTGAATAAGTCCTTGTCTTGTAGATTTTAAAATATTATTGAAGGATAGTGGTTTCGAATCAATAATTTCCATTTTCCACGCCCAAATAATTGCTTATCAATCAATAAAAAAGGAAACAAACATGAAATAAAATATTTTCAGTTTATGCCTTGATCTACATCAGCTAAAAGAGTTCTTGTTACTTTCTGTATTAAGCATTTGATAAAGCAAGAAAATATCAATTTGTCTGGGGTCCTCGTTCTAACATATCGATGTCCCCGAAGGGATGTCCTTGTTCTGAAATATCGGATGCCCCCGAAGGAAGGTACTTGTTCTGAAATAGAGAACATATAACAAAGGGCAGAAAAATTTCATAAAATAGCTCGTCAGTGTGGATTAAAATTATAATGCCAAACCTGTGTTTTGTGGCAACAGTACAATTCTGCCCACATCCCTATTATAGCCTCACACCGTGACAATAATAGTTACAAACTTAAAATGCTTCAGAAGCCACAAGAGCTCTAGTTTATGTTGCAACTCTGCTGAACTTTATTTATAGCAAAGGTAAAAACACTTCATAAAAGCCAAGCTGCATGACTAGCCCCTAACACAACCGTTTCTCTAATACACCAGAACCGACGCCATACTGCTTTAGTCAGCAGCTTTCCATCACTATCAATAATACTACTCAATTTATGCAGCCAAGCTCTTCGAGGCTATCTCAAAGACATTCTCTGACAGTCCATTGGTGGACATTATCTTGTCCAGTTGTGCCTGCAGACACCATCACATTTCTCAGTTACCCTTGTCATGGAAAAATGGAATCAATAGAAGATTACCTAGTGATAAAATTATATGCTTTTATTTCGTTCATTCAAAGTCAAGGGTACAAAAATTTTAAATTCAATGGAGACCTGGAAGTGGTGTCATGAAAAGAGAAAAGAAAAATATATATAAAAAAGTATAATACTGTACAAATGATGAGAGCAATAGTTGTATTACTTTGGCATGATTTTGGCGGGTTTCATCAAAACACCTCCACCTTGAAAAGCTTAAAACCATTCGGGAGGCCACCTGCGATCCATGAGAATGATGTTGGTGTAAACAACAGCATAAATGACATGATTATAAATAAAATAATATTAAGAAAATGTTATAGGAAATATATTTTGTAAAAGAACCTGTGGATTTATTTTGTCTAGTTGCATAACAATTTCCCCCAAGAACCTGTAGCCTGAGCCATCTTTGGCATGGAAATTGATGGGGGAGCTGCAGAAGCCTCCAATGAGCGAGTACACTTTATTTGGATTGCGCATGTCGAATGCTGGGTGGTTCAATAGGTTACGTACATTCTCAAGATTACCAGGAATGTCCGATGTAGCTTGAAGGGTAAACCATTTATTTACAACCTGAGGAAACAGATGAGAGAATGGAAATTATTCAACAAAGCAAAAGAGAAATGCCTTCAAATTTAGGAGCTATAGCTTGAGTATTACCAAATAGTCATGCTGCCACTTATTATAGAAGTCTGCTAGAACATCATCTCGAGTTTTACCAGGCGTCTGGGCTATGGCAATTAAAGCAGCAACCTGCTCAGTCATATTTGTTGCAGTCCTATACTCATGCAAGGCAAGCTCGGAACACTCTGGATCTTCAAGAGAGGCCAGATATGCTACAAATGGACGAAATTCTAAGATATAGTTAGAAAAACAACAGTTACTTGATAACAACATTGCACAATTATAACTCAAAGAAAACAGACCCAGAGCAGTGTTTTTCAAAGCACGCCTCGCCATATTCAGATGATTGAAAACATACTTTTCTGAACTCCTATTGTTTGTAACCTGTGTAACAGAGAGCTTCAATTAGCTTATATACAATGACACCAGCAGATCTAGGGAAGGTACATACTGCACTGAGAAGCTCTTTTTTGAGTTCACGGGCAAGTTGTTTCCTGATAAAAGTACGAACAGCATGGACAGCATCAGGATCTGCAACTTCCATCAAGTCCATTATTTCCCCTTCACTAGGTAGAGTGATTGCCTTAGCAACAAATTCCTGGTTCCAAGAAAATGAAAAGTTCAGTGTGTGTAAAGAATACTTCATGTTACCCCTATCAAATAAAAGGTAAGAAAAGAAAAAAATTTCATACTTGATCCAAGCTTGAGTCACAAAGTATATTTTTCATCCCATCCACAAATTTTGGGTTGAGCACCAACTCCTTGTTTTGTTGAATATCAGACACCAAGCCAAGCATGATGTTACGTGCAAGTACTTGTCCAGCCTCCCATCTAAACCACAAGGAAAGATGGAAAATAAAATGAGAAATTTGAGATCAAGGCTACTCAACAATTGGATAAAAATTACCGCTAGTAGAAAATACAGACCGGTTGAACTCATCTGAATCATGAGCAAGGAGAAAAAATAAGTCACTGTCAGTAAGGTCAGTTTCAAGCCGAATAGGAGCACTATAGCCCCGCAACAGGGATGGAATTGGCCGCTCGGTCACACCAGTGAACACAAACTCTTCTTCTTTCTGATCATCAGGAGGAAAATGATCAATGATAATGTTTAGTGAACTGGCCAAGAAAAACTCACGATGTTTCCCCTACATGATATCATACATTGGAGTAGTGCTTGGACAAGAATGAAGAAGGTGATCTTAAATCTTATAGTTTCATGCCATTTGAGATTTTTTCTAAAGGACTCAACAGTGCACTATCTAAATATTCAGCATAATCATTCATGCCTGAATGTAATCTGACTAAATCTCATAAAGGTGATCTGATGACCTCTACATGACAAAACAACACCATTGACCCGCAAAGAAGACAGCCCAGATCTCAGTCATGACTTGTACATCCTGCCTAAACTTTAAACACACGATAAACATTTTTGCAGATGAAGCAAACATCACTTGGAAGCTCTGCACTAACCTCAGAAACTCGAAGAACTGTTGTTTCAACTTGCCCAAAACTCTGCACATTCCCATCATGATGCACAGAGGACAAAGGCATGCCCTTGCCATTTGAGTCGAGCAAAGCCAATGCCACAGGAATAAACATGGGTTCTTTAGTTGGCTGTCCAGGGGTTGGAGGCACTTCTTGACTGAAATACCAATTAGGCCTAGCTTGTTAGTAGTGTCACAAAAAACAATAACACCAGGGCTGCACATAAATTTCCAGCATGCATTACCTGAACTTCAAAGAGAAAGTGCAGGCTTCAGGGTTGTAAGATGATGCAACTTTGACAGAAGGGGTCCCAGCTTGGGAGTACCTGTCAGTTAAATTTGAAAATTTCAGCCCAGAAAGCCAGGTACTATGCCAGTAAAATCTTG
Organism: Elaeagnus macrophylla; assembly: GCA_029378325.1. Lineage (NCBI taxonomy): Eukaryota > Viridiplantae > Streptophyta > Magnoliopsida > Rosales > Elaeagnaceae > Elaeagnus > Elaeagnus macrophylla. The sequence goes on from CM055645.1 coordinate 28,410,355, forward strand.
AAAAAAAACAAAGGCACAGACAGACCATAGTAAGAAATTTGCAAAATCTGCATCGTTGGCATCACGCATGGCAGCAAAAAAGTCTTCACATGTTACAGCTTGCCCATCATGTCTCTTGAAATAAAGATCCATGCCCTGTAAAAGATCAAATTTTATCAACTAACTTCACAATAAACAGTAGCTTCGCATTTCATTATTGTCAGACTCCACAGTGTACAGGAACTTACTTTTCTGAATCCTTCAGTCCCCAGTAAAGTTTTGTACATCCTGACAACTTCAGCTCCCTGAGATGTGGCATAAGAATAAATAACTCAATCATTTAGTTTATTCAATCATTTAACAAAGGTTTACAAACAAGCACAGGCAAACAACATATATACAAGCACAAAGATAAATCGAAATTGAGTGAACAGACAAACCTTTCTATAAACCTGCTTTGAAGAAATTCAAAAAGGAAAAGGTTAGATATCCCCAGAAAACACTAATATAAACAGAAGTCAAAGATTCAGAGATTATGAGCTAGATTGTACCGTCACTGCATGTTGAAATTGATGGAGCCCCGAAATCAAAGCCATATTAACAATGGTTGAACAAAAAAAATCATTAAAAGCACAGAACAATTCTCATGAAGCAAAAAAGTCCGTGCAGAGCAATCAGATGAAAATATATTGACAGACTTGCCTGTATAGAAGTTATCCATCTGTCAACATACATAAAAACAAAGTCAACATAATTTACAAGGGAATGGTTAGCAAATTTTGGAACTTCAACATTTTCAACAAAATGAACCATGAAGCAATATAAGTAATGCCTGACCTTAATGTATGAATGTGGCCGAATAGGATGAGCCATAGGACCAGCATCCTAAACAACAGAGAACATAAGGTGAACACTTTTTTGACCAAAAGATAGTACCACAAATTATTAGATTGTAATACCCCCCCCCCCCCCCCCCAAAAAAAAAAAAAAAGACTTAAAGAAACCTCTGGAAATTGATGGTTTCTAACTCTTGACACATCAGCAATTCGCTTAACAGTCCGGCTCCCCATGTCAGATGAAAATTCCTAACATAAATGAAATTGCCAATGCCATCAGTAAACTAAGAAATCATCAATGCCATTTGATCAATCGAAAGAGAAATTTTCATGAAGTAAAAAACCAATAATACCTGATCACGAAAGACAGTTAGACCTTCCTTTAAACTGAGCTGGAACCAATCACGACAAGTTACCCTGTAATTGTTAAACCAAAAGCTTAATACAAGGATGAACATATTCTTACAATATAAGACAGTTAAGAAAATAATATAAAGAAATTAGAAGGAAAATAAAACAGAGGTATTAGAGTTTAGAGAGTTAAAAGAAAGAATAAAGAAGATATAAAAAAGACAGGAATGGAGAGAGAGAAGTTCACCAAACAAGTGCAGCCATAATGGACTCAATATGTAAGAGTTCAAAACTTAATTCTCAGTTTGGTATCCGGTCTAGGTGGGAAGTTTCAATTAAGTAGATGATGGTTGTGCTAGGGTTATTTAAGTTATTTTTATGGGTAGAACATGTACTTATTTTGCGCCACCTTGTGTCAAAACCCAAATGATAGCAGGTAAAGAAGTGAAAATTACGCTTCATAAGTTGACAGTGACAATTTTCCCTTGTTGCATATATAGGAACAAGGTCAAATGCATGTGTTAAAAGGCTAGAGAATTAAATCTGTAATCCAAAACAAACTGGTTATTCATTGTAAAGAAAGAGAATAATATTCTAGTCATCATGAACCAACCTGTTCCCAGTCCAGTTGTGAAAGTACTGCATGAAAAAAAATCACTATAAATTAATCCATCCGAACTAAGATCAAGGTAGGACTCCATGGTCTCTAAGATTCATACACCATCAACAAACCTCATGGCCTATAACTCCCAGAATGGCAGCATAATCGTCATCTGTAGCAGTTTCAGGAGATGCTAACACAAGTTTGGAATTGAATATCTGAAAATAAACATTCAGTAATAATTTAAATTTCAATTAGATCAAATTATAAAACAATGGAATCCAAATTTTAAATACAACGCACATTTAAACTCTTGTTCTCCATGGCTCCCCTGATAAGAATGAAGCAAAAAAAATCAGCAATTCAGTCAAGGCAAAATAAGACAGGTTTTGTATAGTGTATAAACAACATGAGACATCTACTCCTTAAAAGATTAACCTCCAAAGTAATTAAGTCTTATAATTACTTATAAACATTACTTTTTATTTTTAACCTATTTTATTATATTCTATTTTATTTTTAACCTATTTTATTATATTCTATTTTATTTTTGTCATTTGTTTTTTTTTTTGCAAGGTCCATTTTTTTTTTTTTTTTTGTGCAAGACGAGACTCAAAAGTATTTGGTCTATTGATCGATTGAAGCTCTGATACCATATAAATTTTATATAATATATAAGCAACATGAGACATCCACTTCTTAAAAATTTAACTTCCAAGATAACTAAGTCTCATAATTACTTATAAACCTTACATTAATATCATATTTAAGCAATGTGTGGCAATACCTCTAACAAAAATCCTGACACACCAATCCAAAATTTCTAGCATGAAATAGAACTTACATGTTAAAATCAGGAACAGCAACAATATTGAAAAGATCCAGGTCATACTCACGACCAAAGACCTGTTAGCAGTTGCATAAATAAGTCGATAGGTACTAGAATTAAGATCAAAGAAAGATGACATGTATACAACTCCTGATAATATATTTAAGAAAAAGAACCAACATCCTCATCCCATTTCATAGCCGCCTTTAACGAATACATGGCATGTGCAGTCTTTGGTACATCTTCAGCAGGAGTCCAGATCCTAAGGGACACCTTACGTCCAGAACGAGTCACAAAGTTGTCATCTCTGCTCTGCAACTGTCCAGCAACCAGTGCAAACAAATAGGAAGGTTTCTTGAAAGGATCCTCCCAAAGGGAAAAATGTCTTCCTCCCTGAAAGAAAAAAATAAATAAACTAATTTATACAATGAAGATATGAATAAAGCCTGCAGCATGGTAAAACCCTGGGTAATTGATTTTACACTATGTAACAAAAGCTTACCTCCAGCTCTCCTTGCTGCACAAGATTACCATTAGACAACAAGACAGGATATAAAGATTTGTCGGCTTCAATATAGCATGTGTATTTGGCCATTATATCTGGGCGGTCCTGTTCATCAATACAATGCATTATAAGAGTGGAATTCAGCTGGTAACTTTAATTTAAGTGACATAGAGAACAAAAACCCCAATTTACCAACCTGATAGAATGTAATTTTACGAAAACCCTCAGCTTCACATTGTGTGCAATAATTTCCAGATGACTTGTATAGTCCCTGCAGTAAACTTAAACATAGATAAGCACAAAGAAGAGACCAAATATACATCTTGTACAAGCTTATACGATATGTAGATGGCATGCACCTCTAATGATGTATTCTTTTGAGGATATATCTCGTTTACAATTTCCAATGTGAATCTACCACTTGGTGGTGACACAATTGTCAGATGGCGTGAATCCAAGCAGTAATCATCCTCCTGCCAAAAGAAAAAAAGTTAGAATGGAACCTCTGAAACTGGATACAAAAGAAAATACCAAGATAAAGGTAAAGCAATAACTAAAAGTCTGCTAGACAAACTTCTTATATTAAGAAGTACGAAGCTAACATCAGCAATGAAAAAAGAGGGGGAGAGGGTGCCAATAAAACTTTTCCACAAATATCACATGCCTTCAATTCTTTGTTGTTGACCATAACAGAAACAAACTTGAGATCACGTCCATCCAACACCAATGGAGAAGATGCACCTGGTATGCAAGATAAATTGGTTCAAAGATTCCTCTAAGCACAAAAAAACAAAAAAATTGAACCAAAAACTGACATTTTTTCTTAAGAGAGAGATGTGAATGAACATAATAATATCACGACATCAAGGATGTAGAAGTTCATATCAATAATAAGAGGGATGCACAGTCATCAAATAGTACCTTCAACTCTGGGGAATGCAGTTATTTTTGAACTAACAAGTGTCTTCTCCTCTCCCAAATTAAACTTCAAATCCACCTGCAGTAGTGGTTCCATCAACAATTAAAGCAAATAACATGCAAAACAAGGTCGTTTAATCAATATAAACTAAATAGCATACCGTGTCAAAGTAATAATCAGGCATTTTGTAATCCTTCAAAAACATTTCTTTTGGTGCATCCATATTGGATTCTTCAACTTACTTCGACAAAATTTCTGCAGCAACTTAACAGGTTAACCTCCTGCTTAAGTGTCTAGCCCTCTGAGAATCACACACAGTCAAATACGAATACAAAGAAACTACAAACATGTATGGAGTGGACATCAAAATTCAGACAATATGTGTACAAAACAGTGGTAAAGGATGAAAATATTCATAGATTTATGTGGGGATATTTCTTCAAAATAAACATTTTGCATCTTTATCTATGTACTTTTATGTGTTATATTTTATATCAATATAAAAGCATACTAATATTCTTAATATGCTGCAAAAATATCCATGGATGTTCTAAATATTTAATCTATCCACAAGATATTACATTGATAAAATATTCATTGATGCATCAAAGCAGGGTAGGGTTTGGTACCGAGTGGTGTCTTAGCTTTCCTAAAAAGTACACATACTAAATTTTTTATGGGGTACATCAAAAGTACTGTTGTTTTCAAAAAAGTACAATTTTGTCCTAAATGACTATAAGATGACAAAGTTGATCAATTATGAAGAGGTATGTGTGTCATTTGTATTTTTGGTTTATATCCTATTAATTTTCCAGCAAAAAATAGTCATATATGTGTTACTTCTTTCACCACTCTCTCTCCATCATTTTTTTCTCTCACATAATTCACTTTTTGTTGTTGCTAAAAATTTTCTTTTCATTAAAATTAGTAGTAATTTTTGCTCCATTTTATAGTAAAATGAATGAACATAGATATTTTTGTTTTTGTGGAAAACTTTCAGTTTAGGTTTGTTTTCTACGTTTTTATCATTTTAACTAGGGATTCAATTTTGTTGTAAATTTCTTTGCAAATATTAGATAGATTCACTGTTGATTAATGACTTCTCTGTTGATGTTTTAGAATTCCTCTAAATCAGTTTCAACAACAACAACAAAAGTGAATAGCGTGAGAGAAGAAAATATGAAGGAAAGAGAGTGGCAGAAGAAGTAACACATATAACTATTTTTGACAAAAAATTTAATAAAGTAGAAGCCAAAAATAAAAATCACACAAATAATCCCTTCATAATTGGTCAACCTTATCATCTTATGGTTATTTTGGACCAAATTGTACATTTTTTAAAGTAACAGAACTTTTGATATACCCATAAAAATTATAATACTCATATGTACCTTTTAAGAAAGCTAAATTACCACTCAATACTTTTACCCAAAGCATATATCCACACATGAAGAATGCAAAAACAAATGCACATCAACTTACATGGGTGAGAAGGGTATACAAAAAAATCACATGAACTTACATAGAATGAATGGTATCCGAAGAAACAGCTGCTTCGAGATGTGGCCTGCAAATAGCAAATATCAAAACGGATGAAATTTAATGTTCAAACCATAATGATAAGGCGAAAAAAATACTATAATATTAGCTATCATAATCAAAGTTACAAGTTCATGTGGGCAAATAAAATATGTTAAGTTCAACAAACCTCTAAAGTGAAGTAGCGTCTATGTTTAGAAATAGATTTTACAGAATTCTAAAAAGAAGTAACAGGAAATCCAGATGGTAGCTGCAAATAAGACCAATAAAGGATAAATTAGGGACAGCTTCTCCAACAAAAACGCACCTCTTCAACAACTATAGTCAAGCAACAAATGGAAGGTTTAAAACAAGGAGGATTAAAAAGGTTTGTAAACATATAGTATTTTTAAGTTGGGCAATTAAAAAATGATTGCCTCTTTTAACATAAATTCCCTAATAACTAGCAATCTTATCCTCATTGCAACACAAGAAATATGAAAAAAGGAGCTTAAAACTCATCAGAAACACACTACACTGTAACAGAAACACCTATGCATCCGTTAATTCCAGCAACAAAAAAAAACATGTATCCATTAATGGTGGAATTTGTGGCAAGTAATCACAGGAGCATGTGAGATCAAACCCAACAGACTCGTCCTCGTGTAAACGAAACCCTTCCACGGTAGAATAGCCGAGCCATTCAATCCAAAATTGAAAATCCCAGATAAGCTAAAGCTAAGATAAGACTATTGCTTTAAATCCCAATAAGAGCTTAAAGATCAAAAAACATGGTTTAGCCAGTTGGGCAAAAGCCACAATAATCCAGAAATGATGCCCTAAAACCCAAGATATGAATGACCCAGGAAGAGGGAAAACAACCAAAACAAAGCCTTGCATCTACTTATAAAAGAGATATATATAAATGGACAATTCAAATTATGGACCAGAAAATTAACTAAAAATAAATAAATAGCAGTGTTCCCAAAATCTGAGAAATAATTTCAAATATAAATTGATCGTTTCTGCTTTACCTTTGAGGATGATTAAAATACAGAGTACAGATTTCTTTTAGTAACCTTAATGGAACCAAAATTCACGAGCCCCCACTAGACTGTATTATAAGATGAGGAAAAAGTATATAAGTTATATCCACGCATGAAAACTGTTTATAGATTCTTGCATTGGGCATTGCCAGCTAGTAGAATCGATTCATCTTAACTTTTTAATTAATATATATAAGTATTATGCTCGCTTCAATTTTTAATGTTGCTATTTTTGTATTTTTTACTTTTTTATTTAAAGAGATGAAATATTGTTTCCTTTCAGATTGTTAGGGGGAAAAAATATTGTTGATGTTTTACCCTTCCTCTTCTCTTGATGGGAGACGGTACCTGCAATACCCATATTTTATAAAAAATATTAAAAATTGATTATATTTTTAAATAATTTTAGATTAATATTTATCATAATTAAAAAATTACTTTTTAATATTGCTAATTAGAGACATAAAATTTTAACATTTGGGTAAAAAATAGACATAAATAAAATGGTCAATTTCTAATTTTTTTTAATATGAATTAAAAAAAAAAACAAAGGTCGCACTTGATGAAGATAATTGAAATTGGAGGCGGGTTTAATTAGAGCTATGCGTAAAGTACAGCCTTTGTTTTTCTTTTAAATCATATTTAAAAAAATATAAAATTGACTATTTTATTATTATTTATTTTTGTCAAAATTTTATCTCTTTTGACTAATAATATTAAAATAATTATAATAAAAAAATTTAATTATCATAAATATTAATCTATAATTATTTAATAATATGATAAATTTTAATATTTTTTACAAAATATAAATACTAAAAATATAACAAACCCTCACTCGAAATATATTTACGAATTATATTCTATCATCACATCCCACTTCAATAAGAAATCCAAAGCGCTATTTCTGTTTTCTTTTTCACATTTATGGCTGTAAATTCCACATAAATCTGTCTCTAGTTATATCGAGAAAAAAGAGGAGATACTCAACAAGCGATATGTATTTTTTTATCTAGCATATTAATTAAATATATAATATTATTTATGCATTCTTTTTAAATTATTTAAGATATTTTTTTATAATATATGTATACATTATATTAATTAACATTAATATCAATTTTATATTATATATATATATATATATATATATATATATATGCCAAATTTAAGATTATCAATTTTTTTAATGAGACAAATTTTTACAAATTTTTTCTATATTTTATAGTTTAAGGTGGCGATGATGAAGAATGCATTTTTTTTTTTTCTATTTTTTAAATTATATACCTTATTTTAAAAAATATTAAAACAAAAATTAAATTTTTTATAAATTTAATTACATAAAATTCAAACTAATTCTAATTATTTTTAATTTTTATTCTTTTAAAATGTCAATAATTATTTTATAAATATTGCTTAAACTAATTACTTTAATTCAAAAAATTTAAAAACACATAATTATTTTATAATTTATTCTTATTAATTCAAATTAATCAATAACAAAATTTTATCAATATTTTTTAATATAAAAAAGATTGTATATTTATTGTTACATATTTTTATTTTTCTTCTTATTATATAATATTATTTATTAGTTCAAAATTTTATTTTCTTTGTCATTATAAAATATTCATTATTAAATAATTTTTTTATATTTTTCTTTTATAATAAAAAAAAATTAGCAATTTTAATATTACTTAGATATTAATAAAGAATAGTTTCATTTCCGGTTGAAATCTCGTTATATTCCTAGAATAATTTTAAATAAGAATAAAAACTAAATTTAAAATGGTAGGCAAATAATGAGAAGGGAATCCCACCCCACCCCACCCCACCCCATTAAGAATCCTAACCAAATTCCTCCACAAATTGCTTTAATTTACATGGGTTCTAACTATTCTTTGTCGTGTTTAATTTTTGAATATTGCTGCTTTTGCTGGGAAGATTAATCAATTTGGTAATTTAGGGGAGTGGCGTGTGAGGGCATTTTCTTTATATTCCATTAAATAAGGATTAATACTAATCATTCGATTATGACAAGGAATAATGTTAACCGATGAAATAATGTTTTGATTATATTCCATTAATAAATTACATATTAAAATGGACCTATTATTCGATCCTTTTTTAAATTTATCATCTTATAAATAAATATTATGAATTTAATAACTTGTTTCCGTCTAAAGATGAAAATTTGACTTAAAGGGTTGGGGTTTCGTGGGTATCCAACCCAGATCGAATTGAGAAAAATTGGGTTAGTAATGGTTGGGACATTATCTATTTATTCTAAATTGTTTGAGACAAAAAATGAATTAATTTGGAGCACCATTCATGTATCTTTTTTTCTTTAAAATTATTTACTATTAAACTACTTACGAATTATTTTGATAATTCTTAAGTTGAATTGTACGTAGAATAAAAAATGACAATTTATTATAATATACCATAATTGTTAATTTAAATATAATATTATAATTTTATATTATTTATTACATATTTAAAATAATATTTATATTTTGTACAATTTTAATTTAATTATAAATTGTTAAAAAATTTAATTACATTAAATAAAAAGATAAAAAAAAAAATAAAAAAAAAAGTTAATGGGTTGGGATTTTTTATTTACGTATATCAAACGAACAGAATCAAACTCATTTAACTTGGAACAATTTTGTTTAAATTAATCTATATGTTAGAACAGTTAGGTCTGATAAAAAATTTACTGTTGTCATCTCTATTTTAGTCCCAGCTAATACACACATATTTGACTTTAATTCAGGTGGTAAGGAAAAGGGTGAGTTCTTGACAATGGACATCAACGTTGATATAGTCATCTAAATTAATAAAAACTTAGTATTGAAGAGAGCTAGGGAACGATGTTTTCATGTGAAGACATGACGCCCATTTTTTCCTAAACAAAAAGAAAAAAGTAACTAATTAGTTACCATCCACCATTTTAAAATTATAAAATTAAATGGTTGCCAAAATTATTGGTAAAATTTTATATCTATATCTACTTACTAGTTACTACACATCACCCTTATCAATTTTAGTGTGTAAATTTTTATATCTATATCTACTTACTAGTTACTACACATCACTCTTACCAATTTTAGTGTGTAAATTTATTTGCAATAATTATTGGCAAATATATCAACATAATGATTTTTTTTCCCAATAAAAATACTCATATTTTTCATTTATTTTATTTAAAATGTCAAAAAATTAAATTAGTTTGAACGATTATGTGAGTCAAATAATTCAATTCAATTTATATTTATTTAAACCATTTCCCAAACAATCTAGTTTAATTTTTTTTAATTTATTAACTGGATCGGACCGTTATATATTATATATAAAAATTTTACTTTAAAAAATATATTATATTATTTATTATTAAATATTAAATATTACATTTATTTTTTAGTTTCAGTTAGGAGTGAACAAAAATATTCAGAATTAACCTAATTCAAAAAAATCGGTTCTTAAATTTCATTAATTTTGTTTGATTTTTCATAGTAAAAAATCGATTAATATTGAATTGGTTTAGTTTTCATTTATTAAAATCTTAAAAAAAATCGAACTAACTCAATTTATTTTTATATTGTTATTTCATATAATTATTTAAAAAAATTAATTTTCATTCATAGTTGATTAGATTTATATTTTATACTCCTTTCAATGAATCATTTTTCTCCCTAAAACTTAAATCAACGCCTCTCACAAGTCACACCTTCATTCAATTCTAATTAGTTGCCAACAAATTTTACTCATTTTTACTGTTAGAGTTTGGATATTTAAGCAAAATTCATACAAGTACTTATCAACTAAGTATTCTCATTTATTTTATTTTTTATCTACATGAGACACTAATTTTGTATTATTTAATTATTTATCCATTGTAAATTTATAATTACATCGTCTTTCATATTTTTTTGTTAAAGTTTTTATTGTATAAACAATATTACTGAATAATATTATTGGATATGAAAATTAGCAAATTTTGTCAAGTATATGATTATTATTCTTTATTGTTTATTTGTTTTAATTATATTTCTAATTTTTCTTGCACTTTGTGTTTGATATGGATAATAATATTAGATAAGAGACATAAATTTATATTTTTAAAATTAAGTATTATAATAAATTTAGCATTAAAAATTTCAGAAACTATAATATAATAATTTTTAAAAAAAATTAATAAACAAAATTTATTAGCGAAAAAAAAAAACTTCCTTTAACCAACCCAAATCAAACTAAACAAATTCGTTCGAGTTGGATTGCTTTTTTAAATTTTATAGTTCAAGTTACGTTTTTGTTCTTTAAAAAAACGATTATATTGGATTGGTTCTAATTTTAATCTAAATTCAAACCAAGTCATATATGTTCACTCCTAATTTTAGTTTTTTATCATACGATTTACAATTTTTAGTTACATATAATTTATAATAATTTTATATTTTATAAATTTTATCAACTTAATTGTTAATTTATATAAGATATTATATTATTTATATTTGTAATATATTTAAAGTAATTTGAAAAAAAAATTTAAAATTTAAATTAAATTGGATTAAATCATAAAATTTTAATAATTTAATTTAACATACAGTTTAATATAATTTAAGCCATAGAAAAGTGTAATTTAATTAAAAAAAAATTTCGGTTAAAAATTGAATGGGATCATAAATATTCCTAATTTTACTCGTGGTTTGCACATTTAAAATTTAACAAGATAATTGGACTTGTGATTGACTGATTGCTATCGTGTCGACAAGGAGTCTAATTTTCTTGTCCCTGTGTGACTTTAAAACTATTACCAACAAATATTTTTAAAAATAGATAAAATAATTTATAATTTTATATATCATATTTTAATTAATAGTATATACAATATGATATTAAAATTTATGCAAGGTCCTCTTCAACGGATATTATGATATTATACACCTTTTGGGTTTAGGCCCACGCAACTTTGCTTTCGGCTTTCACCTAAAATATTTCATATTATTTGTAATATAATTTTGCGGTAAGTAAATAATTTAATTTATTCATTTAAATTAAAAAATTTAACATGTTAAATTTAAATTTCACATGTTAATTATCAATGGATATTATAATATTATTTGATCAAATTTATATTAAAAAATATACAATTTATTTGAATTTAGATTAATAAATTTTATAATTTATTGCAATTTAATCTTAACTAAATTATGAATAAATGCATATTTTATTTTTAATGTGTTATGTTTAAAATTATACATATTACAATTATATTATATTGCTATTTTAGTTTAAAAATAAAAAAAAACTTTAAATTTTATATAATAATTTAATAATATTCAAGAACATACTTTTTATTATTTTGATTATCTTAATTATAAATATAAATAAATAAAATTTATTAACGATATATCAATTTAAAATATAAATGTTAACAAATATTATATTTTATTATGATAATAATTTAAAAATAAATTATAATATTAATCTTACTATATTTAATCTAAAAAATTTAATTTAATCTGATTTTAATTGATTTGAGTTTAGTATATTATTGAATTAGATTATGATTAACTATTTTTAAATTTATTTCAAATTTAATCTAATTTAAATCGTTAAAAAATAAGAAGTTTTGGCCTGCTATTCATTTTAGTGTAACTCATATTTATAAAATAGTTTTGAAAAATTATAAAAAATAGCATCCTTAAAACTTATAATAACAAAATTAATACCTTAATAATATTGAACGAGTCTAAATTATTGTCGTCCTTAATAATATTGAACGAGTCTAAATTATCGTCGTTCAATTTCAATTAAACATATGTTCAAAAAAATGATGTATCAATCATTTTTTTAATTGTAAAAATATAAATTTAAATACAATAGATGCTTTTTTTTTATTATAAATTTTAAAAATATTATTTTTATTATTTTTTCAATAATTTTTGGTTTCCAATTAAATTTGTGTGGCTGTACAACTTTCCATGTTTTGTTAAACTCAAAAAATTTTAGTTCAATAATTAATGATCGTTACAATTTACTTGTTGAATATTATAAAATATAGTAAAATTTTGTAAAAGCAACACTATCTAAAAATTTGAGAGAAACAATTTTCTTATAGTCAAATGGTTGGCATATGGTGTAAATTTGTAAATAATTTAATTGATTATATAATTGAATTATATGTATAAAATTATGGGTTTGATGGATAAAAAAATTATAATTGTACACAAATATTTATTTAACGATAATTTTAAGTGCTAATTATTATTAATATTATAAATATTAATATTGATATTAGTAAATGAAGAAAAATGAGTTTTATTCCACTTCTTTCCGTAAAGTTGTTTGTTGATCTAAAAAAATATAATGTAAATTTTTAAGTATTACTTTTGTAGTATAAAATTTTAACTTATGTTACTTTATTTATTATCTTAATAAAATTAAGGTGACGGTTAAGTCACTTGTGGATGAGATTTTATAATATGGAATCTAAGATTTTCAAAATTATGCAAATTATCATTATTATAATTAGATATAATTTAATATTAAATGTGTTTAAATTACTGCAATTCAATTTCAAAAATGTTTAATATAAAATAATGAGTATAACTTTTTTAAAACAGTAAAAATATATGAGATATAAAAGGTATTATTTTTATTATTTTATGAAGAAAAAAATAAAAAATAAAAGTATATTTTTAAACAAACACCAAAAATAACCTTATATTTTAATTGCATGCACTATGCTAAGCAAATAAATTTGGTATTTTTTTTAAACTGAGAGAAATACAGAATATGGATGGTAAAAATTAAATTACGGCCGATAAAGCAAATGTGAGGTTTTGGATTTGGGTTTGGCTAATGCTTTACGTTGTTAAATCACTTTGGTAGGTTGGATTTGACTTCTGTTTAAACAAATATTTGAGTTTAAATTGTATAATAAATTATAAAATAATATAATAAAATTATTTATTTTTATAAAATTTAACGCGACTTACAATTCAACAAGTTAAAAGTATAAATATTTTGGAATTGGGACGATTTTTAACTCATTTGAACTAAATATAGCTTCAACTTATATAATATCATATCAAATTGTTTAAACTTTGACTTATCATTTAAATAAATTTACATACATATATATATATATATATATATATATGAGTATAATTAAACAAAACAAAATTGTTAAATGCATACGTTTGCATCAACAATAGTTTCTTAGCAAAAATTTGTTTTTTTGCATTAACAATAATTATATTATATCATGTTGCAAAATAAATAAATAAAAAATGAATAATTTTATCACTTTTAAATTATTTTATCATATATATACTATAATTAATATAAATATAAATACTTTATTAACATTAATCTTAAAACAAGAGTATGATGATAATTAGGAAGAATTATTATGATAAACTTTTGTTCTCCAAGTAGCTTTACATAGTTTGTACTCCCGAGGAAGTTGTCTCCGATTTGTGGGGAGCAGTAGTTAGTTCATCTCTGTTTTTTTAGGAGATAGTTGTGGAATTTTATATTCTGAACTCAAATTCAAACTCACATGATGCCAAGTGTTAGCCGTTTATTAGATGGATGAGTTGTGAGTATGAAACTTTGAATATAGATCAAAGCTGTCCATTCGTGTGTGGTCTCACATGGAAGCATGTGCTTACGGTCACAAGTAGTCAGATGTAGTGTTTTGGACTGATGTTGAAAGAGCCAAATCCTATTTGATTTTAAGTCAACTGGACAATACTACTCGTTTAAAGGATATGAGATATGTTTGTATATCCCACTACATAATCGATGGCTTATATAATTTGTAGAATAATGTCAAGCTTACAAGGTTTATATTTTTTTTTTTAATTTTTTTCCCTTTTATTTGTCTAATTAAAATGAACACAATTATACTTAATTTTATATCAATGGTTTAAAATTTTTGCATGCAAGTATATATGTTAATAAAAAACATAAACATAACAGTAATTAATATTGAGAAAGATTAATATTCCAATATTTAACTCCTTAACTTTACTATTCAGGTCTTTTATGCAAATAGAATAGGCAAATAAAAAAATTAAAAAGGAGGAAAACACAACTAATTAATCCACACTAGTCAAACGTTGTATATGAAGCTTTTTTTTTTTTTTTTCTCTGCTCATAAATGTTGGTCAAATCACTAAATTCCCTAATTTTGCTTATAATGTTTTTTCTTTCTTTCCAATGAGACATGGATTTATATTAATTCAACATTTTTCAAACATTTTAATACCTAAATATTAAAATCCAAAAGGCAAAAAAAATTAAATAATTGTTGGGTGCTTATCAAATAGAAAACATATTTTTATCTCTTACTTGAAATATGAATGTTGATATTTGTAATGGCTTATGCGTACATCATTTCATATATAATAAATTATTTGGCATTTATTTAATATTAATTATTTTATAATTATTTTATCGTATTAAAATTTTAATTTTATATTCTATTTATAATTAATCTATAATTTAATTTATAAAATAATATAATGTATATATAATATTCCTTAAAATATTATTTATGTATTATTATAATATTAATAATATTCAACCACACCATTTATAGTTATCATAAATTTGTAACAAATAATAATGGTTCAATGAGAAAAATGAAATAAAAACAAATAAGTTACATCATCGCATGCTTCCTTTAGTTGTACTTTTAATAAAATGGTAGACCGTGGATGCTAACACAATATTTTCTTTTTTAATTATATCAAAAAGAACGGTTTAACTATTTTATTATTTTTATTTTAATTTAGTTATTTGTTTCAAAAAAATAATAACAAAAGAAAAATTAATCAATTTTTTAATTTTATTCTTGTTTTTCTTATTTTTTTTATTATTGAGATAATAATTTTATAGATTGTCATTAGCATGGTTACAAATTAATAAAAATAAAAATTGATAATTTATTCTTGTTTTACTTCTTTATAATAAAATAATTAAACTATTGGTAAAATAAATAACAAATGAATGAATTACTTAATTGATATAATTAAAAAAAATACGCTGAAGACAATGCAACTAAATATTTCCAGTTTTACATGCTATGATGTTCGTCTAAGTATATTCTATATAAAACCTAAATCCATCTAAATTAATTTTGAATAAAAATATAATTATATTCGTATTTTTATTTACTTATTTATTTATATTTATAACATATATAATTTTTTTTAAATTACATATAAATTGATATCGAACAAAAATATTATTGTGTTTTTAAATAACAACATATACTATCATTTATATTTTATTAAAACCCTAAAATATTAGACACTTATAATATTAAGATTATTTTCCTAATAACTATATCATCCTGTGTTTTTCTAAGTTGTTAAAAGTAGTATATGCACACATTCGTAACAATTAATTTTAATAATATATTTTATATATATATATATATATATATATATATATATATATATTATTAAGTACTTTTTAAAATAATATTTTATAATTGATTAAAATACTTATGATTAATTTATTATTATTTATTTAGATGTCATTATTTTAAATATATTGTAAATTTTAAACAAAAATATAAAAATTAAAATATATAACGAATCATTTAATTATTAATAATTTAATGTAGAAAAAACAATAAAATTTAACGGATGATATGACAACCTTGTCATTCAAAATTTAATCCATTTCTATATAATGAGGGTATTTTTAGGAAATTTGTTCATATTTGTACTAAAATCAACTGAACAAATAACGTTGGTTATTGTTACAAAAATATGGTTGTTAAAAATTAAAATTAAATTCTATCTAAAAAATGATTTAAAATAAAATTAATTTAATTTAAATTGAATTGAATTAAGTTGAATAGATTAAATTTTTATTTTTATTTATAAATTTAATTTTTTTAATAACGAAATAAATGTTGAATTAAATTTTATTTTTTAAAATATTGATGAATTTATGACCCAAAAGATTATTATTTTCAAATAATAAATCAATAAATAACATTTATTGTAATTATATAATCGAAATAGCATCAAATTAAAAATTTCTATTTAATTGCACATCAATTTCATAAAAAAAATGCTTAATTTAAATTATAAGACATATTTTTTTTTATTTGTAATTTCAAGATTAATCTAATGAATCATCCACTTTTTTTTTTTTAAAATAAAATAAAATAAGAATATTAGAAAATACAAATATTTTTATTTTTTAATTAAAAAAATTATAATGTAAAATCTAAAATAAAATAAAATAATATTTTATTTGATTTGATCAATTTATGTGTGACTTTCAATGTCAAAAACTAATTAAAATCAATTCATATAAAATTTTCAATATTAAAAAACAATCAAACACATAATAGATTAATTTTAAAACCAAATTAACCTAATAACATAAAAAAAAATCAAACAATATGCATTTAGTTTATTCAAATTAAATGGTTTTGTTATATAATTTAAATTTTGGAGTCTTAGATTGAAATAATAAATACAATATACATATAGTTAGTCCGTTTAAATTTATAAAGAAATTATTAGATATAAAAAAATTAGTAGTTAAAATGTATAATATAATTTATTATTTTAAAATTAATTTAATATAATTAAGTATAAGTTAATAAATTATTTTAAATAAAATATAAAAAAATATTATATAAATATTAAAATGTATTATGTATAAAAAAAAAATGTTCGAAAGAGAGGGAGAAAAAAATTTGGTTCATATTATATAATTATCAAAATGTACTATGTACATAAAAAAAAAAAAAAAAAAATAGGTCGAAAGTGAAGGTGAAAAAAGTTTGGTGCTACTTGACTCTGACTGCTGTGTTTGATTTGACCGAAAAATGATAGATTTGACGTTATTAAATATTTATAATACAATATAATCATTGTTATTTATACATTCTTTAGAAACAAATAGTTGCAGAAGATTAATCAACTTTAATATGATTTACTAAATGATGATAGCGGAATGAAACATTCTTTTAAGGGTTCAAGCAAGTATGGTCTCATTATGTTCTACTTTGTAACGAATTCACACTTTTTCTGCAATCTTTTTTATATATATATATATATATATAATTCAATCATTTTTTTTTTAATATTATTAATTAATATTTGATAAAAAAATAATAGTAAAATTGATTGAATATTGAATAATACTTATATATATATATATATATATATATATATTTAAATTGTGAAAAAATTATTTATTATTATTAAAATAAGTAATAATATAATATTTTATAATAATAAAATATAAAATTAATATAATTATTAAGCATAAATATTTAATATTTTTTGAAAAGATAAATGAATATAAGTCGTAAAAAATATAATATAATATCTCCCAAATTGTTGTATTTTTCAAAGAAAATATGACCGGATTCGGAGTAACACAGCCTGCCCTAACTCGATCTAAAAAAGTAAAAAATGTGAATCCAGAAGCGGAAAACACAGTGGTTTCTTCTGAAAACTTGACAGCAATAAAAGGGGGCCTAACCATACTTGGTCAGATCCATTCTTTGGGCCCCATTTTCTCCTTCAGCATTTGTGTTTCTTTCTCTCCATGCCAAAATTTTCAGTTTCTGCAGAAATATAGTGACTTTTTAGAGAGGGAGAGTTTCAATCTTTAAATTAGGGAGAGAAATAAGGTGGGGTTTTAGTTTTAAGTTACTTACACTCTTGCACATATAAAAGAGATTTGTGTTTTAACAGCTTGAGGATCAGAGAAGCCTCTCAGAATCTTCTTCTGTTTTCTTCGGGAAAAAGAGGTGACCATTTTTGGCATTCGTTTCTCTCTGTGTAAACCTTACCCGTTTTCTAATTGTTTTCTCCAAATGGGTCTTTCTCAAATCTATCCCAAAATGGAAACACTTCATTTTCTTTGCTTCAATTGGATAGTGAGAGAGTGAGACCAGATTATATCTCTTTAGATATCAAATGTTTTCTATTTGACTGAAAAATAGTGGCTCTTTGTTTAAACATATTTCATTTTCTGTGGTTCCTATAAATACGTTTTGCTGATTTAGTGTTGCGTCCTCTTTCTGCAGCTTCGTTCACTGTACATACCATTTGAAAATTAATTAACTTGGGTTTGCCCCAAACTAAAACAATTTAGTGAACTGAATTCTCTGATTTGAAGCTCATGGATGGATTATTTGACACCATTTTTTTAGATTTGAAGTCTAGTAAGTAAACAGATCTGAATTTACAAGGAAATGCTATTGTTTTCTGACTCAGTGAGACGCTTATATATTTCTATAAATTATCGTTCGGCATTTTGTATTTCCCTTTTTTTAACACCATTATTTTCTCTTATTTACTTCAGGTGAAGTACTCCAGAGAACCTGACAATCCCACAGTGTGAGCACCTTCTTCCCATTTTAACATCATTAGCTCTTCCATCGTCTGTCATCGAAATCTCTCGGCTTCTCTAATAATAGTTCGTGTATTCTTTTTGGGTTTGGTACAGCTTGTAAAGCAAGGGGATCAGATCTCAGAGTTCATTTCAAGGTATCTTTGACGATATTATTATTTTTACATTCAGTTTAATGTATTGTTTCGGATTTGTTTGCTATTGAATCTGATGAAAAAAGCAGGAGCCTCTCTTAGACGTCAGGAATATCAATTATCACTGTTATTGGGTGAACCTCGGTTTTGATATTTGTCGAGGAAGGTTCAGCAAATGGGTTAACATGTTGTTTCAGCTATGGCTATCAATATTTTGTGTTTGTTTTATTACAACTTAAATACAAACATAGAGTTTGAATCTGACTCCTATATGACAATCACTTAATCTCTTAGTCCCACTGAAAGATATACATAGGGTTTTTCTTAAATTATCAACCCTGATGAAAAAAGCAGGGTCATGTTGCCTCACAAGAACTGGGCTCTCGTAAACTTCAGAAATATTATAATTGCATTATTCTTGGGTGAACCTTTAGATTTACCTATGACTTGAAGGTTTAGTAAATGATGATACATTTATTTTATACTATTTCTATCACTAGAAATTTGCAAGGAACTTGTTTTTCCTATACATAATTCCTTAAAGGAATGGATGTGATGTTTATTTTTAGTTGATTGGTTGTGAAAATTAATTCAAATAATGCTTCTCTGTGTAACATGTGTATATTTTATTTCCCCTGCAATTGTCATTCTAATTGAATGACAGCTACATTCCGAGGTCTTTATTCCCTTTTCCCAACTTCATTTTAAAAACGTGGCTTAATTAGATTTCTAATGCATCGAAGGTCATGTTTGTATGAAGTGCTTCAAAGTCTTTGGGAAGTTGGATGAAAAAACTTGTTTCTTAATAATAAATGCATCACCAATGCTTAGAATTGTGAAACTATTAGGTACCGTTGCTTTCTCTATCTAATTTGGGTATTGTATGTATATTTGACTATTTGGTTTTGGATTCAATTGATTTGGTACATTAGGGCTTTCTACTATAAATTCTGCAGCATGTTCATATTTGAAAAATCTGTATGTCCAGCTTGAGAGGCATGTTGTACTTGCCCGGCTTCTTTTGGTCAGTTTAATTTGTCATCTTACTTCGGATATCCTATCAATGGCTGAAGATTGTTCCCTATGGTTCATCATACAATTATTAAGTACTTTTAGTAGGATGCACATTCTTAATTTTTTTGAAGTACTATTTGAGACTATCATTTATGGATAAGTCATTTAATGATATTGGTATTTTAAAACACTTTCATATTCTATCCACGTTGTGTAAAGTAGACTGACTTGTTAAGACATGTTTCCATTTCAGAGCTCTTCATGGCTGGAAATGATGCACATGATTTGACATCTTGAGCAAATAAGGAATTTTGCAATGATGGATCCTGGGGAAGACAGCTGCAGGTTTGTTTCCTTACCAGCCACCACTTTGAGGAATATGTCATCATCGTCTTCAGCATTCTTTTCAGCAAATCAGTCACCGTTCTTCTCTCCACGATCACCATCATGTCAATTATCTGAGTCAACAAGGTCTGAGGCTCAATGTAATAGCATTCAATTAAGTGCAGATCCCCTTAGTTCTAGCTCTAGAGTGCCAGACCCGGAAGATCTTGCAAATGTAAGGTATACTAGGCCCGAAATGTCACTGCCCCCTGCTGCTTGTACTTCTAGCAATTTTGAAAAGTTTGATTGTGTATCTTCGCCAGCTGCGATGTCTAACAGAACTCCTTGGTATAGAACAGTTAATGGAAATGGGTATTGTGGATTTAGGGATAGACTGATAAAATATGGGAGACAATATGGAGCCTCATATGCTCCACCTCCAATTTCTCTTTCTCATAACAGAATGAGGAGTTGTGATGTTTTCATAGGTTTACATGGACGCAAACCTTCTCTATTGAGATTTGCTAATTGGCTCCGTGCCGAATTGGAGGTTCAAGGACTTAGTTGTTTTGTATCGGACAGAGCTCGATGTAAGAACTCACGTAAGCATGGAATTGTTGAGAGGGCTATGGATGTTTCTTCATTTGGGGTGGTAATCCTCACTAGGAAATCATTCAGAAACCCATATACCATTGAAGAGCTGCAATATTTTTCTGGTAAGAAAAATTTGGTTCCAATATTCTTTGATCTGAATCCTGATGATTGTCTTGTTAGGGATATAGTTGAGAAAAGAGGAGAGTTGTGGGAGAAACACGGTGGAGAGTTATGGGTTTTATATGGAGGATTGGAGAAAGAGTGGAAAGAAGCTGTTAATGGCCTTTCGCGGGTTGATGAGTGGAAACTTGAAGCTCAGGCTGGTAATTGGAGAGATTGCATATTGAGGGCTGTGACATTGTTGGCTATGAAATTAGGGAGGAGAAGTGTTGTAGACCGTTTAACCAGGTGGCGAGAGAAGGTGGACAAAGAGGAATTCCCTTTTCCTCGAAATGAGAATTTTGTTGGTCGGAAGAAAGAACTATCTGAGCTGGAATTTATACTTTTTGGTGATATTACGGGGGATTCAGAGAGAGATTATTTTGAACTCAAGACCAGACCCAGGCGAAAGAACTTGACAGTAGGGTGGGGAAAGCATAGTTCATTTGAGGAACGTCGGAGCAGGAAAGGAAAAGAACCAGTTGTATGGAAAGAGTCTGAAAAGGAAATTGAGTTGCAAAGTGCTGATCTTCCTCAAAGACAGCAACATCAGAAGTCAAAAAGTTGTGGAAAGTATACAAGGAGAAAAAGATCAGCAAAAATTTTGTATGGGAAAGGGATTGCATGTGTGTCTGGAGAATCAGGAATTGGCAAGACAGAGCTTCTCTTGGAATTTGCTTACAGATTTCACCAGAGGTACAAGATGATCTTATGGGTGGGAGGGGAAAGCAGGTATATAAGGCAAAATTATCTAAATCTCTGGTCATTTTTAGAAATTGATGTGGGGATTGAAAATGGCTCCGAGAAGAGCCGAATTAAAAGTTTTGAAGAGCAGGAAGATGCAGCTATTTCTAGAGTACGCAAAGAGCTTATGAGAAACATACCATTTTTGATTGTGATAGACAACTTAGAAAGTGAAAAGGATTGGTGGGATCACAAACTTGTAATGGATCTACTTCCTCGTTTTGGTGGAGAGACCCACATAATAATATCCACCCACCTTCCTCGTGTGTTGAATTTAGAACCTTTAAAACTCTCATACTTATCTGGGGTGGAGGCAATGTTGCTCATGCAGGGAAGTGATAAAGACTATTCAATTTCAGAAATAGATGCTCTAAGGGCTATTGAGGAGAAAGTAGGAAGGTCAACATTGGGACTTGCAATAGTTGGTGCTATATTGTCTGAGCTTCCTATAACTCCGAGTAGACTATTAGAGACTATCAACAGAATGCCTTTGAAGGACTTGTCTTGGA
Organism: Elaeagnus macrophylla; assembly: GCA_029378325.1. Taxonomy (NCBI): domain Eukaryota; kingdom Viridiplantae; phylum Streptophyta; class Magnoliopsida; order Rosales; family Elaeagnaceae; genus Elaeagnus; species Elaeagnus macrophylla. The sequence goes on from CM055645.1 coordinate 28,432,828, forward strand.
ATGGTAGAGAGACTCATTCATTGAGGCGCAATACTTTCCTTGTCCAACTCTTTGAGGTTTGTTTCTCAATATTTGATCATGCAGATGGTCCTAGGAGCTTGGCAACTAGAATGGTTCATGCAAGTGGTTGGTTTGCACCTGCTGCGATTCCAATTTCATTGTTAGCTCTAGCTGCTCATAAGATTCCTGAAAAACATCGAAGAACCAGATTGTGGAGAAAATTGTTGCATTCTTTAAGTTGTGGTCTTACTTCATCATACACCAAAAGATCAGAAGCGGAAGCAGCTTCCATGTTGTTGCGGTTTAATATTGCGAGAAACAGCACCAAGCAAGGCTACATACATTTCAATGAGGTCATCAAAGTTTATGCCCGAAAGAGAGGAGTGATTGGAGCCCCTCAAGCTGTGGTTCAAGCAATCATCAATCGTGGAACAGTATCTCAACATTCAGAACATGTATGGGCAGTATGCTTCTTATTATTTGGATTTAGTCGTGACCCTGTGGTTGTTGAACTCAAGGTTTTGGATTTGTTATATCTTGTCAAGGAAGTTGTCTTGCCTCTAGCAATCCAAACTTTTATTACATTCTCGCGTTGCAGTGCTGCTCTGGAACTCCTCCGACTGTGCACCAGCGCCTTGGAAGCTGCTGAGCAAGCATTTGTTGCCCCGGTTGATAAATGGTTGGATAAATCACTGTGTTGGAGGCAAGTCCAAACTAATGCTCAGTTAAACCCCTGTCTTTGGCAGGAGCTAGCACTATCAAGAGCCACAGTGTTAGAAACAAGGGCCAAACTAATGATCAGAGGAGGGCAATTTGACATAGGTGATGATTTAATTAGGAAGGCTATTTTTATCAGAACTTCTATTTGTGGTGAAGATCATCCGGACACCATATCTGCTCGTGAAACACTGGGCAAAATTACAAGGCTTCTAGCAAATGTTCAGATCCATACTTCACTATAGATTCATTTTCATTTCATTGTAAGCAAAATTTACACTTGAAAGTTATATACAAGTGTCTCAAATAAAACCATTGTCAGTATACCATTTTGGAGGGATTTGCAATACCATTTCATTCTCTTCATAGAGATTTTGAAGCATTTTCAGAAATTATCTCTTTTTTTCTTGTTGGTGCACATCACATTTTACACATTTACATATCTGATTCTTTGGGTTTTCTGGATATCTGATATAGGGCAAAAATTCAAGTTTTAGGCTTCAATGACCAAGTTTGGTTATTATTAATTTTCCTTTGGGGGTCTGATCAACAAAAGGTTTCTAAATTACAGTTCATTATAGTGATTGGATATTTTTATTAACCCTCTTATAATAACTTTCAAAATTCAAATATTTGTCAATGATTTTGTTATTGCTGATTTATTGTTAATATCAAACAGTGATGTAAATCAGGATTTAACAGGAGAATATTAGCTTCAAAATTTATTACTACTATTAGGAAGGCAGGTGATTAAGGTCAACTCTAAGTTTGGAAGGTCTTTAATCTCGTTTCTATTTCTACTAGAAAATAGGCTAGGCTAGACTTGCAATAGTATTTTTTTTTTAATATATAAATATAAATATTAAAAATGATAAAGCATAATGCATAATTTCAATTTTTGTTTTTTTTTTTAAATAAAAAGGCAGAGGATGGATTTCATTCAAAATAAGACAAGCGTACGTACCAAACCCAAGGGTAATCATTATCTATTTCTCCACATACCTGACAATTTTCAGTTCGGTACTTTAAATATTAATTTAATGACATAAACAATACTTCCAAAATTGGCCGACGAAAAAAGATAAGGTAAACAACAATAAATTATTTATTATTTATGGTATAAATGATAATATGGTAATTTAAATTAATAAAATATAAAATTAATTTAATTATTAATTTAAAAGTTACAAATACTTAATATTTTATAAAGAAAAAAAAAATATGAATGGTTAATATATATTTTAAAAATAATGAATAATATTTTGTTAAAAAACTAAAAATTAAATAGAGTTGATTTCACATGGAAGTTTGGTGAAAATTTTGGAAAGAAACTGGTCGGGCAGTAAGTAGGACGTGTTTCTCTTCTGACCAGCTAGAAAATGAACATGCGGCATTATTGATCAATTTCTCAATTCAAAAGTGGGGCTCAAGTAAAAAAATATTAATAATTTCACGACCGCGTGCCCCCACGCAGGATCGAACTACGGACCTTCAGTTTACAAGACTGACGCTCTACCACTGAGCTATAGGGGCTCGCTTAAAGGCAATCTGCCTTTAGAAAAATAAAGAAATGTTTTTATTTTTTTGAAAAAATTCTAATGCAAGGTAAAATGACATGTTCCTGCTACTAAAAACTCACTTATATTATATGTGGAACTCAGAAGGCAATCCATAAGTTAAACTAGTAATCTTGAAATATATGATTATTTTTGGTGGAAAGTTCAAGCTAATTTATTACATTTTTAGTGTATATTATATTATTTTGTCCGTAATCACAATCTTTGAATTTCTTACTCTTAAGCTAAAATATATCAAGCCAATGAAAAAAAGAAGTCAAATTCATAAATGGTTATGTTCTCCAATATGCAGTTTTAAACAATAAAGCTAGTTCTGGAGACAAATGCATTCAGAATATTGAGCTAGTTGATACAATTGTAATAAAAAAAAAAAAAAGAGAAGATATATTTAAATACTAAATCATAGTTTTAATTTTACACAACTGCTATAAAAAGGGCCAATGAAGCATGACTTATTTTCCACATGCCTACAGTTTCCTAGGGTTTCAGTTTTCCAGTAGCAAAATATCATATACTGCAACTGACAATTAGTAGAAAACCAGCGTTTCGCAACTAAGGATAAACACTTTAATTAATTATAATTTTCATCATATATATTTATATATATATATATTTATTATTTTTATAAAATAAATTTATACAATTCTTATTTTTATAGATAACAAATTTATAATGCGTATCTAATAGTAAATTCACTTTAACTCTTTTTCTTTATAATATTTTTTCTATTATTAATATTCGCACTTTCGAATTCCCACTTTAACTCTCTTTCTCTCTATTATTTTCCTCTCCTTTTTTTTTTTTCCTTCCCAATTTCTCTTAACAAGAGCCGACACCCAACTCCTTTTTGGGCTTTTTCCTTTCCTTTTACTCCTCGTCCTCTTTTTTCCTTTGCTTTTTATCAGCTCTTTTTATTCTTCTGATATTCGAATTTTCATTTCAATTACATCCAATCAACCAGCCAAGGGGTAATTAAATTTCCTAATCTCAGTTTCTCGCAATCAATCTATATTTGCTTAGCTGCTTTATTTTCTAATAGTCTATACTTGTATCTATTTGCGTCTGTTTTTCTGTTTAGTTTCTGAAGCTTATTAGTTTATAATGGCGTAAATTGCTTTTGCTTCTACTCTACCTGCTTCCTATTTGTTTTCATTTTTTGTTTGCATGTGGTTGATTTTTTTTTTGTATTTGATCTTTCACTGATTTCAACTAGGTTCCTAATAATCTCTATTGTTGTTTGTTTACACTCTAGCAGGGTCTTTTTTTTTTTTTTCCGTCATGTCTAATTCGTTGAAGGCTTAAGATCGAACTTCTACTTTGTCTCTTTTCGTATATGCTCTCTAAGATCATAATATGGTTTGTAATTATGTGTTTCAAACGTGAACATAGAGTGGTATTGAGTAGAGAATTATGTGCTTCTATAGCTAGATGAATTATGATGTGCAGCTGTTTTCAATATTCAGATCCAAACTCTCTGATTGCAGAGAACTTTTTATTATTTGCTTCATCTGAAATTCTTTTATGAATTCGGAACTAATTTATTTTGCATTTTAGCCTTTTTCCTTTTAAGAAATTGATGGTTACTTTAAATCAAGGAATTTGATATCTCTGTTGTTCGCTAAATTTGGACATTAATGTCCAATACTGCTTTTTTTTTTTTTTTAATCTTAAATAAACTTATTTTTCTTTTTAACTTTTTTGCATTGGCAAGGGATATGCCGCACCAGAGATAAGTGAAAAGACCATGGGAGGCTGTTGCTGCTGTTGTTGCTCTAAAGGAACTGAACATTCTAGTGCTCCTACATACTATTATGTAAGGATATATTTGTCCTTCAATCATTGGATGCTCGCCGTTGGTTCTCTCACATACTATTTATTAACTCTTCTCTTTCTAAATGGAGAAAATTTCTCCAAAGTACCAGTAGATGCAAATATTGCTCATCAAGCTCATAAATAAGAACTCCTGGTATAATTAAAATAAAATAAAATACATTGAGAATGTATGTACCATGTCTCCCCTCTGTTAATAGGGAAAAAGTGGGATTTTGAAGCAGTTCTTTGATTACAAAAATGACTTATAACCTGTGCATATTGATTAATTTACTGCTAGTCATTCATCTTGATAAATTTTCAGTACCCTAGGGCATCAGAGGAGCATCTGCCATTGTCATCTCTCCGATTTTCTTCCTCCGTGCTATCTACAGTGCTCCTGGTTGATACTAACTTGGATACATCAACCCCTGATACTTTCAGATCGCCTCCTGCGCCAATTCCATATGATGTAGCGGTGGGTCGTCCCCATTCTCCACCTGTGGCTCAAGAAATGTGTGCTAACAAGGGTGATGTTACTGTTCAGACAACAAATTCAGATTCCGCTCAAGAAGCAGATGGAGGTGACCCTCGACCTCGAGTTCCTTTTACTAAGCTTGAAGAGTTGAAAGAGGACTGTAAAGTACAAGCTGATTGTAAACTTGACTTAGCGAAACAGTCAGAAGTTGAACTTGCAAAAACAATGGAATCTTTTGCTTTAGCAACAGAGGATGAAGATGTTTGCCCCATCTGTTTGGAAGGTAATTCAAATATTATTATTTTTCAGCTTCTGTAGAACTCTTTTGTCAGTTTCTCATGCTTAGTGACATTGATCTTGTCACTTTGGCCAGTCTAGTTGCAAGCTTCATCTTTTTCCACTTGCAAATGATGAGCTTCAGGGCTTCACTAGCCAAGAAAGAAAGGGAAGAAGGAAAAAAAAAAAAAAAAAAAAGGTGATGTGAGCTTCTGTTGATATAGACTTATTGTTCGAACCACACTTTCTTCTTCTCTGCAGAATATGACGATGAGAATCCAAAAATTACCACAAAATGCAAGCATCATTTTCATCTTGGATGCATTCTTGAATGGATGGAAAGAAGTGACACCTGCCCTGTGTGTGACCAGGTTTGGGCTTGATTAAAAATGTTTTCATTAGAAATTCTAATCTATATATTCCTCAGCAAACATTATTTTTCTTTCTTTTCGCTAACCAAAAAAAAAATTATTTGCTTTCTGATGCAGGAAATGATATTTGACCCCCCTATTGATTAGAGGTGGCCTCTGTAAACATGTTCCCTAAGAATTAGAAGACAGGATTATTACATACACGTTTTTTTCTTTTCAGTGACAGCCACATTTTACTCTTCCCGTTTGGTTTATACCCTAAAGGAATCATGTCAATTTGCTCATTGTTGAAGTCGAAGAAATTATAACGAGGTCGGCAACAAATTATTGAGAAAGGCATGACATGTGTTATTCCTCTTTTATTGCATAGGGTTTTTAGTTGCATCGATCATCCAAAGTGAAGATTAGTTGTCCAAACATAGCCTATAGGTTTTCATTCTCTCTTCCAAATATCTGTTAGAATCACCTTTCATGAATCTGCTTGGATAATGTGGACCAGTGTTATCTTTATGCGTTCTCGTTTGAATTGATTTTTTTAAATGGGATACAGTTGCATCTCTTGGGATGAGAAATCTGATCAGGGTGGTAGAGGACCAGGAATCACATGAAAGTGCTTCGTGTAATTTAGATGTTCCGTGTAAATATGTTTGAATTGCAACAAATTTAATTGGAGTTATGGAGTAGTAATACTCGTAAGACCTTGAAGTTTTGAATGAATCACTTTAATGAGGGTTTTTTTTTTGGAACAGTTATATCATTTTAGTGTTTGCTATGTATAAAATACATATTTTTCCTTTTACTTTTGTGTTAGAGTACTTTGCCAGTATTTATGTCTATAGTAATTCCTAGTTGATTAGTGGAGGCATAATAATAATTGTTCGGGAGAATCTTGGTGAGAGGGTAATAGTCGGCGATCGATCTCTTTAATGTTCTACTATTTACATATTTATACTAGCAAGTGATTTTTACTTTTCCACGTGTACTTGGTTCATAGGACATTTGTAAGGTAATGGAGATACGTCATTACAGAGTTAATGTAGTTGGGACTCTTGACATTTCAAAAAAACATATGTAAGTACAAGTATAATTGTTTGAAAGTGTAGCGGTATTTTCTTGGGCTATGGCTTGTTAAAATGAGCTGATGATAAAGAGATATAGGTTGGAAGTCGTCGTCATTGATTGGCCTGAACATAACAGGTTGGCCTCTTCATACATCGCTGAGAACAGAATAGGCTGACCATTTTCATACATTCTTTGAACACAACGGGCTGATCTCTTCTTATAGTTGAGAACCTGAACAAGCTGGGGTATTTCATCAACTGGGCTAAACACCCGTACTTGGGTTAGGCCTTTGGTCTGTGTGGGTCCCCTACCAATGCATATGCTTATGGTAGGTAGGGGTTATGTAGTCTTATACCAAACATGAAATCTTTCATTCTTTCAATTTTTATGAAAGTGGAAGAATAAATATTAGTGCTAAGTGGCATTGGTAAATGCTAGATCTATAAAAAGGGGGGAGGTGAATTCATTTTCACTTTTTACCTTTGAAATGAAGCATTTCTTGAGAGCATTTAAGCTCGCTTGAGAAGATTTTTCAGGCTGCAATAAGGATTTTTATTTGTTTTGTCAAGGATATTTCAAACAGTGTTTTATTTGGTAAGTTGTGCATATTTTCAATTCTTATTTACGGGCTAGGTTTCCTAACTTTTTGGATTAGGATTTTTCATTGGCCCTCCAAAAATTTCACGTATTTTGTCAGTTGGTGCCGTCATTTTAGGAAAATCGATCATGATAGTTGAGCTCGTAACGATCCCCTATTTGGATAGTAAGTAATTACTTTTGATTTGTTTATAATTTTTTTTGTCTTTAAATTATGGATGACGACCTCAACGAATATTTAGCGACCTTTTCAAGTGATGAGTCCCTTGGGGACTTGTGCAGCATAATTATGAGAAGTCTTGAGCAAGACATTTTAGGGAGTGATCGGGGCTGTCAAAGAGGAGACGGTGAACGAGCTACATCATCTTGGGTGATCAGCTTGACGCAACCTTGGCTTTACTAGCCCAAACTTTGTCCCGTAACGTATTTCGACTTTCGAGTGTCCCCCTTGTTGATAGGAAATACGTCCTAAGAAACCAAAAAATCATCGACCTCCCATAAGTCACACAAAAGAGAATAAGTTTCAATGTGTTCGTTCTCCAAGTCTGTTGACCTATGAAGATGTCAAAAGGATTTAGGGTGGTTATTCCTTTCCACACATTATGATCCTCCCCCGAACTATGTTACTTTTCATGAGGAGCATTTGAGGTTGGTTTACGATTTCCTTTATCCCGTCTTATGCGTTTGTTTTTTAGTTCTACCTAACTCGCCCCTAGCTAATTAAACCCAAATTCATTAAGAATTTTGTTATGTCTTTTCATTTCATTGTAAGTACCGAGTTGGGAATTAAATTGGGCATTCCTAAGCTGAAAAATATGTATATTATAAAAAAGAATGTGGTGGATCAGGAACGAGTTTATTTGGCAGGTCTTTCAGAGAGGGGATTGTTTTTGATATTGCCTGAATCAGTTTCAGGTTAGAAAGACCAATTCTTCTATGTTTTTGGAAGTCTTGGATATACAGATGATGAAGATACTATGCCAGTTTGGTGTAAGTTTAACACTTTTGACTTAAGGTTTGGGGTGGCCTATCATGATTTTTTTAATATTTGCTTGAGATTTTTTGAGAAAAATTCAAGGGCCAATTAAAACGAGTCGAAAATTTAATTGAATAGATTGGATTCTTCTTCTGTACAAGTTGATTCTCCAAGATTTGTAAAGTTTTGAGATTCCAACGATATTCTACGGATAGAAAAACTTGGAGCCTCATGAGGGACGCCAAAATGTTCGAGAGAATCTTTGTGAGAGGATAACAGTAGACGATTGATCTCTTTAATGTTTAACTATTCACATATTTATACTATAGGGTGATTTTTACATTTTTACGTGTACTTGGTTCATGGGACATTTGTAAGGCAATGGAGATATGTTATAAACCCCTGTACAAAGATAATGTGGGTGGGACTCTGACATGTCTGAAAAGTATATGTAAGTACAAGTATACTTGTTTAAAAATGTAGTGGTATTTCTTGGGCTGAGGCCTGTTTAAACATGTTGATGATAAAGAGATATGGGCTGAAAGTCGTTATTGATCGACTTGAACATAACAAGCTAGTCTCTTCATACATCACTGAGAACATAATAGGCTGCCCATTTTCATACGTCTTGAACATAACAGGCTGGCCATCTTCATACACCATGGAGAACACGAACGGGCTGGGGTATTTCATCAACTGAACACTCCTATTTGGGTTGGGCCTTTGGTCAATGTGAGCCCTCTACCAATGTATATGCTGACAGTACGTAGGAGTTATGTAGTTTTATACCTAATAATAATAATGAACAAATGTAAAAAAGGAAAGATCGAGGAGGTTAAAAAAAATAATAATTGGGTCGACAAGCACATCAAGGTCTGAGACTTTGAGTGTCCAATATGTAAGTTGTTGATTGATGCTAAGAACATTGATTGAGCTTGTTCAATCAAGTGGGTGCTTGGAGGGGGCTATAAGTATGATATAATACTTTCAAAGTAGGTCCTCATTGCTAGTTCTCTTTGTAAAATATGACTTTTAAGTCTTCAGTTGTTTTTCACACTGCAAATACCAAGCCCGGAATTTGGAATCTGACTTATAAGCCCAGTAGGCTTATTATCCTATTGACATAAAAGTTTGAACGACTGATCCATGGAGAAGAATTCTAAGCCTATTTATTTTTCAGTTAGGAAAATTTTATTTATATGTGGCATAATATTATGCCATATCTATTTCATAATCTATTTAAAATATTACAATTTGATTATAATATTTTAATTCATATAATTTAATCTCTAATATTTCAAAATTATATTTTTTGTTAAATTAATTTAACTACATTATACTTAAAATATGGTAGACTGTTACTTTGGCTTTTTTTTTTTTGACTTATCTCACAATTTTATTGAAATTAATATTCTTATAATATTTTTAGTAAAATTAAGTTAGAATTTTTTTTTTGACTTATTTCAGAATTTTATGAAATTAATATTCTTATTATATTTGTAGTAAAATTAAGTTAGAAAACTAAGTTAGACATGTAGTAAAATTACATAACTATTTCGACAGTACACTAAAAAGAAACCCTTTGCATCTAAAATAGAGAAATTTTTTGTTTGAACTCTGAACATCTTTGATTACAGCATGGGTGATTATAAAAACCTTTTGTGTAATTAGGGAACATTCCCTCCAACTGTCATAATGCTAAAAAAAAAATATAACAAAAACACTCTAAATTAATTGTTAAACTCGCACAGCATAACATATCCATTATCTTGGACAAACACAAAACAATACACCCGATACTAACCTCCTTTGAAACTCATTATCAGCTAGAGCTTGCAGCATATAATATAATTTGTTTCATCTGTTCGCTTTTACTAGTTTGCTTCTAGCATTAATTATTAAAGAACACATGACACGTATAATAGTATAATACTGAAACTAGTATTCCTTAGGAGGCCACATAGTAATATAGTATTGACGCCCACCTCTATTTCTAACATGTGTATTTTTGTTTGGACGACACCTGTATCTCTTCTCTCTAAAATATCTCTAAATAAAGTTCGTAATTATCATAGCTATTTTTCATTTCTAGCAAAATAACTAAAATAAAACCGAGAAAAATGGCTAGTGATTCACATACGACAAAAAGATTTGGACACGTTTTTTCTTTAGCTCAAAGTACGACACTAGTTGTTCCAATCAGTTCTTGTTAAGTTGTTATCAGGTATCACCAGTTGAAAATTTACGAAAAAAGAAGAAAAATAATTTCATTCAACTATTTCTAGTGAGTGGTACTATAATTATTTAAATCATTCTATCTTTTTTTATTTTATTTTATATCCAATTATGGCTTGCGGCATGGGGATGTTTTGCGATTAAAGGGCATGCTGGTAATTGATGTTTTGTAAATGGTTTTGCAGCTTTCTTCTCTATCGTGATTTTTGGACTATTAAGACTTGATACCACGTATGTTAGGAGGTACAAAGGCTTGGCTGGAGCAACAGTGTTTCAGATGAGGTCAACGGGTATTTGTAAAAAATGTCTGGGAAATTACCAAAAATAACACCCCCTAAAAATTATAATAACAAAACTAGCACCCCCTTGTGTTCAATTAGAATTGAACGTTTCAATATTGAACGTTCACCAGTTGAAAATTCACGAAAAAGAACGTAAAAATAATTGAACGTTCAACTATTTCTAGTGAGTGGTACTATAATTATTTAAATCATTCTATCTCTTTTTTTTATTATTTTATATCCGAATTATGGCTTGCGGCATGGGGATGTTTTGCGATTAAAGGGCATGCTGGTAATTGATGTTTTGTAAATGGTTTTGTCAGCTTTCTTCTCTATCGTGATTTTTGGACTATTAAGGGTTGCTACCACGTATGTTGGGAGGTACAAAGGCTTGGTTGGAGTAACAGTGTTTCAGATGTGGTCAAAGGGTATTTGTAAAAATGTCTCTTAAGATCAGAAGACATTTAGTTTGTTTTGATGCATTGATGAATTTTTTTTAGCAAATAATTATTAAGAAATTATCTATTTCATCGGTCAATATTAAAGCTGGGAGGTACATGGAGAAATAAAGACAAGATCAAAGTCCCCCGCATATTATTGTGTGCCACAACAATTTTGCCAATTTTGGATGTGAAAATTTGATCATTGATATTGCTTAAGCATGTTTTTTTGGTGTTTTGTTATTTTTTGTAAGGTTGCAATGTTTGAATGAAATTCATTTTTTTTTTTATATCCTAGCACATCATTTTATTTTTTTTGGCTACATTCAAGCCTCGAACTCGAGAGCTCCACCTTATTATGGTGGTTACAATGCCGTTTGGCTACTAAGGCCTTGGCACATCATTTTATTTGTACATAATTCATTTTTTCAGACCAAGTATTTGAAAGAAATAAAAAAATAAAATAAAAACTAACTCAAATTACACCCCAAAATCGTCTAACTAGCTTGTTTTCAATATTGAAACTTTGGGCATAATTTTTCATTTATAGCAAAAATATATATAAGATTTTTATAATTATAAGGTGTTATAAATGTTTAAAAAATAAATTAAAGCATCCGTGAAATAAAATCACTAGATCTTTATATAAAACTAAAATATTTTTATTTTTATTTTTTAATATAACGATATGTTTGGTGTGAATTAAGATAGTGACCGACCAAGCGGTAAATCAAGTAAATCGAAAATAGATTGTATGGTCAATAACGGGTTGGATCAATTTCACACTCTGCCAAGTATAGCTTTGCACTTGTACACTTATAACCCCAACACTGCAAAAATATGGACTTTATACACTAGTAGAACTAAAGCTTAAAATTCAATCTTTGAATACAAATGGTGGATCACAGGACTGATACCATGTAATGGTGTTGCCTCTTGATCCCTAGCCTTAACAGTTGTCGAGAATCAGTTGATCTCTTTGCCAGCATATTATAGAGAAGCAAACTAGTGCGTACTATAGAGATGCATTATATTTATTCTTTGTCAGAGAGCATTTATTTTGTGCTAAACAATGATGTAATGCATATGTGCATTCAAAAGAACAACAAAAGCTGAAGATAACGACCTCAATTATAGAAAATGAGCAACTTCGATAATCAAATACCAGTACTGTTACTAATCTGATATCTAGGAACTTAAAGCTATAATATTGCTGGGGTAGATATTACAAGGTTAGGATTGCAAAGAGTAGTGGACATAGTAAGAAGGTGGTGGTTAGGGTCACCCCATATCAGCCTACGAGCTACAATTAGTTTGCTCTAACGGTTAGAGTAGGATTATGTATATTATTTATACATGAGTTTAAATCTTTGAACTGAGTCAGGCTCTGTATTTTAATCACCAATCTCTAACTTTGGAGACTCTCGACTTTTGTCTCTTAGCTGCATGGATGATGAATTCAGATATCACTGCTGTTTCATCTAATAGTTTCTGTAAAAAATAACAAAAAATAAAAGGACATAAAAAATACACACACACATATAAGAAACTTTGCATGTGATAAAACTAGTGTTAAGAGTGAGATGGACCTGCTGTGATGTAAAATGCCGCTCTACTATGCTAAGCATGTGTTGTTCTCTTGACAGATTATTGGAAATATTGCTTACCTACAATATAATAATACCCCAAACTCTTGATTCATCAAAGATTATAGCACTAACAGCATAAGTTACTCCAAAGTCAGTAAGCTTACGAGGTTGAAATGTCTGATATATCTGCGTAATGAATCTGTTCCTAGTTTTCCTAAGTTTACCCTCTGATTAACAACATAAACACGAGTCAATAGTATTAAATCGTATTCATTAGAAACATTATCATCTCAAATTCATCTCGAACTCTTACCGGTTCAAATTTGTGGATGGATTGGACTTCTTTGTAGCATCCACGACTTGCTTTCATTGATGTTGATGGAAGCCAGGGTTTTGTATGCCGAACTCTTGGCTTACTGATTTTCCGGAACTCAGAGCAAGCTGCTTGAGGAAGTAAATTAAGGAGAAAATAGTACTTTAAAAGCGGCAAAAATCTAAGGTTTGAAAGACAAGCAGTCGTACATGACGTTTCACATTGAGAAAATTAGAATTAACTTGAGACTAATGTAACTTACAGAAATCAAGTTCCTTGTCACCAATGTCAGAGCTACTGCTGGAGTTATCAAAGTCATTATCTTCTTCATTGCCGGTTGGATGTTCCAGCACACTCAATGCATTTCTTTGCAGCTTAACTTCAACCCCATTTTTTAAAACCTTGTATGTCAAAACGTTTCTCTTTAGACAAATTTCTTCCAAGTTACTTGATATAATTAATAAGGATTAATAAAAGGCATGAATTGGTCGTTTATACATATCTGACAAATTGCAATATAATTATTCACTTAAACCCAGTGACATACAAAGGAAGGAAGCTGAGAAAAGAGGGTGGGGTTAGAAATAGCTTAACCTTGTTAATGTTTTTTTTGCTAAGACACTTAGGCTTAATGTTTAATTGAATATTTGAAAAAGGGATTCATGGAAGAGAAAAAAAAAACTCAAATTACCAACTGTAAATTAGAGAATTTGTTGTCACTCACGAGTCTTAACATTCTGAAATCTTATACCTCTCTTAAGCAAAATATGGCAAAATAATGCAATGCAAGCAACCTATAGTAGTGATATGTATTCATCAAACGGAGTTATAAATCAAGAACACATGTTTATAGACACCGTTTTTCTTTTTAATCAACTTATGTTATTAATAAGATAGCTGATGAGGTTAATGAAAATCAGCCGTTAACATAAGTTCATAATGTCTACCCCCTCATTTAAAAGAGAAAAAAAATCTTTCTTTGCCAGACATGGACATGATCCACTAATATAAATCACAGTGCAGAGCTTTCTCCCAAGTGTTGCAGGTGTCAAAATGGAAAAGAAAAGAGGTCAATCGCTAAATATAACAATTCTTGTTTCGTAGGCCTAACCCTTGAATATTAAAGAGCAAACATTCAAGACTCCTAGTATTACCAAAAGAATCCAATTTGTAAAAGAAATCATATTTATTACAAAAAATCATAAAGGAACTCTATTTGTAAGAGAAGTCATATTCAATAGCAAAAAAATCATTAAAAGAACCCTAATTTATATCTTTTGTTCTAAATTTATCAAATATTGTAATTTCTGTCACAAAATACCTCAAGACTTGTAATATTTATTTATTTTTTAAGAAAAAAAATTTCTGAATTGCATTCTTCAGACACAACCATAATTAACTACCGCAGTGTAGGAATAAAACTGCTTGATTACACAAATAATATGCGAAATCTTGGGCAAGAAAATATATAAATAGAAAAAGGCGAAACTTGTTTGCTACAAATAATCACAAGGACAGGACCAAAGTTTAATTTCATAATTGGTTAGAACAAAATAATAAAATATCTTTAGCCAAAAAAGGAAACATCCAATAACTACCCAGCCAAACCATACCCAATAAAAAAGGAAAAATCAGCAATAAGCCAACAGGGGAATGAAATTGCATTATGAGTTATGACCAAGCAAATAACTGTGAATCATTAGCACGACAAATAATTGTCAATTTTAATAAATAAAAAAAATCAACATAATTTAAATGGAAAAATAAAAAGAGGAAGGACGGGGAATTACCAGCCAGTGCCAACCACCGAGACCGACAGCTTTCTTGACCACGCCTTGCAGACCAACCAAAACAGACTTGGTTCTGTTGTTACCAGTAACAATTACTTTAGTGTGTCTTGGTAATACTGAAAGTTCTTCATCCCCACTTTCTTCACGAAAAGGCGATATTACTCGGGAAGAACAAAGTTCTGCCTCCAGCATCTTAATCCTCAAAATTCGCCTCCTTGTTTTCAAAAGTAGAAATCTTTTTCAAACCCCAATTCGACAAATAAAGCAGTACCCCCCAAAACCTCTAAACTGGAAGCACTTTCGAATAAGAAGCCATTTTCACAACCAAGTGAAACTTCTTTGTAATGGGTTTTTCTTAATTTTCCTTCTTAACGTAAAATATGGGATCTCCTTCCTACCATTGTTTTTCCTGAAGTACGACGTATGGTGAATGTGACAAAAACAATAATTAGCAATAAACTGAATCAGACCATCAGTAGTTTGAGAGAGGAGAGAGACCTGCTTTCATGTGAAAAATAATTGTTGAGCTCTGACGCGATTTTCTTAGCAAGTGTTCAATGTTAAGTGCACGAAGATGGTACCCAATCACCAAAGTCACGGGCTTGGCTTGATCGCAATTATAAACGAACCACAAATGCTTCAGATCAAGGAATTGCTACTCACCTAGTGTTCCTTGAAGTGACACCATGCCAGGAACTGTGTGAATTTAGAAACATAATTAAAACCTAAAATGACAATCATTACTTCATCTTTTTAAAGTTCTATGGAAGAAAATAGAGAAGAAAATGAAAAATAAAATATATTATGTAGTATTCACAATATTCTATCAATAACAACATATACCCAAAATCCTGCTTGTTTACCGAGAAAAGCAGGGAACTTTTATTTATTCAAAAGCAACAAATTGGACCAGCAAATGTTAGCGGTCTATAATTTCATAAACAAACAAAAATCACTCAATTGAGTTGTGGGTAATAAGGGCATCAAATTTTCCAATACACAACACAATTTCCTTTATCTCGGAAGCAATTACAGTGTTCCAATTTCAGGGTAATGAGGGGAGAAAAAAGTAAAACAAAGAGAGGTTATTTTCTTTCAAATTTATTAAAGATAAACCAGCTCGTTGAATTTTAGCTAATGCAAAATACTGAACTAAATCAAAACACACCCTTCTACTTCACCTTCGAATAACATAAAAACACCACACTTCAAATACCATTAAAGATTAATAAAAAAAAAAAGGTAGCTAGAACTAGAAGGCATTGGAGTTGTGTATATAGAAAGTTAGAAACCATCAAATTCATAGCTAAAAGGCCTTTTGAAGAAAACAAGAAATTTCCTAAAAAAAAATAAAAGCATCAAAAGCTCAAATACCTGTTCAAATACGAGCAATACAAAGCTGTAGCAAATTAACGGAGATGAAAGCAAATAAAATGAGATTTCTATGTCAGAATTCTGAAGAAACTGAGATAGGATTGAACTCGTTTGGATTGGATACTGAAAAAATGCAGAGAATTATTTTCGTCCGGATTGAGTGAAAATGAAAATGGCTGAGAGTGAGAGAGAAACTCACCAAACACACTAAATGCTTTTACCAACTGCCAGATAAACGACCTAGCATGTTGCCGTACGGTCACGCTCGCTTGAAGACCGGCTTCACCGGTTACTGTTTTCATCTCCCTTGTCTGAGCGTCTTTTGTCTGTTTGTCTTAGCCAGCTTAAATTTCTGTATTGGGCTTCGTTCTATGGCTAAGGAGCTACGGCTCAGCTTGTTGTGTCTGAGCCAGCTGCGTATTCCTTCAATTAACTCGCTCTCTTTTGTCCTTTTTATGGAGCTCAAATCCGATTCTCGATCCTGTGGGTCCCCCCGTCCCCCCAAAAACATCAGAACTAGTTTTTTTCTCATATATATATATATATATATATTTTTTTTTATAATTATTTAATTAAATATTAGAGGTCCTATAATTTTTTTAAATATACATTTTAATTATATAATTTATGAATTAATCATTATAAATATTATTACTATAAAAATTAAACAATTTTAATCATTTAATTTTTTAAAATAAATATTTTTAGTTTAATAAAAGTATTAAAATTAAGAATTTATAATGTATAACTTTTATAAATAAATAAATTATAGGTGTTAATTTCAAAATTTAAGGGACTAAAAGTACTCATTTGTACATAATAAAATAACTGTAATATTTTTAAAAAAATTATAGAACTTTTAATATCTAAAATATTAATTACATAATTAAACTATTAAAACTAAATGATTCAGAGATATTTTATACCCGTTTTTTTTTTTTAAATCAAATGTGAGTTTAAAGTGAAACATTTAGGCCTATTTTTTTAAATTTTAAATTAACTAATTTAAATAATATAATAAATTATAAATTAATAATATATTATAGTTAAATACGTATATATTTTATAAAATTTAAGCTTAATTTTTATATTAAATTAAATTTAAATTAAACTCTCAACATAAATATTTCATCGACGAAGTCGACGTTATTCCAATTTAAGTAAGCTTCGAATGAAATTCATGTTAAATCATTCTGATTTTTACAACATCAAACTAAATTTATATTCGTATATACTGACAAGAAAGAATGTTTAAGAACACTACTATCTATTAAACATCAGTATTGTTGTGATATAAATTTAATGACATCTATATTTCAATAAAATATAACTAATGACTAAAATCTTATGTATTTAAATAGTTTTTATGTCACATTAATATCATATAAAATTATTAAAAAAGTTTAAAAACTAATAAAAAAACTTGCAACTAAATGTTCTATCAAAAAAAAAAAAACTTGCAACTAAATGTAGAAATTTTAATATTATATATATTAAGTAACATTGCTTAAGGTGGACATCAAATAATTGATATGCATTTTTTTTTTCTAGTTTAGGTCTATTTTATATTTTATAATTTATAGTTTATTATCAGATTGTATTTTTCACATAATATATAAATTTCATTAATTTTTTATATTTTATTCTCATTTTTTAAAATAAGAGATAATTTATTCAAATAATACTTATTTTAAGATGAACAATAATATACCCTAAATCATATATTATTTAATTTTTTTTTAAATAATATTAACACATGATATAAGATAATTAAAAAGTTTGGTACAAAAATAATGATCATAATATTCATCTATACTCAATTCTCGGTGAAATTAACAATGAAATAAAAAAAAAAATTAATGAAATAAAAGAATATTAATTATTATTTTTTATTTAATTTTATTTGTAAGTTTTTTTCTCAAGTAATTATACAAGAGATTTTTTTTTTTGGGCAATAAAAAAACTTATTAAAATATACATATTACCGTACAATTTTTTGATCATTGATTTAACGAAAAATTACACCTAATATCAAAATGACCCATTACAATTTTAACTTGGGGTAGCATTTAGTGCTTAAACATTGTCAACACTTGCTACACCCTCGCACAGCTTATGGATAATTCTATGGGTTTTTTTTTTTTTTTTCAAAATTATTCTGCGAGAGAATGGTTGTAATAAAAATTCAAGTATTTTGAGATAATTGCTCAATATAGCCACCAATCGGGAGAGCCATTTTTTATTATTGCATTTATGCATTAATT
Source organism: Elaeagnus macrophylla (assembly GCA_029378325.1). Taxonomy (NCBI): domain Eukaryota; kingdom Viridiplantae; phylum Streptophyta; class Magnoliopsida; order Rosales; family Elaeagnaceae; genus Elaeagnus; species Elaeagnus macrophylla. Next base: position 28,450,977 of record CM055645.1, read on the forward strand.
TGAGAATGGACGTAATTTTATTAATTAATAATCGAATTCATATATCATATATGAAGCTAAAGCTGGAAGCCAGTTGGGACCTCCCTCACTAATTGGGAGCTACATAATTGTTTGTAAAGTTATACGAAGTATATACATACGATTAAAATAAAACGTTGGAATAACATGAGAACACAAGTTAATGACAATTACTTTTACTATAGTTTTTTTTTTTAATGTAATTTAAATTATGTTTAAATAATTGAATATTACCTTATTCATAAATTAATGCCTTTTTTCTAAAAAAAAAAAAAAAAACTTTTAAAGAATAACAACTATACTAATATACTACATCTTTTTAGCCTGTTTATTAATTAAAAGATAATATATTATTATTAATATGAAAAATTTGCAATATATTCACATATACGAAGACATTTAAAAATTTATAATAAGTTATGCAAACTTCGCAATATAGTTGTGAAAAATTGATTACACGGGCAATTGGGTTGCACTTGTATGAAGTTGATTTTATGTTATTGATTGCGAATTTGCATAACTTAAATTATATTGCAATTCATTTATAAATATATTTTGTTTTTGGTATTATTTGCCTAGTGATGAATATGCTAATGGTTTTTTGAAGAATGTTTGTTGAGAATATGACTTGAGCTATTTGAAAGGTAACATTTTATTTATTTAAATAAAGCTTTTTATTATTATTATTATTATTATTATTATTATTATTATATATATATATAAAAAGAAGGAAGAAATAACTTAGTAGTTTTCAAATTGATAAATGATTTTAATCAAAATTTGATAAGTTGTTATTGTACTATCTACTTAGGATTAGTAATTTGTGTTAATTGAATTAGTTTAAGCTAGTTTGAATTTAATTTTTCATGTCAATTTTAATTTAAATTGAATTTAATTCGTGTAATAAATTATTAATTTTAATCAAACCAAAAAAATATGGGCTGCCTAAACTAGCTCGAATTGGGCTAAATTTTTATTTACATGTATTAATTAATTTTTTTTACCATATTTAACTCGATGTTAATTAAAAATATTATATATTTTTTTATATATTTTAATTTAATTAGAATGAATAAAATATCTGAACCAAATTCAATGTATTCTAATAATATTAAATATATAAATAAAAATTTTGTTACAAATTTTTACAAAATTAAAAAGTAAAAGTTCCTAAATCATAATTATATTGCAAAATAACTAAATAAATCACTATCTAAAATTAAAGTAAATGAATATTTTAGACTTAAAATTTATATAATTATGATTAATGATAACATAATATATTTACATATTATTAATAAAAAAAATACAACAAATTTGATTTTAAGTTGATTTTATATTATAAAATTAATCTTAATTTAATTTTAATTTTTTTTTATGTTATTCAAACTAATTTAAATTAAATTCATTTATATTCCATCCATGTTTAAATTAGATAACGGTGCTATAACATAAATTACTACCGCTACTAATCTTGTAGAGACAATTGTTATATCTAACTTAATCTAAAAAAAAAAAAAAATCTCTTCCCAATTTTTCTGCTTGTTTTGCAAATTAACTGTGATTTAACAGTATGAATCTTATTTAGAATATTTGATATTCGAGTTTTAATTAGGATGTGCGTTTAAATTGTATAAAAAAAAAACAGTTCGGCTTGTTTTAAATATTTTCGGCTTCACTGAGTTGCTGAATGCTACAATAGGGGCATGGCAACCGGAAGCCGGACAGTAACAGGCTATTGACCAGTCATTATAAAGCAGATGACGTACACGTGTCAGGGACACAGCTGTCGTATCTTATCCTAGTGAAGGGCAATACTGTGTAGTTATCTTAGAACTTTTTTTAGTTAAAAATCTCTAAAACTTTTCTTCTAAAATTTTGAATTGTAAATACGGAATAACCTAAAAGAAAATTATTCATTAAGGCGAATCAATTAAAGAATACAGTTAAACTGAAGAATATATATAACTCGCTCCTTGCTCCCATATCTGCAGTAGGTATAAACTTTTTTACCTCACTTCACTCACCCTTACGAGCCGAAGCTACAAGGAGGGGCCCTCCATAATAAATAAAATAATTTACATATAATACATATATTTTTAATTAATATATAAAAATTTAAATCATATTTAATATTTTTTAAATAAAATTATTTTTATATTTTAAATTATTAATATTAATTATTCTTTTAAAATATATTATCATATTAAATAATAATTTTAAACATAATATTAAAATTTAAATCATATTCAATAAAATTTTTAATCATATCATAATTATAATTCTAACATTTAATAAAAATAATAAATATTATTTTATTTTTATATAAAAATTAATTAATTATTTTATATATGTTATAAAAATTAATTAAATAAAAAAATATAATAATGTGTAAGATATTCTTTTTAAATTAATTTTTATTAAAAAAAACTCTTAGGAAAAAAAAATCAAAAAAAAAATATAATAAAATGTTTCTAGTAGGGAGGAATTATGGGGATTTGAATTTAGATTTGAAGTCCGCCCTTGCAGCTGGAGCGCACTGCAAAAGCCCCGCTTTCGTATTCTTGGGATTCAAAGTGTGGGACCCACTGTCCCTTCTCACCTCACATGCAGCCATTTTTCTCACTCTCACCCTCACTCTCACCCATTCACTCTCTAATTTAATTCCCTAATCATGAAATTTCATCTCTTTACCTCGAAAAATTATTATTGTTTCTTAGGTAAATAATGACGTGTAAATTAATAAAATTATTTAATGCATAATAAAAAAAATTGAATAATTTTTTTTAAAAAATATACAATACCTCTTCCACCTTTACATTTTCCTCAAAAAGAAAATCTCACTATGCATGTAGAGCAAGTATCCAGTACACTTTTTCCCATAGTAAATCTCCGCCCTTATATTATAGAAGCCAGGCAAAATCAGGTTTTATATGTTTTTGATTTTTATATTTCACCTCTTCGCAATTTGTATCGTTCTATCCTTCCTGATCAGTGATCACAAGGGCAAGCAATACACCCAAATAAAAAATTGAAATTTCATATTGATGTGACGTGTGGTTTTTTTACCAGAGGCCAAACACTCCAATTATATCCGTTTGAGTGACCAAACAGCTCTGCAATATCTACCCACAATTGTGTGCTTCGACCCACACACTTCTTACACGAGTTTTATCAAATAGAAAAAAATATGCTCTCTAACGTCAAATCACAAACTAAGAAAAGCGTGACAAAAGCAAGTGTAATGATTTAAATTCCGGTGGGGCGGGTAACTTTGAGTTTGGAGTAATTTTTTTAAATTAAATAAAAGTTTGATGTAAATTTGGATTTATTTTTTTAAATTAATACTTAAATTTAAATAATATAAAAAGTTGTAAAATAAAAACATATTGTATTTAAATATATATATATTTTTTATAAAATTTAAAATTAATTTATAATCTAAGTCAAAATAACATAATATAAATGTTTAACCTAAGTACTGTATTAAAATTATTCTATAGAATTGACTCAAACTTAATTAAGCTTTAAATCAAATCAAATGAAAGCCTGATCATTTAAATTTGATTAAATAGAGCTAAATTTACGTCCCTAAGCAAATGGAACGCTTTACGAAACATGGAAAGTGAGAGACAGAACCGACTGGGCTTTCTTAAGAAGCTTGTTACTGGATTTGAGGCCCAAATATCCGATTTCTGCCTTAATTTAGGGCTTTTTAGATGGGAAATCTAAACATCAAGTGAAGGGTGAATCTTTTTATTTTTTTCCACAAGAGGGAAGGCGGGTGAATCATTGAATAATGATGGAAAGACTGATATAATATATATTCACAATAAATAATAAAAAAATAAAAATAGAATATTTAAAGCTAAAATATATATATTTTAAAAAATAAAGTTATTACTTTACCTAAAATATTTCTTCGCTAATTAGAATTGTAATCGATTTATTCTACTAATCTTAATAGAGAGATATTTTAGTAAAATAATTATTTTATTTTTATAATATGTATTTTATATTTTTTAAACATAATATTTTTATACTTTTTATTGTTAGATATAAATATCTTTTATATTGTGTCTTTTATTCTGCTTCTCTTGCTATGGTAAATTAAAGAAGTATAAATGTAATTTGGCCTCTTGCTTTTTGCTTTTCATACGATAGATAGTTTGGTCTCTTATGTTCACGCGCAAGATATGCTAAAATTTAATGTAAGTTTGTAACATGGTTATACGAGTGCATAATTAAGTTTAAATATCTATATTCTTAACAAAATAAAATAAAAAAAGTTGAAAAATCTATATTCGAAATACAGGCAATCGTGCTTACATCGCGAGTTTTTTCATTTTATGATGATCACCCAATATAGTACATTTTGTCCTAAATTTAGGTGCATTTGGTCATAAATTTGAGAACCATTCATTTTATTATAATCAAATTAATTTATCTTCTGAACAATAGTCAATTTTATACAAAATGTCTTAAAGAAAAATAATAATTGTAAAATTTAGTGCTTCAAATTTATCACCATTGTCACTAACAATTACATATATTAATTAGACTACATGCATGAAATTATGAGTTCAAAGCCACGAAAATATATATTTGATTATTAATGTCCTCTCAGAAACAAGGTTGTTTTTATTGGTCAATTTTTTTTCATCACGACGGCCAAATTTTAATCAAGTTTTCAATCAACTCAGCTAATTTCACTTTGACCTCTGATAAATAACATGCACTTGACCAAAAATAAAAATAAAAAATAAAAGTATATGCAAAGAATATATCAAAATGCCGCCATAGATTGCACAGGGAAAACAAAAGAAAGAAGAAGAAATGACCCAATAGGAAGCAAAAATTTGATTGTAAAATCATATTTTGTTCTTTGCTCTGAAAACGTTGATAGTTTTTTATTTTTATTTATTTATTCGAAAGTGGAGAATTTTTATAACAAAACAGCTAATACAAGAAAGATTGCTTACATAGTTAAGAAGTTGGTAGTTGACGATCAATATTTTTCAATTCATTCCTTATATTCGCAATTCCCCTACAATGGGGGGCGGGGTGGGAAATTCCCTTCAACAACTCTCTTCGGATGTATTCATATTCATGGAGGATTAAAATGTCTACATAACAGATAAAAGTGGTCCATTGTAACGAAAATGAAAACAGATAATGGTGGAAAAAAGTTGAGCAACAAAGCAATCACAATCCTAAAGCTGTTGAAAACACATAAATCTCAAGCTCAGATGTTTCTGGTCATTGCAAGTGATAGAAATGTAGGACACAGAGAATAACACAAGGGACCAGAAAATAGCAGCCAGCCAAAACTTCAATAACAAAGACAAAGTTTATAAACATGCCAAAAATAAGAAAATAAATAAATAAAAACTATATAAAAAAAAAAAATCAAGCCTGAAGGAGGTTCTCAATGGCTTCAAAGAAAAGTGGTGCCAGTTCTGCATTTGGAGTCTTGATTGCACACTTCACCCCTGGGCTTCCAACAGCTGTAGTGACTTCGGTCAAGAAGGGTATTCCTTGTGGGATTTTTGCAGAGAAGTAGAACACATCCTGATTTGCGTGCTTGCGCCTGGCTATAAAGAACAAGTTTGAAGCAGCCAACCGGTCTAGGGTTGCTTCCACACTACTCACCACAATACTAGGGAAGTCCTTTGAAACTTCATTTGAATCAGGAAGGGATCTCCATGTCTGCAATAAGGACGAGTATCAGTTTGTGATTCCTATTGTCAAGATTCTTCGTCATCTCTGGCTGTCAGGATCTTTATTATTATGTTATTGTTGGTTAGACCCCCTTCTACAAGTTTTAATTTCCTATTTAAAGGACTATAAAAGCAACATGCCAAATAAGTCAATCCCATGTCATTTGGTCCTCGTACTACTCCAATAAAGGGAAGCGAGGACAATTTGAGTATCATACCCATCCCATTACGTCACACATTCACTGTATCAACCCATAATTTCTTCTGCCATCTTAATACTAAATGAGTGAGACTGCACTAAGTTCCATAGCTGTTAATTAATAATCCATGTTGAATAAAAACAGTTCTTACTAAAATTCGTTGTAGTACACATATAACTGTGCACTTACATGTGTGTGCTGTGTAGGCAATAAGACACATCAGCAATGCAATAAACAGCCACCGTAATACAAGTTTCCATAAACAATAATGATGGCCCACTTTGCTGGTTGAATGAGGGATAAAATGCATTTTTTACCTCCAGAAAACCGGCACGCTCCATTCTCCCGTCTTCAGTGAAAAAAACATGCAATGACATTTTGTCATTGAAGTACCAGACTGGTTGCTGATTGTTTTTCACAGCAACCTGCAAAACTGAGCTTGGAGGGCCTTGAGACATATTTTGGAACACCATTGGCAGAAGAGTGGCAGCAGATGTCCCAGGTTGCAATTGGGGAACCTAACACAAAGTGTACATCCATGTATTTAATCTTAACCATGTAAGGTGGTACCCAACACAAACAAAAAAGATAAAAAGTAGGAAAATAAAATTGCTGAAAACCATCTGCTTCATCACCTGCAAGGGTCCACCTGCTGCAAGACCAAATGTATTTTTGTTAAATTGAATCATGAACCCATCGAGAGGAACCTGTGAGTTGTTCTCAAACAATATGCTATAAAATATTTGCCCATCCTGTCGTGTAAGCTGAGCACTGATCTGTAGACCTTGACCAGTTGATGCAGGTAATACAACAGGCAATGGAGGCCTGCAAGTAAATTCATAAATTCAGCGAGGTCAATTTCAACCCCTTATCAAAAACCAACCAATCAACTTTTTTTTTTCCCAATCAAAGTAATGTGTTTAAACTGATGTCCAGGCACCCAGCAGACACTCACTAAAGTGTACAGTATCATGCAAATTTGATTGGGAAGGTGTTATAATTCATTTCTTAAAAGATCCTGAGTATTAATCAGAAGTTCCTCAAGTGCAACAATCCAAAATACATTACATACAAATTAAAAAATTCCCAGCAGTCAATTGACTCTGCATCTAAAACACCAGTAATGCCCAAAGAAGAGTTTGCAGACAATGTCACACTTACCCAGTAGGAGCAGCAGGCTCATCAACAGGGACAATGGCACTGTTATCCAGCCCTATCAGATCACCAAGTAGATCAGGGACAGGTGCAGCTGGTGCTGGTGTGGCTGGTGCAGGAGCCGGTTGTCTCGTTGCAGCATATGGAACATTACCCGAACTAATTGGTGGTGATGCAGCACTATCAGCAACATTTGCAGATGACTCAGAGTATCCTGCTTCGCTCCCTTCAGGATACTCTTCGTCTTCAGTTTTCTGGGTTGCAGTCCTCAAACGGGTTACAAATACTTCTGGGGGCTTATGATACACAGAAGATAATGTGGCAATGTTGGCAAGAAGCTCGTCAAGAAGAGATGGATCAAGCTGGTTTGAATCATCATTGATCACCGGCTTTTCAGCTAATACAACATCCTTAGCTGCCTGCAAGAGTAGTAGGAAGACTCTTATGGGTCAATATAGACTATTTAACAACTGTAAACCAACCCCCATGCAGGGACCGAGAAGCTGATTCATGATGGTATAAATGTCAGGGAAATGAACGAGGTGCTATTAGGTAAGAGCTTTAATCAAAAACAGAAAGGATAACTTTATTCAGTTCTATAAACAAATTTCAGGTAGAATCATATAAATTTTACTACAGTATTATATTGGAGCTAACTCTAATTATTCTGACTTGTATGCCAAAATACTGCACCCATACAATTCCCAAAAGTTTCCAGGAAACAATAATGAAAAAGTAAATGCCGTCATATCACAATTTCAAAAGAGTAAGAAAGGAGGGGGGCCACTGATGATGGAAATAACAACCAAAAGTAAAATCTAACAAGACCTCAGGGTCGGTTGATAAGAGCCTCCAATATATATATGCGCGATCACGCAGATCAGGGTTGTCTGTCTCCACAGTAGCATTATTCAAAACCACCTAAAAAATGAATTAAGTACAGTGAGAGTCCACCTTAAATATATCTAAGCTAGCAGTTATGATCCAAAAAATATCAGTGGCCTTTCGAACATCATCAAAATCAAGGTAGGTGTTCATGCTCTAATAACCCATTTGGAGATAAATGAAAGGTAAAGGTGGGGAAAAATAAAAATGTGGGTCTGATACAGGAAAATCAGAACGTACCTGTATCATCTGCTGTGGGCCCTCCGTTGGCTTCTTGAGAAAAAGTTTGACAGTTGCGGTCAGCAATTGCAACTGGACTTGGGCTGGCTCTTCAGGGAAGCTCTCCAAAAAGCTTTCAAGGAGCTCATCAGCATTGTCAATTCTTTCCGCATATTCCCCAATAATCCAAATCATTGATGCCTTAAGGAAAAGAACGAATTAAGGGAGACATATAAAAGAATGAGAAATTGTTGATAAAAAAATTAAAAGAAAGAAAGCTCAAACAGTGAAACGTTATAGTAAAGGAAGAAGGATACTACCTTAGCTTCAGGTTCATCTAAAGTGTCTAGGCTCTCACAAAGTGTGGCAATGATGGATTCATAGCTGAAAATAGATGGAGATTCATGACAAAGTTTGGAAAGGAAAAAAATAAAAAATCACAGTATAAAATGACATCAAGAAAGAATATGATAAAACAACTTACGTATTAGGGTACCTCCTAAATATATCTTTGATGACAATAATTGCCTCTTGAACCACATAGTTGACTTTGATCTTGATTAATTCAAGGAGAACACTAATACATCTCTCAGCCGCTCTTTCTAATTTGATGGCACAGCGGCCAATGGCACGAACAGCTTTCCTAACAAAATCCACATCAACTTCTGTAGCATATTCTTTAAACTCCAACAGAACCTGCAAAAGGGTTGTAAAATGTCAAGTCTTAAAATTGATTATCACAAAAAAGGGAAGCATTTTTAATCAGAGTCCATGACAACATGCCTGGTCAATGTTCCTGTCAGAAGCCAGCTTTATCATGATTTCTAACTTTTCCATCTTCACATAAATTGGATCATTGTACTTGCAAAAGAATACCTGGCAACAAATTAAGTAATCATAAGCGGCATCCCACATGACAAGATCACTTATACACGCACAATTATCATGCCCCTGAATTCTTACATGGCCAAATGTACCTTCAAATTAAACAAGCAAAAATTGAGACAAATATTTGTTCACCTTAATTTCATGGGCAAGGATTGTAGGACGTCTTTGTACTATGAGGTTTATGTTCCGTAATGCAACATATTGAATTTCAGGCTCAGCAGAGAGTAATGTCACAAGTGGAGGAGCCATCTTTTTGCAAAGATTTCTGACCACATCAGTACTAGTGATAAGTTCCATCTGTTGGAGGATCATCTGCAAGGAATAATGTGGGAACGATAGAAATATGATGTATGTCCTAAGACAACAGAGACTAAATCATTAGCATCAATTGGTATTGTTGCTGCAAAATCAACTAATAGAAACATCACCTTCACAGCTGACAGTACAACAGCGCAGTTAGCATGTTGTAGTCGAGGTGTAACTCGCTCCACTATATTTTCAGCTTCACGAGCATCAGCTGCCTTATATCTAGAAAGTGCATCCAATATAAAAACTTGACCCCACCTGAGCAGATGAGTTTCGAGTTAGACATGAAAAAAGAAGAAAAAAAAAGTATCCGCTACTTCCTATTCGTTCCCACCCTATTATACAGTTAGTTGTCAATCAACAGAAATAACAGATCTAAAATTTGTTAAAAGGGAAAAATATATGTTGTAGTGAACATACTCTGTGCATTCATTTAAGGCCGTAAGGAGCTTTGAGAGTGTATGACTAGTGATCTCAAAGATAGGTTTGTTACTATTCTCCTGAATTTCAGCAAGTGCGGCGACAGCATTTGCTACAACCATTGGGTTGTTGTCAGAAATCAAATCCTTGAGAGATTCTAGAAAACCCCTATCCTCAACTAATTCAGCATTTATGTCATAGAGTTTGGCAACACATATAGCTGCAGTCTTGCGAACATAAGGATCATCATCCTGTCAACAAATAAAAGGGAGACTCGTTACAATGGATGTACAAGCAAGTAAAACAAAGACTCTTTCATAAGGAGGGGAAAAAGGGAGAAAAGCGCAACACAGGCAACATTTTTAAGAAGTAATGACTGAAAACTCCAAGTAAATTAAGAAAAACTTGATTATCATTTTCAATGGCCAACAAACACAATAACAATATCAACCTTTAAACATCTCTGAAGTGGATCACAGAGATATTCTGTGATTTTATCAACACGAATGCACCCCATAGTCCGAACAGCCAAAGCACGAATTAGTGGATTTGGGTCTTGAGAATCCTGCATCAATGGTCATGCAGCAATAAGTCATTATTGAAGAAATCTTATTTTCAAAATACATTACCACTAAAAGACATGTAATTCCTTACTATAGAAAAGGAAGTCATGAGCATCAGTTAGAATATAAGTTATAATATTTTCTTATTATCATTATTCTGTAAATATATTGTATTTATTATCTTTCCTTAATTGAGATTAATATGTGTATATATATAACCTATTAGGTTAATGAGAAAACACACAATTTTGATTTCTAAAGTTAATTTGGTATCAAAGCTTTGAGAAAAAGAAAAAAAAATATTTCCGCTGCGTATCCATTGCCGCTGCCTCGCCGCCACCGTCCTTGTGCCGCCGAAAAAAAGAAGCTGTCATCCTTCTCTGCGCTTCTCGGCCGTCGTCGTGTTCTATCACTGGCCAGTTCCTGCAGTCGCCGCTACCCATCGCCGGCCTACCCAGATCTGTTTTGCCTTTCCAGATCTGTTTTCCTGTTTTTCAGATCTGTTTTCATATCTGTATCTATTTTCCTATTTTCCATATCTGTTTTCAAATCTGTTTTTTCCTCTTGTACTGTTTCAGATCCAAACAGTACTGTTCCTATATATATCCATTTTTTCCTTTTTCGATCCACTTTTCTTAAAAAAAAAAAAAAAGACAGTAACCCATTACCACTATGTCTAAGGATCCAATGTAATCAATCTTCCACACTCAACCTCAAATTCCCAGTAAAATTATTTCTACCACCATACAAGACAGTTCATCCTCTGTTAATATTAAATTGGACGGCACCAATTACCGTATTTGGTCCAAGATTTTGGAAATACATATTGCGGGTAGGGAAAATAAAGGTTATATCACAGGAAGAAGTTGCTCCTAAAGAAGATGATCCAACTTATGATAAATGGGAAGCTGAAGATGCCATGGTAAAATCTTGGCTCACCAACTCTATGACAGATCAGTTGATGTCTCACTTTGTTCAATGTGGCACTGCCAAGGAAGTTTGGGATTCAGTAAGACGAAGTTATTTAGATGTTTCTGACTCGTCACAAGTGTATGAGTTAATGAAGAGGTCATTTCAGCTTCGTCAGAATGGTCGCTCTCTTGCTGAATATTACAATGAAATGAATTCTATTTACATGGAATTGGATTATCGCAGACCTAATGATATGACATGTGCTATTGATATTGAAAAACTGAGAACTCGTACTGCTGAAGATCGAGTCTACATGTTTTTAGCTGGTTTAGATCGAAGTTTGGATCAAGTGAGCAGTCGGGTTTTGGCTACTTCTCCTTTACCAAGTCTAGAAGAAGCATATTCTTTAGTCCGTCGTGAAGTACAAAGGCAGGCTACAATGGGTACTGAGGACCATCCTGAACCATCAGCTCTCATTGTTCAACAAAGTAGACCACGTTTGGATACTCCATCTGCAAATTCTGGTTCTCGCTTCTGTACCTACTGCAATAATTCCAATCACACTGTTGATGTTTGTTGGAAGAAACATGGCTATCCAGAGTGGTACAAACTTAAGCAAGCTGAACAAAAAAAGAAATCTAGTCAGACTACTGCTTCTGCCTCTCAGATTTCTCGCATAACTCCTCAAGGAGGTAATTTTGATTCTGCTTTTATTTCTTCTTCTTCTAACACTTGGCTTATTGATTCAGGAGCCACTGATCATATGACTAGTAATTCCTCTCTCTTTGATTCTTTAACACCCTCTTATGTTAAGTCTGTACAGGTTGTCAATGGGGCACCAATGTCAATTTTGGGAGCTGGCAATGTCTCCTTATCACCCACATTTTCCATGTCCTCTGTTTTATTTGCACCTACTCTTAAGAATAATCTTCTGTCAATTAGTCAACTCACTAAGAATCTTGATTGTTCTATAACTTTCTATTCTACTCATTATGTATTTCAAGACAATCAAACGAAGATGATGATTGGCACTGGTAGAGAAAGAGGAGGTCTTTATTATTTAGAGAAAGGGTCTGGCAATACTAGTTGTGGTTTTCAAGTGAATAGAGGAAGTGATAAAGAAAAAATTATGTTATGGTACTGTCGTTTAGGGCATCCATCGTTTGTTTATTTGGAACGTTTGTTTCCTAAACTTTTTTTGAATATTTCTGTTTCAAGTTTAATTTGTGAACAGTGCATTTTTGCAAAAAATAATCGTGCTACTTTCAAAATTAGTTCTAATAAAAGTCTTATTCCTTTTGCTTGTGTTTATACTGATGTGTGGGGTCCTTTTTCTACCCCTACTGCCTCTAGACATAGATATTTTGTTTCTTTTATTGATGATTGCACTCGAGTTACTTGGCTCTATTTGTTGAAATCTAAGGGTGACGTTTCTCATGTTATTCCTCAATTTTATAATATGATTGTCACACAGTTTCAGGTATCTGTCAAGGTTTTTCATTCTGATAATGATCGTGAGTTCGTAAATCAATCACTTACTCATTTTTTTAAAACTCATGGCATCATTCACCAGACGACATGTGTTTATACACCTCAACAGAATGGCATAGCAGAGCGTAAGAACCGACACCTTCTTGAGGTGGCGCGTGCCCTATGCTTTACTATGCGCGTTCCTAAACAGTTTTGGGCTGAGGCTGTCATGACTGCTGCCTTTCTTATAAACCGCATGCCTGCTCGTATTCTAGACTATCATACTCCATTGAGAAAATTATCTCTTTTTCACCCGTTATCTTCTGCACTTAATATATGTCCTAAAGTGTTTGGTTGTGTCTGTTATGTTCATGTCCATGCCCTTCATAAGGACAAATTTGATCCACGTGCTCTTAAGTGTGTTTTTTTGGGATATTCTAATACACAAAAAGGGTATAAATGCTTTCACCCACCTACAAATAAATACTTTGTATCTATGGATGTTCAATTTTGTGAACATGAGTCTTATTTTTCGGATGATGTCTCCTTGATTCCTCTTCCGGGGGAGATTCATAGTAAGGAAGAGGAAACATTGTGGTTAGAAGAAAATAAGTTGTGGATTTCTGGTAAGGGGGATGACTCTCCTTTAGAATGTAATGACTCAAATCCTTTGAGAGGACCCGAACTTGGAAAAGAGGAATCAACTAAGGAGTTGAGGCCACCCCATATGTTCCATCTGCAATTTGGTGGAAAAAACAAGGATGTTATTGCTATGACCCCATCTTCTAATGTGGAGACTCCTCTTGATGATACTACCGTGACTTCAAATGACTCTTCCGAAGTTGACCCTGAGGTACATGTTTCTCATTTATCTTCTACTAATGATATTCTTGTTTCTGACGTACCATCTGATCATGTAGTAACAGAACCTACAATTTTAGATCCACTGAGTAATGCTCAAGATAGGAGATATCCTCTTAGAAGTCGTAAACAGCCTGATAGATTAGGCTTCTCTAAGTCTTCATCTAATATTGTTTATCCCATATCTGACTTTGTTTCTTATCACCGTCTGTCTCAAGCTCATTTAGCGTTTGCTCTTCAGATATCTTCTGTACCTATCCCTAGTCATTTTCAGGAGGTTCTTGATGATCCTAAGTGGAAAGTTGCTATGATAGAAGAAATGAATGCTCTCCAAAAGAACTGTACTTGGGAGTTAGTTGAATTACCTAAGGGAAAGAAGACAATAGGTTGTAAGTGGGTGTTTACAGTTAAGTTTCGTTCCGATGGAACATGGGAGAGGAATAAGGCCAGAGTAGTGGCTAAGGGCTATGCTCAAACTTAAAGAATTGACTACCAAGAGACATTTGCTCCGGTAGCTAAGATGAGCACTGTTCGAGTTATACTTTCTATGGCCGTGAATCTAGACTGGCCATTACTTCAACTCGATGTAAAAAATGCATTTCTTCATGGAGATCTGTCAGAGGAAGTATATATGGATCCTCCTCCTGGTTTTCAAACAAAAGATGGGAAGGTGTGCAGGTTGAAAAAAGCCTTGTACGGGTTGACACAGTCACCTAGGGCATGGTTTGGCAGATTGAGCCGATCAATGAAGGAATATGGTTTTAAACAAGCCCAAGCAGATCACACTCTTTTCTATAAAAAGGTGGGTAATGATATCACCTTACTTCTGGTTTATGTTGATGATATGATTGTTACAGGTAGTAATTCTGATGAGATAAAGAAATTACGTGGTTACTTGGCAGAAGAATTTGAAATGAAGGATTTAGGAAATCTGAAATACTTCTTGGGTATTGAAGTTTCTAGGTCTAAGCAAGGGCTTTTCCTCTCTCAACGGAAATACATACTAGATCTCTTGACTGAAACTGGCAACTCTGCGTGTGCTCCTGTAGATACACCTATTGAGGTAAATCATGGTTTAGCCATTTATCCTGATCAGATTCCAACTAATAAGGAGAGATATCAAAGATTAGTAGGAAAATTGATTTACTTGACTCATACTCGACCTGATTTATCTTATGCTGTTAGTGTGGTTAGTCAGTTTATGCATAATCCGAGTGACAGGCACATGGAAGCTGTGAACCGAATCTTGGCCTATTTGAAGTCTTCTCCAGGCAAGGGTATTTTGTTCTCAAAACATGGACATCTTGACATTATTGGTTACACAGATTCTGACTTTGCAGGATCCAAGATGGATAGGAAGTCTACTTCAGGATATCTTACCTTTATTGGAGGAAATTTAGTGTCTTGGAGATGTAAGAAACAGAACGTGGTGTCATTGTCCAGTGCAAAGGCCGAGTACCGCTCTCTTCACCATGGTATTACAGAGCTTTCTTGGTTAAAGATTTTGTTGAGTGAGCTTGGTTTTGGTCCTAAAAAGTCTATGACTTTATTTTGTGATAATACTGCAACAATTGAAATTGCAAATAATCCAGTGCAACATGACCGAACTAAGCACATTGAACTTGATAAAAATTATATCAAAGACAATTTGGATGCTGGCATCATTCAAGTCCCATACATTAAGAGTGCTGATCAATTAGCTGACATTATGACCCATGCGGTTACAGGAAGTTCCTTTCATACATCACTATCCAAGTTGGGCATATGTGATATCTATGCTCCAACTTGAGGGGGAGAGTTAGAATATAAGTTATAATATTTCCTTATTATCATTATTCTGTAAATATATTGTATTTATTATCTTTCCTTAATTGAGATTAATATGTGTATATATATAACTTATTAGGTTAATGAGAAAACACACAATTTTGATTTCTAAAGTTAATTCTTTCAACTATATTTGGGTGTATTTTCATATTAGAAGTGTCAAATTGTGCGCTTGTTGCAAAAGCATGCTAGTTGTACACAAGCTTAAGACATTTAGTATAAATTTCATTGAACGAAACTCACTTTTCCAAAAAGAGTATTTGCACAATGTCATGACAATACCTTAATTGAATTGACAATTTAAATGATGTAATGGAGTAGTAACTATTTTGGAAATGGAGAACTATTGTGATAATAGTAATACCAATGATAGAAGCATGCCACATCCCACTAACTATTCTACAATTTAGACTAAATACAACTGATTTAGAAATACCATTTTAAAAGCATTCGACAGGATATATCCATCTAACCAGCCATATGAGTTCTTTTATCCCCTAAAAGAGTCACATAATTCAAACATGATTCTATTTTGAGAACAGAGGTGAGAAGACAAGTCAATTTATTCATTCATAAGAGATTAAGAACGTTAATAATTAAGAGGGATGGTTTGTTATACTCTTACCTTAACAAATGTATTCACTGCAAGTATTGCCAAGTCAGGCTGGCTTTTGGCATAATTTATAAGGTACAAATAAACAAGCTTCTTCAGCTCCAAATTTTCAGTTTGCATGCAATTCACTACATCTGTAAAAAGTGAAGAGACGTCCTTCCCAACCGTCATTGCAGCAATAACCTTCTTTACAGCATCTTTTCTCTTATCCTGCATTAAATGTAAAAATCAAACAAGGCTTTACTCATTTTCTTAAAAATGATGCACCAAGGAAAGATAAATAAAAATAATAACAATTATCTATGACAAAATTGATGAAATTTTGCATCTAATACCAACTAATAAAGGCCTAATATAAATTTATAATTGATAAGTAAATGGATAGTACAATCCGTCTAAAAGCTATATCTATTGATTTTTTTTTTAAGTATTTATATCTTACATACGATATAAGTGCAACGCTTATATGGCTTAACACAAACTTTAGTCTTAGCTTTCTTTCGAATTTTCGAGTACCTCGTTATAGGAAAGAGGGAAGTAAAATTTAAATTAAAAAATATCACAGATGTAAGACACAAGCGCATTTTAGCGATTTATTCATACCAGCTTATTGACACGCTTACGTCAATGTGCTCTCAAGCATTCTACAAATTCGAAATTGCATGGGAGTAAATAATAACTTTCATTTCTTACAACATATTATCAGGAATGGAACAGAAATAAAATCATCACTAAAACAATTCAATTAAACATAAAAAATTAGGCTACCACGTAGAAAGCAATTTGCTGATATGGAAAATAAATCTAATAAACGAATTAGTACCCATAGCAGCAGATCTGCGAGCAATAGGCAACAAAATAACCGAATGCACACAATAAAAAACCAAAGCTATGTAAAATCGGAGATTCGCAGCCACAAAGAAAAATACAAACACGTGCAGGTGGGGAACAACAAAAATACCTTGTACTGAGAATTGAGCTCCTCCTTGAGCTCAGGAATTTCACCTTTCTTGGTGGTGGAGAAGTATTTGGAGTCGTGCCCACTCATCTCTCTGACCACTTCTTCTCTACGAGTCTCAGAGTCGACGAAGACGATGAAGAAGAAGATTCTGTATCAACAATTTGGTTCGAGCAATCGCAAATAGACCAAACTGCACATCTAAAACTTGACTGTGTTCTTATTCTAAACACGAGCCGCTGTGCGAACCGGTTCCGGACCGTGTATAGTTGATTGCTGATATGGAAAATCGGCCAATTTACCTAAATAATTTACATTTTAATTAAAATTAAAATTTTTAAATATATATTTTGATTATATTAAACTTAGATAAATTACATAACTAATATTGAATGTACTTATATGTAACACAATATATAACTTGGTTACATATATCTCCGCAAGTAAAATATATGGTGATGAACTGAGATACTTCATTTTTGTCAGACAGGGTATACAAATTCAGGTAAGTAAAACACTCTAACTTAGCAATACTTGAAAAATAATATACAAACTTATATAATATACAAGGATATTAAATTTATTAGAATGAAAATGTCCAAACTTTTTTCTTTGCTTCTCCAAATTCTCTAATAAAACTAAGAATGAAGATGTTTTGAGAGATTGTTACATACATGTTATTCTGATATGTAAACATATTACATACTCAGCATAAATATTAAACACAGTTTACATACTCACCATAAGTAAGTAACACAATTTACATACATAATATCTAATATATAATATGTGTTTACATACTCATGGTGAGTATTTAACACAATTTACATACATGATATCTCATATGTAATGTATGTTTACATACATGATTATATAATAATTTAAATTCAACATTAAAAATATCATTTTTAAATGTAAGATGTATATTAATTATCCAAAAATTATAAATTAATAATCTCTTGTTCACGACATATGCTTTAATCAAAAAAGCTTGATAACAGAAGATGTTTGATTTCAAAGATTTTGAAAAAAAGAAAAAAGAAAGCTTATAAAATTGTAAAATATAGGCTTTTGTCAATTAAGTATTATAAGTAATGGAAGTGCCTGAAGTGAAATTAAACTAAAAATTTAAATGAGCATTATGATATAAACTCTGGAAGAGATGAATGTCATTTTTATTGTTCGGTCTTAATTTTGAACAAAATTTTGTGTTTTAGAAAGTTGGAATAAGAGCAAAATTATAAAAATAAAAATTAAAAATGATGACGTAAAGTGAATTAAGAAAAAGTACCAAAATTTTTAATTCGGTGCTATAGCAATTCATTATTTTCTCTTTTATCGCTCCAATCTAGCTGGCTTAAAGAGCCATCGGAATAATTATTATCGGCCATACTTAAGTAAACATGGAAAATTTAAAAACTTTCTACATTTATATTTTAAAAAAGTTATATTTTCATCGACTTCATCACTCTTTGACAGTAAAAAAAGTCGTAGATAATTTTCTTTGAAATATTTGAAGAGTTGAGATTGCTTTTTTATTTTTTATAACATAAGAAATGAGATTGCTTAAATGCGTAGGATTAATCTAATAGTAACCAAAAAAAAAAAAAAGTTGTATACTATATATTTAAAAAAAAAAAAACCATTTTTTTCTACAAACCATACATTTTGTTTTCAAGGTAGAAGATTTTAATAAATTTTTTTTTAGAAGATATATTTTAGTTTATTACTTTTATTTTGTATTATTTTGATTTTTTTATTGTAAAAATGACACCATTAATCCTTTTTTATTATATAAAATTTTACAAATATTTCCTAGATATTTATAAGATTTTACAAAAATAACTTATTATTTAATACATTTTATTAATTTAATTATAATTTTTTAAAAATATTAGATTTATTTTACCAATTTTATATTAATTATTTTTTTATTAATTATAATATTAATTTTATTAATTATTCGTTATAATATTTTAAATAATTTACTTCTTTTTTTTATTAGGTTGGATAAATCTAATTTTAAAATTTAATGAATTTTTTTTGTTGACTCTGATACCAAAATTGCTTGTAACAATTTTTTATTTTAATAATTTTTAATATTTTTTTATCATAATAATTTATAATATTTAAGAATATAATTTGTTCAGAATAATTTTTCCTTTTTAAATTTGCATTGACATAAAATTTCTAATATATACAAACAAACTTTTATAATTAATTGACAAAATTTATAAGCATTTTTTTATGTTTTCTTAAAAAATAGAACTTGTATTATAATTTTTCTATATGAAAAAAATTTGTGCTATCATTTAAAAAAAAAAAAAGAGGATTTAAATGTTGTAAAAAAATAAATAGATGACTTTTAAGGTTTTTTTTTCCTATTTTTATTATATCTTTTCATATCTATTTTTTATTAAAAAAAAAATCTAAATCAATTAACCCATTATATTTTTATATTATATATATAAACAAAATCACTCTATAATAACATTTTAAACAACTTCTCAAATATAGGTAACAAATTAACGCTGTTCAAATCTTCTTAATATCCTTGTGTCATATAAGATAGAATATATATATATTCTACCTTGCTTTCAAGAACCTGGTAAATCTTTAGGTGAAAAAATTATTTAATTATAAAAAATAAATTTTACAGTTGACATAACTTCATCTCCATACAAATTGTTTACAATTTTGAATTATAAAATATATTCTAAATTTTATATAAATAAACCTTTTAAAATCTCAATTTTATATAAAGAAACCTTTTTAAGTCATCATAAAAAGCTTAATTTAATTATTTTAAACTATTAATAGTATAAAAAAAATAAAGATAAAAAAAAATGATGTATTGTATTAAAATTGTTGTATTTGAAATGTAAATAAAAAATCGTATTTATAGGATCGTAACAAAGGTAGTATAATAGTACTACAAATGAAGTATGGTAGTACAAATGAAGTACAACTCATATGTATTATTAACATCCCCCTCAAACTCAAGGAAAAAGAGAAACAATCAACTTGGATTTAAAACTAAGTCTTGAAATATGCCTAGTGGATGAGATTTGGTAAAGATGTCAGCTATTTTAATCAGTGGATGATATTAATTTGAGACGAACAGTGTCTTAAAGAACATGTTGACGAACAAAATGACAATTAATCTCGATTTATGCTTTTATTAAAGCCTATAATTCATCTGTCATAACTTGCTGCCAATGAGGGTTAGAACTAGCTTATCAATAGTTTTCGGGTTCATAATGAGACAAAATAGTGGAGAAACATTGGTAATCATGAAAATGAGAGAGAAGAGCACTTACCCGTGTGGAACAACGAAGTGATGATTCTGCACAAGCAGATGGTTAGTCTTCAGAGGATATTGTACTAGCAGGATCAGCAGACTCGTCAGGAGAAGTTGTAGTAGATGGTGGAGAGGGTAATTGAGCAATATCAGAAGGAAACAGATTAATAGTTAGAACTAGATTCTCGATAGTTTTGGGGTTCATAATGAGACAAAATAGTGGAGAAACATTGGTAATTATGAAAATGAGAAGGAAGAGCACTTACCTGTGTGGAACAATGAAGTGATGATTCTGCAGAAGCACGTGGTTGATCTTCAGAGGATATTGTAGTAGCAGGATCAGCAGAAGGAGCAAACTCGTCTGGAGAGGTCGTAATAGATGGTGGAAAGGGTAATGGAGCAATATCATAAGGAAACAAATCAATAGTTGGGTCATTAAAAAATAAGAGTGAGGTTGGAGATGAGACATGAAATTGGGAAAAAGTGGATAATTTTATGTTCCCAGAAGATGACATGACAAGAAATGCGCAATCGTTGAGAGAAAGGGTCCCAACAACGATAACCTTTGTCTTCTATCCCATATCCTAAGAAACAACAAAGACGAGCACGAGGTTCCAATTTATTGCGTTCATGAGGGTGAAGAAGAACAAAACAGACACAATCAAACACTTTAGCAAGTTATAAGATGGAAGAGTATTATAGAGGCGTTCATAAGGGGATTGATTGTGAATAACAGGTATTGGAATGCGATTGATCGTATAAACAGCAATAAGAGCTGCTTCACCCCAAAAGCATTCAAGATAAGAACTAGAAATGAGAAAAGTGCAAACAATATCAAGAATATGTCTGTATTTTCGCTCAACTCTTCCATTTTATTGAGATGTGCTAGGATAAGAGTGTTGAGAGAGAACACCATTTTGTCGAAGAAAAATTAAAAAATTGGTTTCTTTATATTCCATAGCATTATCAGCTCTAAAAACTTTGATAGTTTGAGAAAACCGAGTTTTAAACATTTGGGCAAAATCATAATAAATTTTAGGTAATTTAGATATATGTTTCATGAGAAAAGTTCATATGAATCTTGAATAATCATCAATAAAAATGACAAAATATTTGCATCCTTACATAATATGATGTGGGAATGGACCCCAAACATCAGAATGAATTAAGTCAAAAGAGAAGATAGAAATAGAATCACTTTTATTAAAACATAAAGCAAGTTATTTTCCTAATTGACAAGCAAACAATTTACATTATCAGAAGTAGAAACAGACCCTAATTTACTAGAAGATGCTAAGGAACGAAGACATCCTATAGACATATGATCTAGACGAGCATGCCATAGGTTGGTAGGAGTAGTAGTAGGAGGAGTAGCAGTAGGAGGATGAGGAGAATTAGGTAGATGAAGGTTGATATGTTCAAATAGGCGTCCAACTTTACAACCTATCCCAAGAGTCTGTCTCATCTATGGATCTTGCACATGACAACCAGAAGAGGAAAAAGTAATGGTAAGACCAAGATCACATAATTAACCAACAGAGATAAGATTCAGAGTAAGGTTGAGAATATGAAAAGTGTTAGAAAGTGATATAGAAGATGTGAAAATTTGACCTATATCAGTAACATGCATATGCGAATCATTAGCAATTTGAATTAAAGGTTTAAAAGTAGAAGATTGTGTGGGAGAGAATATATGAGAATTATGAGTCATATGGTTACAACAAGCAGAATCAAAGTACCATGAAGAGTTACCTAAGGTGAGATACAAGGCAATAGGGGAAGGATTATCAGAGTTTGAGAGTACGTGTTTAAAAAGACCTTTATGTTCTTAAGTAGAAAAGGTGAATTTGTCATAATTACCTTCAGAAACAGCAGTGACAGATGAATTACTTATTTTACCAGAAGTAGTTTGTTAAGGATTTCGAGAGCAATCTTTCTAAAAAATGTCCTGGACCTTTCTTGTGACAAAATTTACATACCCGAATGCGACATGTGAGGAGGTCATGATTGGTCTTGTGACAATAGATGTAGCCTTGTTGGTTGAATCCCTCTTTAGGGCGATAATAGGGAGTGGCAAGAACATAATCTATAGGTTGAACGTTGAGAACCCCAATCAGAGTTTCTTTAGAGCGAAGCTCAATCACAGCAGTATCTAAAGACGGAAAAGAACTGCAATAAAGTAAGGAAGCTCAAACAGGTTCAAACTGATTATGGAGAGCTATAAGAAAAATAACAAGAAGCTGGTGATTACAGTAAGTAGCAAACATCTCAGCATCATTTTTGTTTGTTTAGGATGGTTCAAAGAAAACGAGTTGATCCAAAATAACATGCATCTCAGAGAGAAATTGGTTAATCATTTGATCAGATCCCTCTGACGTTTGGTAGGAAGATCTGTCTGAAATTAATATTGGTTGGCCAAATCTATGGTAGTGAATCGAGTATCAAGAAATTCTTAGACTTCCTTGGCAGTGTCAAAACGCCCAAATTCACAATGGATTGAAGGTATAGTGGTATTGCGAAACCAAATAATGATTTGATGATGTTTACTCTCCCAGTCTTCAATACGGTCAGCAAATAGGGAGTCGGTTTCAGTGGTTTCTTGTATGGGTATAGAGATATCACCGGTTATGAGACGCCATAGCTTACCTCCTTTCAAAAAACTCCTTAGTGCTTGTGCCCAAGCTAAGTAGTTAGTATCATCAAGAGTGGTATAGATTAGTTTGGGGACATCATTTCAGTCCATTTTAAAAAGAATAATAAAGAACAGTATAAATGGGTTTAGATATGTAAAAAATAACCT
The DNA here is from genome assembly GCA_029378325.1 of Elaeagnus macrophylla. Classification (NCBI taxonomy): domain Eukaryota; kingdom Viridiplantae; phylum Streptophyta; class Magnoliopsida; order Rosales; family Elaeagnaceae; genus Elaeagnus; species Elaeagnus macrophylla. Next base: position 28,474,093 of record CM055645.1, read on the forward strand.
TAAAAATGGAAAGAGCAGTTGAAAACAACTAAGGAACCAATTTGAACTGGTGAAAAATCGATTGAAAAGGCAGTGAACCGGAGCTGGAAAGTAGAAAACCAGGTTTGTGAACCTGGTCTGGTGAGAGTGGGTTGAACTCGGTTGGAACGCGGGTGGGCTAGATTGGAGCACAGGTTGTGGAGTGGGTTGGCTCGTCTGTGGGTGGTTTGGCACGTCAGATTTGGAACAGATCTTTGGGTGGTGCATGAGGGAGCGTGGAAGTTTATATGGAGGTAATTTTGGTGGCGTTGGACTCGTCTGGTTGAGACGAGTTTGATGATGATATTTTTTCTTAGATTGGATTAGTATAGGTGATGTTTCGTGAGAACAGAAGGTGATAATGATTTATTGTGATAAACAAAGGCGAATTTTTGATGAAGTTTTTTTTAGAGGTGTTTGAGTGGCTCTGATACTATATTAATAGTATAGAAAAATAAAGATAAAAATAAAAAAAAATGATGTATTGTATTGAAACAATCATATTTATAGAGTTGTAATAAGTATAGTACATGGTAGTACAATGATAATACAAATGAAATATGGTAATACAATGGTAGTACAAATAAAATACAACTCATATATATTATTAACGTACATAAATTATATAATGGACAACAATGTCATAGAATAATATTCTATGACATTATTTTATAAAAAAACTTATTTAAAAAAATATTACATAACAAAATTTTTAGTTACCTTTATAAATTAAGTATGGTGACAAATTAAGGCTTCTTAAATACATCCTATATATACAAAATTATTACTATTAAATATAATCATTAGAACTTAATTTTTGTAAATTCATAAAAGTTAAATTTTATAACTATACACTAAGAGTGCTACATTATAATATATGATTTTTTTTCTCGTGCATATGTGGATATATACAATAATAATAATAATAATAATAATAATAATAAATTTATACTTTTTCTTAAGAGGACAAGATATTTGACTACGCAATTAATTTAGATATTTACAACTATTATATTACTGTAATTTAAAAAAATAATTGCATAAAATAATTTATCAATAATAATAATAAAGATAAGAATATTATCAAAAAAAAAATTATTGAACAATAATATATAAATTATTTTTTTATTTTTATAACTAATTATAACCTAATTTTGATAAAATTGTGAATAATAAAACATAATTATGATAATAATAATAATTTTATCAATATTACCATCCTAATAATTATTAATAAATAGAAATCAATATAATTGCAATTTGCTAGGCACGAGACAACAAACCTAATAATTATTAGTAAGGAACTACTATCTATTAATAGAGTTTAGCAAACAAAAAAGAAAAGAAAAGAAAGAGTTTAGTAAGACTATCAAACTTTTGCATAACTTCGGGTCTGATTTACGGCCGTAAAATTTAGTCATATTTAATTTATAATTATAAATTCGAATTATATTAAATTAATTGATCTGCATACGGAATAATTTGTTGAGAAAGAAAATGCGAATATAATTTTGACATTTTTAAAATTAAAATTATAAAAAAAGATCAAATTTATATATACTATATTCTTGGGTTGGGTCGGCTGGCCCAGGCCCCAACGAGATTTGTTATTTACTGTAGTCCATTCAAAATTACGCCTCATACCATTGTCTTTCAGATGGAGGCGGTTCTCTATTTCCCAATAATAGAATGGATTTTTGTCTTAAATAGGTAAATCGTATATAATAGTTTAAAAAAAGGCTCATTTAAGTTTTAGTGTAGAAATGGACAATTTTTGACTTAGAACCTGAAACTTTTAAGTTAACAGGTCTTCCTCTTTCCTCTTTCCTCTTCATCTTCGTCTTTCTCTTCTTCAATTCTCTCTTTGTCTTCCTCTTCGTCTTCCTTAATTCTCTCTTCGTCTTCCTCGATATTGAACAGAATTTGATAAAATCAAGGTCTGAAGTAAAATGTCAGTAGACTTTGTATTTGGCATTTTGTTCAAGAAAGTTACATATGTTCAAAGTAAAACCAACAAACGTTTTCATAGCTAAAAATAGTAAAGGACGTTTTAATATGATATCTAGTTTCATTTTCAAATATTAAGAAATCAAAAAATACCAAGATATAACAAATGGGGGAGAAAATAGCAAGAAGTGGTAGTTCGTGTACATACGAATATGAATGAAGAACTAGAAATGGAGTTTTCTGATCAGCAGTAGTGATAGTAGAACTTCAGCTGCAAATGGGTACATTTCAGGAACTTTCAGATACGTAAAAAAATAAAGCAGAGTTCCTTCCCCAGCAAGAAAATTTGAATAAAAAATATGTTTATCGTTTTACAAAAATCCTAAAAGTTTTAATATGATATCTAGTTTCATTTCAAAATATGAAGAAATCAGAAAAAATCAAGATATACTGAAATATACCTCAGGTATATCTGGTATATTTCTGGTATACCATAGAGATATACCAGATATACCAAAAATATACCTCAGGTATACTAGATATACCAGAGATATACCAGATATACCCTCGTATATTCCTGGTATATCGAGATATACCAGAGATATACTAGATATACTCTCGTATATCCTTGGTATATCGAGATATACCAGATATACCCTGGTATATCGAGATATACCAGAGATATACTAGATATACCTTGGTATATCGAGATATACCAGATATACCCTGGTATATTGAGATATACCAGAGATATACCAGATATACCCTGGTATATTGAGATATACCAGAGATACCCTGGTATATCCCTGGTAGAGATATACCACAGATATACTAGAGATATACCAGATATACCCTGGTATATCGAGATATACAAGAGACATACCAGATATATCCTGATATATTCCTGGTATATCGAGATATACCAGAGATATACCACAGATATACCAGATATACCCTTGTATATCGAGATATACCACAGATATACCAGAGATATACCAGATATACCCTGTATATGGTATATCGAGATATACCAGATATACCCTCGTATATCGAGATATACCACAGATATACTAGAGATATACCAGATATACCCTGGTATATCAAGATATACCACAGATATATGGAGATATACCAGATATACCCTGGTATATCGAGATATACCAGAGATATATCACATATATACTAAATATACCACAGATATACCAGAGATATACCATAGTGCAATGCAACTTGAAGAAGATGATGAACAGTACAATGCTGGTTAAATTTGATTAGCACGTATAATCTGAATAATATAAATTCCAATTAAATAGTAAATTAGTTGGAGAATATTTTGCAATTGACAGTTCTTTTATATAGTCTTATTCTTCCTTTTGCAGCTGATTTTCAATGTTAGATAGTGACGCAAATTGTAAGCACTATTATATCTGTATGAGCTGCGTAAATTTGGCTCTTTCAAAATTCAATAGTCTATATGAAGACCTCTCCTTCGTTGAATTTAAACCAATCAAATATTTTTTGTATGTTGTTAATTCAATAGTCTATATCTCTGGTATACCAGATAACTTGAAGAAGATGATGAACAGTGCAATGTTGTTAAATTTGATTAGCACCAACTTGTGCAAGAAATATGAGGCGCTGTTTCTGTTAAATTGCCCACGTGATCTCTGAGGAAGAGGAAGAAGAGGAAGAAAGAGGAAGAAAATAAAGAAAAAGAAAAAGAAAGAGGAAGAACCGACAACTTGTTAAAGACTGAAAAAATTGTTCTTTTTTAAAATTAAACATAAAATAACATTTTTTAAAATTATAATATAGAATTAGCTTATTTTAGAAAAAATTCTTTTTCTCTGTTCTACAAACCGAACTTTGAAGTATTCATCGTCTGATCGCGAAAATATTATAAGTATAACAAATTAAGATAAAGAAATTTACAATCAATGGGACACGGTACTTACATTTGCTTATATTTTCAGCATCAAACGCAGAATTTTATCTTCTAGAATGAAGTTATAATTCGTGCTAATTCTATAATTTCAATCTTTCAGGGGACAAGGGTCGATCCAGTAAAAAGCCCAAGTTGTCTTCCAAGGTCGAATATGATAACACCAATTCATTTTAGGATTTCGTACGGTTCTTTTCTACTGATTTGTTTATTTTTGAATTATTTTATGCAGGAAGAGCACATAAGCCCGTTTGTTGAATATGAAGACGCCTATTTTGGAGACGAAGGGGATGAAGATATTCGGGCAGGTTTTCCAAATTTTTTTTTTTTTCAATTGACGTTATTGCAGTTAGTTTTTCACAAACAAAATCACTTATTTATAATATATAGTTTTCTTTTGGGTTGGGGATGAGTTTGACTGACTTGGTGATTCGATCATTGATATTGAAGGTGAAGGAAAAAGGAGAGATTTTAGTAAATTGGAATTGAAACCCGACCATGCGAATCGGCCTTTGTGGGCTTGTGCTGATGGGAGAATATTCCTTGAAACATTTTCCCCAATGTACAAACAAGCTTACGATTTCCTTATTGCCATTGCTGAACCTGTTTGCAGGTATTTGATTTCTAGGCCTAAGCATTGCCCAGATTGTGTTTTTCGTACCGTTAATAAATTAATGAATGGTTTGGCTTTGACTTATAGGCCAGAGTCAATGCATGAATACAATTTGACCCCTCACTCCTTGTATGCCGCGGTATCTGTTGGTTTGGAAACAGAAACTGTCATAGCTGTTTTGAATAAACTTTCAAAGACCAAGATGCCTAAAGAAATGATAGATTTTATCCATGCTTCTACTGCAAATTATGGCAAAGTAAAGCTCGTGCTTAAGAAGAATCGTTACTTTGTAGAATCTCCTTTTCCAGAGGCAAGATGTTTGAGCATTTCTTCTATGATGTCAGTGATGGGACGTGAAGAGTGTGGACGTTTGATTTACTAAGAATTTATGCTATAATGTTGCAGGTATTGAAGAAGCTGCTTAAGGACGAAGTTATTGCTCGAGCAAGAATCTCTTTTGAGGTTCGATCCATAACATAATAAAATGTTAAAACAGTAGGTTTGTATTATTTTAGTAATGACACAAGACCCATTGTTTCAGTTCATGTCATTACTTATTTGAAGTTTGGAATTAATTTCATTGTTTCCTCCTTTCTTCCTTCATCCTTCTTTCTGATGGACTTGTTTCAGAGTTCTCACTTAATCTGAGTTATTTTATAGGGTTCACATGGAAGTGACGGATTTACTATCAGCAAAACAATGGTTGAAATGGGAAATGGTCCTGGTGGTTTGCTAAATGAAGCAGAATTGGCAGCTGCAGCTGAAGATAAAGAAACACACTCATTTGAGGTTGATCCATCACAGGTAAATGTGATCATACTCCTTCAATGCTTATTTTCAAAGGGTTTATTATCCCCATACGTGGTGCAAATTCTTGTATCATTATATCGTGGACGATTCATTTGGCATTATTCCCTATTTTTGTTTCCTTGCTGTCCTTGTATGTATTTGTTTATTGCATTATATTTATCAGTTTTATGTACAGGAATATGTTTTTTAATTTCTCTAGAATCTCAAACATTTTATGACGAGCAAATGTTGCTCCCCATTGGATTCCTATCCCCACCCAAGTAAGGACCCCCTTATACATGCCTCAGTAATGTGGTACCTTCTGATTCATTGGTCAGGCAGATCATCATTGTTTCTGGAACCTTTTAAGTTTTGGATCAGAAAGCTCTTACTGAAGCTTTTTGATTGGCAGGTTGAAAACGTCAAGCAGCGGTGCTTGCCAAATGCTCTAAATTATCCGATGCTTGAGGAGTATGACTTTAGAAATGATACGGTCAGTCACATTTATCGTTTTTTTGCTGCCATCAGCTATTACTATTAGTCAGTAAAACTGGTGATGCATTTTTTTTCCTTTTCTATAAGTAATCTTTTGCTTGGATTATTCTCTTGGGGATTTATGTGCAGAATCAAATAATCTAATATTGCTCATTTGATACTTCAGGTCAATCCTGACCTTGACATGGAACTGAAGCCTCAAGCACAACCACGACCATATCAGGAGAAGAGCTTAAGTAAAATGTTTGGAAATGGTACTACCAGTAGTTTGTGAATTTATCATCATTTTTTTCACCAATTGTAAAATGATCCCATTACTTTGTTTGGAGAAGTCTATAAATTATCTTCAGATAAGAATAAATTTATTTTCCGTGGGATGGGACTGATGTTTTCAAGTAGTTGGTAATATTGAAATGCACCATAGTTTTGCAATACTTAACACTACTGGATAAAGAAAATCAATTTTTATTATATCGGACAAACACAGAAGATAACTGGACAAGTTAGACATGTCTATTCTCGCTGTTTTACGATTGAAATCTGAACTCTTTTTTTTGTAAGTTTCATGATTATGTTTATGATGGATTCAATTTTTCTTTTTATACATGGAGTTTTCAAGAATATCCCATTACCTTTTCACGATTGTTGCATTCGTCTTCATGTGTAACTTTCAAATTTACAAATTGTAGCTTTGGAACTTCATTTATTGCAGGCAGAGCAAGATCTGGCATTATTGTCCTGCCTTGTGGTGCCGGAAAATCTCTAGTTGGTGTTTCTGCTGCTTGCCGAATAAAAAAGAGCTGCCTTTGTTTGGCCACAAATGCTGTATCTGTGGATCAGTGGGCTTTTCAGTTCAAGCTCTGGTCAACCATCAGAGATGAACATATTTGCCGTTTCACATCTGATAGCAAAGAAAGATTTCGCGGTAATGCTGGGGTGGTTGTGACAACATATAATATGGTTGCCTTTGGGGGTAAACGGTCTGAAGAATCAGAAAAAATTATTGAGGATATCAGAAACAGAGAGTGGGGATTACTACTTATGGATGAGGTACTCATATTCCGCTCTTGTCAGATGCAATGTGACATTTTGCATCTATGATTTCTTTTAGGTTAACAATAGTAATAAATTTCAGGTGCATGTGGTTCCTGCTCATATGTTTAGGAAGGTTATCAGCATCACTAAATCTCACTGCAAGCTAGGACTTACTGGTATGGTAAATACTATTGGCTTAGATTATCACTATACTCCGGCCTTTGGCTTTTATTCTTGGAAGTGAATTATTTTGTGCTGTAATTCCAGCTACACTTGTAAGAGAGGATGAGAGAATTACGGATCTGAACTTCCTCATTGGTCCTAAATTGTATGAAGCTAACTGGTTGGATTTGGTAAAGGGTGGATTTATTGCAAATGTGCAATGTGCTGAAGTATGGTGTCCAATGACAAAGGAATTTTTTGCCGAATATTTGAGGAAAGAAAATTCCAAGAAAAAGCAGGTTGGTTTCACTTTGCATCTGAGACACTTTATGGCTGTTGCTTAAGGTCTTTCAACTTGTTTAACTTTATTTGTGCCTTTTGTTTTACCTTGTTTAATCATGTCATTGACTCCAACTAAAAGCATATTGGTTTCATTTTGCATTGATGTTCTTCCTATTGTTCTTCACTGACAGGCTTAATGGCTTCATGTATTTGCAGGCACTTTATGTGATGAATCCTAATAAGTTCAGGGCATGTGAATTTCTCATACGGTTTCATGAACAGCAACGTGGTGATAAGATAATTGTTTTTGCTGATAATCTTTTTGCACTCACAGAATATGCAATGAAACTTCGAAAACCCATGATATATGGTGCCACCAGGTTGTCTACGAAAATTATCGTATTTCTAAATGAATTTTGAAGTTGATGTGTTTCTCATCTGACATTTGCTATGTCTATGTGACATTGTAGTCACGTTGAGAGAACAAAAATTCTTGAAGCTTTCAAAACAAGTCGGGATGTAAACACCATTTTCCTGTCCAAGGTACTCTATTCTTGCAACCGTTCTCCTTGGATACATGGTATTATCCATGCACCCCATTGTTTTGCTACTTTTATCATAATAGTATATATGAGTATCACGAAAACAAGGATTTAATAGGCTTTACGTGGCTCTTCTTGAGCATGTAAAGTTAAGATACGTAATTATGTTGATTAAATTCATTAAAACTTTCCAGGTTGGTGATAACTCTATAGATATTCCTGAGGCAAATGTGATCATTCAGATTTCATCACATGCTGGTTCACGACGTCAAGAAGCCCAACGTCTTGGTCGAATTCTTAGGGCAAAGGTTCATTTTCTTACCTCTCTGAATAAAATCCTTTTTAAATGTATTAATGAACACTATCTTAATTACTACTAATGCTTATCTTGGGGATCCAGGAAGCACTGTGTTTTAATTAACATCACTGTGACTTGTTCTTCTGGTAGCATGACTGTAATTATCATTGTTATCATGATCATCACATAGTCCTATTAAATCAACTACCAATATTATCTTGCATATACAAATAAGATATAAGTTAAAATTATTAAATGCTGTTGATGAATGATGATGGTGATACTGTTCATTGTGATTTTTTATTGCATAATGTACATGACTTAAACATAAGATGTTGGGACTTGAAAGTGTTGTATAATATTTTTTACTAAAAAACAGGGTAAGCTTCAGGATAGGATGGCAGGAGGTAAAGAGGAGTATAATGCTTTTTTCTATTCTCTAGTGTCTACAGATACACAGGTATCCATTTATTTTATGTCCCTCAATTTATTTCTTAGTGTTCAGCCATTTGATTAGACTTTTGAAGGTGGAATACACTTGCATATATGAATGCTGATCGTTAGACCTACTCCTGCACTGTGGCATGATGCATGCATGGCATGCATGTATAGAATGTGAACATTGGTATCTGAATTGGCATTTGTTTGGATGCAGGAGATGTACTATTCAACTAAAAGACAACAGTTTTTGATTGATCAAGGCTACAGTTTTAAGGTACTATTTTTTTTTTTTTTGAGGGGGCTGTTCAAGATTGTGCACTTCCTAGAAATATTAGCCTTTTGACAGACCGCTCAGACCTGTGGTTATTATAATGCACTCCTTATCACATGATTGAAATTCTAATAGAAGGAAGAACGGGCATTGAAGTGCCTATAACTTGATTGATGCTTCCATTGATTAAGCTACGTTGGGCCAGTTGATAGTATCAAAAGAGAGTGCCTGTAACTAGTTCATATTTGCTTGAATTATATTCAGGTCTGTTTGGATGTGCTTCTTTTAAAAGCTATTTTAAAAGAAATGGTTTGAAATAAAGTGGATTTGTTAAAATTGGTATAAAAACAAGCATTAAGGCGTTTGACATAATTAAGGCGTTTGACATAAATTAATAGAGGTAGTTTAAAATGACACTTTAATAATTAATTTAGGGTATTAATATGTCTCATAAATTACTTTCTTTAAAAATTAAGGTTTATTTTTTCTAAAAATAATGCTTCTCAAAACTTTGAAACCTCATGGAGAATGTTAAACATCCTTAAAATTACTTTAAGTCATTTGAAAACACTTTCACCCGAAGTAAGAAGCGGTTCCAAACGGACCCTTCCTTATAAAATTTTTATTTTCAGTTGTCTGTGTGGTTAATGAAAAACTTTTATTTTTGGTCAAACAAAAGTTTGTCAAGTACTTTGAAGCTCAAACTGCAATTCATTCTCTTGCAATCTCTAATTTAGCTTTCTATTTTTATATTTTTCTAACAGGTTATAACAAGTTTGCCTCCACCTGATACGGGGGCTGATTTGAGCTATTATCATCTTGAAGACCAGCTCGCTCTTCTTTCAAAGGTTATTTTATCTCATCTATCTTTGAAGCGAACATTAATTTGAAAATCATTTGGGCTTTAAACTTCTATTGATATGCATACAGGTGTTGAGTGCCGGTGATGATGCAGTTGGCTTAGAGCAATTAGAAGAAGATGCTGATGACATAACGCTTCACAAGGCCCGCCGTTTTATGGGTTCCATGAGTAAAATGTCAGGTGCAAATGGGATGGTTTACATGGAGTACAGGTATGTCCCTTACTCTCATAATCTATTGTAAAGCCCTTCATCACCACTAGCCTTGTTCCATGTTGCAGTACTGGACAAAAGAGACTTGCTGGGCAAGGGCAGATTAGGAGTAAGCCTAAAGACCCAGCCAAACGACATCAACTATTCAAAAAACGCTTTGGTTGAGTCATGATCAAGAGGAAAAGATAACAGAAGAATTTTGATTGTACACTTCTGTTTAGCTCGGTAAGTTACTATCGAAGAAAGAAATCCGTTGACCAAACAGTTTTTTTTTTTTTTTTTGTTATAAGTCTTTCAAGCCCAGAAAAAACATATTATGCTTCTTAAATATGCATCGGTCTAAAACCAAAAGCAAAAAACAAACGGATGCAAAGTAGCCCCTCCCCTGCTTTATCAATAAAATTTGAAGATGTTCACATTGGCTACTTAATGAAAATGTCCGGACGCATATGGCCCTGTAAATTATATGATACCTATTAAAAAAAGAGAGTAAATATACATTTAAACATAATAGATTACTAATTAGTAACATTTATTTGAGAATATTTTAGTCATTTTGAATATGAGTTGGATTATAAGTACGTTATAAATTTTTTTTTTTTTTACTTTTTTTAAAATAATATTCCTGAGTGTGTTATTCCGAACAGAATTATTTGAGGAAATACAAAGCCTTAAGCCCTACACTTCCTTGGCTAGTTAGTGAATAAAAGCGCAAGCAAAACTCATTAACATTAGTATGTCATAAATAAAAATGTATTAAAAGAACAATTTGTAAATTAAAAAAAGAAGAAAAGAAAACCTTATTTATTTCTCTCTCCACTTCATGGTTAGCCTCTTTCATCTCCTTAGACTTGAATAATTGCTATTTTTATTTTATCCAAATATATGTATTTGAACTCATTAATGATGGTGAAAAAAATAATATTTAGTGTATCACGTGGTATAGTATTTTTAAAAATAAGTAAATTGATTACATAGATGTAAATTTGTATATACCTAACGTTCATCTTGTATTAGGAACTCGGTTTTTTTAATTTCTAATTTTTTGTTGATGTATGATGTTCAATTTAAGCATTTTTAAAACTCTAAGAAGAAATTGTTTTACGATAAAGTATTAAAGTTTTGATTACTCAGCGTGCCTAATGAATCTAAACTGAAAATCATGGTGGTGTTGGAGTTGGTGTTAAACTGTTGATATTTATTTTATTAGTTATTTTGACTAATAAAATCTGATAGATAACATATTTTATAACTAAATGCCGAGTACGCTAAAATCTTGTATTAATTTTTTGGGTACAATTTAATCATAAATGTATCATGTTGGAAATTATTATTTTGATTTTTTAAGTACATTTATTTCAATGAAACAGTGTTTAACTAATGCTGTTAACAAAATATAAAAATAAAATGAAAAAGTGGTTCACTTTGAGACTTAATTTTTTATGTTTCAAATCACAATTTTAAACCACACAAAGTTTAATCTAAAAATAAAAACAAAGGACAAGCGTACCCTTATATGATCTAAATCACTTTTAAATAATATCATAATTAACCTATCACATTAAAAAAAAATGTTAATTTTGCAATAATCCAAATAGTGACATCTATAACATTTATATGATCTAAAATTAATATAACTAACCTATAACAAAAAAAAAAGAGAAGCTTTTTCTTTAAGTTAAAAGCTTAACATAAAACTAGGAAACCCAAATAGCGATTCAAACGTTCTATGAAACGTATGTGAAGAGAAATAAGTTATTTTTAACAAATATTGAGAAAGATTCCAGTTTTTGAGAAACTTTAATGTAATGGATAAGGAAGATGTGGAACTTTTATCTTCTAAAACTATTAATGTTATTCCTTGACAAAATACGTGAAAATATTTAAAAGTTTAATTTTATTTTTTTAATTATTTATAAGCAAACAATTAATTAAATTTTTATTTTTGTTATAAAAATAAGTAGACACAAAATAATAAAATTTATATATTTTTAATTATGTGTGTTTTTTTATTCAATTTTAATTCAATTACTATCGATTAATATCTTAAAGAAGGAAAAGACGAAGGTATATTGTACCAGGCAGAATTTTTTTTTATAACAAAAAATGGTTCTTCGAGAGGGAGACGGGATAATATTCGCTTTTTTCCATTCACCCAGATCAATGCCGATATTAAAAGTATTAAACGATGGCTAGTACCAGAGATTATCATCAAATGGTTCTTAGTAACTACTACGTATCTTTTCATTCTTCAAATTTATAACCTCGTGCATATAACTTAATTATATTATCAATTGAACTATCTACATTGATTATTTAATTACTTGAAGTGTAAAAGGGATCTCTTCAATATATAACCACTTATATAAATTTTTTTATAGTTAGTATAATATTTAATTGTATGATAAAAAAAATTATGCATGAAAATTTATTTTTAACGTATTTTTTAGTCGATATATATGTTGTAAAAAATAATTTTTTTCATAAAAAAATCATATATTATATTTTTTTTACATAAAAAATATTTTTTTAAAGATAAAAAGTGAATCAATTAAATAACATAATCAAAAGAGAGGAGTAAACATAATTTCATAATATAAAAATTAAAAAAAATCCATGTTATATAAATATACAATAAATATATGTTTCAAACATTAAAATAAATATATGTTTAATGTACATAAAAACATATATTTATAAAAAATAATATGTTTAATTAGGAATTAAAATTTGAATTGTCACGACTAGAAATTGAATGATTTGATATGATCTTATTTAATTAAGATTAAATAAGTTTGGCCGAGTTTTACTAAAATAACTTTAAAGTTGAATCTAAGGTTAAATATTTATATTACAAGTTTGATCCAAAATTAGTTTGAAGTGAGTTAAGTTAAACTAAAATAATGACTTAAATTAATTTAAAAATTTAAAAAATTAATCTAAATTTACATAAATATTTTAAAATTAGACTTTAAATTTATATTTAATTGTAAAATTTTGGTTCAACTCAGTCCAATGGTCCAACCGACCAAGTTCGCCAAAATCGGAAGTCTAAGCACGAAGACTCAATCTAAAAAAGAATTATATTTTCCACTAAAATTAAACCATTTTAATTTCCTCTAAAATTAATTAATTCTTTGCAGTCAATCCAAAATCTTACGGAACATTGGCACCGGGGCCATCAAACTAATTTTTTTATTTTTTTTTATTTTGAAGAAAATTAAAAATTTGGAGAGGTGGCCAAACTTGATTACTTTTAGAAGATAATAGTTAAAAATATGTATATTATATGTAAATTATTTAATTTATTTAAACAAAATTATTAATTTTTATATTATATTTGAAAGAAATTCAAAAAAAAAATATTTGTAAATTAATTATAAAAGTAAAATGATATTTAGAGTTTTTATTAGATATATATTAATCATCATAATATTATAGTTCTTATTTAAATATAATTTTTATTTTAATATTATGTTTAAAGTTCTTATTTAATGTAATAATATATCATAAAATAATAATTAATATTAATAATTTAAAATATAGAGATAATTTTATTTAAAAAATTATTAAGCATTATTTAAAATTTTATAAATAATTTAAATTTTGATTTGTTTGATCATCTCAAAATAATCAAAATGTGAATTAAGCTTGGAGTGCTTTTATTGAAAAAAAATTGTCAAACAAGTTGCATAAACTTATAATAACAGTTGAATAACTTTTCGTACAAACCAAAAAATTTAATAACATATAAGTAAATTAATTTATTTTGATCCTTACCTTTTTCTCAACATTTTAATTATATAAACTTTTATTAATCATTTTCTATTTTATATAATATCAATTATAGCCATAAGCGATAGTTTATTATATTCGTTTAAAATTATTTGAGTTTTTTAAATCAACTTATAAACTTTTCCACTCCCATGATCCCGTTCCATTTGTTTGGTATGATATAATTCATTTCTATGTATGTTGTAAGGTAATTCATTGTCAACGTAGTTTTAGAAACAAAAAAAATTTAATGTAAGATTTTACCGTGCAGGTTAAAAGTGTCATTCATTTGTTATTTATTTTTATTTTTATTTTTATCTCTAATGCCCTATTTACGTGATTTTAAGCGGAAATTGAAATCGATTTTCCAAGATTAACCCGCCAAAATCCTCGTTTCGTGCGGGTGGACTAAATATTCGTTGTAATTTTTTGTGGCATTTTCATTCTCGGTCCAACAGATTATCTTGTGTAAATTCCAATGGGTTATTTTCTTTGAGATTTCCTCTTCTTCTTTTAGTAGTTGTCATTTGATCTATCTGAATTCACATCGAAACCTTAAAGTTCAAGAATTCAGCTACATTTTCTCCATAGCTTTGTGCAAGAAATTGTAATCGAACAACAATGGCGTCGCAGGCGCTCTTAGATAAAATGGAAAGTCGCAAGAGTTTTCGCAATCTGTGGCACACTGATCTGGTGAACACCACTCAGGATGATCCTATATGTACTGTTTCTCCTTTCTTTCAACATTTTGCATGATTTCAGATGCTACACGTGTATGAGCGTTATCTGATGGATTGTGTTTGTTTTGCAGTTTGTTGTTTGGCGGCATTTTGGTGCGCGTTCTGGATCTGTTGCCTTTTTGTTTTGTATTTGATTAATTGCGGATTGTGCTTCCTCATTCTATTTTTTTTACCATTTCATCTTTCATTGAATTTTAGCACAATTTTGATCTAGAGGACTTTGACTTTATTGCACCCTCTTTCTTGCTTTTAGTTTTTAATTCTTTGTGGAACGCTTTATGAGATTATAATTAGAGAAATGTTAAATGCACAGAAATTCCTCCTATAATTTTAAGCTCCTATCCCATGCTGTTAACGTTAAAATACTATTTTTAATTTTGTCTCTTTCGGTTTTGTATGAATTACTGTATTTCATTACTTATACCAATATTATTGTGAAATCTGGAGTTGATGTGATGTAATGTTGGGAATAATTTTCTCGTTTATTAACATAGTACGATGATTTTTGAGAATTAGTTAACGGTCAATGGTACCAATTACTTCATTCAATCAACCTTGCTCTTGTAGTTTTTATGAAATCTTCGTTCCACCCTTAAGCCAGAGCCTAGAGACACGATATCATGTCTAATTTGATACCTTTGTGTTTTTAACGTTCCACGCTTTGATTTTTTTTTTTGCTCTTCATAGTGACATAAAATTCCTGGTATACTAGCAGAAATTATCATAAATTAAGTTTGATGTTATAGCTCCCAGGCAACTTTCTTTGATTTTTTATTTTTTCCGTTCATCTTGTATGTGTAATTTTTGTGATACATAAATTCTCTCGTAAATCATCATCCCTTGCACTACACTAATGATTGTTTTATGTTTCGCCTAGTGCGCCATGTGTTTCATACACACTCCGCAAACGAGCTCTTTACGACAACATGTCAAAGTAAGTGATATTTGTATTCCTTACAAAAAATTATGAACTAATATAAACCTTTTGATATAATATTTTTATTCTCGTGTTTGTTGTAGCTATCTTTGTTGCGCTGGTTATATGCCCTGTAGTGGCAGGTGTGGAGAAAGAAAATGCCCTGAACTTTGCTTGGCCACTGAGGTATAAAATATTTGGTTACTAGCTTGCTGTCTTGTCTATTGATAATAGTTAAATACCCATGATATATCCTGAAGTTTATCACGTTGTTCTTGAACATTATAACTTCCCTGGGCATGCAGCTCCGAGGAGCCTCTTTTCATGTGCTAAATGCATTTGCTATATTTCTTTGTTCTCCTAGGTCTGCCTGTGCTTTGCAAATTCTGTGGCTTCGACCCGCTTTTTATTACAAGACCAGTTTAATATACAAACAACGGCATGCGACAATTGCATTATTGTACTCTATATCTTCCATTTCTCTATCTCTGTAGTTAGCAATCTTCTTATTTAAATTAATAATTCTGTCCAACACTGTATTCTGTACTCTCATGCTCCCAGGGTTTTATGTTTTTCCTGAAACAAGTTGCTTGCATATTTTCTCTAGTTGCTATGTGTGTTGGAAGCGAAGAAATCTCAGAAGCCTCTCAAATTTTGAATGTTCTTTCTGACACGGTGTACTGCACGTAAGGATTTCATTTAATTAATTGATTATTTCCATGATTTTTCTTCTCATTATGTTTGGATAAAATTGACTTGTATTGGATTTATCTTGTAGGGTCTGCGCATGCATGCAGGTACATAGTAACTGTTGTAGAGTGGAAAGTTGAAAACCATTTAAGAATTACATGAAAAGGTGTTTTCTAATCACTTGAATGCCATTATATATGTAGACACAACACAAGATTGAAATGGACAAAAGAGACGGCAAGCTTGGACCTCTGCCGGTGTTGGTAGTGCCTCCAGTTCAGGAAATGTCTCGCATTGACAAACAAGTTCCTCCCACTGTTGGATATGCACCTCAACCAGGATATGGACAACCCTATGGTTATCCAGAGGCTCAAGGGTATCCCCCCTCCTATCCACCATCTGGTTATCCCCCCTCGGCTTATCCACCTTCTAGTTATCCTCCTCCCTCTGGTCATCCACCTTCTGGCTATCCCCCCTCTGCTTATACACCTTCTGGCTATACTAGATAATATCCTTACTTTGTTACCGGATTCTAGGTATCTTTCTCAGAGTTCCAAAATGTGTGTTGATGAACTTGACCCTTTTGGTTTTAGATTTTTCTTGCCTGATGAGGGATGGAGACTTTGGTCGTCTTTTTTTTTTTTTTCCCCTTTTCTTTTTAGTTAGTTGAAGTACAGAAATATACAACAATATTTCTGACTTTTTACCTGTTAATTTTAATGAGCGAACAAGACGGACCTGGACCAGTTGAATGTACAATATGCTATATGAAGATTGAAGATCTACACATAAAGAGTGAAACGAATGTATATAATACATAATCAACAATTCATAAGATCTGGTTTTTTGGCATGCATGGTTCCTTGAGTTTTGTATCAACTTTTAGTATTAGACACTCTTATAGTCTGCCTTTTCAACCCTCATTTTTTTTGTTTGTAAAATGTGGAATCACAGAACATGGATTAAAGTACTAAATGTAGACATTCCCTTATTTATGTTCAGGACTTGTACAAATTGTTTGCTCAACCACGCCTATATAGCTAATAAGAGAAGGGGGTACAGTCTACATGTCTATTAATACACGCCCAAATTTATTCATTTGACGGAATATTTGTATTTGTAGCAAAAGAAAGCTATAAGTAGTTTAGTATTGTTTAAATAAAAAAATTCACAGCTTTTAAAGCATTATTATTTTTGTTTATTTTAGGAAAACAATTGACAATTGTTTAGAGAATTATTCTTACTCTAGGATTTTTGTATTGAAATGTTTAAATCCTTCATAGAGAGTTATACTTGAGTATATATAAATATATAAATTTACATTAAAGTTGTACGATGTTAGAATTTAAACTTATAATTAGAACTAATCTTGTCAGATGATTGATTTGTGGATTTCACTAGCCTTTGATCAAGTCTACACATCCTGGTTGTCCTACCAGGATCTTGGCTTCATGGTTTGGACAATTTGATATACTAAAGTCTTCATCTTTACATTGTAGTTAATAAGTCGTTTGCTCTTAGTACGTATAATTTATTTGATGTTATATTTTGATAATCTTTTAATTATATTATTTAGGTTGTAACATTCAAATTATATCTAGACGATTTAATCTTTCTAAAGCTTTTATTTTTAGGTTATATTCTTTCGAGTTGTACTTGTACAATCTATACAACTTATGATTATATTGTGTACAATAGGTCATACTAGGAAGGTGTGTATAATAATATTCTGACAACAATAATTGATGTGCACAAAAATTTGTTTTAATTTATTGTATTTATCTTAAATTTATTAAAAAATTACTTTGGATATTATAGATAGGTGACTCGTTCTTTATACAGATAAAAAGGTCGCCTTAACTTTTGGTCAAGTAATGCTCCCATTTTTTGTCAACATCTATTATATATATTTAAAAAAAATAATATTACATAAAATATTAAGAGATATAAAAAAAATGACATATTTATATATTTTACATTTAATAAACCAATTAAAAAATAAACATTAAATGTTACTTGACTCTTTGTCTTTTTATGCAAGGAAAAAAAAAAACTATTTAACACCTTAAGTAATAAATTTCATAAAATTGTTAATTTTTTCTCTTTAATTGTACCTAAATATTGTATACATTTTTCGTAGTTAATTGAGATGGTAAAAGGTATGAACTTGTATTTATTATTAAGCATCTAGTTTAATTTTCAAATTTTACCTTTTGTATAGATGTTTGTTTTATTTAGAAAAAAACATGCATATAATTTTAAATTTTTTATTTTACTTCAAAAAATTTTTCACAAAAATTATTAATACGTTTTCAAATCTTAATTATATTACAATTTCAAAAGTATTGTAACTTTGTTATACATGATTTACTCATTATATTATTTTATTATAAAGTTTAATAGAATATTTTTGCTTATTTATTTTTTTTATCATTAATATTCCAAAAAAATTTTTTTGGTTATTTATTTAAATTTTTTAAATCTTTTATATTTTGACCAAAAAGTATAATATTAATTATTATTTAATAGTGTAAATTTTTATCTTTAATATTTGTCTAGTTTTACATATTAAGTGTATAAGTTACTCAATATTTTTTTTATGATAGACTAAAAGTGTATAATTGCTATTTGCATTGTAATGTCTAAATAAATTGTGAAAAATAAAATTAATTTTTTTTATTTATATTATTTTATTGTAAAAATTATTGGAGGTCCTGATTTAATCTTTCGCTTTAAGTTTCTAAACTCCTTGAAAACCCCCTATGGGTCAGTTCCAAAATTTTTACTTGTTATGGATGTATCTGACTTGAAATATGAACTCCAATTTAAGTTTGACACTTTGTAATACTCATTGTTTTATAGAGAATTTTCTCACTTTAAAAATCAGTCTCCTTTTTTTTTCATATGTACATGTATATATATAGACAC
Source organism: Elaeagnus macrophylla (assembly GCA_029378325.1). Taxonomy (NCBI): domain Eukaryota; kingdom Viridiplantae; phylum Streptophyta; class Magnoliopsida; order Rosales; family Elaeagnaceae; genus Elaeagnus; species Elaeagnus macrophylla. The sequence goes on from CM055645.1 coordinate 28,493,049, forward strand.
AATAAATATCTCTATACCTGTAATAATAAGACAGGTTGAATAGACAAAATATCAAAAATTAATAATGATAATTACAAATAATAAAGACTCTTCAATTATTTTGGCTCTTATCTTCGCATTATATTTTTCACTTCGTCATCTGATCATCTTCCTTACTTCTGTGGGGTGGTACTTCCTCACTAATGTAGTAAGGTCGTCCTCTTTACTTCGTACTTGGATGAGATTGCCTTTACTTTAGTACTGTGGGGTCGTCTTCTTCACTAATGTTGTGATGTCGTCCTCTTAACTTTGTATTTTGACTGGATTGTCTTTACTTTGATACTGTGGGGTCGTCTTCCTCACTAATGTTGTCATTTTTTAGATCTAAATGTATGATCTTACTCAACCATTAAAGATCAAGACTTTGAAAGAGGCATATGGTGCTTCCAAATCGTCAAATATCACAAACACTCATATTTTAATAAAAGTATCAAAAATTGATTATGTTTTGAAATGATTCAACTTCAATACCTATAATATTTAAAAAGTTTTAATTTGATCATTTTAAACAATATTGATAAAAAAAATAAGTTCATTTTTATCACATGTAAATATTTGGGCAAGGCAAAATAGTCAGCCTACATCTTTTCTTTTAATTTTTGTTTGTTTTTTAATTCTTTATTGATTATTTTCCTTTTCATTTGTCAGCCCATGAAAATAGAAAAAGAAAAAAAAGCCACATCTTCTCTTTTAATTCTCATTGGTTTTTTAAATTTATTGTTTCTTTTCCTTTTAGTTGTTCGGCCAACGAAAGTAGAAAAAGGAAAAATGGGTTATTGTTAAACTGAAGAATACGAAATCTCTTGGACTTGTACAAAGGTTTGATATTGTGTAAGAGAGAGAAAATCTGACCAAATAAGGTTTAATAAAGAAGGAGAAGGAGAAAAATTTGTTAGTTTTTTTCTTCTAAATGAAGGTTCAAAAATGGAGCACAACTGCTGCTGAAAAAAATTAAAATTGGCAGGATTAAAAGTGAAGATGTGGGCTGACTATTTTGTCCTTTTTAAAATAATCACATGTGGCAAATATAGGTTATTTCTAACTGACATTGTTCAACCAGGACCAAATTAAAAAAAAAATTAATTATTATGAGTATTAAATTTGAATTATTTTAAGATATTGTTAATTTTTAATATTTTTATCAAAATATAGATATTATAAAAATATTAAGTCCCACAAATATAAGTGCAAAAATATGCAAATCATAGATATAAAAAAATTGAATAATTTTGCGTAAGATTGTGGTCCTACTAAACAATAAGATATGAGTTTGAGACTTAAAACTTGCATTTAAATATTAAGTTTGAATATAATTTTAGACACTCTTATAATTAACAAATTTACATAAATATCAATAATTAAAGAATATAACAGTTGTCCCAATTCTAATAAGATTTTTTTTCTTAACAAAAACAAAAAAAACAAATATAAAGTAGTAATAAAGGAAACATACTAAGGACTTGAAAGTAGCAAAAAAAAAGAAACATACTAATACTACGTATATACACTAAAAATGTTATCACACAAATTTTAAATTGTAATATGTAATAAAATTATTTTAATAAATAAAAATAATTTATTTTTTAAATAATATTAACACATATTATAATATAATTAATTTAAATGTAAAAAAATACAATTTTATATTTTTTTAGCAGTACTCATTTTAAAAAAAAATTATTTATTGTTTCAAAAATAAGTGATAAAGTATTACTTTAATTTAATAAAAAATAAAATTAATACAACTAATTTTTTTAAAAAATATAACTACTAAATATTTAATAAAACCATCAACTTAATAAAATTATTAAAAAATATACTTTAAAATTAATAAATAATACCTCTTCATATATATATATATATATATATATATATATATATATTTTATTGAATACCTCATAAATTATGTACTATTTGTTCAATGTTTAGATCCAGAAGCGCGAGAAGTGTAGTAGCGTACATCATTGGTTCACCGTTCACTCGTTATCATATTCATTGCATGTGCGTAACGGCTTATACTTTGAAGAATCCTAAAACGTGTGGGCTCACTATTTGAAGGTGAAAAAGAGTAATGCTAGCTGATCACTATATCATTTTCCGTGCAACTCACTTTTTCTTTTGTCATTTCTGCCACTTGGTAGTACAAGTAAATGACACGTTAATGCTTTTTTATGCATGAATATTTATAATATCAAATTATTATTATTATAATTATTTTTAAACTTTTAAAACCAAAAATTTCAACATTTACAAAGTAGTATTATGTGACTAGACTACAAAATTTTGACCAATGTAACTTATTTGAACTACTAAATTATTATGGTCTATAATATTTTATGCATACAGTTGAGACATGCCTCCATTTTGTATTTTGGGCGGTAAATTGATATATTATATATTTAAAGGATCCTGTATCCAAATTTTGATAAAAATAATAATTTTTTATTTATTTATATTCAAAGCAATAATTTTTTTTATTATTTAAAATGAATACTTATTGATTGATTTTTTTTTTCTTTCAATTTATTTGTTAAATTAATATTAGAGCAAGCTTTAATTAATAGAGATAAAATTAAAAACTGAGACCGACTTAAAATATGGGACCAATTACTTAGTTACAATTGAGTTTGTATATTGAAATAAACATTTTTTTTTTTTATAATTATAAAAATAATACTAATTGTCATTTATTTGGATATTATCTATATTTAATTCTAACTAATTAAACTCAATGAACTTGAATTAAGATATTTTATGTAATTCTCAATATTTAATGTATGGTTAGAAATACATTATTTTTTTGAAAGAGGTAGAATACTTACGATACCATTCTCTATAATATCATTGAACACGTACAGTTTGGTTTTCAAATCTTTTCTTTATTTATTCTTATTTAATTATTGAATCTATAAAAAATTGGTTGCCTTTTTGGATAGATGAAATGGAAGAATAACATTTTAGTGTAGAAACTCAACCTTCTTTGTTTTATCACTTGTAGTTTATTTGGAAGCATAAATATGCTTGGGTATTCGAACAGACACCAATAAATTCCAATCAAGATCAGTGAATTGGCCATCATAATTTGTCAAGAATATCAGGCTTTGCACACGTTTGATAACAATGACTCTTGAAGATTTTTAAGCCTCTCGACTCGTTGTCCAATATTGTGTTCTCTCTTTTTGAGTCCCTTCACCCATCACCATTAATTATGATGGTGCATGAAGTACAAATTCAAAGCAAAATAGCATTGAAATTGTAGAAAGAGATCAAAATAAAAATGTTGTATTTGGGGCACACTTTATAGCTAGCAACTCAACTTTGAATGATTGATTGGTCTTTGTACACTTAATTTTGTTAAAAGTTACGTGTACACTAATTTTTAATTGAGGAGTGACTTTAAACTACTAATTGATTTTTTAACAAGTGATGCGTTAATTGTCTAATAAAAACTATTAAATTTAAAAATATTAAATTAAGTACTGTTAATAAGTACCAACACATAGAAATTAAACCAGACCATAAGATGCGCCCTCAGGTTTAGTCGAGTTAGATAAAATATGATTCCACACGCACATTTACTGCACCAATAGATTTTTGAAAGAAAGTATGCTTTTCTGCGTTTCTTCTGGCTAAAACGAAAGCATGACAATTGACAAAGCTTAAACAGTGGAACGAAAAGATATTGACAGCAAAAGTACCAAGAAAACAGATCCAACATCTAAATAATGACATGAATAAGTTTAATTTATTAAATTGGAAGCTGAGTACATATATAATTAAAAAAAAAAAAAAAAACCTTTCACTTGATAATCATTTTTACTTTATTGGGTAAAATTCACGTTCTCAAAAACAAACTGTACAAGGCTCATCGTCTAATTCCCCATAACCAGACTCAATTTTCACTTTTCGTGTTTGTCTTTTCCGATCATTTTCCTGTATTTACTGTCGATGAAAAGACCATCCCAAATTACAAACCCCAAGTCAAAAATCAAAAACCCAGAGAAGAAAAATCAATAGAACTATAAAAGGCGGCTACAATTCTACAAACCAGTAAAATGAGAGTAGTCGCCATAGAACTCAGGAATCCGAGAAGCAGCAAAGAGCTTATCATTGAAAGCGTCTTGCATATCTTGAGGAATGAAAGATGTTCTACACAAAGGACACGTTCTCTGATCATATCCCATCCAACGGTCAAGACAGCCCATGTGGAATATGTGGCGGCAATTTGTGAGGCGTCGGATCTCATCCTGTGCTTCGAACTCGTAGAGGCAAACGGCACAACACTCGGGCGGGTCAACTAGCTCTGAGAACTTCACAACCGGAAGAATTTCCCGGATCAGAAGGGCGGACATTGAATTGAATTTGGTTAATTGAATCGGTTGTTCCATCCATTCATTGTTGGGTTCAATGAAATCTTGAAGACCCACATAGTGAAACAATGTGGAGATGATATTTCTGACGAAACCCAGTACGGAAAGCAAGTGGAGAAAGACTTTTGGTAGAAAAAGCTCTGTATAGCACACAGGAAAACCCATTAGAGAGTGAGGGAAGGAGAGAAACTATTTCTGTTACGTATAGAGGTTATTGATATTCTGCAAAGACGGGCAAGTAAAGAGTGACGATCAGTTGGTGTTTATTTATAGATGGCTATTGGCTAGAAATATAAAAGAACGAAAAAGTATTTAAGTTCGACGAAGTTCATGTTAATTATTAATAATTTAATATACAGTTTGTGACGTATGTTTATCATGATTATTTATTAATATATAATTAATTAAATTAAATTATATGCATTTATTAATAACAAATATTTTAAAAAAATAAAATAATATTCTTAAAATTTAAAACAATAAAAATAGCACAATTACGTACAATTTATATGTTGAATTGAACGCTTTTAAAAAAAGTTTGACACATCATTTTACATTGAATATTGTTTAATTAAGCATCGTTTAAATTAAATTATAATTATTTAAATTTGTTTATTATTAAGCGTCTTCTAATTAAACATATTCAATATTTGTAGGTAATATTTTTATTATTATAAATTTTATGATGTTATTTTTGTAATTTTTTTAAAAAAAATTATTTATAATTTATACATTTTTGAATGATTTGCAATAATTTTAGGTAAGATGAAAACCACCTAAGATGGTTTAAAAGCTCATTTTAAAACATTCCTTTCTTTTTCTCTCAAGTCTCAACCAAAGAAGACGGTAGACTTTCCAGGTGTTGGCTGTTGAGACTGCAGATTTGGATATATTTAATATCGAATTTGAAATTTTCTATTAATGAATTGTTAAGGGCATGCAGTAGTTTTGCGCTTTGAAAAGTATAATTAAAGCCTTGATAGTAGTATAGTACTAAGAACAAGGCACCAAAAGACCTTTTATGATTATGTCATAACAAATCCTCCGCGATTTGAATAAGGCATTCCATGCATGAATGATGAATCATTTATTTGAACTATGTATAGGAGACAAAATATTGTTGAAGATACTAAATAGCCTTTGATGATTTTCAATTTTTTTGTGTGTGCTAAATTTAAAAGTATTTTCATTTTCTTTAATGGGGTTTGCCAAATATGGTATATATATTTTTGTCTATCGAGTTACTTCTAAACTTGCTTAAAAAATGATCAGATAATTTCTAAAGGCACAACTATTACTAGGTTAAATTAAAGCACCTTCAAATAGGGGTGATAATTTCTGACACGACACGATAGCACAATCCGAACACGACACGACATAAATTTTTTTTAGTAAGAATTGATCAATAATTTTTTTATATTCTTAAAGATTTTGTTATTTTTTACTATTATAAATAAGTAACTCAAAAAAAATTCAAGTAAATTTTTTAATGTGTCAACTAACACGAAAACACGACACGAACACGAACAAACACGACACGAACACGACTAACACGATACGATTGACACCCCTACCTTCAAAGAAGCTTTATATTTTTTTTTCTCATTAAAATAACACAATAAACAATATCACACTATATTTGTTACAACATTTTTCATTTAGGGTAACACTGTTTACTGTGCTATTTTTTTTTATTTTAAATTTTAATTAAGGTATAAAATATAAAAAAAAATATTTTAATTTCTACTTTACCCTAATTATATATCTTTAACAAAAAATTGTTTAAATTATATTATTTTTAGTATTTAATAATATTTTTTAATTTTTTTTATTACAATATAAAAATTAAAATTAAGTATGTGGTACAAACTTAGTAAAAAATAATTATTCATTTGTGGGATAAATATGCTAATTTTGAGAATTAATAACCATCAATGTACTTTTAATTATTTTGGTATTTTTTAATTAAATGTGTTTATCTTTTCAGCAATGAAATGTTTAGTTCACATAATAAATATAATATTTTAGTTAATGAATTTGCAATTTTTTTCTAAAAATAATTTTTTAAAATTTGTTATTTTTAATTAAATAATAATAATATATAATTAATTAAATAGTTCAATATAATAATAATTATAAATTAATTAATACAAGGAAATAAACACTTGAACACAATATATCTTAAAAACATTACCTTTATCACTATATTAGTAAGCCATGGCATGGTCCAGTTGAATATTAATGAACCATCCCCCATTGAATTTGTTTTTGTTGCTTGAAATGCACCAATGCTAGAAATAATGTATAAAGAATAAAACTATAAGCTTCGATTAACAACATAGTGAGGAGCAAACAAGGTAGAATGGAGGTGTTGAAATGTCCAAAGCAATTATAAAAAAGGAGGGGCCTAATGTCAACTAATAATCTCCATTTCCACAGAAGACCACAAAATAAACAAGTTCAAAGGAGAAGAACAGGGTAGTGAATAGTGATGGCAAGTGGGTTGATGCTTTTGGTGATTTTTTAATTTCAAAAATATTTTTTTATTACAACTTAATACATATAATAATTTACATATTATAATTTAATTAATTTTTTATTAATAATAAATTTCATAATTACTTTTTATATAACATTTTTATTTTTATTTTTATGTCTAATCGATACCATATTGCATCAATAATCAATGTGTCAATATCGCATCTTTAAATGGTACTGTTGTACATGTGACACCCCTCCAAGTTCAACGTACATGTCAATCACCTTGTTTATTTCAAGAGATCGAATATATGAAATTAAATGACTTAAAAGTCACCACAAGATTCGAACTCTAATACGGAGTTAAGTTATATTACCTGACCAAAGCAACTCTGCTAGAGGACAGATCGTAAATCTTACACTCGTATTGAAACACAAGTGGGTACGTGAATCACATTTGCAAATTTACATTCCTCCAAGCTTAAGAAAGGAGAGATAAAAATAAAAGACGACAAAAGAGGAGTTTGACATGAATTAGGGTTCGATGTTTAAAATGTAAATGTGGAAGGAATTGTAGACCAAAATTTCATAAAAATATTATCGTTATTGATATAAATGATTAAAAAAAAAAACAATAAAAATTATGGTTTTGTTTTATGAAACTTTCGTAAACATCGTAACAATAAATTACTTAATTTAAAGTAATTTTTTTATTCAATTAATATTTTTATTTTTTTAGTCCAAGACAGATATTACCTAAGGATGTTGAGTTGTCAAAGTTTTGACAAGGTTCCGACAAGGATTATTTTCATTCTTTGTTAGGGGGATAAGGGTGGGAAAGTGCAAGGCCGAGCAACCAGGCAAGCAAAGATGGGTTGGATGGCATGCAGCAAACGTGAGCCCAAAGTGGAAGGAAGAAGAGAGAGAATAAAATGGTTAGATTAGGCCAAACTGCTCTGACAAAGTGTCTGATACAACCAAGACATGGAGTGCCCCAACCAGTAGCACACCCCATAGGCATAGGGGCCACCCAATTCCCACCCCTCACCCACCAATGCTCTTTCTCCATCCTCGTCTCCCTTCTTTTTCCTCCCATCCCATTTATCTGTTTCATTATCTTTACAAGTGTTTTTTTTTATCACAAATTAATACATAAATTAATCAATATGACATAAAAACTAACAACTTAATGCATTTAATACTACTGAAATAACAATGCTATTTATCCGGGGGGGTATTTCTGTAGGCATTAATTTATCTTGGAAAAAAAAATAATCTCTTTGCCTCTGAACCTATAAGTGGAAAATATATTGATATCAACATCATTTTTTTTATAAAAATCAAACAAATTATTTATATAAGCTTGATCGTTGAGTCATTTATATAAGGTTGCAGTTCCATATTATATAAATATTAACAATATTTTTTAAAATTATCAAGGTAGTACACCTGATATATACTCACATATATATGTTCAAAATAAGCAAATTAATAAACACTGGGCCAGTTCTAATAAAAAACAAAAAAACATATATCGGATCGGGACAAATGCTGAAAGTGATATTTATAGGTTGTAAACAAGTTCTTCCTGCCCCTTAGCCCTTAATTATAATTTATAAGTTAGAGATGAAAGTGACCTCCAGACAAGTGCTCCTGTACTGCATATGTGGCTTTTGTTTTTGTTCAGCAATGGGTCAGTGCTTTACTGTGTACCCACGTTTTGTTTCGCAGAAGAAACATTCAAGTGACGGATGATTAATGGAAAAAAAAAAAAATAAATAAATAAATAAAAAAAATAAAAATAAAAAAATATATATATATATATTACTGTGTAAAAAGTTACGACGCCCTTCAAGAACACACAAGAGAATAGTAAAAATTAACATTACTGTAAAAAGGTTATAAGATAAGATGAGCATGTGACCTCCCCACCATCTTGTGATTTAATTTTAAAAATTTTAAACAAAATATTTTAAAATTAGACTCATATATATATATATATATATATATATATATATATATATATATATATATATATATGTATATTTGCTCACACTTTTTAGAAGTTCATTTTCATTTTTTGGGTACTTTTATATCAAATAGTACTTATATATATGATTCGAACAAAATTAAACAAATAATAAATTGAAGAATTTTTCATGTGATTTATAAATTCTTGTAAAAGCTTCTTCCTATTTTAATGGGTCATCTAACTAAAGTTTACACGTAAGAGCCAAGAACTTATTATGGGAGGGATTGAAGTTTAATTTTTTTTTAACATACTACTATAAAATCTTGTGCAGATAATATTGAAAAATGAAGCTTGTGTAGATAACAAAAAACAAAAATTGAAAAACCAAAATTTTATAATTAAAAAAACTTGAAATTGGTGGGGAGCAATCCAGGCAGCAGCAGCAGAACGAAGCAGAATTCAGCAGCGGAGCAACGACGGTAGAACCAGGAGCTAGAGGTGACTCACGCAGGCGCATAATTGAAGGCAGTCAGGTAGCACAGGAGAAGCAACAGCAGCAGAAACCACGAGCTGGGGGCTGGAGCAGCGAGTAGGGGTTGAGGGGCATACACAGGAGCCAGAACGGCAGAAGCAAAATGAGAAAACTAAAAGGAAGGGAAAATGGAGAAGAGAAGGGGGTTAGGTTTATTAGGTTTTCAAAGAGGGATAACTTTGTAATTTCACATTATTAAAGAGAAGGAAAAAAAAAATAGTCGGGGTTAGGGATGTCAATTTGACCCGATGGTTCGAGTACTCACGGGTATTTGATCTGTTCAAATCAATTCGATTCGGGGCACTATTCAAGTACCTGCTTATTTACTAAAAACTTTAATTACATAAAAATTTATAATATTTTTTTTCATTTAAAAAAAAAAAAATTGGTCAACAATTCAATTTTTTGATCCGCAAATATTACCTGAATCGAACTCATTTTATTTGAAATAATTCAATTTAATTTGAATCGTAGGTTAAAATAGTTTGAATTGAATCTAACTCAAAACGACCCGTTACGATCTCCGATCGGAAGTATAATCCCCTTAGTCCTTGAGATCTTCCGCCGCTGCAATTAAGAACATCATCTAACTAGTTACTTGCATCACCTAAAAGCATTTCTTGATACTAATAATGGTTTTGTGCTAGTTACGTATACATGAATGATTGATTGCTAATAATGGATATTGACATAATTACCCATCATATGTAATAATGTTCCTGAAAGTACGAAACATTTCACTCATAATTCCTCGTCATTAAGCAAACTCCTTAAGGTTAGTTCTCTTTGGTTTGTTAAGTTGAAAACTACTAGAAATAAAGTAAAAATATAAGTAGAAAGTGAGAAATGGGTGAAATAGATATGCACAAATTTATGAGTATATCTCTCTTTTAAATTACACACACTTATTAGTATTCTGAATATATTTAAAACACTCATGAGCCCTAATTTTAGTACAGTTTTGTTGTATCGAATTTAGATAAACTTGTTTATAAACTAATATATATGAGTTTGATCTATATTCAATCCGTTAATTTATAAAATATATTAAAAGGTGCAACTTTAATATAAATACAATTTATTTAATAAATAGATTGATATATTTTACCTATTTAAATATATTAAATAATATTCATACTTTATAATGTGAAAAAATTGACATAATTTCAAATATAAACAAATATTTATGTAACCTGTAAATATAATAAATTTAAATAGACTCCATAAAATTAAATTAATTTAATCATGATTTCAACAAAATTGTTAAAAGATTAGTTTATATACAATAAAAATATCAATAACTATAAGTATTATAAAATCAAAATTAAAGTGTTAAAGTCTCAAACATAACAAAATATACAAATATCAAATTCTTTAGAAGTAAAAAATTCGATTAAGTGTAAAATATAAAATTAAACTAAATAACATATTACTATAAATTGATAAACAACACACGAAAATAAAAGTTGAATAAATATGAATGTCATACTAAAAATATTTCAAAATTCAAACTTACAAAATAATTATATTAGAAACAATTAGTCTAATAACTTTAATTACTTACTCAAATTGTTTATATAGATTATAGATTATTCAAATTAATCTTTATGACATGATGTTTTAAATGAGTTAAATAATTTGACTTCTGTTTTACCTAATTTAAATTTAATTACTTTATAGTTGGGTTATGTCGTGTTTGTAAATCATGTAAAAAATTGCTGGCTCAGTACTAATTTTCTACTCAAATATCAATCTTTTACCTCTCTTTTTAAATGCAAAATTACCTTCTTTTCTTTTCTTTTGTCCGATTATTCAATCTTATGAAAATCGGTTTTTAAAGTTGTCTTAAAGGTTGGGGTGGGAGCTACCGTTTTTCACTGTAGTAGTGGATGTAATTTTATTAATTTTTATTCATTCTAAACAATAACTTTTTTAAATGGATATGTATTAGAGATTTTTCAACAAATATTTATTTAATAACTCAAATTTTAAATCTTATACTTTATAAATGAGATTATGACACAGTTTGATGCTCTCAGCTTTATGGTTCTCGATGTTTGCATCTCGAGTTTACTTAGGTTAATTGACATTTTTAAATTTCTTTTAACTAGAACTTACTTCCAACCATATATCTACCATATTTAGCCAAAAATAAAAGAAAAATTATTAAAAATAATACTACTAAAATTTATAGTAACAAAACTAGCATCTTTAATAATATTGAACGTTTAATTTGAACGTAAAATATTGAATGAATCTAAATTATTGTCGTTTAATTCTAATCGAATGAGTGTTCAAAGAAAAATGATATATTAATCATTTTTTTAATTGTGAAAATATAAATTTGAATACAAGAGGTACTAATTTTATTATTATAAGTTTCAAGAGATACTAGTTTTATTATTTTCTTAACATAAAAAGGGTTTGATTTTGAATCATCATTAATTTTATTATTTTTTTTAGTGAGAGAAAAATGTGTATTATCGAAGTGTTCATATTCATTCAATAAATACGAAGAAAATGTTAAACTCATTTTTCAATGGTAATACAACTAGTAAACTCCAAGTGGTGGTAACTGGAATTAACTTAATATTTTATGCACCAAGAGCTTATGGCCATGTTAAGGAGACATCAAGAGCCAAAACTTATAAAATGACACAAGTATTTTTCTTTCTAAATTGATTCTTCAAATGAAGGTTAAATTAAGAATTTTTAAGCAGATCGATGCCTCTAAGAATGTAAAGGAGCTTAGAAAATATGATAGATAATGTATATTCAAATATTATAAAAATTAGAACTATTTTATAATACAATTGTTCGAAAATAGTTTTACACAACAATGAGTTTTCCCAGAAAATATATGGATGGATTTTATTCATGAAATATATGGGTTCAATATTGATTTTATTATAATCCTTATTTTTATAAAAATATGAAATATATAAAAAAGTGGTTACAAAATGAAGTACTATTTATACAAAGCATGTGCTAAATAAGATTTTTATCAACATTCGTACTAAGAAGATTGACATTATATCCATAATAACATTAGCATCAAAGAAGAAGAAAACCAAAGCGATTGTTTTTAGGGCTGATCAGCTAAGTTTCTCTCTCTCTGTCTCTCTCTCTGCTGCAGAGTCATCAAGAAAAGCAGAGCTCAGTACACAATCCATTTGAGTCGTCGTTTTCCATTTATTGAAATTAAAACCTCAAAAACAAAATCCATTTCCTTTCTGAGCCTTATATTATCTAGTCCTAAATCTTTTTCATCTCTATGAACTGACAAAAACAAAGCAGTTTTTTAGGAATCGTTACCCAATAGTCCCACGTATCTTCACTATCACAATAATGCTTTTGCTCAGAAACCAATTGCTACTATATATCTGTCTTTTATTAAATTACTGGACAAGTGGCCAGGTCTCGTTTCCATCGCCATTTATTTTTTAATTCACTTTTCGTCGAAAACAATTACTCTAATTCTCTGTTTAGCTCAGACGCCAGTGCTCTTAGCATTAACGACAATTATTAAACACTAAATATTGGCATAAATTTCATGGCATCAACAACTAGTACAATTGCTCATCTCAAAGTTCAAGCCCAACCCATTAAGCCTAAACACCGCAAGTGCCGAGAAACGACTATAACTGCCTCAGCCTCACTGGTTAACACTTCCGTGTACCCGGTTCATAATCCCAATCGGAAACTTGACCCGTCCACCTTTGTTTCACCCGATAACTCTTGGTGTTGTTCTGCTTCTAAACAAATCCCTACTCCTCCTCCACCACCTCCACCTCCATCGCCAACGCCATCCCCACCAGCCCAGACCCACCGAGTAATACCTGATAACCCTAATCAAGAACTCGACCTGGTACCCAAAAACCCATCAGCAACTTCTCCTTCTTCTTTAACTTCCAGTTTCAGGATCCGATATTCTCCAGGTAGTCGTTCTCCAGTTATGGACTTCAGTCCCACTTTAGCTCCTACTTCCACTGTCAATGGTTACTCGAGTCCTCACGATTCGTTCCCTTCTAGCCTTAGCAAATTCAATTCGGTGCTCACTGCTGGTCTCTTGAACCCAATGTCGCCACCACCACCTCCCGATAAGAGTCGATTGAGCCCAACCCTTATCGAAATGATGGCTAGCGAACCCGATATTCTCCCTAGAACCCAGATCCAATCGAACAATGTCACCGTGGTCTCGCAGAAAAACCAAGCTGTGTTGGCTCAGGATAAGCAAACATTGATGATGCAACGAATTTCGGACATTTTGGCGTCTCGGAGCCCCGGGAACCAGTTTAACGACTCGTCATCTAGTGATGTCAAGCTTACATTGAGTTCCAAAGATGGGATTAGCGTTTCTATGAATGTTCACCGTCAGATTCTAGTTGCCCATAGTCGTTTCTTTGCGGTAAAGTTGTCTGATAAGTGGGCAACTCAGCCGCGAATGACTTCTTTACCGCACGTTGTAGAGATTGCTGACTGTGACGATGTAGAAATTTATATTGAGACCTTGAGGTTGATGTATTGTAAGGATCTGAGGAAGAAGCTTATGAAAGGTGATGTCCCCGGAGTTCTTGGTATTTTGAAGGTAAAGACTTTCATTTGGTAATTGGTTGCTGGGATCAATCATCAACGTTTTTTTTGTGTGCTTAGGTTTCTATTTTGATTGCTCAGCATAATTTAGGTGTACCGGTTGGAAAATGAAGATATCTATGGACTAGTTCATATTTTACATGGCTTTGGAACTAATATGCTTGTTTAGGTGTGCAATTTTGCGTGTTTGTATTGAAACTATGCAGAGTAAACCTCAATACTTAAATATATAATTTTAATTTTATAACTCTTTACTTATATTCGAGGCATCCTAAATTGTTGGTTCTGCTTTGGGATGTTTGGTGGTATTAGGTTTCAGCTGCAATTGGATTCGACGCTGGTGTTTTGTCTTGTTTAGAGTATTTAGAAGCTGCCCCATGGGCTGAAGAAGAAGAAGAGAACGTGGCCTCGCTTTTGTCTGAACTCCGGCTTGAAGGGGTTGGAGCAGGGGAAGTTCTACAGAGGGTATCAACTGGAGTTAGTAATGAAACTGAAGATGGAAATGACAAAGAGGAAGTGCTTGTTAAACTTTTGTGTGTAGTTCTTGAAGGCAAAGATGAGAAGGCAAGGCGAGATATGAAAGCTTTAGTGTCTAAGATGCTTCGTGAAAATTCCTCTCAGAATGATCTCCGGAAAGAGTCCCTGTATTCAGCTTGTGAAGGGTGTTTGGAGTTGCTTCGCTTTCATTTTTTACGGGCAGCAGAATCAGATTTGCAAGATGTGGGTCAGATTGCAAGGCAAGCAGATAATTTGCACTGGCTTTTAGATATTTTGATTGATAGACAGATTGCCGAGGATTTCTTGAAAACTTGGGCATCTCAAACTGAACTGTCTAATGTACATTCCAAGGTGCCTGCAGTCCACAGATTTGAGGTTAGCCGAGTCACAGCATGCCTTCTGGTTGGGATTGGTAAAGGGAAGCTCTTGGCCTCTAAGGACGTTAGGTACATGCTTCTGCAAACATGGTTAGGGCCTTTTTATGATGATTTTGGGTGGATGAGGAGGGCATCAAAAGGCCTTGATCGTCACTTAATCGAGGATGGTCTTAGTAACACAATTCTCACTCTACCGTTAGATTGGCAACAAGAATATTTACTTGCTTGGTTTGATCGATTCCTGAACTCTGGTGAAGATTGTCCAAACATACAAAGAGGTTTTGAAGTTTGGTGGAGGAGGGTATTTTGGAGACGTAGTGGTGAGCAGGAAAGCAGAAGACCTCTACGAATAACAACCGCAACCGTTGAGCACTCATAAATGCAGATTGTTCCATAGCTTAGGAAGAGTTGCTATAGTTGGTCAGTTTCCCTTCCTTTTCTTCTCATAGTGACATTCCATTTCTCATTTATTTGCTTGATCTTGAATGACTATTTCTGGAATTGATGTGGGCTGCTTCTCGAAGGGTTAGATGAACTTCAAAATAGATAACTAGTTAGATCATACAATGTTCTCAAAATAGTGTTGTGTGTTTTCTGTATAGCCTTTTCTTCAACATCATAAATAGACTAGCTTGTTATTGATAACATTTGTGAAGAAATCAAACAAGAGCAGAAAAAGAGATGAAGAGCAAAAGAAAGATAATCTAAGAGAATTTGATGAATATTTGCTAAACTTCTCATTAACATGAAAGAGAAAAGCATTCAACACGCAAGTGCAATTGTTCTCATATACTAGTGAACAACTCATATAAAAATACAACGAAAATATGTAGCTGAAAATATCTAATTAGTTGTAACTAACTGCCAGCCTGTACAATGTATCTTAACCCTTGAATAAAGAAACAAACAGATGGCTGAGATGACAAATTACTCATCTTCACAAATTGATATGGATTGTTCTGCATCTTTTTGAGTTGAAGTAATTACACCATCAACAGTACCCTCAATAACCCCCCCTCAAACTTAAGGGCGGACAAATGACACTAAGTTTGTGATGATGAAAATAAAATTGAGAGATTGATAGAGGCTTTGTAAAGATGTCTGTAGGCTGCTCAAGAGAGGGAATATGATGAACAAACAATTTATTAGCTAACACACGTTCACGTACAAAATGTAAGTCAAGTTCAACATGTTTAATACTGATAGATAGGGTTAGCAGCTAAAGAAACAGCGCTGAGATTATCACACCATATGATAGAGGTAGAGGGAAGAGGAATACGTAACTCATGAAGTAAAGATTGAATCCATATAATCTCAAAAGTGGCATTAACAAGAGCACAATATTCAACCTCAATGCTAGAGCGTGAAACAACTGACTGCTTTTTAGATGACCAAACAATTGGATTGACACTTAAATAAATCACGATACCAGTAGTAGATCTTCTGTTATCAGGGCACAGACCCCAATTTGCATCAGCAAAACCCTGAAGTAATAAGGATGTGGATGGTTTGAAGACGATATCATAAGAAGAAGTATCATGTAAATATCTCAGTATTTTTTTCACAGCAAGCCAATGAGGCTCCAAAGGATGTGCCATGAACTGATAGACCTTATTGACTGCATGTGTGATATCAAGCCTAGTGATTGTAGTGTACTGCAATGCACCATCAGCACTTCTGTAAAGAGAAGCATTGTCAAAAGGAGCACCACAGCATGCAAAAAGAGGAGAATTAGTGCACATAGGAGTCGCTAGAGGTTTAGAATTCTCCATTTTAGCTTTATGTAATAATTCCCTCACATACTTGTATTGATTCAAATGCAAATCACCATTAGCCAAGTGAGCAACCTCAATACCAAGGAAGTAATTGAGAATATCCAAATATTTGAGTGCAAACTTTTGATTAAGTAAAGAAATAAAAGAGTAAATCTCATGATCATCACTACCAGTTAAAATAATGTCATCTACATATGCCAACAAGTATATAGTGGAAATAGAAGTGAGTTTATAAAACAACGAAGAGTCTGCAATAGACTTAACAAAACCCAAATCAACAAGTGTCAAACTAAGAGTATCAAAGCAGGCTTTGGGGGCCTGTTTCAAACTATAGATTGCCTTGTTCAGCTTGCAAACATAATGGAAAAATCGAGAATCCTCAAAACCTTGTGGCTTGAGACATGAAAACCTCTTCATTAAGAGTGCCATTGAAAAAAGCATTATTAATGTCAAGTTGATGAAGAGACCATTTGTGAGAGAGTGCAACAGATAACATGATCCTTATAGTATAATAGGATTGAAGGTGATTGAAAAATCAAAGCTTGGGGTCTAATCATAGCCCTTTGCCACAACGAAGAGTTTGCAAGAGTTTGATTTTAGTGCCAAGTTGCAACTCAACTTGCATTTTGAATTGAATAAATGCTTGTACTACAACAGATTTAGTTTTAAGAAAGTAAATCCAAGTGAAACGAGTGGCTTCATCATTGAAGTGTTCATAGTAGTTAAAACCATTATTAGATGCAACTGGTGCTACCCACATATCAAGTGAATTGTGTGCAAAGGAACAGATGTATAAGTATGACGAGAAGAGTAAGGCAATTTGTGATGTTTACTCACTTAACAAGCAATACACACAATTTCATGATCAACTTTATTATCACAATAGAGTATATTACAATGAGAAAGTGCTTTTCTAACTATAGGCAAAGAAGCATGCCCAAGTCGTTGATGCCATAACAGTAAACTTGAAAGAGAATTGGAAACAGAAAGACTAATAGCTAATATAGAGGAAGAGTGATACAAAATTATTTGAAATAGAAGAAGACTTGATGAGTTTCAAATCAAATTGATAAAGTCCATTATGGAGTGTGCAGTGCAGCAAGATTTGACCTGTCACAAGATCCTTTACACAACAAGTGTTAGGATGAAATTCAAAGAAAACATTATTATCTTTTGCAAATTGAGAGACACTAAAAATATTTTTGGCTATGTGAGGCACATGAAGAATATTATGCATAAGTAAGGACCTATTATGACAAAGATTGGACTGAAAATTGATTAAAACCATTACTATAAATAGATAGTGACTCACCATTGCCAACCATGAGTTCTTCATTACCACCATAGGGTTGAGAGAAGGCTAGGTTGTTTGGTTCAAAGGTAACATGATGATTGGCACCTGAATCAGGATACTAGTGAGGTTCAAAAGCAAATTGTGAACTAGGAGGTGTAGGAGGTGAAGAAGAAGGATAGCTAGGATATGATGACTGAGGTGAGGAACCTGTCATTAAGGCATTGTAGTAAGGATGTGGTAAAGAAGGCAAAGAATTATAAACAGGTGGTGTCATGTAAGGTGGAGAAAAGAATGTATGAGGAAATGAATGTGGAATGGGTGGGATAACAGGTTGTTGAGAAGTATAGTAAGCTGATGGTCCAACATACGGTACAGATGGTGAACGAGAGTTGCTCATTTGATGAGGTGGTATAGGTGGAAGAGGACGAGTATTATTAAATTGTTGTGCTGGTGCTACATAGTTTCTGTCAAACCTGTGCCAACAATTAGGAGCTAGATGACCAGTACGGCCACAAACTTGACATTGCACTGTATTGTTTCCTCTACCAGAACCACCACGATCTCTATCAAATCCTCTACCTTTACCTCGTCCATCATTGAATTGAAACTGACCAATAGAATCATAGGAGTTATTAAAGGAAGCATGATCAATTAAATGCAT
Organism: Elaeagnus macrophylla; assembly: GCA_029378325.1. Taxonomy (NCBI): domain Eukaryota; kingdom Viridiplantae; phylum Streptophyta; class Magnoliopsida; order Rosales; family Elaeagnaceae; genus Elaeagnus; species Elaeagnus macrophylla. The sequence continues at coordinate 28,511,638 of CM055645.1, forward strand.
TCATTGAAACTGTTGAGCATGTACTCCACTTTTGTGTGAATTATGTTCAGGTAACTTATGTTCACCTGAAGAGCTAGATATAGGTGCCTTAACCATCATATGCACAGGAGGTAAAGGAGAAGGTATAACAGTTTTTCTCCTCTCCATTCGACACTCATGACTAAGCAAAAGTGCCTTTGCATCATCAAGTGTAATCTTGTGATTCATCATAGGCTCTGTTAAAGTGGAGAACACACGATCATATGTTTCATCAAAACCTCCTAACACAGCCATCAGCTTCTCTTCTTCAAAGATACCACAATCTGCACCTTCTACCTCATCACAGAGTAACTTCATTCTCAACATATAGTTAGTTACAGTTAATTCAGCTTTCTTCAAGTTTTGTAACTCCTCTTTTACTAGTATTGCTCGAGCTCTTGACTTGGAAGTATAAGATTTTTCTAATTTGAGCCATGATTCTTGTGAAGTATCAAAACCAAAAACTTGCTTCAATACATTATAAGTCATGCAACTCATAAGCTAACACTCTAACATTTCATCTTGTTTCTTCTAGAGCTTATAATCTGGATTAACTTCTCCATTAGACAAAATAGGCTGAGGTTCTTCATTTAGAATATAACTTTCTAATTCTTAACTGCTCAGAATTTTTAGAATTTGATGCTTCCAAATTGAAAAATTGTTGCTGTCTAATTTTATTGAAACTAAGATATTTTGGAAAGTAAGAATCTCTCGATCATCGTGATGCAAGGATTTTGACATTACACTAGAAGCTCTAGTTGTTTCCACTGGAGGATCTGCCATTGAAAAATCAATTAAGTTATCACAGCTTAATGCTCTGATACCATGAGAACATTTGTGAAAAAATCAAACAAGAGTAGAAAAAGAGATAAAGAGCAAAAGAAAGATAATCTCGCAGAGCTTGATGAATATTTGCTAAACTTCTCATTAACATGAAAGAGAAAAACATTTAACACGCAAGTGCAGTTTTTCTTACATACTAGTGAACAACTCACATAAAAATACAACGAAAATATCTAATTAGTTGTAACTAACTGGTAGCCTGTACAATGTATCTTGACCCTTGAATAGATAAACAAACAGATGGCTGAGATGAAAAATTACTCATCTTCACAGACAGCTATGGATTGTTCTGCATTTTTTTGAGCTGAAGTAATTACACCATCAACATTACCCTCGATAGTTATTTGAAAGTACGTTGGTCAAATATTTCAATTTGATATATTCATGATAACAATTTCCCTGGCGTCTTTGCTGATTATGTATGGTGTGCATTATCATCAGATTTTGCCTGGCAATGGCAAAACTTCTTACATCTTTCTTGAACTTGAACTTAGACATGCTCTTACAATTTCTTAGTCCTCTCACACACTGCTGCAAACCCTTTCCATCACATGCTTGTGAGATGTGCATTTGAAAGTTCCCTAAATGCGGAAACTAAATTTCCAAATCCATGCTCATTTAATGTGGCTTCATCCGAGAAAATTGGAGTATGTGGTGAGTCAATGTTCAACATCTGCGTGTTCTAACAAGGCTATGGAAACATATTGCAGGCAAAGTTGCATGGGAGGCATTTGATGCCCTTTGGATCGTAAACCAGCTTAATTGATAGGTTTTGGCAGTGTATCTGGTACTGTATTAAAAGATCAGTTCATGACTAAGATCAGTTCAAGGTCACTGCAGTGATGTAATTTAGTATATTTCTTTCTTTGGGATATTGTATTGGAAGGAATTTCGAGAAAAAAGGGGTTTAAATATATTTTTTGGTGCGTTTGAAATTTTGAAGGCTCACTTTATAAGAATATTTCCTTCTGTCTTTGCTTCTTCCAAGTCTTTCCAGCAACTGTTGTCTGCTGTACAGTACGTGTGGGCAAGAACAAAAAGTTGTGAACAAGAGGATTTGAACTTAAACCACTAACATGTAAAACCCAATCCCCTTTATGCTAGAACTCTGATGACTAGTGTTGATTGAATCCAGCATGTTGACATTGGTAGCTCTGCAGACCTTGATGCTTAACGGAATAACGGGCTATTATATAGATAATATAATACAACTGTTCTTCAAAAGATAGAAAAAGAAAACGGTACCCCATGAAATGAAAGCATGAAACAATTCATGCCTATGGATTATTGCATCGAAAAGCATCATAATTATATGAGGGGCAAAACTGATTTCCAAAAACAATCAGGTTCAATGGTTCATCATATTTTTTCATGGGAAGGTTTTCATAAATCTACATGTTTTCGATCAGTAATTTACGGAATCCGAGTTTTAGATAGGAAAAGGATCGCATTGGCATCGACATTTACTTATAAAAATATGTTAAATATAATATAATAAGTCATGTTTAACGTACAGGGGATGTAGCTCAGATGGTAGAGCGCTCGCTTAGCATGCGAGAGGTACGGGGATCGATACCCCGCATCTCCAAATTTTGTTTTTCCTACTTTCTACTTTCTATTTTCATTGTTCCTCATTTCTTTTTCTTCGCTAATTTGAGGGCAAATAAATCAGAACATCAATTCGATCTATGAAAACTTGAAAATAACTCCCTCGCAACTTTATTACAATATCAGTTGGGATTTGTCAAGCACTTCTTCATCAAAGTGAGGAAAGAAAGAATTCAGCATCGGGCAATCGTAGTTCAGCTCTCCAGGTTTTGCATATTTTTGCCTTTTTTTCCATTAACCAACAAACTCAAATTAATTCTTCAATAAACACATTTTTAGATATGGGAAACTGTAAATAAAAATTTGTCTGTTTTTACCATTCCTGATCAATCAACATCTCATCTGTCAACCCAAACTGTCTTAGCTCTTCTTCGTTGTGATGCACTGTTAAGCTATACCTGCACTTTGTATAATTTTTTTTGTGATTTAATGCACTTTGTATAATTAGAACAACAAGAATTGAATTCTTAAGGAAAATCATCCTTCTCGTATTGGCCATTATCATTTTGGAGTAAAAATTGTTAGATGCTCTTAAGCTTGAGATGTTAGCTTATAGAAACACGAAATTGATCAATGTTTTGTCTTCAATTAGATATTGATAGTTCTACTTAGATATGTTAATGGCATATCTAGGATGTTCTACGAATTCAGAATGCATGTTTACGCTTACCTTCCACCATAGCCCTTCTCCATAACTATCATGTTTCCATTGCCCATGTTATTGAGTCCCTCAAATTGCTCTACTGTCCATTTGTACCATCTCATCAAAAACACTCGGAGTGTCAGGCCATGCGAAACAATAACCAAGTTCACATTTGGGTTTCTTTCCCCTGGTGGCTGAAACCTTCCAATTTCAATGTCCGCTCTTAGTGTTTCTCTAAATCCTGTTTCCATATCCTCTATCAGTAATACAATCTTTGCGTCAAATCTGAATTAGACCTTTGTCAAAAATTTTACATCTACCTGTAATTCTATCATATACGTCAGCAGCTGATTCACCGTCAGGAAATCTAAAGAAGAAACGACCATAAAGCATTCGAAGGGCCTTCACTTGTCTCATCTTCTCTCTGTTCTGAAAATTCCCTTTTACATAAAAAATGAATATGTTAATCAAACCCAATCTACAAATCATCACAAAGATCCTAGTTTAATTGTATCAGTCCATAGAAATGATCTAAAATCATACCTATGGAGCCCATCAACCCCATTTGGGTTAGTGGTAGGAATACAAATTATATTGGATACTGGTAGCTATATCCCTAACCCGATTTTGCTGTTATAAAACCAGATGTCTGGTTTCATACAAACTCTCTAGCAGTCTAAGATGGTCTGAAATTTTGAACTAACTTGAAAGATTTTGTTTACATGCCTCTTCATGCATATTATTTTGAAAAAAGTATCATAGAACACCAGTGTATTTAAATATCTTTGCTTATTAAAAATGAGTTTTTAAATTACTCTACTTTATGAGATAATAAAAAATTAACATTTTTCGATAGATATATATGTAAAAAATTATTCAATTTTTTTTAATTTTTAAAAAAATTTAAATAAAATTTTCAATAAAATTTAAATAGAATTTTTATTATCTAATATCTAAAATCGAAAATTTTATTTAAATTTAATAGAAAGAAATTATAAAAAATTGGAATAATTTTTAATTAAAAATTATTTAATTTGATAATATCTATCAAAATATATAAACATACATGTAACACATATGCTATTCCTTTAGATTTAACAAAAAATTAGATAAAAAATTAATTTTATTCTAACACTTTTTTTTTTTTTCCAAGTAAATAAACTTCAAAACACATTTTTTATAAACAAATGTGTTTAAAATATTTTTTATAAATTAGAGAATTAAATAACAACTACTATATGTAAAAAGTGATAATTTTAGCTTACACTCTGTTATGTTTTCATCCGAGAAATTAGACTTACCAAAATCTTGTTCTCTTAGACGAGGCTCTTCTCTCATGCCAGCAATTCTCTCACGCTCAAAAGCACGACCTAAGCACCTTAATGTTTCAATTGACCTTCTATAAGGAGACACATAGAAGTAGACCTTCCAATCTGTTGCTCCATCTTTCTCAATAACCTCTCTTATCCTCTTCCCACATTCCTCGGCTTCAGCCATTCCTTTATGTGTGAGTGCAATCTTTGGATCAGCAACTCTTGTATAAACAGTCTCATCAAGATTTCCTTCACTCTGCCCATGTCGAATCAGGAATATCCGGCGTGGCCTTGGGGGTAGAGTTTTGGTAGCTGAGTTTCTGTGAAGTTTCTTTTCAGGAAAACCAGCCAAACCATTATCGTAAATATTTTTGAAGCTCTCACTTGGCTTTATACAACATCTAATGCATTTCCTGCTATATGGTTTATTCTTTGACACTGTGATAGATGAAACTGGGGATGGTGTAAAAGAAAGGGTTGTCATTGTTTGGTATGTAGGAAAGATTAAAAAGGAAAGAAACAAAACAAGTGCAAGTGTGTAACAAAGTCACGTTCATTAGGAGCTTTAATCATGACAGTTCTTGTTCATATGCTGCTACGAGGTGCTAGAAAACTAGCTTAAATTTCTTTGGGCTTGGGGGGACCGTTCAATTAGTACTGTGGGTTTTCTTCGGGTCCCATCTTTTATCTTCTTCCTGTATGATTTTTATTTTGAATGAGTGGTTACTGGCAAAGCTAGTGACTAGTGTTCATATTAGCATTGATATATGGTATGTATTAAATATTTATCGAATAATATATTTATTATTGATTAAATATAAAATTAATAATATTAAATAATAAAGTGATTATAAAACTTACATGAGTTATGATAAAAGGTATTTTGTTAATATAATAAATAGAAGTTTAAATGGCTTAAATATCTAATTATAGTACAAATATTAGTTTTGTCTTATAATAATACTCACTTATAACTATTAATTCATTTTTTAACCAAAGATGATCCTGGATGAGGGGTTCTGAATAAATAAAGAATATTCCTGAGGGAAAAAAACCAAACCTTTTAACCATTACTACTGGTGTCATATGATTTTCACAGAAGTTAAATGATTAAAAAGACAAGATATTCATACCGTTTACAAATTAAATTAAATGTATATTTTCTCTCTAAATACATATTAAAATAACTTGAATTGGGCTTGGGCTAGCTGTGTTCAAACTTTATAACTTTTGTCAAGAGCTTTTCCCAACCCATATTCTACCTGTGTGACCAACGGAGGCCCAGGCAGCTAAGTTTATTGACCATATTTCTGTTGTTCTTTTTTGGTTCAAGCTATTGACCGCAATTTCTGCTGGTATACAAATGAAATGTTGGAAGAATATTACGTTCTTAATTGAAAAATGTTATTTTCGCTACTAAATAAAGTAATAATTTTGTCAAAACTTATGTAGCAAATACGAATAATGATTAGATATATGTTATTGAAGTTTATGTCATATTTATTTCTTAATATATGCCTCGTAACTAGTAATACATATTATTATTTATTTGAGTAATTTTACTTAATATGATTCTTGCTTTTTTTATGTATTTATTAAAAAAAAAAATAGTATGTCCTAAACATTGTATCTATTTTTTTTTTCCGCATCAAGTGGCATTAATTAATCTAATGATTCTAATACTTCTCAACAGGTTGGCACCTTTCTGGTTGTTCTCCATGTTCATATATGTAATTGAAATTCTGTTAGTAGTTTTGTAATTAGAAAGTAATTATTATTAAATTTTTATTAATCGTGTCATGTTTGAAATAATTTTTCAAAGAATAATATTTGTTTAGAGAGAATTAAGAGAGATATTGGGTACAATAAATTAACTAGGACGACCCTCCAAGATATAATATAACGGGAGTCATCTAACAAAGAAAAAAGCATTTGTGCCCTATACAAAGCAGTAGAATTAGAGCTATTTAGGCAAATAGCATACATTTAATTAAAAAATTAAATTTTTTAAAACTAACAATAATAATATTAAAATTGTAAGTTTTGATTATATTAAAATTAAATAAATTACAAAAATATTCTTAATTATGTGATATATAATATTAATATGTAAATTAGTTTATATAATATATAAATCAGTTTATATATTATGTAAATAAATTTACATACTATGTAAATAATTAATTTTTATATTTTCAATAAAAAAGAAGCTCTCAGATTTGGGATCATCAACGGACTTAACTAATTAGAGGACACGAAGAAAGCCCCAAACAAAGAAAGTAAACCAAAGAAAAAAAGAAGTAATCATTCCCACCTTCTGGGTTCATTTTCCTGTAGATTTATTTTCTAAAAGACGTTTGAATTAGGAACTCGCATCCTAATTCCAGTCCTTGAGTCAATCCTGTCATGTATGCAAATCCCTTGATCTCTTCGTCTGTTTTCCATGTTTTTAATGTTTGTTAAATAATTAAGAATTTGATGTTACAAATCAATAAACAAAATCGATTTGCGATTTTATATGGGATTTAATTTCATTGAACAAGAAAACATACGCTTCTGAGATTTTGGGATTCGCGATCGACAAAAGCGTAATTTTTCTTCTTCCAAACGACGACGCACAGCAAGAAAAGTAAAAACTGTTGTTCTGTCAAAAAAGCTACTACATCATGTCAATAAATCGTAGAATTGGGTTAATTCACAATTTGCTTTTACAGCACTGTTCATAATACTTAACGTCTTTTTAATAGCTATATGAATCTAAATCAGAATTAGAATCAGAAGAAATAACTTGATCCAAGTAATAATGAATAATAAATAAATTAATTATTTAACTAATTTTATTTTCAACTCTAAAAAAAAATTGCGTTCATATTCAATAATTGTTAAATTACAACAGACAAAATTGTTGGAGGAAAGCACAGAGAACTTAATAAAGAAAACAAGTATTCCAAGATTTAAAAAGATAATATATATATATATATATATATCGAAAAGAAACCCTTATTTCTCGAGAAACTTACCAAAGTTGTAATAAAAAAATGGACCATATTTTTTAGGGTTATATGCTGTCATGACCCCTTATTTATTAAAAATCTGATATGATCCCCTCCACTTGATTTTTTTACATATTATGACAAAAATGCCCTTAATAACCCCTCAGTTGGACGACTGTCCAACTCACCTCAACAGAGTTGGACATGTATCCAACTGAAAACCAGAGGAGTATATTTTAGAGGACACATATGTCCACTCACCGGAGCTCAGTTGGACGACTGTCCAACTGATGAAATTTTGACCGGCCGGCGACCCCACTCGTCGGAGCCGAGTTGGACATATGTCCAACTAGACTGCCCAGAATAACCCCTCAGTTGGACGTATGTCCAACTCACCTCAACAGAGTTGGACATGTGTCCAACTGAAAACCAGAGGAGTATATTTTAGAGGATACATATGTCCACTCGCCGGAGCTCAGTTGGACACATGTCCAACTGATCGAATTTTGATTGGCCGGCGATTCCACTCGCCGGAGCTCAGTTGGACATATGTCCAACTACGTCCAACTTAAAATCAGAGAGCTTATTTCAACAGAGTTGGACATACGTCCAACTAAAAACAACTTATTTCAACAGAGTTGGACGTACGTCCAACTAAAAACCAGCGAATTTATTTCAACATAGTTTTCTATGTTTCTTGTTTTACTCTGTTCTACTTTGTTTTACTCCATCTTTATTTTTAATTTTCAGTAGAATTTTTCTTAGTGTGCTCATAAGTGAAGGTTTGTTTGTCCAAAAAATCAAAGAATGAGCTAAATCTTGATCTTGAATTAAACAGAGCATGTATATTTGAGATCATGAAAACTTAGAAAAATTACATACAAATTTATATGGAGAAATCAAAGAGGAGAAACCACAAATTTTTCTAGAAGAGTGACAAAGGAACAGGGACGTGAATAATTAGGGGGCTCTAAATAAATAAATAATTAATTGAAAACTTACCAATTGGAACGTTGGGCTGACTAATAGCAACCTTGAATAATTCATTTAGCTTCTCTTCTTCCTTCTTCTTCTGTTAATCATGAAAGCTCATCAATATAATCATTATGGGGAAATGCCAAATTGATTGCATCTCAATCTTGTCTCCCAATGAAAACGAAACGTGATAAATAACAAATTATATCCTAGAAAACAAAATATAAACTTATTATGAAAATCTGAATCCTAATTTTTGAAAATTGAATCATCCAAATTTTTGCCTATTTATAGATCACTAAAATTCAAAGGTCATTTAGAAAAAAAAATCAAAAACTTAATTCTGGCAAAATCTGAACCTCCCTGCGTCCATGGAGAAGTCTGAACCTCCCTGCGTTGTGGCTGGTTGCTGGAAGTCATGGCTGCTGGAGATGCTGAAAAGAACGGTAGAGCAGGGAACAACGCTGGTCAGAAGCAAGAAGAAGGTGGATATAATGAGTAAAGGGGTATATTTGGAAGTTTAGTAATAGGGGGTTAGTCCAGAATAAGATTAATAAAAAGGGTCTAATCTAGCCTATTTTCCTATTTTTTACAACCTGTTAACAAAAATGACACGGTAAGAGAAATCTAATTTGATAAAATTGCCCTTATTTAAAAGCTTTCATTTGAGGAAAGACATTTTATTATAATGATAAGAAATTTTTTTTTCTCATATTAAGCCTTATCTCGATAATAGTAAGACAAATATGTTTCATTATCTCTCAAATTGTATCTAAAAGAAGATTTATTAAAGATTTGGTAAGGCTTTTTTTTTTCTTGTAATAAGTTTTATCTCAACGCTCGTGAGACATGCATGCTTTTATTCTTTGACAAATTTTACCAATAGAAAGGCTTGCTGTTAAGATATTACCTTATCATAATATACCTTACCTCCATGTTTTTAAAGCATACCTGTTTTAATGTTTTATTTATAATTTTTATTTGAGCGAAAATTTGTTCCTGTCATGGTAAGGTTTCTTTGGTCATAATAAGTCTTTATCTCAATAATATTAAGGCAAAATGGTGATTCTCTTTCAAATTGAAAGACAACGTCTAACAAATTTGGTAAAAAAATTAAATAGAGGCATTTTTGGGTAATTTTTTCTGATCTCTCCTTGTGTTTCAGAAATCATCGGATTTGGTAGTGAATGGCCCACCAAGCCAATTAGTTTGTAGTCATTAGTACGTTTTTACATGAAACTGAAATAAATAGGTGGTTTTTTTTTTTTTTTTTTTGAAAGGAACAAAAACGAAAGAAATATACAGGTGTTTAGAAGTCTGTCCCTTAGTAGTATTTATATTATTATTTAATATTTTTTTTTACTCATTTTATTCAAGATGTTATTTTTGTATCTAAATTTCTTTTTTATATCTTTTTGTTAAATTCTACAGTAATTTTACTTTTTGGTTCACATAAAATCTTAGTATTGAGGGGTAATTTTGGAATTTTTTTTAATTTTCTTTTTTATCTATTATTATTTTTATTTCCTTAAATATATGTGAATAATTTTTTTTTAATTCTTAACTATTCATCTATTGTGTTGATAATAAAATGAATAAAATATATTATTAGTTCTCAAATTTTTATTAATTTCACATAAAGATTCTAAGTTTTTAAATTGTATAATTTAGTTACAAATTTTTAAAATTTTATAAAATAAGTCCCAAAATTTTATTAAAAATAATTGGTTTATTAGTAAAGTTAGGATCAATTTATAAAGTTTTAAAATTTTGTGACTAAATCTTATAATTTAAAAATTTAAAAATTTTTGTGTAAAATTTAAAAAATTTAATAACTAAATTACGTTGACTAGAAAGTAAAATTATTATAACCGTTTGACAAAAAAGGTAACAAATAAAGAACTTTAAAACTAAAACGACATTTTTTAATAATATAAGATATATTAGGTATCAATAATACTACGTGTTTAACTAAACTACCAAATACTAGCATTAATTTTTTTTTTTTTTTTCAATTGAGTTGAAAAGCAAGGAAATAGAAGAGTTGTGTTACACAATATTATAGAGGATTGTCTTCATTACGCAGTTTTTTTTTATTTATATTTTTTGTTTTTCTGATTGAATCAAAGCACCAATGTATTTTTGGAATCAACTGTATATTTACTATTAGCACGCACCGACAATATTTTGCAATGATTCATGTGGAACACTTAACATACCTTTACTCAGAGCTATTAAACTTCACATCGTATATATAAATTGTTTGTCCTTATTTATTAATTTATTTGAATTTGTCCTTTTTTTCTATTATTCCTTTCTATAGTTCATGCATCATTGTTGATACTCCAAGTGAATTATATTCCTACTTTAGCCAATTGTCAAATTGTAACTAGATTTATTATATCCAAGAGAAGTGATTAGTGTGAGATGTATAAAATTATTTCCACAATATTTCAAGCGGGTCATAGAGAAGAAAAAGATAAACGCCATTACCATTTAAAAACATCATATTTAAGCTCACACTGAAACATTGCATTTTATAAGATGGTTTTAGTACATGAACCTGCTCTTTAATTAAAATTAAGAGTATCGCACCTCCTTCACCTTATTTGAGAAATAAAAAACATAAATGAAATACAACATTTATTAGGCATAATATTTATAAAATTATAAATATAAATTTTTAAGTATAAAATTATAAATAATTTACATGCATAAAGTAGAGTTATATTTTTAAAATTTAAAATTTAAAATTAAATTTTTTTTTTAATTCAATAACTTACTATTTTTTCAAAAATTTAAACATATTTATATTCAAATAAAATACGTCACTTCTTAATTAAAAATAAGTAGTACTGTTTTTTAATGTTTATAGACGAGTGGACACTTTGATCACTCTCTTACTTGAAATTGGTACACATTTGTCACCATAATTCTTAATAAATAATACACTTAAATCGTTTTTAGATACTTTAGTCGTAAGGATTAAAGTGATCAAAGTGCACCAAAATATGATTAAAATGTATCATTTGTTAAGATTAAGATTAAAAAAAAAATATTTACCAATTTTAAATAAAATGGTAAATATGTTTAATTTAAATAAATAAATAAATAAAAAATGACCATCGGAGCCCTTTCCCCTTAATATAGTGGATTGTTGGATCTGTCACTATTTGTATCCATAATTCACACCCAATTAATTATTAATTTTTATGTTAATGCAAATTAAATCTTGGCCATCAATTGTTTATAACTTTTCCTTTCTAGCAATAATTGATGAACAAAATAGTACCAACTTAACCATTAGATTTTTAATGTCAACAAGTCAACAACTACCGCCGAAAACAATATTAAAAATTTAATCAAAAGAAGAAAGAAAAAGAAAATATAAGAGCTCAAAAATTGAAAGGAAATTTAATTTAATCATTCAAAAAAAAAAACAAAAGGAATGGACCCCAGACCACAGACCACATAGCCAAGGCGATTCCCAAATCTAATCATCATTCAATAACACCTGCCCCAACCCAACGTAACGAACAATTCAACGACTTTAATTGTTTCGCACAGACACATACTACTAACTTATGTCCTTATTCAAACGATCCTATTCGTTTCTCAGCATGTGCATCGAATATTCAAAGTTTAGCGCGTGTTTAATGTTGTAACCTAGATTTATCTAAATTACAAAATTAATTCCACTTCAGATTCTAGTTAGGGAGGAAAACAAAAACCATAAAAAAAAAAAAAAAAAAAAGGTGTTTGGACAACAACTATCAAATACGACTTTTGTACAAGAGTTGTGTTTCCAGTTCTAAATTTGTAATGCTTGTTTGTCAGTTGAACCCCTCAGTAGACAACAGAATTGGAAACAAAACTGTTAATAAATTAAGATGGAAAACAAAGCACGAATTAAGAAAAAGATTATTATCATCCTAAAAAAAAACCTAATAAAATTAACATCTTTCATATTTCAAGGATTTCATCTTCTTTACATACACCCACATCTATCACCATTGTCCCTTTCTTCTCTGAGCCCATTACCCTGCAACAATTTCTCCTTGGGGACTGTCCAAACAAAATTTACCAATAAGAAAAAATATATATATATGGATAAACCAAGCACAAAAAGATACAGCAAATGACTTACTCTGTCCCATAGATGTGGGTCGGGTTTCTTATAAACCTCAACTAGGTCAAGATCAGCTGGATTAGCCATCTTCCACCTACAAAGAGGGTGAGGAACTCGGTGCCGGAGGTACTCGCTAACTGTTTGATTTGTTAAATGATCCAATTTGGCCTTTGACAAGTAAAACACAAAAGGTTTCTGACATGGGTTTCGGCTAACTGGTCGCGTGTTAAATGCATATGCCGTGTAATCTGCTCTTTTGTACCAATTCAAAAAGGTCCTTGAAGGCATCTCTATCTCACGTGGTGAAAAGAAGCCTCGGAAAATCTGAACAGCAAAGCCCCAGGAAACTGAAATGGTCCAGGTCTTTGATTTGTCGTAGCAGATGGATTGCTGCATAAGACCAGCCGAGTCCAGCTTTACTGGCACTTTAAGGCGGTCAAGAGCTTGAACTCGAGTGGCATTGGGGAAAATCGGTTCAACTACATCAAGGTGATGCAGTGACACCAGTGGCGTAACTGGATGCGCTGCAAGGAGACCGAACAAGTTCCCGTACACATCATACTGGTTTTTCATTCACCAAGAGAAGAAGCAATGTTCGTCACAACTTTAATTACTTCAATAAAAATGCAATTGAAAAGAAATCACCACCACCACCAAGCATAAAATGATACGCATGTGTTTCTCCAACCTCTTAATAAGTCAAATCACATCTACCATATTATTATAATGAAAGGCTAAAAGTTACATGACTAGTGAACGCCCAAAGAACATAAATGTCAGTTATTGTATTGTCTTGGGGGCGACATAACCGGGAGGGATAGTAACATAGATAGGAAAGAAGGGCAAGAAATTGTACACAAGGCAAGACCCCCAAGTTATTAGGAAGAGTACCACATTAACAATAACCACAAAAAGTGAATAATTTTTCGTGGGACATTTTTCAATGCGATATTATCAAAATATAATGCACCCAATTGCCGAACGATCTATCATTAATGAACTTCGTTGCTAATTCTAACAGGGGCCTAGAAAATTGAAGCTATTATACCAATTACAGCAAAAATCACCATCCTACTTACATCGATCAATTTCATGAAGCATACGAAGGTTAAGAATCGATAAAATTGGCGATGACATCTTATTTATCATTTGTAAGGAGGCTGCGAGTAACCTGGTCTAACATCAAGTGGGAAACACGTGTCAAAAACTTTAAACACAAGTAGAAAAAGAAGTTTTTACTCTACCCACCCCACCCCACCCCTCCTAAGTCCTGACTCCTAAGGTAACCTACCCACATTATTTACGCACCATATTTAAGACCAAGAAAAACGATACGACATGTAAGCTCAGCCAACAATCAAAGTGTTCCAGCGAGATCTCCACCCAAAAATCAATAATAGAGATTATTAGGCAATTAACCTTCAAGAAAAGAAAATTGCTAAACACACTTAATTTTAGTCTTCAATTACTCCTAATCACTTAAAATTGTATGTAAATAGAGTAAAATGCTAATTACAACGCAACTTCAATCAAAACGGTGATGTGATCAATCACTATCAGATTGATTTTAGTAAGTAGTAACTACTTCTGTGAAAATACTCAAAACGAAATTAGCATAAAAAGAACACGAGCAAAACAGAGAAACAAATAAAAAGAAAAACATAATCATCACAATCAAACGTCAACAAAACACAATTTTACCAAAAGTTAAAAAAAAAAAAAAAAAAACCTGGTGAAAACCGAGTTCTTTAGTGAGTGGGACACCGAGTTCGGCCATGCAAGCCTGCATTCGATCATCGGAACCATAAAGACCAGGATACCTCTGTATACATCTGTCTTGCATTCTGTGAAGAGCTTTCGCTAATGGGTAGCTAATTGCAAATCCACCTCCTCCATAAGCCATTCCATATGAGAAAAATATATTCTGCAAATGACTCTCCGATAAGCTCCCAATATAGTAGAATTGGTTATGATCATATTTCCTCAAAATCCTCAACAAATTTTCCGTGATAAAAACGGTGTCGTCATCACCCATTATGAACCACCTAACGTCCTTGAGTCCAAGCTCCAAAGTCTCTGAAACGATCCGCGAGATCCTAATTGCGGACCGGTGGCCTTGCCGGTTCCTGTATGGAAATTGGGATGTATCAGCAGATATTTTCACCGGCGGAAGGTTGCCTTCGTCGCCGTCTGCAGTCTTCACTAGATTGTCGAGCCACACAATGCCTCGCATATTCTTGGGTTCGTACCAGAGTTTGATGTAGTTCTTTCTATGATTCCAGAGCTTGGCTGAAGCGGCTATACCGAAGACTATATGCTTCAAATCAGTGGATTCCTGAGTTTCTTTAGATTCGCGCCGGTGACTATCAGCCGTCCGATTCTGATAGGCGGTGATGTTGTTTGGGGTTACAACATGGGCGATTCGGTGTGGTGTTGAGAAAGGCTCATCATCGCAGGCGCGTGAGGTTGAGATGAGCTTGAGAGTGTATATGACGTAGGTAACTGAGACGATGAGCATGAGCCATACGAGAAGCTTAGTCAAGGTACGAGATTGAGAGCCAGGTCCAGCAATGGCGTTACTTGATGGGTTTCTCATCAGATCCCAAATCACTTTATCCGAATCTTTTTGGGAAGCTTTCATTTTTCAGAACCTCTTTGCCTCTCAAAATCGTTTCTTTACTATTCTTTCTCGGCAAATCGAAAAGTAAATGTGACAAAGATAAAGAAAGAGAAAAATCACAGCTTGCGCATTTTTCCAATTTAGGGGGGGAAAACGAAGTGATAGATTCTGATAAACCTCTCAGTCCCAACAACCCAAATGTCACAAAAGGGGCAAAAACCAAAATAAGAGCTTTTGCATTTTGAAGGAAAGATGGAAATATATTATGTCCACTTACCAGATATGTGAGACAGATGAACCCAAATCTTTCAAATCGCCAAGAATCAACGGGATCTGAAATGCTCAGTAATAGAAATTAGAGGAAATATTCGAACTTTAGAGCTAAGATAACTAAGAGAATGAGAATGGAGTGAGGGAGGAAGAGGAGGAGGAAAAGAGAGCAACAGCACCGAGAGATAAAGTAGTGAGCATGCATTCACATAAAAAAAAAAAAAAGTTGTGAGCATGCATAGCTGCTGCCAGGTTGCAGATCCTCCCCCAATTGAGCTAAACACTGTATTTTTTTATTTTATGTTAGAAATATACAATATAATTTTCTGTATTTGTTCGAGAGAAAAATACGATATGGTATATTGAGCTAAGGTTTTGGGTCTGATGGCCTACACTTTGTACAGTGTGACTATGTAACTAAGATAGTCATCAACGGTTTCGATATTGTTTACTGGGGTGGGACCAGTAAAATCGACATGTCAGATTGATTCTAAGACAGCTGGTTTTTTTTAATCCGTTCACTATCACAGAAACAGAGTTTCTAATGCCCATATCTTCTAAACACAAATTATTATTACTTAATATATATATATATAATTTATAATAAAAAAAATATCACATTTACTATAATTTAATTAAACAGTATTTAATTTAATGTGAAATAACAATTTTAATCATTTTTAATAGTAAAAATATATAAAATAGACATAATTTTTATTTTTTTTAAAATAATATTATTATTTATATTATTTTTCAAAAATAATTGTGTGAATAACTTGTAAGAAATTATCTTTCAATTCAATAAATTTTTGCTTGAAAAACCCCTAATATTGTAAACTAGTATCATCGTTAACATCATTAAATAAAGAGAATAAAAATATAGACAAAAATGGTAAGGGAATCAATTCATTCACCCGAATCGGGGCTCTGATCGGAGAAATATAAATTTTGAAAATTATTTATTAACTATCCTCATAATTTCTTTGTTTACGTGTGTTTTTGTGCTTGCAATACTCTAGCTTTAAGGATAGATTTCGTAAACATATGAGTTCATCAACTTCCCCAATTATGATGCATCAAAAAAAAAATCCCCATTTATGATCATCACCAATCCAAATATGGGTTTGTCTCAAATGGAAATTGAAATCCTACAAGCAATTGGGTTTGACCATTTCTTTTTAATCCCATGCTGTTTCGGGTGCAAATGAACTTTGGGCAGTTAACAATTATAATAATCAATGTAATTAAAATTATTTAAAATATTATTATATTTAATTTAATTATAATAAAATATTAAAAAATTATGATATTAGTAATAATTCCTATTACTTTCACATTTCTTAAGAATATGCTGCAATGTTGTATTTTTTTCTTCCATAATTTATATATTTATTTAAGTTTTTTTTCTTCACATTTTATCTCATTTAAGAATATATTTTTTAAAATTTTGATTCATTTATAATTTTATTTTAATATTATTTTTTATTTTTAATATATTATTCAAACAAATATTATAATATTAATACAGTTTTCATTCAATTTAATTCTTATTACAATTCAAAATTTTATTACATTTTTATTCTATGAATCAAAGATAATCTTTAGATTTTAAAAATAAAACTTGAACCAATTTAATTATTTAAAAAAATAAAATTCAATTAATTAAAAGTTTAGAAGTAATTGAAATTGTCTAATGACTTTATTAATTTTAAGTGATAGGTTAGATGTTGAAGCACCACTATTATTACAAACCAATTGAAATCGAATCAACAAATTTGAATTAACTCAATTAGTTTTTGGACATTTTATTTTCTTTCTTTGGGTGTGCCTAGAAATTTTGTTTAAATTTTATATTCTAAACTTTCGAAGTGCACTTGAGTATAAAATACATGCACTAATTTAAAAATATTTATTTATATAAGATATTCAACTACAAGAAAAAAACTTTACTTAATAACGAAAAAGGGTAAATAATGAAAAATATATTAAATATGATATACATGTGAGTTAGTACACGTTAACTACTTTTTAACATTTTAATAAAACATTTTATTATGAATCTAAAATAATCAAAGTAAATACAATTAAAAGTAATTTAATAAGAACTTTTCTTATTTTCAATTCCTTCAAATTTCATTTCATTCTTTTTCTGATTCATTAAAATTTAATTATATGTTAATAAACACATGCTATAACTAATTATACTTATTGCTTTTTTTATGTGATAAATTATCATTATAAATTAATGGAAACACTAACCATTTAAGTTGTGACGTATTTTAATATTATTGAAAGCTTATATTTTTATCAATTTTACTTTATAATCTTTTAAATAAGTGGAAATTTGTTTATTGGGTAAATTAATTTGTTGGCGAAGTGGGAAAAAATTCATGTGGTTAATGAGTATAAACAAAGTGGTTTGACTAACTTAGGTGTTTGTGGACAATTAACAATTTATACATAATTATTATAGCAATATCAAAATAAAAAAATAAAAATTGTGCAAATGTCATCATCATATTTTACATATCACTAATTTGTAACAATATAAGCAATTTTAAGAATTATTTCTACTCTTTTTTCAACCACCATATAAACAAATTATATGTGGCATGTGTAGTTTATATACTCTTTTCAAATAGAAAAACACCAAATCACCAATTAATATTTATACACGAGTTTGTGTAAATTGAGTTCCGTTTTCTTAATACTCATAAACAAGGTGTGCCTGTGCCAGCCAAAAAGGTAGTTCTTATTTGGTATACAGATTAATTATGATGTATTAATACAGATTAATTATGATGTCGTACTGTAAATGTTAATACATTTGTACATTCTCTCACTCCATAATAATAACATATTATTAATCTTGAATCTAAGACCAATCTATCGATGAATAATTCATATACATTAACGTACTGTTAAAACCAACTATAAAAACAGAGTTACTGAAAGGGAAAAATAAGAAGAAGAAGAAGAAGAAATCTTTATAGAAGTATCTATTCTATTCTCTTGTTTTTTAAATGTATAATTTAAAAAGCGAACCAAATTGCAGAAAAGAAGAGCAACAATATCCAAATTGTGTTGAAACGATCGGTATCAAAATTAGTGTAAAATCCAAAAAGCTTTATTGATCTTCTGCCAACAGTAACCCTGCTGCTGTACACTTGAAGAAGGTACCAATCATGCTTTGCTTGGCCTAATTCGAAACCATATTAATTTGAGGAGACAAGTTATATTTTCGGCTTGAAAAATTCTTAATACCACATGTTGTATTTAGATCACAATTAAATTAGCAAATTTTAATTAATTTAAAGAATTGGGCCCATTCTTATAATATATATAAATATATATATATTAAAAAAATACTAAAAGTCTTATAATTTTTAACTAATAAACACATTAGTTTCGTAGTTATTGAATTAGACGCAAAATATTTTATAATTTTTTAAAATGAGCATTTTAGTCACATAATTTATAAATTAAACACTACAAGTTCTATTATTATGTAAAGTACGCAATCATAGTTATATAATTTTTTAAAATGAGTACTTATAGTCTAACAAAAGTATTAAAAATGAAGATTTATGGTGTCAAACTTTTAGAAATAATTAGATTATACGTACCCAACTAAAAAATTATGGTACTAAAGTGCTCATGTATGCATAATAATAAAATTATTGTGATATTTTTTAAAAAATTATAAAATTTTTAGTATCTAATATAATAATTTAAAAATTAAATTATTTAAATTAAATAATTACCGATGCCAGCTTACTTTTTATAATCCAATAATTTTTTTCATCTAAGTTGTAATGTAAAAAAAAAAAATGCTTTTTATAATTTGATAGTTGAAACATGAAAAATAAAATGAAGAGCTAGTTCTACCAAAAAGAAATCCAAATGAAGGGCTTAACCAACTAGATTTTTAGGCCCATTAATAGCCCGAATATAAAAAGGAGCTTCTACTGACATCCCACCTACAACACTAAACACATACGTTCATAATTAAAAATTATTAAACATATTAAAATAATAATTAAAAAAAAAAAACTGTCGAATGCATCCCACTTCTCACCTTCGACCACCAATACCCATTTTGAACTTTTTATCTTTGTTCGGACGATATGTTTGAACATTTTGTATATGTTAAAACGATCTGTTTGAACATTGTCTGTGAGTAGTTGAAATTTTCAAAAAACATTTAAATTATCTGTTTGAATTTTATGATGTTCGAGTAAGAATAATAAAAATTTTGTATATGTTTAGACGGTACATTTGAACATTTTCAATATGTTCGACAACGATGTACAAACGTATTACATATGTTCGGACCTGGTACGTTGAACATACTGGAATTTTTTTTACGACTATCTCTACACTCCCTGATTCGTTTTCCAATATTTAGGGAGGAAATGAACATTCTGGTTCATTGCAAGATGTGAGTACAAGTGGAAGCTTACAAACTTCAGCTAGAGAAGCCACCGGCGACGACTACAGTAGCGGTGGAGGTTCAATTTCAGAGAAATAAATGTCCAAAAAATGAAATTTTTTCGAGAAAAATTAACAGAAAATGTCAATGGAGCAGTGCAGCCAGTGAGTGAGGAAAAAAAATTTCGGTTCTGTAGACTAGTGGCAGCAGGGACAGTGGTAGCAACACTTTTACTGCCTGTCAGAAATTAAACAACTCAAAAAACTAGCACCAGAGGGGGGGTGTTTTCTACGTGGGATGTATTAAGCCAATTCAATTTTTTATCTTTTATTGTATTTATTTTAATAATAAAATATTAAAGGGTATGTATTTAGTCACATATGTGAGATGTTAAAAGAATGGCCTATATAAAATAATAAAATATGATGTCAAAATGACTCAATTGGCTCAGGTGTGAATACTTCTCATCAACAGCTACAATCAATTTACATTTTTTTAAGAGATAAGTCCTCGAAACACGTCACATGTACTCGTTAGAACTTTCTTTTTTTTCTTTTTTGTTTATTATGATATATTTGATACAATATATTAAATAAATTAAATATAATCATATTAATCGTAATAAATAAAAAATATAATTATATTTAATTAAATTATATTATAATTAATATATATAATATCTAATCAAAAGTTGTATAATGGAGTCGAATTAAATTAATTATATATATTTTATTAAAATAATTTATATGTAAAATAATTTTTTATTATAAAATTTATTTAAATTAATATTTAGTTCATTTTTATATTTTTATTATATTTTTTAAAATAAAAAATATCATTTTAAATTTAATATATAAAAAAAAAGTTAAAACATATTATTTTATAATTAAAAATTCAAACAGACTAAGTTAATTGTCCAGTACGATTTAAACCTAACCTTCCTAGCCATACAACTTTTTTATATAATCATATTATTTTTATACTGTATGATATAGTTTGATTTTATAACCAAATGTATAACTATATTTATATATAAATTATACAATTAAAATATATAATACAGTGTAAGAAAATCATGTATCGGTGGGTAATGAGAATTCACTAATACATGGTTTATCTTGCATACAAAGGTGTTAAAGAAGTTGAGTTGTATTGTACCATCAAATTAGCATGCAGTGTTAATTCGTGGTCCATTAGTTAAAATATCATATCGAACTTTGGCTAGTATACCAGTTATATTGTGCCTCTATTTTTGACCATTTTATTTTTATTATATATTTATTTAATTATTTATTTAAAAATTATTAATAATGCTTTAAAAAGTTAAAAGTTAGAGTTGATTTCTCAACTTTCATTTGATAGATTGTTAAAAATTTATTAAGTTATGTTTAATTTTTTATTAAATATAAAAAAAAATTATTTATTTATTGATATTTTTTAAAAATTAATTTTTAAAATAATAAAGCTTCGAATGTCATGCTACTCTTTTTGGCTAACAAGTCATGCTGTGTTATGTCGAATATTTAGTACGCCTGCCCAATGAGCCAACAGTCCAAATGTTTAACGGACTTTGTTGGCTTATTTGACACTTTTACTTACATATGGTATATTCAAAGATTTTTTCTAAATTTATTCTTATCATTGTTTTTTCATAAAAAAAAATTACCTTAAATAATAAATACTTATTAGCAAACAGTCAATAATTTCACCATCAATCTTTTATATAACTCAGTTTCAATATGTCTCATTTCTAATTCTCCTCTTGAACGTATGTTTATTTATTTTTATTTTTTGATACATTTTGGATTTATATTGAAAACACATATTTTCAATTTCTTTTATGATATAAAATTAAATAACTTCAATCTTTTATGAAATTGACTGCTTGAATATGTTTCCGTTGATTAGTCTTACGTGTGATTACAATAATTAAAATTAATTTTGTGGCTATCATTCTTACTTTTTGTGTGTGTATAAATTCCAGCAAAAATAGGTCAAAATCTTAAAAAATGTGGGACATGGATAAATAAAAAAAAAAAAAAAAACTTAGTAAAAAATGAGGCTACTATGTCCATTACCCTTTTCAAAATCAGTGTTTTTATAACTTCATGCTTATTGTTTTAAAAGGAAAGTTGCATCTTATAAAATAAAAACAAATAAGCTGTAAATCACAAAAATAATTAAACATGAACCTAAGGGCCTAACTTAACCAGTTAAGTGTGTGTGTGCGTGTATAACTGAACTACTGGAGCTTGGTGGTCACTGATCAGTTCAGTAAAAGGAAACAAATATTAGATCCATAAATTATTCCCAAACAGAAGAGGCAAACGAACCAACATTTGTCGACATTCATTAGGCTATGAGCTGTGGCATATGGCCGACTCATGCATATGCTTCGGTACTTGCTCATTTGATGACCCAGTCTACTAAGCTTATTAAAACAACCTATATTTCTTTTCTTTCTTTCTTTTTTTTAAATTATATATATTTTTTGTTGTTGAAATAATTGTAGAGTGGAGAATAAAAGGAATTTCTAGTATTTAATATGGCAAATGAGATACAGACTTTGATCGTCTACTTGCTTCAGTGGACGTCTCATTTGTTGTCAATTGTTTTTCTAAAAAGAGGAGCAGAGTCATGATTTAATTGTAGTGGAGCCAAATTAAATTTCAAAAGTTTAGAATAAAGTAAAATAAAATGTTGGCTGTCTCAACATTTGTTGCCCGTGAATATTTAAGAAGTGTGATTTAGACACCGTCCATAAAAATCGTGTAAATACTTATTTTTAAAAATAATTATAAATCATTTTAATCTAAATTTTATGTACGTAATACCAAATGATTATTAATTATAAATTTACATGTCGCCAAAGATTATTGATTATGTTAATCGATTAGGATTATGATCTTCAGATCCTAAATACTCAAACACATGTATATATTATAAACGAAATATTTATTGTATATTCAATGTTTAAATTTATATAGTAGACAAATGACATGTGATATAAAATAAGAGACAAATGGTATTAGAAGTTTGCTAATTATAATTAAATGACACAAAAATTTACTAATTTTTAAGTGAGATATTAAGAGTTTAATAACTATCCAAAATTTTTAAAATTATCATAAATTTATTTACGTGATATGTAATGAATGGTGTCACATGGACCAAATTCTAGTGTCATTTTTAATAATTATTAGACTTTTAACATTATACCTAAAGATATATGATTGTTTTAATTTTATTGACTTATGTATAACAATAAATAATAAATTATTACAATAGTAAGAAAAGTAACATATTTTATTTTCATGACATAACTTTATAATTTTTATTAATAGAAATAGTTTAGAAAAAGCATGCAATATATATAAATATATATATTTAAAAATATTAAATTTATATTTATATTTATCATTGAATCCAACTTAAAAAGATTATTGAAAAGCAAAATGCGGTCTGAAAAATGAGATTTTAGGTACTTTAAAAATATAAGTTTACCATAATTTATACATGCATGTATGTTTTATATAATATTAAAAAAAATATAATTTTTGTATACATTTTTTTAATAACATAAAAAAAAAAATTATAAGATTAAAAATAAAAGAATATTTATTTATTATAGTAGTATGTAGTCTACTATAAACAATGGAATCTATTTATCTTAAAAAATGTAACCACCCTTGCTGTATTATTAAAAAAAAAAAAAAAAATCGCCAACTATGATGTCGAATGCGTTTCTTTTAATTTATGTTTCTCGCGCGCGTATTTGAAGAAAAATTGAACTGGACAAACAGTTTTGTACATTTGGAAGTGCTTTTTTATTTTTCTTTTATAAGATACATATTAAAATATGAGCTAACAAGTAAAAATCTTTAAATGTCAAATACAAATGGATCTTCTTGGAATACTATTATTCTCTTTATCCTATTTATAGTAAGACACTTCAGTGTAAATCCAAAGCCTGTGAGATTCAGTTTGTGTAAGAGTAATCAAAAAGAAGTTTTAGATAGCTTAATCCTCCTTTTAATTTCCTTTTCTAATTCTTCCACTTCCTCCAATTCCTGCCAAAAGATGAGCATTTTGATCCCATACTGCACTACTATTTAGTGGAAAATACAAAGACTATTAGAAGATGAAATTAAGTTTTAACCTTTGGTCCGAAAAACAACCCGTACGGCTCTCCATCAAATTTCTCCGAATGATGAAGCTGTGAACAACCCAAAAATAATAATCAACAGGATATATTTGTCATCACAAATTTAAATTTAAATATATTTTATTATTAGATATAGTCACACCGAATCTACATTATAATAAAGAAAATTGTCTTTAACACGACTTTGATGTTTGAATCGATACAATGTGTAATGTAATTAGCTCCCATAAATAATCATTTTTATAATTAATTCAAAATTTTACATTGTCCAGAAAATTTGAATGTTTAAAATTATAGAAAGGGAAATTTGATTACCTTGTGAGCCGCTGCAACCCTTTGCAAATAAGGAACGTTAGCCATGGGACCAATTGGAAAGCGACGGTGAACCAGACCATCGTGAACAAACATGTATGCCATCCCAAATACTGTGATTCCCAATCCCTGTTCATCATTAACAAATCAACCATAAATTAATAGTTTTGTTATAGAATATTAGACTAATTTTCATTTTTAATTAAGAATAAATAGTGAGAGACAAGCATTAAAAAAAAAAAAAAAAATCAAATGATATGTTGAAGTAGAAACGTGTAAGTCACAGCACCAAAACAGAGTCCTGGAAGGAGTCCCTTGTTATTGAAGCCATAATAGAGTAGAGCTATTGCTGGAAAGGTGTTGATTACTGCAAATATATCGTTGAGCTCAAAAGGACCTTCTCTGGGTCGGTGGTGAGACTACCCAATAAAAAAGCACAACGTTTTATTTAATAAAGAGAAGACACCCCACTCAAAAGTATTTATAATTAAATGAAAGAGTAGGGGCTTATAATCACCTCGTGTATATCCCACAATGAAGCATGCTATAGAGCTCTATGTGCCCATCTTGCCCAAAATTCCATCCCCACCTAAAAACAACATCCAAGCATACAACTTCAATCTTCATATAAATCAAATCTTTTTTTTTTTTTTTTGGGTGAGACTAATCGTCCAACTTTCCCCCGACAAAATTAAAATTATAAAGCTGGAATTACAAAATTGCTAGACTTACAACAGCGCCAACCGAGAGGAAAAATGTACCAAACGTTTCAAGTAGTAGAAATTCACCACCCTGTTCGCAATATAAATCAAAAGCCATATTATTAAAGAGAGGAGGAAAATAATTGAATTGTTTTCATAAATTAAAATAATTTTTTTAAAAAGGGGGAAAAATATGTTGTTATATTTACCGCCATTTGCCGAGAAAATCTGTAATAAATGGCCATACCAGCAGCTGAAGTTACGCCAATGGTAGACATGACTGCAGCAACAAGGTAGATATATCTTTCAGATCGTTTTCTGGCCATTTTCTTCGCTACTGAAGGATTGATAACAATATTAGATTTTGAATCATCTTCTCGGTACCTTTGAGTCCAAACTGGTTCATTAACCTCTGTTTTCTTCACCGTTAAAACTAAATTTCTGCTTCTGCTCTGTTTTCTGTTACGAGTATTTCTCAGGTGGTAAAATTTATTGTTGGCTTGGTTTTGGAGGTAACATATATGTTTGTCCAAAACTGTATGTAGCAGCAGCCGAAGCTGTGGTAGCCATGGATTTAACTAAAAGCTTGAAGTTTATTCTGTCAATACAAAGTTGATAGAGTTGTTATTAAAAGGAATTAAATAACAAGAAAGAGAGAGAGCTAGAGCTACAAATTAACAAAAGGGATTAGAGTTGAGAGAGAGCAAAATATGGTAAGAGTGATGAGAGCATTGGAACAAGTTTCAGTAAGCATTAGGGCATTCGCATTCGATATATAAACAAACCAAACTAAGTAACCAAAATGGTCCTACCATGAATTTATCAAACGAATAACTCTTTTTATCGTGCATCAATACATAATTTAATTAGTTTAATGTTAGTAACAGGATTTACAGTCATTTTATAATTACGTCTTTAATACTCATCCATAATTAAATAAATTTTTATATCGGTAAGTTATATCTCTTTATTATTTTATATATCAATCTTTTTTAACATAAATATTAGTTATATATTTTTAAAATTAATAAAATACATTATATATTCGTAAACCTAATTCATACAAATTTTTTCAGGCGTTACTTAATGCAATTGATGCATATAACAATAAAATATTATTTATTATTTTTAGACTATATTTTTCACTAATATTATTAATTATTATTTTTATCAAATATTAAATAATTATATTTTCTTTTAAAAAAAAATAATAACCTACCTAGTTTTATATTTTATAAACTTAAATATCAAATCATCACTTGGATGGAACGCCGGGAATAATTTCCCTATAGCACTACTCCTTCTATTTCATGTTTTTATACAGCTATTAGGTCTACGATTGACTTTTTTGGGTTTTTATTACTGTTCTTTTATAATTCGGCTGAAACTTTTTAATATATATATATATATATTTATTTTATTTTTTTCAATATTCAAGGCGGCCTGGACCAAAACGCAATTCTCTGAGGAGAGTACCACTTTTGGAACAGGTTTCGTTGTATATATATATATATATATATATATATATATATTTTTTTTTTTTTTTTTAAAACAATTATTATTTATAATATATTTCAAAAATATAAATTTTCATCCTGATTATTACACATAAATTATTATCTTAATTATTACATTTAATATTTATAATAATTTAGGCTAATTATCTTTCAACTAATTATTAAATATTTATACATCAGATAATTCTAAAGTAAATTTAATTTAGTAATTAAATGATCAGAGACAAGTATTTGCAATAACTATTAAAGAAATTGATTAAATATATAGAAGTATTTTTATTTCTTTAGAAAATTTAATTTAATTTTTTTTTTACAATGAGTATTATTAATTTATTATCTTTTAATAAGGAACAATAAAACATAGATCTTATTTTACCTACCTAAATGTCACCCCTTTTTTAATCTTTTGCCAAGCTGGAGATGGAGATGAAAAACATATCATTTTTTTTTTTAAAATTTATATTCGTAAGAGGGACTATACTTCTCACAAGTTGAGTGCGACGATTGGAGGAGGAGCATCTGGAGACTATACTATGTAAACTTTAAAAAAAAATTAATTATGCATATATTTTTAAAATTAAATAAATATTTTATTTTATAATAATATATTATGTCTAATTTTTGTATATATTAATAATCTTTAATAAATATATCGATAAAAATGACACAAATTGTTAGTAAAATAGTTTGTATACACATTTTTTATATATTTAGTAACTATTAATGACATAAATAAAATTATAATAATTTATTATATAAAAATAAGTTTTTATAATTTGTCAAATTTTGTTTCAGAAAGTTAAATTTATTTAATATTATCTTATTTTACATGTTATTTTCATAATTTCTTGAATTTATTAAAATTTTAATATTTTTTTTCTTTAATTTTTGTTTTATTTTATTTTTATTATTCAATTTTATATTGTTTATTAATAATATAGTTTTTAGCTTAAAATTTTAAATTATATCTTATTTTTATTTTTTTATATATTTATTTTAATTTTAGTTTTAACATTTATAAATTTTATTGTAGTTGATTTAGCTTCCCATTTGCTTAAATTTTTGTGTTAACAAATTTATTTAATACATGTATGAAATTAATATTTATTAACTTATTATATATTTTTTTTAAATTTTTCATTATATGTTAATTATAATGTATTAAATTTATATTTTTAAGTGCTAATTTTATTTCTCTATTATAATATAACATGTAAAATTCAATATTAAATTACATAGACTACTTTGTAACTCCTAATTATACATTATGATATATTTTTTTATTTTTTAATATTTTAATAAAAAAAATTATAAAAAGATTGATTTTAGCTCCTCTTAAAAACTATTTTTAGCTCTGCCACTTGTCACAATTATAGACTCTTAACATAAATAAAATTGGTAAAAAAAAATTGGTTTAAATGCATGTTACAATTTTCTTTTATATATAAGTAATTTTATTTTTAAGTCTTCTCCATTTAGTATATTTATGCTCTCTTTTTTATAACATAAATAAATAAATAAAATGTTATTTGCTATCTAAATATTGGGTGCAAATATTTTGTTTTATAATGTAAAATCTAAAAGTAAAATAATGTTGATAATTGAGTGTAAAAAAATAAAGAAAATTACTAAAATACTCATGAGGATTTTAAAAATTATAAAAACATCATTCAATTTGAAAAATAAGCAATTACATTACATGACTCTATTGCAATTTTATTAGAATATCATCCCTAAAGAAGTTGACTTTTGTTGATGATATTGCACAATAAGATTTAATTACATTATTAAGAAAAACAACATAAAAACACACTAAAAGGTTCTTATAACAACTATAGAAGAAATGAAAATTCATATAAAAAAAGAATTGAAAACATATTGGAGAGAAGTTAATTGACAGTTTTACATACATATATGCTCTGTTCATAGAGACAAAACCGACATCATAATTGGACTAACTAATTAAAGAGATGATTGGTTATGCTCACTATTTATAGATGATAATTTGCTTAATATAAACGATCCTTAATTGAATTGACTCGTTGGTTGATGGCTTTTTTGGGCAACAAAAAATTTATATATTATGGTCACTTTGCAGCAAAGAACATAAACTTTGCCTTCATTCGATCCAATGAATCTCTACAGAACTCGCCGTGCTACTCAGGTCAGATTGTCAGAATCCCTTCTAGCTCAATACGTCACATTGCTCCAATATTTTACTTTATATAGATATGCACATCATTGTTCTATATGAAATTTATATGTTTGGAAGGCTTAGGCTATATATATATATATATATATATATGTATGTAATTTTGAAACCTAATTCTGGAATTCATAAAAATTCATTTAAAAAATTGAATTTCTAGTTTTTTATTTCTTTATACTAAATTTACTCAAAATGTTTAAAGAGCCACAATTTAATGAAACTAGAAATTAGTTATAAAATAATTTTCATTTAAAAAAATATATAAATTGAAAACTTAATTATAAAATAATTTTCATTTAAAATGTTTATTAAATATGACTTTAATTGAACTAATAGAGAATTAATTAATTTCCTCTTTTATATTTTTCTCAATCCATTGCATCATTTCAAATTTTCATGCCTTCTTCAGAAGACAGAACCTTCTAAATCATCGTTTCCTATTTAATATATAATCTCCCAAAGAATAATTAAACCCCTAAATTAATCATAATTGGGGTCTCTAATATTATACCTCCTCCTCCTTCTTCTTCTAACTTTTTTTACATTTATTTGAGAAGGCAATAATAATTGCAGCAGTAGTGGTTTTGCTGGGCACAAATGGAGTAGAAAGCCAAAAGGAAGAGGGAATAAACTCGTTTGAGTACCCAGCCATAAGTTGCAGAGTTCACAGTGCATCATTGACAGATTTTGGAGGAGTTGGTGATGGTGTCACTTCAAACACCAAGGCCTTTCAGGCTGCAATCAGTAATCTGAGTCAGTACTCTTCATCAAATGCTGGTGGGTCTCAACTCTTTGTTCCTCCAGGAAAATGGTTGACTGCTAGTTTCAATCTCACTAGCCATTTCACTCTCTATCTCCACAAAGATGCTGTTCTTCTTGCTTCTCAGGTTTTGATTATTTATCACTTGAACATTATATAAAACAATCAAATCCCTTTTGTTTCTCTGTTTTTACCTTTAATTTGAATTATGTGAGCCAGGATGAAAATGAATGGCCAATGATAGATCCTTTGCCATCATATGGTACACGAAATACACGAGGTGGACGCTTTACCAGTTTGATTTTTGGAACCAATCTCACTGATGTGATTATTACAGGTAACAAACAAATAACTTGTGAATATTGAAATAAATCAATACTAACTAGAAAATGAAAATATCATATCAGGAGATAATGGTACCATAGATGGTCAAGGTGAGATATGGTGGAAAAAGTTCCGCGAGAGAAAGTTCAATGACACCAGACCTTATTTGATCGAAATCATGTACTCTGATACAGTTCAAATATCAAATCTCACTTTGCTTAATTCTCCATCTTGGAACATTCATCCAGTTTATAGCAGGTAATTATTTTCCTTGAATTGTCTCTTATATTTTCTAGTTCCATCAATTGTAGTTAATTACTGGATTTGAACCTTTGAAATTCCAATAATTACAGCAATGTCATTATTCAAGGCATTACTATCCTTGCCCCAGTGAGATCTCCCAACACGGACGGTATCAACCCAGGTGTTTATTTTAGTTTTTGGTATTTTATTGCACATTCATTATTTCTGATGAAATTTGAACTCAATCATCTAATCAATTTTGCACAGACTCTTGCAACAATACAAGAATAGAGGATTGTTACATAGTTTCTGGGGATGATTGTGTGGCAGTGAAGAGTGGTTTGGATCAATATGGTATTGCATTTGGTATGCCTACAAAGCATCTTGTGATCAGAAGACTCACTTGCATATCTCCATATAGTGCTATGATTGCATTGGGAAGTGAAATGTCAGGTGGGATTCAAGATGTTAGAGCAGAGGACATTGTAGCCATTCATACAGAGTCAGGAGTTAGGATCAAAACTGGTATAGGAAGAGGAGGTTTTGTCAAAGATGTATATGTCAGAGGTATGACAATGAAGACCATGAAAAGGGCATTTTGGATGGCAGGAAATTATGGCTTGCATGCAGACAATAACTATGATCCTAATGCTATTCCAGTGGTTCAGAATATAAATTATAGAGATGTTATTGCTGAGAATGTAACTAGTGCTGGTAATTTAGATGGAGTTCCTGGTCACCCCTTTACTGGGATTTGCATATCTAATGTCACTGTTGGAATGTCATTGAATGCTAAGCCAGTACCTTGGAACTGTTCTCATATTTCTGGGTTTTCAAGTTCAGTCACTCCTCAATCTTGTGCTCTTCTGCCGGATCAGGGTCCTGAGAATGTAGCAGAATGTAAATTTCCTGAAGATAAACTGCTGCCTATTGATGACGTTAAAGTCCAGATGTGTTCTTACAGCAGCAACTAATTAACTTTTCATTTGTATAAAATGAGTACTTGTTTCCCATAAATGTATCAATAAGATTTGAGCAACCATGAATTGTTTAAATTCAATAGAAATAAATGAAACTGGCTTACCCACACAAGTTTGTCAGGATATTATCATTCAAGAGTCCTCTTTTTTTTTTTTTTTTTCCTTATTTTAATTATCATTGAAGAATTAAAATTTGAGTGAATTGTGCGAAATTTTACAGAAAACTTTAAATGAAGATACCAATAAAAGAAGCCAAAAGAAAAGAACATCAGCCATCAAGCACCAAACTCTGTCAGGTGTAATTTTGCCAAGTAATTATCTTTGTATTTTGGCCCTGCCATTGTCAGGGCTGACGAGTGACGATTATAGACAAGCACAAGAAGAAAAATGAAAACATACAAATCAAGATGAATAAAAACCAAAACAGAATACAGGAAAATTCTTTTAACACAAGTATACTAGTATTACTGATTATTAAAACAAATTTACTTGTTCATGGGATATTCACCATTAAAACTTTATTCCATACTCTATATACTACCATATAAAAGCTTCGCACCATAATTTTCAAGACTTCAATTAGCTGATATAAGGGATACAATGACCATCTGATTGGTGCTGCTGATATAATCAAACACAGAATCTTTCAGCTCATTAAACATTGTAAGACTTTAAGTTACACGGTAACAATCTCCATCGCTACTCCTAACATCCCTGCTGTGAAAGTATTATTGTATACAGAGGAAATCTTTCAACATTCCATTTCGTAGCATAAGCATGCACACTAGCATATCTAATGGGTTGTTGGGTCTGGATTGAACTTCTCTGATTCCTTCCAGATGAGTTCTTTGATTCGCTCTTCGCTGCATGATGGGTGATCAAAATCATAACTGAAAGGCCTGGCACAAACAGGCTCATCATTGATGTCGTGAAGGGATTGTAAGTACGGGTGACAAAGTGCCTCCTCAACTGCAGTGAGATCGATCAGAAGTTAAAGAGGGAAAATCATTCAAAATAATCAAAATTCAATGGCCTGCAGGATATCACCCTATACTTGAGAAAGCAAAACTAGAGAATCAATCGCAATACCAGAAATGCGTTTGATTGGATCAAATACAAGCATCTTCTCTAGCAAATCGGCAGCCCCAGGAGACAGATTAGGGAACCTAGCAGCAAATTGCTGCTTCCGAGACTGTGGAAGTTGTTTCACGTATCTTCGGGCATTATTACTTCGAAGAAAACCAAGGCTAGCATCATCAGGTGAGCCTATCAACTTCACACAAAAGAGAGAAGTAGCATAAGAATGAAAATCTTTATAAATAATTAAGCTAAGAATGAAAATTAACTTTTAAGATTTGGAACAAATTACCTCTGTAATAAGCCTCAGCTGATGAACATAATCTTTTCCAGGGAACAATGGCTCTCTGTTCATAACTTCAGCGAGAATGCATCCAACAGACCAAATATCTATAGCAGCAGTGTAATCTGAACAATTTAGAAGCAACTCTGGTGCTCGATACCAACGAGTAACAACATACTCAGTCATGAAATCAGTCTCGGATGTTGTTCTTGCCAGTCCAAAATCTCCAATTTTAAGATCACAATTAGAATTTAAAAGTAAATTACTGGGCTTCAGATCTCGGTGCAATACACTGGCTGAGTGTACATACTTTAGCCCTCGTAACAGTTGATACAAAAAGTACTGCAAAGATTTCGTGAAATATTAATCTGATACACTATTTTAAACTTGACTGACGTATTATAATCAAGTCTCAAAGTATTATAATCGAAAAATAGAAAAATAAAAGAAAAGAAAAGGCTTGTAGAGAGCTTGAGCTATACAGCTAGAGCAAAGCAACAGGCTGTAGGAATCTTGTAGGTGGCATACCTGACAGTGTTCGTCTGTTAATGGTTGGTCGGAACGAATAATCTTTTGAAGATCGGTTTCCATTAATTCATAGACGATGTAAACATCATTGAAGGTATCCTTTTTTGGTGGCCGTATTATGTCCTTGATGGCAATGACCTGCCAGAGAAGTTAAGGAAAACAAAATATGAGCAGTAATTCCAATCATAGACATATTGAAAGAGTGGCCGACCTAGCAGATGATGATAAACTGACAAAAGCACTACTAGCCAATATATAAATATGACTATCAGATTCCACAACTTTAACAAACATAATTCGGATCCTAGCACCAACATTTGGACAAAGAGATAAATAGCAATTACGAAACTTTTACAGGTAGGATTTTGGATAAATACTTACATTTTCATGATTCATGTGGCGAAGGAGCTTGATTTCTCTCAACGCCCTCTTGGCTTCTATTATACTGTCAAAGGCATTTCCAATCTTCTTAATGGCAACTTCTTCGTGTGTTTCTGAGTTAACAGCAGCACTGAAAAAAGAGAGCCACTTACATCATTATGTTAAGTTAACCTACAATGAAAGTAATCAAACTTGCCTAGTAGATGAAAAAACCAAACATTTTCTCATGTTACTCTTAGCATCCTTGCCTAGTAGATAAGCCAACGCAAATGTTTTCGAAGCAGCCAATGTAAAAGAAACAAGCCGAATAAGCCTAAAACCATTAAAATAAGCTTAAAAGAAGTAAACCTACCAGACGATACCGAATGAACCTCTACCAATGGGGCGAATGGGAGGCACATACTTGCTGGAGACCTCAAACAAATTGCCGTACACATTGTACTGCACGTACCGACCACCATGAGTGAGCAACCCTTTGATTTTGCTATCAGTTGAAGAAGCAGAGCTTGACTCCTTAGCAGCCATAGTTAGAAAAAATCAAAGCCAACCCAAGTAAAGCTTATCACTTTTGAGTCCCAATGTGATCGTTTGGACAAGCTTTGCACAGCCTCGTCTGTATTTGGTGGAACATATGTAGAGATTTTGCCTTTGGAAGATAATTAATGGGTTTTCTGTGAAGCTGTTAATAACATGATGCTTGCTTCTTCTCCCTTTACCAGGAGCTCTTTTTTTTTTTAAATATCTGAAAACGGTTTCAAAATCCGTGAAACGAAGAGGACCTTTTTGTTAGTTGGAGAAAAACAAAATCAATAACGATATTAAAATAAACCAAAATAAAAGCGATTAAGAATTTCCACCAAGTACAATAAATGAGGATTTTATTAGCATGTATGTGACGTCTGTCCATCAAAATTTAGATTGAATTTTAAACCTTCGTTGGATTTCCTTTTTAATATTCATACGTTATATTGATGTAGTCACATCCTCGCATTTGTCATGAGCAATGACTCAAGATAGTATAAAGATTTCGAATGCGTAGTTAACAGAAAGTTGAGTAGCCATCCCATACTCGAGAGAAGAAATAAGAATAAATACGATATCTTTTGCTGGGATTATACTTGTATGAGATAAGATCAGAGGCATCGTATCTTTTAAAGTGCAATACGCAATTAATAATCTCGTAATCTATAAAAAATTCCGACTACACGATCAAAGGAAATCCCAAATTGCTTCTACAAAATAGTGCAAATTTTGGCACCAGAGGTAAATACGTTAATTTCTCTTCTATTTATAATCTGTTCGAGTGTAGAAGATCACCAGCAATAATATTGAAGTTCAAACATGCCTAATTTCAGTACTCAACAAAATGGAAGCACAAAGCAAACGAAGAACCACCAAGTTCTCCCATCTTATCTTCAAAGGGGTTGCATTATGAGGATTTCTGGGAAAACAATAGAAAACACCCAGGGGAAGGAATTCACAAGTACAGTAACAGCTTTGATTAAATACGAAATTTGTCAACGATACTAGCAGAAATTGACTAGGTAGGTAATGACATCTCATCTAATGAAACAATATCTGAAAATATAAAACCTAAATGTAATGTAAATAGCTCCTCAAGCTATTCCTAAGACTACATTTTTCACTCATACTGAAGACTAAACTCAAGAAACGCAGCTAGGCAGTAAAATCTAGTTTTCAAGCAACATTTGATCCACCTGCACCCGCACCTCCACTTCCACCAAAACCTCCAGCACCACGACCAAAGCCAGGCCTTCCGCCAGCTCCCTGGACATTTAGAATTAGAAAAGGCAAAAGATGATCAATTAGAATAGCACAAACACAACATCGTGCTTACCCACTAACTTTAATCAAGAACGAAAATGAGTGTTAAAAAACACATCTTTCACTTTAACACGCACAATACACCATCCTAGTTAAGTAGGAGTCCATTGCTATAATATCCTCTACTTTTAAAATGGAAAATGCTTGGTTACGCGACATAATGATATCTATTAAAACTATTACTTAAGGACTTGAACCCTTCAGGGAAAAAAGGGAATATATGCTAAACCAAAATAACAAAGCGTATACTACAAACAATGTATAAAAAAAAAGCAACAATGGCAACAAATCATCCTCAGTATTGTCTACGGTACACTACTTACATAAGAAATCCAACCATAAGAAAATAGTGCTAGCAGTGAAGTAGTGTAATGTGGTTGAGAAAGAAACAAGACCATTTAAAATTGACAAAAATCTCATGTGAAAGTATCACTTTTTGAGGAAACAGGGAAAAATAATAACTTACACCAAATGAAGGTCTGTAGTCAGCAGGAGCACCACCCTTATCACCAAAATCACCACCAGGTCCGCGGGGACCTCCACGATAACCATCTCTATCACCAAATCTGCGCTCACCTTCAAAGCGAGGTGGGCCACTGAATCAAACCACAGCATCACACAAAAAAAAAAAAATCAATAAAAATAAACCATTAATAAAAAATAAAACTCAGAAATTGACAGGAATTACCGAGGGCGATCGCCTTGTGGGCCTCCCATGGGCCTGGAGGAGGGCTTAGCCTGCTTCTTTAAAGTGGCGGGGACAATCTCAGAAGGAAGATTGAGATAAGTCCTGAGGAATTCAATGCCATCGTTGGTGAGGTACCAATAGTAGTGCATCCAAGCGAATGTCTCACGAACATACTCCTTGGATTTGAAGCTCTGCATAAGCTTAATCACTTGAAGATTTGGAACATCTATATCCGGGTGCTTTGCCAGATTGTAGTCCTTCTTTGCATGACAAACTCCCTCTGATTAAGAGGAAGAATATAAATGATAAAATAAGAAAATTTTGAATAAATAATTAAGTTTTGTAAACGAAAAAAAAAAAACCATAAAAGACAATGAGACCTTGGAAGAGGTATTTGGAGATCTCCCTCCGGTTTTTCTCTGAAATAATCTGAACACAAAATAAATAAATAAATAACAATATGAATCAGACGGCCAAAAACTTCAGTTAGGGTTCTGGAATCAAAGCAGATTATAGCTTACCATGGTGGCGATACCGCGACGACGGCAAGTAGAGGGGGAAGTATGCACTCGACGAGGTAGAAAACCCTAATCTGATAGAGGTATTTTATATATTTATAGATTCCTTCATGGCGGTCTTAGCCCAAATTCTTTCTTAGGCCTTGGCCCAATGACAGGTTTGTAAGTAATTGAGTCCATCTATGTCCACCTATATTTTTATAAGTTAACCTGATTTAATTTCTTTTATTTTATCCAATAATCGCATTAACTCATAAACTCACGAATCAATAACTACAAATACAATACTACATTTTATTAAAATCTAAATCACATGTAAAATAATTTTAATAAAAAATACTTGTACCATATGATTGATTGAATAAAAAAACAAATGAAGATGATATATATGATTTCACCAAACAAATTTGTTAAGTTGCCATCTTATCTGTATAATTTCTTAACATTTAAGTGTGAAGTTACATTGTGTTTGATGTAATAAAATTATATATATATATATTTAATTACATAACTATCTTCTATACATAAAATTTTACTTTAAATTTTAATATATATATATATATATATTATTTTTCTTACAAAATAAAACAACATAATTTTACAAAAAGTATATTTAAGGGATTAAAAATAAAACTATATAAATAAGTGAGTCATGTATGTACATGAGGGTAATTTTTATTGCCCACTCAATGGTACCTATGTTTATTTTTTGATACCAATTATTACCAAAGTTCTCAAATTGATTTTTTTTTTTAGGCAACAATTAATCACATAACATAACCAAAAATAAAAGTAATTTGGTCATTTAAATATATTATTATTATTATTATTATTTTAATTTTGGATTAAAATAATCATGTAACTTTAACTTTAAGTAAGACATTGATAATGTAATTTTTATAGTAAATTAATTTAATCCTATAAATAAAAAATTGTGATCCAATATTAAAAAATTGAGATTTTTTAGGGATAAAATAAGAAATTATAAAAAAAAAAAAAAATACTAGGATTTAGAAGAAATAATAAACAAATTAAGATTAAAAATTTAGACAAATAAAAAAATAATAAATAATTAAAGGATTAACTAATATTATATATTCAGCTCATTATGGTCTATATTTTACTTATAGAATTAAAATAATAAAATTTGATAATTAAAAATTAAAAATTAAGAGAAAAAGAAGATAAAGAATTTATTTATTTTTTAATGATTTCCTATTTTAATTCTAAAGGCCTTATTCTTTTTCTTTTTCTTTTTTTTAATTTAGACTTGATTGATAATTTTTTTAAAATTATATGACTAAATTAACTTATCTTAAAAATTATAAGATCATTTATCTAAGTTACAAAATCAATTTAACCATGTTAGCCCAAAACTTAAATAATAATAATAATAAATTTAAAATGATTAAATTATTTTTTATTTTTTATTATGCAATATGTATGTTACTAGTTTTTGGCCAAAAATTAACAATTTAAAAACTTATGTATTTTTAAAATATTATTTGAAAATTTTGATAATGATAAACACTAAAAGATAAATATTGCTATGTCAACCCTCGCTAAAAAGTATATATCTAAATTTATTTTGACAATTAATTTTATAAATATAAATTATTAAATATTATAAAATTATGTGTATTAATTTTTTTTTTATTTAAAGTAAAAAATAATGTTTCTTTCATCTAATAGGGCACAGCAAAGAAGAATATACTTTTTCTCCGATTTTTTTTTTTTTTTTTTTAAATTAAGAATGTGAATAGTAATTGGCAAAATTATAAATCAACTGCGGGATAATTAAGATAAAAATTTAGATCGCATGCAATCGTACACTGTATTCTTCTAGATGGGTGGTCTGTAGGCAGACTCTTGACCGTAGGGTTGTCATATAGGTCGGTCATGTTAGATTTAAATCAACTCATTTATAATTTAATTTATGTAAAGTTAATTTTAATTTAATTTATTTATTTATTAAACAAATAAAAATATAATTAATTTATTTAATATATATAAATATATTAAATAATATATATTATATTTTATAATATATTAAAAATATTATATTGAATATTAACATATATTTATATAATCTATTAACATAATAAATTTTAATTAGATTCTAAAAATTAAATTAATTTAAGTATTATTTTAACAAAAAATGTAAAAATATTAACTAATATAAAATAAAAATAATATCAATAATCATAAATATTGTAATACATCAAAGCTAATATGTTAAAGTTTCAAATAATAACAAAAAAATTTAACAAAAATATATATCATAAATTTTTTTTATAATAAAAACTTATTTTAAGTCTAAAATAAATAATCAATAATAAAAAACATACAAAATTAAACTAAATAATATATTATTATAAATTGATAAAAATAAAAAAATAAAATATGAAATGAATTTAAACATAATCTCAATAATATTTCAAAGTATAAACCTTCAAAATAATTAAATAAGAAATAATTGCCTACATACCATAATAATTTTAGTTATTTATTTGTGTTACCTATACGGTTTACCCAATTAATCCGTTAAGATCTAATTTTTTTAAATGGGTTAAACAGATCGACCTGTTTAGAACTCAACTCATATAAGCTCATCTTGAACTTAACTATTTTGTGGATGGATCATGTCGAGTTCGCAAGTTGTGTCAAAAATTGTCGACTCTATTTAATAGTCACAAGCTTTTATGTGAGACTGAGTCCCAGTTATATCTAAGGGTGAACAAAAATATCCGAAATTAACCTAATTTATTAAATTTAACTTAATTCAATTAAAAAAAATCGATTAATATTGTGTTAGTTTAATTTTCATTTATTCAAATCTTAAAAAAATCGAACTAACTTAATTCATTTATTAATTTTTTTTATTATATTTATATTGTTATTTTATATAATTATTTAAAAAAAATTAATTTTTTAGTCACAATCGATTAGGTTTATACTTTATATTCCTTTTAATGAATCAATTTTTTCTCAAAAACTTAAATCAATGCATCTCATGAGTTACTCATGACACATTTCACAAGTCACACTTTCGTCCAATTCTAACTAGTTGTCAACAGATTTTGTCCACTTTTGTCGTTGGAGTTTGGATATTTAAGTAAAATTCATGCAAGCACTTCTCTACCAAGTACTTTTATTTATTTAATTTTTTATCCATGTAAGACACTAATTTTATATTATTTAACTATTATAAATTTATAATTGTATCGTCTTTCATATTTTTGTTGTTAGAGTTTTTATTGTATAAACTATATTATTGAATATGAAAATTAGAAAATTTTGCCATGTATGTAATTACTATTTCTTATTGTTTATTTGTCTTAATTTTAAATTTTTCTACCACTTTATATTTGATATGGATAATAATATTAGATAAGTGATCGAAATCTATATTTTTAAAATTAGGTATTATAATAAAATTAGCATTAAAAACTTTATAAACTATAATACTAAGAGATTATAAAAAATTTATAAACAAAATTCATTAGCGAAAAAAAATGAAGAAATTTCATTTAACCAATCCAAACTAAACCAAAAAAATTAATACATGTTGAATTGATTTTTCAAACTTTATAGTTCGGTTCTCGTTTTTAAAGAACTGAACATATTGGGTTAATTTCAATTTTACTCTAAACCCAAACTAACCCATATATATTCACCTTAGTTATACCGCTATCTCACAATTAATATTGGAGATAAGAATTTTTTTTTATAAAGTAAATGTATTAAGAAGTGAGTACATTTTAAGAAAGAGATAGACTCAAAATTCCCTATTTTCAATAACACTTTTTTCTCTCTAGTATTCATCTCTTATTTGTCTCTATCTCTCTCTTATCGTACCCATAATTTCTATGTATTCGTAGTATAAAAAAAAATTATCCTTAGATGATTGTGCTTTAGCCCTTTTAAACCTTTATTTATTTATTTAAACATTGGCGAAATTATAAGCATACCCGTATACATTCATTAAGATACTGAATTTTTTTTTTCTCAATAAAAAACTTTGCTAAGTTAGGAGTATTGTTAGATCCTATAATATTAGAATTTGGTTGGGAATTGACAACCACAAAAATACTTAATATCATATTTAAGCTTAATATTAAGACTCAAGTCACAAATCTCGAACCCTTCCCAATGTAAAATAGTATTACGACCTTACACTATCATCTAACCAACTGGCAACTGCATATAGCCATTAAGAAAGCTTATGGCCATTAAGAAACTGATTGACACACAAATATGTAGAACTGTAGAAGAGTAGAACAGCAAACTATAACACGTTGAGATGATACAGTTCTCAATTTCAAAACGTTTATTGATTTGTTTATTATTAATTAGTTCCTCTTCCGATCAATTTATCAAACGGCAAACAATTTAGTAAACATTCCAAACTTCAAAGTTTTTATTTTGTTACAATTCACAATCTTCATCACCCACGAAACTTGAAAAACAAAAACAAAAGTACTGTTAAGAAAGCCTGGATAAATAAAAAATCTCTTCCCAAAAAAAAAAAAAAAAGAAAGAAAGAAAGAAAATGGGGTATATATATATGTATATGCAAGTTATTGTAGAGATGAAGGATTAAATGAAGAAGAAAGTAGTGTATTAGCAGCAGCTGAAGCCAAGTGTGACGAGGGTGCAATTTCCCCACCAAGTAATTGATGATGTTCTCCAACAACGCTAACACTACTAGTGTTGTCCCAAAAAATAAAGTTTGAATTTTGTTGTTGATGTGATTCGACCCAATACTCATTAAAGTAGTCCTGTCTCTGCAAGCAATCCAAAGCATTAATATCTCCCTCTTCATGATCCGTATTACTATTATTATTATTAATACTGCAAGATCGAACTTGATCATCATAAGTTGCAGCTGCTACCATATTGTTCCGATCAATCAATGGTGGCAAATAGTTGATTGTATCAAAATTTCCACTTGATATTAATGAATTAGCTTGATCATTATAAGGCATTAATACTGCTTGGACTTGATCATTATCAAGTTGTTGATGACCACTACTCAAATTCCATGTCTCTGAGTTCAATCCC
Organism: Elaeagnus macrophylla; assembly: GCA_029378325.1. Taxonomy (NCBI): domain Eukaryota; kingdom Viridiplantae; phylum Streptophyta; class Magnoliopsida; order Rosales; family Elaeagnaceae; genus Elaeagnus; species Elaeagnus macrophylla. Next base: position 28,553,077 of record CM055645.1, read on the forward strand.
ATATCTTGAAAAATATTGTCCTTATAGTTTTGATCTGTAGCTCCTAATTCTATTGAAGTTGTATCAAACATGAATATTGGACATGAAGATTGAGATGATGAAGAAAATATGGTTTGGTGATCTGGGGCAGAACAAGACCTGGTTGTTGAATCTTGAATATTCATATTTGCTAAATCAAGTTGGTTTGAGAAATTATAACACAATTGAGGATGCTGATCAATAGTAGTAGTAGAACTGGACGTGGTGGTTGTTGATGAGGGTGAGTTGTTATTATTAAAAGCAGAGGAAGGCTTTCGTATTTTCTTTTTTATCCAGGAATTCCAATAGTTCTTTATCTCATTGTCTGTCCTACCCGGCAAGTGACTTGCGATATGTGCCCACCTATATACATACATACATTATAACATCGTATATTTTAGAAGTATTGTTTCATATTACTTAAATATAATAATAATACGAGGTTGATAAGTAAACATAAGTATCTTTATTCTTGTGATCTAAAAGCAACACATTATATATACAAATTTCAAATATTAAATGAACTATGACAGATATGTACACACATTTGGTGTAACAGAACATTAGTATATTATAAAGTATAAATTACATAGGAAATTATAACTTAGAATACAACCAAAAATTAAAAGCAATTATACCTTAGAGAAAGTAGCAGTAATGGATTAGTATTTTGGATGGACTCAACTCTCATTGAAATATATCAATTAAATTTAACAATTAGGCATCCAAAACTTAGTACTAAAGTTAGTTTGGAATATAAATATTATATACATGTATGTTTTAGATGAGTCTAATTTTTTGGTATCGTTTTTAATTTATTATTGTATATGCTACAAATATATAAGTAAAAATAGCTAAAAATGTGATCTCTTATTGTATAAAAGGAAGAATTTTTTTGTATACATATTTTTTAATAGTTGATGGCATATAAAATGACACATTAAAAATGATACAGGTGATCTTCATCGGTTTTCATTAGCTAAAAGTCCATTTTCACTTAATTTTGTTTTCAAAAACACCTCTTCTTCCACTATTTGCTAGAAACTCTTGTGATTCACACTGCTAAATGAAGAGCAATATTATTCTAGCAAGAATCGAAAATGGTTCTCTAATATCAACTATAAGTATATGCTATCTACTTTAGAAAAAGAAAATGAATCAGGAGCCAATTAATACAGTTTTAATTTACTATATATGATTTTTTTTATTGAAAACAGTTGAGATTATAATTTGGAAAATAGAAAAGTAAGAAATGTAAAAGAAAAACCTGTTGCCAACAACAGCATGAAGGCTAATAATCAATTTCTCTTCCTCGGGAGAAAATCTGCCTCTTCTAATATCAGGCCTTAAATAATTAATCCATCTCAAACGACAGCTCTTACCACACCTTTGAAGCCCTGCAACAAACATATACATATTAACCAAACAGGCTCATTATTAGTTAAAGTAAATCAAACTATAACCTGCAAGATATAAATACAAATATATATATATATATATATAAGAGAGAGAGAGAGAGAGAGAGAGCGTGCAAGTCATATATATAGAAAAAGAGAGATGGCAAGAGAGAATGACCAGCTTTCTCAGGTACTTCACTCCAACAGCCATATCCATGAGTGGTGATATATCTGATGAGTTTCTCATCTTCTTCAGGGGACCAGAGTCCTCTCTTTACCTTCTGTTGATTGCAGCATGAGTGGTGCCCCATTGCTTGCTTAATCACTTTGTTTGATTTCTTTGCTTATTTTCGTTAATTCTTAAAATTAATAATAAGGTTACAAACTGTAGAAATAATGGAAAAAAATGACCATATATATATATATGGGAGAGATGAGTCTCTCGTTACACCTCCTTTAAAAGGAACAGAGAGTAGCATATAGAGCCGACATTTACAACTTGGATGGGGTCCATTAACAGGACCCACATCTCCATCTAACCCTAAAACGACATGCTATCAACTCTGTTACTACTATTTTCTACGTACATTTGTATCATCTAACCAAATCCCTTTAAAAAGGTATAAATTAGACTCATGTCATTTGCCGGTTGTTTTACATATTTATCTCTCCCTTGTTCTTCAGGTCTTTAGCAATTCATATTCTGCCACGTCATGCTGAAAACACACACTAGCTTTTATCATGGGACAAAATGATTTGGTAAAAAGACATGATGATTTATTTGAAGCTTCTTTCCTTTCTTTTCTTTTCAAAATCTATATACGATCTATTATCAGATGATTGTGTAGTGGATCTACAGTCTACATGTTTTGCAACCTGCAGATTATATAATTTTTTCTTCAATTTCAAATTAATATTTACGATTCAACAATTAAAATTAATACAACAATCTTATTTTTAATATTAAAAATTATTAAAAAATTAACTCTTTCAAATATTTACAATTCAAAAATTAAAATTAAAATAACAACTCTACCTTTAATATTAAAAATTATTGAAAATTTAACTCTTTTGGTGCAATATATGACTTATAAGTTATTGATAGACACTTTTTCACCCATGTTACTATAATTCTAAATTATTTTTCTGTAGATGTTTAATTTTGTTATTATATCTCATAAATTGATTATATATAATCACATAATGTAAATAAACGCTACAACATCTTGATTCTTTTTACCATTTTAATTTCTAGGTACTGCAAAATCATATAAAAAAATTGCGTTTGATTATAAAATGTACAATATATTAGTTTTAGGCACCAACTTCAACTTATAGGCTTATACCTATGACTTTTAAAAGGCTCATATATTTCTTTTTTTTTTATGGAATAGTATATGGTAGTTTTTTTTTTTTTGACGAAAGGTTGAGTTATCATTTACTAATTTTTTTTTTAAAGTTAAAAATTAAGCCCTAAACATTCTAAGAATGAGTCGCTTGTTATTCATTTTAGAAGGCCTGCCACGTCAATTTGAAATTTAAATTTTATATTTGAAGTTAATGCTAACTTTTCACCTTAGTAAAAAAAAAAAAAAAAATATATGTCACGTGTATGTCCTTATAGTAAGAATTATTCATGTATTATAATTTTATTTTTTTATTACCAAGAAAAAATACATATATTATAATTTTGACCCCTTTTTCGTTTTTACAGAAATAAATGGCTGGATGGATGGGAGTCATGGGACTATAATCTATCAGCTTGCAGTATCTTCAATCTTGTCTCTTGAAGTTTCTCTAATTTAGTACTCACATTATATATTCAACTACTCATTATAACGGCAGAAACAAATTATTATTTTTTACGTTAAAGCAGAAACGATATAGTAATATACGAAATTTATATATTTAACCGAAGAACAAGTGTAAACATCATATATTTCATTTAGTTAGGGGACATTTGGTTACCTCATGAAAATGAAATTAATTATCTCTCATTTATATCTTAAATACTTGCTAAATTTTATCGTTTTAAACTACTGATTAATTTATAAGAAAAATAAGCCCACTCATCAATACCAGGTTTGGTTTTATCGTTTTAAAGTTTCCCTGACTATGTGTTGTTTGAATTTAGAGTAAAATAAGAACTAATATGATAGAATCGAATTTTGAAAAATAACCTAATTAAATTAATAAATATAAAAAATTAATCTAATTTGAAACAATTTTATTGCATTGGATCAAGAAAAATTCCTCCAAGTTTTTTTTGTTAATAAATTTTGTTTATTAATTTTTATAACTATTATATTATCAGAATAATCAAACAAAAAATGGCATAAAATTAAAAAAAAAAAATTGTATTTAAAAGAGATTTTTTATTCCATAATAGCTTATAAAATGATAGTAAGTTTTGATTGTTTTATTCAAAAGAAAATATAAATAATAAAATTGTCAATTATAAAACATCGTATATACGTCACTAATAAATAAAATAAAAAATAAATAAATGAAGAAGTTAGTATTAATATGAAAATAACTACCAATTCTATCTAAGTGTCTTGAAAAATAATCATTAATTATGGTAAATATTTAACAATCTCAAAGAAAAATTATTTTGATAGTAATTAGTAAATATCTGATCTTAGAGATAAGGAAAATTTAATGAAAATATGAATTTTTTTAAAAAAATAATCATATAAAATAATAATAAAAATATTAATAAAATATCAAATGGATTGCGTTGGTTTAGTTATCGAAATATTTTGAAAAATAAAAACCAAACTAACTTAATATTAATCAATTTTTTTAAAATTAAAAACTATCTTAAATTAATATAATCTCAAAATAGAACATTTTAGGTTTTGTTAGTTTGGATAATTTGACTTGTGCTAGTTATGGAAAAATCAACACAATGTTGTATCATCACTTTTTAAAAACTTAACTTTTATATATTCATCTAATCTAATCCATGTCTAATTAGTTAAAATAAAATATATTTTTTATCATAATTTAATAAATATATCAATTTATATTATATAGTTTAATTCATTACTTTTATAATTATTTTATTATTTTATGTCTAACTTTATATATGATTGATGAATACAACATTCGGATATCACAATTCAATTAACTATATGTTTAGTAATATTTGTGACGTATGATTACGTCACACATCAGTTGGCAGATCTTATATAAGGCTAGTTATGATCCTCAGTATTGCTTTCAATTTGAATCACTACTTCTTGAAATCGAAAAGGACAATATTATGTGATATATATTAATTTCCTCGATTATTTACGTATTTGCTTAATAAAAGAGGAATTATTTGAACGATCATTTTGTATGAATTACGTCTAGCAATTATAAAATGCATGTACAAAGCATGATCAAAATCTCAATAGCTTAATGCATGTGAGAACGCTTACAAAAAGTAAATTATAAATAAAAAATAAAAAATAAATATTAACTTGGCCTAATTAATCATACTTGTATCATATAATGCTTCTTTTATATATATATATATATATATATATTTACATTTATTTGGATACCCATTTAATTATGCTAGACCATGAAAAATAGATTATTATCAGATTATGGAATATGCCATATAATATAATTTTTACATGTATATAAAAGAAAAATGTATAAACTATTTCTGATAACCGAAGAATAATGGTATAGTAGTTGTTGACTTGTTGATATATAATTAAAAAAGGGTGAAGCTTTAATAAATGATATAAGTTGAGCCTCCAACGAATTTAATTAAGCTCTGGATATTTTCAAACCTCAAAGCGTGATAAAGAAACAAGGTCCTTATCTAGGTTGTGACGTGATAAAAATAGGGGATTAGTTAAAAAAAAAAAAAAACTTGTTATATTTCTTTTGTATAGTTTATTAGCATGGTGTTCTAAAAATACGTAGAAAAAACTAAACAAATTAATAATAAATAAATATAGCAATTAAGAGCTGAAAGTGAAATTAGAGGGAGTTCAACTGTAGATTGGTACAAATCATCTACCATAATTGATGTGAGATTAAGAAGTCGACTTTTGCTTAGATGAATCGCAATCTAAAACTTTGAAAATAATGTACAAATGATTCTCTTTACATATCTTTTCACTTTTAGACAAATTAAGAACCTTTAGGGAGGATTTGAAAAGGCCAGATAAATTATTAATATTCTTAGCTTTAAGGAGGAGCAATGGAGTGCAAATCTGGTCCTACAAGTGGGGTTTCTAAGGCATTAGTTATTACTGAAAATAATAATAAAATTTAAATTGGGACTTTGTCTCTATAAGGTTGGTTAACTGATTAAGTCATGGATGAAATGTCTCTGTATATCTCTTAATTTTCTTAAATGTGGCCCTAATTGTTCTGCCTCTTTCTTTGCTTTCTTCTTCTTCTTATCTCTTAATTAATATTATTAATGTGATACATGCAAATGATGACTTTGGTCTCTCTAATTTCTATTTCAATCGTTAATCGTCATAATAATATATGGACCCCTTTTTCCTTATTAAGTAATCATCTTAAAATTATATAATTGTTTAGGGAACTCTTTTTTTTTTTCTTTTCTTTTCCCTGAGCTGGTTTTCCTTTTTACAAAGCAAAATTTGTTGTTTAGCCAAATGCTAGCTCTATATCTGCTTGTTTTCGTTTCAAAATTTGTGGTCCAAAAACATTTGTTTAATATATTTTATTACGAGGCTCGTGCGTGCAATTTGGGACTACTTTTAAAATACAAGCAACTAGGAAAAATTGATATGGAAGCAATAAGTGGAATTGATGATAAACAACTGAGCAACTATTATGTATCATAATAATCATAATTGATATAATAATTTTTTATTGGATACTGTCAATATTATATGAGCTCGACTGTATTGATTAATAATATTATCTTACCTCATTTCTTATACATCTAAATTTAAATATGTAAGCTTTTTCTAAAAGTTTAGTAGAAGTTGGACGAATATAATCTAGGAGACAGAGCAAAAGTCTCTCTTAAATCTTCAAACTGTGATGTATTAGTTTGGTTTATAGACTTTCCTAATTAATCTCATTAAATTTAAGATACAAATTCTAGTTTAATAACGTTTTTCAATAACTTACTATTGTTTTTTAATTGATTATTTTATTATTTTTTATTGTTGAGATTACTGATCAGTAATTTAGTAGTGTCTCTACTTTGAGATAGGGATGTGAAGATTTGGACGACTCACGACCACAAATACTATTAGCCAAATTTTCGTTGGAGGTAAGAGCTCGAGTGTTCTTATGGGAATTGGGTTTGTGGCCGAAACATGAGCCCATTGTTATAAAGGTGGCTGCTTCGTACATCGAGTTAATGTCTTAAAATAGGCGGAATTTAAGAACTAAATGCATTTTTTTACAAAAAATAGTTTCTGTAAGTGCTAGTAATGCAAAAATAATTGTATAAAGTAATTTTTCATTATAAAATAAAACTATATATTTTAATACTAATATTTATTATTTATGCAATTTTGTTAGATTTATATAGTATTATCATATTATGCTATTTATCCATTAATTCATTACACCCTACAAAAGGCTTATTTGGGCGTGTGATGTTTTATAAGAAATAGAGTACTTCTAATACCTGGTTTTTAGTTGTTACTCATTACACATTTTATATTCACAGGGTCACATACGATTAAAATCCAACATTTCCCAAATTTCTCAATACTTTGCTCTAAAGTTTTCAAAACTACCCCTAATTAGAGACCATCTAATTGGACAGAATACTTTTTGCACGCACAACTCATCACCTTCCATCCCTCTCCTATGAAACCCAAACTCTTCACAATTCATAGCAAAAAAATAAAGTAAAAAATGTTCAGTTGATTTGCTTAATAAGAGGAATAATAAACAAGACCTTTATTATGAACTTCAAGAATAAGCATCACCATATTCACTTCCTTATATCATTCTTCACTTCTAACTCTCTCTTCGTCTTCTTTTTTGTCCAAGTCTAATGACACTGCCACACATCTTCATGTCAAGATTTTTTTTTTTGTTTTGGGGTGCTAAAAATAAAGTTGTTATTTTAGTTACAGTTAAACTAATTTCCGGTTTAGTATTATTGGTTTAGTGTGAGTTTAGTTGAGTGGTTACTTAATTTGATTCTTGTTGGTTTGTAATACCGACAAAGCAGCTAGAATATTGTACATTTAAAAAAAAAATTGGAAAAATAATTAATATAATACCACTAAAATTTATAACAATAAAAATAAGCATCTATAATATTAACTTATTATTAACTCATATATTTCTTGATTAAAAAAATAAGATTATTTTTAAAAAAGTATTATTTTTTATAATTTTCGATAAAATAAAGCTAGATCAAATTAAGTATTATTTGAAAATGAAATGTTGCATAATAAGAGTTTTTTTTTGGTTCGGCGAATGGCGTTTTTTTTTTTTTAATAACATTAGCTGCTCCTTGTTGGGAGTTATTATTTTGAATGAGTTTCTGATTTTTGATTAAAAAAATTAAATTTCCAATTTGATATAGGTAATACGCATTCAATCAAATTCTTTTATATGGATAATACGTCTAATCCATTTTTTTTTCAGACACAGACATGACTAATGACTTTTTATAATTTTTTTTTACCATAATTTAATAAATATTATATCATATAATTTAATTTATTTATATTATTAAAAAAAATTTAATTATTTTTTATCTCAATTGTAAATTTTATATTAAATTAATAATTAACACATTATTTAAATTTATGTAAAACTATTTTTTATTATATATAATGTTTAACATCACAAAACTATAGAAGCTAATTTATTTATTTTTTCCATTCAAACAGTATTTTAGGATGGAAATTTTGAATTAAGATATTTTATGATTTTTTTTTAAGTCTTTTGTCACAAAAATATTAAGGCAAATGTTGAATTAAAAATATAGGGGTTAATGCTTGATTGGAAAATGGCAAAAGCAACCGGTTTATTAAGTGGGCTGTTGCATTTTGTTAACAATTATATTCATATTGACAGAAATATAATGATAATATAAATAATTTAAATTATTTTTATATTTAATTTAAAATATAATATAATTTTTTTAACAATATTAAAAATATTCGTTCTTTTAGCACTTCTAAAAAATAAGTCAAAATCTTCTATTTTTTTCATATAATTATTTATTATTTTTATCATTTTAACTTATTTAAAAATTAAAAAAATTATTTTTTAAATTTATTATATTTATAATTTTATAAATATTATTTTAATATTTATTATTATTTTAATTTTAATATTTAAAAAATATAATAATAATATGTTTATTAAATTTTATTGCTATTATCACTCTCAAACGGGTTGGTTCGAAAGAAACATACATGACATGATGACATGTGAGTGAATGTGCTGAAAAGAAAATTAGAAAAGCGGACGCCGAGGCAGTGTCCCCAAAAATGGAGAAGAAACAATATCATCCTGACGAGCCTTACCATTTCACTCGCTTATGTACACACGTAAATATGTAATCCATTTGCTAAACTGACTATTTATCATCTTCTTTCTCTTCCTCTTCCTCTTCCTCTTCCTGTTTTCCTTCCTTCTTTTACTCTCGTTTGCCTTTTTTTTTTTACTTTGTTATTTGCCTCCCTCTTTATTCTTTATTTCTTAGTCATTAGCATTTAACCCAAGAAAGGGTATCGAAAAGCAAATATGGGTGCAACAGATAACAATCAAGGCTCTTTTCTAAATCTTATCAGTATCCGCAGAAATCAAGTAGCTTCTATGGAGAGCGGACAAGAGATCGAAGACCTCGAACTCTTCCAGAAACACGTCTCTGATCGATTATCCGACCTCTTATCTCCACCCCAAGACAAATAGTGCAATGCCTTTCTCTCGATCGCTTGGCTACGAAAACTTCTCGACGTGTTTCTCTGTTTCGAGGCAGAATTCAAGGCTGCTCTTTTAATGGATCGTAACCCTTCTTAGATTTCAAAGCCACCCCTCGATCGTCTCGTTCCAGAACTCCTCGATCGTGTTGTCATAGCTTTGGACATTTGTAATGCGGTAAGTCATGGGGTTGAAGCCGTCCGCCATTTTCAAAAGCTGGCCGAGATTGCGGTCTCTGCTTTGGAACAGAGGCCAATCAGTGATGGTCAAGTTCGACGAGCCAAAAAGGCCTTGCGTTCATTGATTAAGCACATGTCGCTTGAGGATAAAGATTGTAGCAATCAGAAAGCAACCGAGAGGGCTTGGTCATTTGGGCACAGAGGGGTTGGAATCGCTGCCAATAAAGACAGAGCCGGTGGGCAATTCAAGTCATATTAATGGAATATGGCTAGAGGCTGGTCAGCCGCAAAGCAAATTCACGCGATTTCAACCAATTTGGTGCCTCCTTGTGGTAATGAGAACTCTGGTTTGGCTTTGCCTGTTTATATAATGAGCATTGTTGTGCTTTTTGTCATGTGGGTATTGGCAGCTACGATTCCATGTCAAGATAGAAATGGGTTATGGACTCATTTTCCTGTTGTAAGGCAATTTGGTTGGGCACCATCCATGATTGGATTGCCGGAAAAAAGTGCGGAGGAATGGAAAAAGAAGGAGAAAAAAGGGTCAGTTGGGTTGATGAAGGAGATGCAGAAGTTAGAGAAATTGGGTCACTCATTGATGGAATTTACTGATTCGTTTCAGTTTCCGTTGGAGGCTGAGAGGTTAAAGGAGGTAGCGGCTCTGGTTGCTGAAATGGCAGAGACTTTTAGGAAAATGAAGGTAGGTTTGGTGCCTTTACAACTACAAATTAGGGAGATGTTTCATAGGGTTGTAAGGAGCAGGACAGAGGTGCTTGATGTGTTGGAACATGGTGGTAGTAGATTATCCCAAGCCACAGCGTAAAGTGAATAATATTACCCAGGCAGACCATGAAATTTTTTTATAGGCGAACTACTTGTTATATATTATATTTTGCAGAAAATAAATAAATGATAAATTTAAACACTTGATAAGAATGTCAATTTCCTCTCAAGATAAGTAATTAGAAAGCTCCAATTTTGTCACAATGACCTCACGAGAAGTGGGTTGGGGATCACCCTCTCGTTCATCCCCTCGCCCCCATTTTCCTGTAATTTTTTTTATTAAGAATAATATATATTTGTACAATTTTATAATTATATTCAACAAATTTGATTACAAATAATATCTTTGTACTTATATTAATACCTTAATTGTAAATATACAAGATATGATATATAAGAATAATTATTTTTATAATTAATAAAATAACAAAATAACGATTTTTTTATCAGACAAAACAACGAATTTAATTATAACTATTATTTGTTATTTAATTACATTTAATTAATGCCAATGTGTCATTTATTATTTTAAATAATTTTGTCATTAAATTTTACTTTAATTAAAAAAATTATTATTATTAGTTATTTATTTATTTAATAATAATTATTATTTTATTATAAAAATAATATTTAGTTAATTATAATAATTACATAATTTTAATATTTTTTTCTGTATTATAAGAATTTATTTTTATATTATACAAATATTAATTACTTTTAATTAAAATTTACGTATTTATTAATTTTTTTTTTTAAATTTGAGTATTTTAAAACGAATCTTAATATTATTGTACATTACAATAATTTTTTTTCATAATTAAGTAATTTTTAAATTTTAATACTTTATTTATTAAATAAATTAATAAATATATATTTTAATATAACACAAAAATATATTAAAAATATTAAAATATAAAAATAATTATAATAAGTATTAAGCACATGTGTATATATATATATTATGAGATTTATGATAATTTGAGCTATTTAGTTTAATATACGTTTTTTATTAGTATGAAATCTATGTTCTTGTAAAAAAATAAAATAAAGAATATTGGATAGAGAATTTGTGCCCCCACAATTACTTAAGAATGTAGATAACCTCCCGGGCACGGGGCATCCCTACCCTTGATTTAGGGATATTATTTGATCTTTTAATTAATTAAACTTGATATAAAAATTTAAACTATTTAGTATTTTTATAACTTTTTACTCAACTTATGTAAAAAAAAAAATTTATCTTTATTTTTTAGAATATATATATATATATATTCTCTTTTATAATAACATATATTTTTTTAAATAATACGAGTATATTTTTTTTAGTAGATAACATATGTTATTTTTTAATATTTGATACATACATTTTTTTAAATGACATATATGATGTCATATATATTTTTTAATTATGTAATATATGATTTTTTTTGATACAATATATACGTTTTTTTATTAGAAAACTTTCACTTTCTATTAAGTAAAAATAATTGAATTATATAAAAAAATACATATATTTAATTAAATATAAAAAATATTAATATATATCAAAAATATATATTTAAAATAAATATTATAAAAATAAAAATATAATTTAATATGTATTAAATTTTAATTTTTAAAATATATATGTGTGTGTGTTAAATGTAAGAAAAATAGAACAAAGAGGAAAAAAAAGAAAAACATCGCAAGCTTAGAATGGATGAATAAAACAAAGATAACAAAGGCCCCAAACAAGGAAGATATTTGTGAAACTTGGTCTTGGTCAAAATCAAGATCACTGTATTTATAATATTGTTAATATAATTTAACAGTAAAATTACTTATAATTAATTTAATTATAATTAAAAAATATTAAATTTAATATTTTTCTTAAATTTATATTAAATTAATTTTAAATACTTATGTTATTTAATAGACCTCGTTATTACTGCTAAACTTGTGTACATATATTTGAGAAAAGTGCCACCAATTTTACAAAATATGTTCAATAATTATTTTATTTGTATAAATAAAAAAATTAATATGACTCTTTATTCTTTATATTTTGTTATTTTGCACCACCTAAGAATATCATATAATTTTTTTGAATTATTTTTAATAATAATTTAAATTTAAAAAAAAATTAAGTAAATAAAAATTAATCTAGTTATAATAATAATTTATTAATAATATTATTATTTAATAAAATAAATATTTTTACACCTTATAATAATAATAATAATAATAATATTTTGTAAAATATTATTAATTTTTTTATGAAATAATCAAAAGTTAATAAACTAAACAACGAAACATTTTACTTTTGTACGCCGCCATTGTGCCACGTCGATATCTCTCAAGTCCTAACTCCCCGATTCCCAGTCTGCAGCCCAATCCACTCCGCCAGTCTCTCTCTCCCCTGACCCTTCGACGTCTTCTAAAGCCATTATAATCATTTTTTTTTTTTTAAGTCAAAAGAGTAAATTTCATTAAATAAGTATCTGATTTACAACCTTAAAGTACATCCAATCTTAAAATTATATCAATATTCCAAACTGAAAAAGGACATAAAATCTGATAAAATTTTAGCATCAAATAATACAACAAGATTGACAATCCAGATTTATTAAACCAAACATTGACGGAGAAAGACGATGTCGCCGCCGAGGAACGCCACTGACGACCGCAACAGCTCGATCTTTGCCGGCAACGAAACAAACCTCAAAACCGGTGACCGTGCGCGAGGGAACCAGCTGCGCCGCTGTAAGATTTGCCACTCACGGTGGCAGTGAAGCCCAACCACCAGACTAGCCCGGCACCATGCGAGCAGAAGTGCACCACCACCATGCGAGTCAGGCACCGCGCAACCACCACGCGAGTCAGTCACGAACCCAACCAGGCGAGTCAGGCACGGCGCAATCACCACGCAAGTCAGGCACGGGCCTAACCATCACGCGAGTCATGCACCGCGCAACCCCAACCAGCACGCGAGTCAGGCACCGCGCAACCCCAACCACCACGCAAGCCAACCACCACGCGAGCCCATCCCACCACGCGAGCCAACCCATCCACGCAGCCAACCACGCGAGCCAACCCAGCCAACCCAGCCAACCACGCGAGCCAACCCAGCCTACCCAGCCAACCCAGCCTACCCAGCCTACCCAGCCAACCCAGCCAACCCAGCCAACCACGCGAGGCAACCCAGCCAACCACGCGAGCCAACCCAGCCACGCGAGCCAACCCAACCACTCGAGCCAACCACCACGCGAGTCCACCCAACCACCACGCGAGCCCACCTCCACGCGAGCACAACCCACACACGAGCACAACCACCACAACGCACTACCACCACCTGAGATCTGCGAAAAAAGAGAAAAAACCGAGCAAGAAACAGAGAAAAAACCGAGAAGGAAACTTCCTCCAAAAAACCAACGCCTGGCCGACGGCCAAAAAGGCCCGCCGTCGGCCAAACGCTCGAAGCCCCCTTTTTTTGAAAACCCTAGAGCAAGTCGCGCGGCGCCCCCAATTAATATAGCCCTATTGAATATAATCATCTCATGTCATCTCAACAATTATAATAAACTAATCCTTTTTCTACTGAATTCCACTATCCCTCTGCAATTAAATAACTCCAAGAACACTTCAAATCTCTATGTCTTCAGGTTCATCCTCTTTCAAAAGCAATCAATAACCTACACTGGTCGCTTTCCAGCTTCAAATTCTCGATCGCTGATTCATTTCCTCTTCTTCTTCTTTTTTGCAAGCTACAGTTCGCAGGTCAATGGCTAGCCTCTCGAGCTTTCCGTCAGTGAAGCACGGTGTGTCTATCTGGTGTCCTCAGTCAAAATCTCTCACTCGCACTCAGTCTCCTCCTCCTCCTTCTATCGGATTTCGAACCTCTAGCAGAAGCTATGTTGTCGCCTCTTCGGCTTTTGCTAACGAGAATCGCGAGTGAGTGATTTCCGAGATTTTCTTAATTTCTTTTTAGAATTTTTAGTTCAGCTTTTGAGCTGGTTCTTTGCAGGTTTGTGATTGTTGGCGGTGGCAATGCAGCTGGTTATGCAGCTAGGACTTTTGTCGAACACGGAATGGCCGATGGACGCCTCAGCATTATCTCCAAAGAGGTTTGTGTGCTTACTGTTATTTGTATTATTTTTATAAAATTCTTCCTGTTAATCGTTTTGCTAATGGTGATTTGAATTCTCTACGAACGTGTTTTCAAATTTCGTTGCTCTTCTTCTTCATTTTTTTTAGGCCTATGCACCTTATGAGCGTCCTGCATTGACGAAGGGCTATTTACTTCCAAAAGATAAGAAGCCTGCCCGCCTACCTGTAAGGTTTTCCTACTTCATATGCTATCATATAATGCTCGTTCTATTCCTACTTTGAAAAGTCTACTTCTGACGAATATGTGACTGTTTACTCTGTTAACTTCAACCATTAGCTATTGAATTTTGTTTCTTCAAGTATTTGTGCTGATATCTCTAGTTTTAACGTTTAGGTCTTTGAGGTGATGACATTTAGATTTTTGTGATAGGGTTTTCATACTTGCGTTGGATCTGGTGGGGAGAGGCAAACGCCAGAGTGGTATAAAGAGAAAGGAATAGAGGCAAGTTCTAGTTTGTCGTTCTCCAATTTTCCCTTGTATTAATTTGGTGAAGTATGCAGTCTTGTGAATTGTATTCCAACATAACATGGTATTATTTGTATGAGATAAATATAATTGTTTCATTGAGATTTATATTCTAGGCTGAGACGATATTATATAGACATGTTTTTGTCCATATCATCACATGCTTCTTTTTTTTTTGGTACCTGCTTTTCCTTTATTTTATGTTTATATTATGACATTTATTTTTGAACTTTTCTTTTCACTCTTCACTCCTCCCCTTTCCTGTGGTTAAATAGTTAAATGTGTTGCTGCCTTTTCAATTTTTTATAGATGTTTTATGAAGATCCAGTGACAAGTATTGATATTGAAAAGCAAAACCTTAAAACTAATAGTGGCAAACTGCTGAAGTATGGATCTCTCATAATTTCCACGGGATGTACGGCTTCAAGGTGTTCAAAGATTTTCGTTTTGTCACTGGTTTGGCATGTAGGTTTGAAACTATTGCTAAGATACTTTCTTGTTGATGAATTGTACAGATTTCCGGAGAAAATTGGAGGGAACCTACCTGGAGTTCACTATATACGCGATGTGGCAGATGCTGATGCACTAGTATCATCACTGGTAACTTAAACTACCCTTCTTATGGCTTAGATACTAATTTTACCTTGTTGTAGCTCTCCATAATTGAGTTATGTAGCTCACCATATATATAATATATGGTTCAAGCTTGTTTTGACGAGAAAAATTTGTTAATTAGCATTGTATCCGTTATGCTGATCTTAACCAGAAAATTTCTAATGCTTTACAATTATTTAATGAGGTATCCACAAATGGGGACTAATTTGACTTTGATTTGCTCAACATTGTCTTTTTTATAACTTTAACTCACGGGAAATGTATCATTGAACTAAAATATTTAGTTTTTCATTTCTGACTGCTTATAGTAGTAAAAAAAAAAACTTTTTGTCTCAACTTGTTATATAAAACAAACCATGTTTTAAACATCCAATTATAATTTGCTACCTCAATTGTTGTTACGTAACAACTAACAACTTGAGAGAAGTATAACTACTGTATAGTTTTTTACTTTGCTGCTCTTTTCTTTTACCAGAATGTCTTGTTCTTTATTTCTTTTTTACTCTAGGAAAAGTCACAAAAGGTGGTCGTGATTGGTGGTGGTTATATTGGCATGGAGGTTGCTGCAGCGGCTGTTGGTTGGAATCTTGATACCACGGTGTGTTTTCTACTGCTATGATAGTCTTGATGAGCTAATAACATCTTAACTTATTAATTCTAAGGATTTGAGAATTTAATCTTCCATTAATTAAGCAAGCAACCTTCACAAATGGGGACTTTGGTTTAAATCAACCTATCTCTACATGGATTACATGACAACCATCTTCAATATATATTATTTCCAGGAAATCCACTCTCAAACTCACACATTTATACTTGTATGTAGTTGCCTTTTTCTTTTGTTTTTAAGTAGAGATTATTAGCTATTTCTGCTTGGCGCTTGGTATGTCTAAAGATTCTGAACCACTGTTTTTCTCACTTTGTTGTTTGCTTCATTGATAAAAGATAATATTTCCCGAGAATCATCTGTTGCAAAGACTATTTACTCCTTCACTTGCCCAAAGATATGAAGAACTTTACAAAGAGAATGGTGTTAAATTCTTAAAGGTTGCCTCTCCATGCCTCTTCTTTCAATTTATTGATGCATGCCGTTCCCCTTATGACTAAAACCAGAAAATTGACTTTACACACTTTCTTAATTATTGATTAGGGTGTGTCAACAAAAATCTTGGAGCCTGGTGCTGATGGACGTGTAGCTGCTCTTAAACTTCAAGATGGGTCTACAGTAGAAGCAGACACAGTAAGTTTTATGTTTTCCCATCCTACCTTGATTCTTACTTCACCATCATAACTACACATGCCGTAGTGGAGTGAATTTGCTTCCAGATATGGGAAGGAAATAAATTTCAAGTTTTATGAAAAAAACTCTTCTTGTTCTCCTTCAGGTGATTATTGGTATTGGAGCAAAACCTGCTGTTGGTGCTTTTGAAAGTGTGGGTTTGAATACCGATGTTGGTGGCATACAGGTGTGCATATAGACATGTTAAAGTGTTATAATGATTCTTCAGGTTTCTCGGCATGCATATTTTTGTTAGTTTGTTTTTCTTGTGCATGTACTTCCATATGTTAAATTTTATTCCCTTTGGTGCATAAATAATTCAATTATTTTACTAGTTTTACTTTTAATCCACCTAAGTAAATGTGTGTGTGTATATATATATATATAGTAAATGTATATATATGTATATATATGTTCATTTACGTTGTAAGAAAAATAGAAATATTTTTTTTCTTCTAAAAGGTGTTTAGAAATGAATGGGTTATATCATGCAATTTAACCAATTTTTTTATTTGAATAACTTTCTAGTGTACAATTGGATATGCCTTTGTTTTGAGTGCTAAGATGAAAGTTTAGTGAGCTTTATAACATTAATGCCTTAATTAACTTTATGTATTGTTCCTTATGGAAAATAGGACTCATGGTAAACACAAATTACTACTAATTTTACCGAATAAATTGAAGTGGGACGTCATTTTTACATTTCCAGCTTGGAAGCATAATCTAATTGCTGGAGTTAGTTGGAAGTAATATGTATTATTGGTCAATGTGATCTTTATGGATAAGAAATATATGTTTCTTCTCAAAACTTAGGTTGATGGTCTGTTCCGTACAAAAGTACCTGGAATATTTGCAGTTGGAGATGTAGCAGCATTCCCGTTAAAGGTATATTTCCTATTCATGGAGGGACTTCTTTTGTTTTTCATTCCCCTTGCCTGACTTCTAAATGAAACGTGGTCTAAACTGAACAGATGTATGACCGTATAGCACGAGTTGAACATGTAGATCATGCACGTCGATCGGCACAGCACTGTGTTAAAGCATTATTGACTGCACAAACCCACACGTATGAGAAACCTTTTATTTATGACTTGATTTTACTATAAAGTTTCTACATATTTCTCTAATTATTGTTTACTGAAAAATATATTGTTGATGGGTGATGTGACATTCAGCTATGACTATCTACCGTACTTTTACTCAAGAGTGTTTGAGTATGAAGGAAGCCCCAGAAAAGTATGGTGGCAATTCTTTGGAGACAATGGTGAGAAATTATGGTGCAGCATTTAGATTTAACGCTTTGCCTCTGCTATAGTTAATCTGTTTGGTTACTCTAATACAATCTTGCAACTTTCATTTACTCAAAAATCATTCTTCTTGAACAGTTGGAGAGACGATCGAAGTTGGGAACTTTGATCCTAAAATTGCCACTTTCTGGATAGATTCTGGTAAGCAGCTCTGCCTCCATTTCCCTCACTGTCTATCTTTTAGTCCAACATGGCTTGAATTTTTAATTCACATCTGATGCAACAAGTCTCTTTAAAACAAACTGCAGGTAAATTAAAAGGAGTTCTTGTTGAAAGCGGAAGTCCTGAGGTATGTAGTCACTATTATATTAGATCTAGCTACTTTTTGAACGGCTTTTCCTAATTTGCTCCAAAATATGTCATTTTCTGTAGTTATTTTTTTGGGTCAGAATATTTTATGTAGTTCAATGTCACCTTTTTACCTGTTTGTTGCATTCCATCTTAAGAAACTGATTTAAAAATGAAATTGTTAAAGGAATTTCAACTTCTCCCTATACTGGCAAGGAATCAGCCAATCATAGACAAAGTCAAGCTTCAGAATGCATCTTCAGTTGAGGAGGCACTAGAGATTGCTCGGACATCCATGTAAGTTGAAGCCATAGTCTAATACACAATAATGCAGCCAATGCCCAGCATCATCGTACAAGATTGTATCGTCTTTGTATTTGCTAAAATAATGATTCTGTGGGGATACTTGCTGAAAACTATCAGACAAAATCCTTTTATTTATTTAGGCTCCTCTCCCCATTCAAGTACGATTTTTGTATCAGTTGCTGGTTTTTGGAAATAATGCACTTTGAGAGAGAGGGGGGGGGGGTTAGAGAGATGTAAGACGATATTGTCATTATATGAAACATATATTAGGAATCATCTTTCTTTTCTGTTCGCTTTTTCACCCTCTGGGATTACATATTTGAGTTAAAAACAAAACTTCATTTAGGTTTTAACTTATATTCAGTTTTTCATGAAACATAATCTTTTTTTTTTTTTTTTTTTTTTGGGGGACAGAAGGTTCAAGTTACTATTCCACTAAATGTAGAAATCTGAATTCATATTTCGCACGTCCGTTGGAACATGCAGTTTTTCTTCATAGAATAACATCTTTAGTTTATTCAACTTTATTAGTTCTAATCTACCAAAGAGCAATGAATGTAAGGACTACTGGTCAAGTCTTTTTACATAGAAAAACTTTTGGGTAATCAACAAGAAGACAAAAGATGAATAAAGCAGTTGTGTTTTCTTTGGATTTATTTTACTAAACTATTGAAAGTCTTAAAGGGTTGGCAGACAAAGTCGGAAGATTATATTATAGCTGTATCTATATAAGATATTAATGATGTATTGATATTCGTCGAGCAAGCATAATTAAATAATGCTCTAGGATAGGGATTGTATATATAAATTAAGTTTGGGAAAACTCCTTAGCCACTAGATGATGGGTGATGATATACAAAACCATCAAATTGGCCGTGTAAACCAACTCGATCTTGCTTCGAGATAAAAAATTTACCATTGGCCAAATGCTACTAATTTTATAGGATGTCTATTATTTGATAATAAAAAAAAGAAAAGAAAAGACAAGGAAGAAGTCGAGTCTTTATTTTCACTCCATTCATGAATTACCTTACCTCTCTTTGCAAAATATTTGTTTCTTCTTCTAAAAGCTAAATATGTACTTCAAATATATTACAATTAATGAAATGGCAGAAACCACCGGAGGTTAAAAAGATTCCATCAAAATTGAAAATATCTTTAATATTTTTTTTTTCGATATTATAAGTCAAATTTTAACATGAAAAAACAAACGAGTCAAATGTGTACTTTTACAAAAGTTGATGAATTAAATGAGTCCCTTTGCAAGAGTAATTAAATTACTTAAATCCTTAATTCATTCGATATTCCTAAACTTATCAAAACAAAAACAAAATTGCTATAAATGGTGATTGATTTTGGTGGTAATAACTTGTGATAAGCCCCCGTCTGATAAACTTTAAACTTCAAAATAAATAAAATTAGAATTAATGATAATGTGATATTTTAAATTAATAAAATTTAAAATTATAATCATAAAGAATTAAAAATTAAAAAAAGTAAGTCATATATACAATTTATATTTATACATTTATTATTGAAATTTGAATAACAAAATTTTTAAAATTGAGTAGAATTTATCTAATTGTTAAAAAAATAATTTATTATTATTAAAAAATATATATATATAATTGTTAAAAAAAATAACATTAAAAATTATTTCAATATTTAATTATTTTATAAAAGTCTCATATTTTATAAGGGAAGCTTATTATATTCTTGTGAATAGTATTTTCTTGAAGGTAATATGATACTTATTTTTTTTCTTCTATAAATTAGATATAATAATAATTTTTTAAATTAATATAATTTAATCACTTTTTTTATTATATATTACTTAATATTTATAATTTAATATATATAATATTATTAAAAAATAATAAATATCTACTAATATGCTTTCAGATTATATAGGTTATCAAACTTTTTTTTTTTAGCCTTTTACTTTTTATTTAAAATAAAATAAATAAAAATATTAAACACAAATAAATAAATAAATAAAAAATAAACTCTCATTTGAATATAAACAATAGATAAATAGATAGAAACATCAATAAATAAAATAAAATAATCTCTCATTTATATATAAATAATAGATAGATAAAAAATAAAATATCAAACATAAATAAATAAAAGAAAGTAAACTCTCATTTTTAATTTAATAAAATAATTACTATATATTATAAAAATATTATAAACACAGCTAATTTATCATAATTTTATTTAATACAATTTTATAAATTTAATTATAGTATTTAACCGATCCCAATCACATTACTTAAAATCGATCATAAATTTTTCATATTTAAACTTTTTCATCTCGTAAATATGTGCTTACAAGTTACAATGTTGTACCGTTGACCAACTATTGCCCTTATCAGTTCAATTCAGTTTTCTTGTATTCCTTAAATACGACACAAGAAATAAACGGATTTTCGGTAAATATATTCTTATAATTTTACTTAATTAATATATTAATATTATAATTATTAAAATAAATTTATTTATTTTTATAATTTTAATTTTAAATTAAATTAATCTAATTTTTTAAAAAAATATTTTTTCAAAGGTTATTTTAAATTTCTCTCTCTTTTTTTAATTTATATATATTTAAAATAGAAAACAAAATTAAAATTAAAAATTTATATATTCTCTACCATCTTCTCAATTAACTTTCTTATCTCTTTTTCTCTTCATTATCATACTGTAACCAATAATCTAATTAAAATATTTATACATATTATTTTTTTTTTATTTATAATTTATTGAACATTAATTTCTTATACAAATACAAATAAATAAAATTTAAAGTTTTTATTAATTAATAAATTATTATTTAGTAATTGAAAATTAAAGT